>NC_069476.1:9109637-9164267 GCF_026875155.1 Cherax quadricarinatus
CTGTTCCAGTGTGGTAGATTGGTACAAGCAACCTGCGTTCCTTGTCCTAAGGTTCGTAGGTTCGAGTCTCTCTTCTCAGCCACCGAGATCAGTGTTTGTGCTATATTTCGCATGCTCTCGCGAATTACTTGCATTGTATCAAAAATCTCTAGTAAAGGCTGATGCATGAGGGGATGGAGATGAATTGCTGTAAGCCTTCTCTCTGAAAGCTGGCTGCCTGGAATCAAACGTGTAGCGGATGCTACAACGCAAGGTAATGTCATGTTGGTAGATTGTAAATAAGACACTGCGATTTTTACATTGTACTAAGGTTCGTAGGTTCGAGTATACTTCACGCAGAGTCAGCAGTTTGTGTCATATTTCGCTACATGCTCTTCACGAAATTCTTGCTTTGTTCTCAAATCATCTAGTAAGGATGATGCATGCAGGGGAATGAGATGAAAAGCTGTAAGCCTTCTCCCTGAAAAGCTGGTGCTTGGAATCAACCGTGTAGCGGAAGCTACACGCCAAAGGATATTGTACTTAGTCGGGTAGATTGGTAAAGCAACTGCGTACCTTGTCCTAAGGTTCGTAGGTTCGAGTCTACTTCAGCCAGAGATCAGTGTTTGTGTATAATTTCGAATGCTCTCGCGAATTCTTGCATAGATCAAATCTCTAGTAAGGCTGATTGCATGCAGGGGATGAGCATGAAAAACTGTCAAGCCTTCTCCACGAAAGTGGTGGCCTTGGATCAAACGTGTAGCGGATGCTACTTGCCTAAAGGTATTGTCCAGTGTGGGTAGATTGGTAAAGCACTGGCGTACCTTGTCCTAAGGTTCGTTAGGTTCGAGTCTCCTTCAGCCAGAGATCAGTGTTTGTGTATATTTCGCATCTCTCGCGAATTCCATTGCAGGGACTCAAAATCATCTAGTAAGGCAGATGCATGCAGGGGATGAGATGAAAAGCTGTAGCCTTCTCCCTGAAAGTGGCTGCCCTTGGATCAATACGTGTAGCGGATGTACACGGAGCCAAGGGTACTTGTCCAGTGTGGGTAGATGGTAAAGCACTGCGTACCTTGTCTAAGGTTTGTAGGTTGAGTCTCCTCAGCCAGAGATCAGTGTTTGTGTATTTTTCGCATGCTCTCTCGCGAATTCCTTTGCATTCGTTCAAATCTCTAGTAAGCGCTGATGCATTGCAGGGGATAGATGAAAATAGCTGTAAGCCTTCTCCTGAAGCTGGACTGCCTTGGATCAACGTGTAGAGGATGCTACACGCCAAGGTATTGTCCAAGTGTGGGTCGATTGGTAATCACTGCGTACCTTGTCCTAAGGTTCGTAGTTCGAGTCTCCCTTCAGCCAGAGATCGTGTTTGTGTATTATTTCTCATGCTCTCGCGAATTTCCTTGGGCATTGTTCAAAATCTATAGTAAGCTGATGCCATGCAGGGGATGAGGATGGAAAAGCTGTAAGCCTTCCTCCCTGAAAGCTGGCTGCCTTGGATCAAAAGTATGTAGCGGATGCTCACGCCAAGGTATTGTCAGTGTGGGTAGATTGGTAAAGCACTCGAGTACCTTGATCCTAAGGTTGTATGGTTCGGTTTCTCAGCCAGAGTCAGTGTTTGCCTGTATATTTCGCATGCTCTCGCGAATTCACTTGCATTGTTCAAAATACTCATAGTAAGGCTGATGCATGCCAGGGGATGAGATGAAAAGCTCGAAGCCTTTCCCTGAAAGCTGGCTTCTTGGGATCAAAGTGTAGCGGATGCTACACGCCAAGGTATTGTCCAGTGTGGGTGATTGGTAAAGCACTGAGTACCTTGTCCTAAGGTTAGTAGGTTGTAGGTTCGAGTCTCCATCAGCAGAGATCAGGTTTGTGTATATTTCCGCATGCTCTCGCGAATTCCTTGCATTGTTCAAACTCTCTAGTATGGCTGGATGCATGCAGGGGATGAGATGAAAAGCTGTAAGCATTCTCCCTGAAAGCTGGCTGCCTTGGATCAAACGTGTAGAGGATGCTACACAGCCAAGGTATTGTCCAGTGTGGGTAGATTGGTAAAGCACTGCGTTCCTTGTTTACCTAAGGTTCGTATGTTCGAGTCTCTTCAGCCAGAGATCAGTGGTTTGTGTATATTTAGCATGCTCTCGCATTTTCCTTGCATTGTTCAAATTCTCGTAAGGCTGATGCATGCAGTGGATGAGATTGAAAAGCTGTAAGCCATTCTCCCTGAAAGTGGTCTGTTTGTTCCCCCCCCCCCTTTTTTTTCCTTTTCCCATTCTTTTTTTTTTTTATTCAGTGTCCTTGGATCAAATGTGTAGCGGATTGCTACACGCCAAGTATTGTCAGTGTGGGTAGATGGTAAAGCACTGTACGTTACTTGTACCTAAGGTTCGTAGGTTCGAGTCTCATTCAGCCAGAGATCAGTGTTTTGTGTATATTTCGCATGCTCTCGCGAATTCCTTGCATTGTTCAAATCTCTAGTAAGGCTGATGCATGCAGGGGATGAGATGAAAAAGCTGTAAGCCTTCTCCCTGTAATGAAAGCTGGCTGCCTTGGATCCTAACGTGTAGCGGATGCTACACGCCAAGGTATTGTCCAGTGTGGCGTAGATTCGGTAAAGCACTGCGTACCTTGTCCTAAGGTTCGTAGGTTCGAGTCTCCTTCAGCCAGAGTTTACCTGGAGAGAGTTTCGGGGGTCAACGCCCCGTGGCTCACGGTCTGTGACCAGGGGCCTCCTGGTGGATCAGCGCCTGATCAACCAGGCTGTTGTGCTGGCTGCACGCAAAACCAACGTTTCGGCCACAGTCCGGCTGATCAGGAACTGACTTTAGGTGCTTGTCCAGTGCCAGCTTGAAGACTGCCAGGGGTCTGTTGTATCCCCCTCTATGTGTGCGGGAGGACAGTTTGAACAGTCTCGGGCCTCCTGACTCTTATAGTTATGGTTCTCTCTAACGTGCTAGTGGACACCCTGCTTTTCTATTGGGGGGATGGTGCATCGTCTGCAAGTCTTTGCTTTCGTAGTGAGGATTTTCGTGTGCAAGTCGGCTACTAGTCCCTCTAGGATTTTTTCCAGTGTATATAATCATGTATCTCTCCCTCCCTGCGTTCCCATGCGATACAGGTTTAGAAACCTCAAGCGCTCCCAGTGCAATTGAGGTGTTTTATCTCCGTATGGGCAGTGAAAGATTCTCTGTACATTTTCTAGTCGGCATTTCACCTGCCTTGAATGGTGCTGTTAGAGTGCAGCATATTCAAGCCTAGATTGAACAAGTGACCTGAAGATGTCATCATGGGCTTGGCCTCCCTAGTTTTGAAGGTTCTCATTATCAATCCTCTCATTTTTCTAGCAGAATGCGATTGATACATGTTTTTGGTCTTGAAGGTGAGATCTCCGAAAATAATCACTCCAAGGTCTTTGACGTTGGTGTTTCGCTCTAATTTTGTGGCCAGTATTTTGTTTTGTACATCTGATGAAAGACTTTAATTTCTCATGTTTACCCTATCTGAGTAATTTAAAACTATTTTCCCGTGGCACCACCCCTGGCTTGACTTCAGTAATACGTGATTCTGAGTTGATTGTGGTTTTTATTGCGGTCGACGGATTCATTCGAGTAGTGATAGTGAGGATACATTTTCCACAGTGAAGCGTCGGGTTATGTTCGCCGCCGCATTGCGCTCGGGTAGTTAACCCTATGCTGTAGCCCAGGGGACGGAGTTCATCCCTCGGAGTACCATCCGGAGTACATCCCGTCGCTGACCCTACACAGTTTTAGGTAGTGATAGTGTGGCATGATGCTGGCTACACTTGGCATGGTTGGGCACAGACATTCAGTGGACGTTGGTGTTTAAGTGGGGGCTGGTGCGTCAGGTAGTGGCACCGCCAATGCGTGACTCGCTGTGCCACGCGGAGAACCCCACGAGGCTGACTCGTCAGTTCAAGGCAAAGCGGAGAGACAACACCAGCCCGCCAAACACACCCGTTCACACCTGCCTATGATGTCCAGTATTCCACCAGCAAACCGCTTATTGGGATTGCAGCAATATCCCTCATTTTTTGTTCAGACCTCACACTTTGATGACTCGCAAAGTGGAACTTCTACCTACTGTCCCTTGGAACCACGGCCAATCGAACGGAATTCTTTGAATTATACTTTTGTCATGCCATTGATGGAAATTATTGTCAGGAAAGTTCTAAGTATTTTCAGTACTCACATGGCAAATAGATCTTATACACCAACAGTCAAGAATACAAGGTGGGAAAGAGACGATGTTGCAGAAAGTATTTGCTTGTTGCAACTTTAATGCTTATGCCCTCACGTCTATAAGCTAATTATAAAAGCTTAATAGGTCACACAGACTCGGATAATTTGTACCCCATCCTTCAGTGAAAGAATACTCCAGTGAACAGGTTTATTTTCTGTTACGACTATGTTCTGACACTTCTCTGATCAACATACCATGGATGACAGAATTGAAGGTTATACAAGATTGAAAGTTTTCATGTATCTCTCAAACAAAAAGTTCAGGAGTATACCTTGTTATCCATTTCAAGAACTTGTAATTGACGGTCTTTGATTTTGTTCATAAGGTAGACTGTCAATTCAAGCAAGTTTATACGAGCAAGAGGGAAACCGCATTTTGGTATATTAAAATTGTTTGTACTCTGTGATTGTGACAGTTTTCCTGGTGTTGGAAAATTGTGGTATTACACGGAGTTAGTAAAACATTTGGAAAGTTCACAAAAGATGTTATTGGGTATACTCATGAAGGTGAACGTAGTGAGACAAACTTCGACTTTGGCCACATTATCTTGGTAAGGGCCTTACATTATTACTGATAATGGTTAACAGCATTTCAGTGTATCATGCGACGTGAACCAAGACAGATGTGTGTGGGCACAGTGCGTTCTAATCGTAAACATTATGCCTCCAGGCTCAACGCAGGTGTTAGTGTGATGTCGTTGAAGGTGGTTACTGCCACTTGAATCATATGGCATACGGTGGCATGATCAAACGAGATGTCAATTGTTGAAACCATTCACCGTTAGAAATGACAAGCCAGTGGCAAAGTTGATATCGAGTGACGAATGAACGTATTCGAAAAACCAGTTGTCAGTGATTGATTATACACAAAACATGAGCTTGGTAGACGACACGATTGGCATGCAGATTGGTGTTTTGTTGACTGTATTCGTAAAGAGTTAATAGTGGGACAGATCTTTTCTTACATCTCATGGACATTTTCAATGCTGAACTGTATAATATGTACCAAATAAACGGACGTGCGGTAACAGACCACGTATACCTTATGCGTGAATTTTGTTGTTCTGTTGAATCCAGACAATACTCATAATGATAGTACAGGTAACGACACCTGCAATACAACATGGTCCTCGAATTCATCACAATGTACCTCCAAGCGTTTGAGAGAGAAGGTGATCATGTTCAATAATACAGCTTCCTTCAACTCAAAAGAAATTCGCTCAGTAGAGATGCATTGTTGTGCACAAACAAAAAGGACTGGCAAAATAAGACGCAAGACACTCGGTTTTGTGTGAAGGAATGTAAGGTGCCTCAGTGCATGAGTGCCTTGTTTCAGGAGGTTCCACACAAGCCCAGCAGTTCTAAACCTGTCCAGTGATTGTAAATTATGTAAATATGATAGTACATTATTAGATATACAATATTTGTGCTATGTTTCTTGTTCTAAACAACAGTGCGTAAACAAGAATATGATATAACTTTAGTGCGGTTAATATCGTGTCAACTACAGTGAGTTTTTATATATACACATTAAAACAGTATTGGTTCTCAGGCCCCAAATGTAGTGGATATAGAAAAAAAATTCGGGAAAAGAAATAGAAAAAACAATAAAACACAAAAATAATATACTAAGCGTATGTGGATTCTCGTCGTTCGTTGACCGCCACCACATCATATTCTACAAACACTAGCTTGGCACGCTATCTCTCGGCTATTTACTGATCAGATCTAATTTTTTTTTGTTTTAATTACCTTCACAAAAATTTTTTTTTTAGTTTTTCACACCTGGCCGATCCCAAGCAGGGCTGGCCCGAAAAAGAAATACTTTCACATTCATTCAACTCCTTCACTGTCTTTGACCAGAAGGGTGCTTTACAAAATAACAGTTTTTAAACTGGCCAACCTATTAACCACCCCCTTCAAGAGTGCAGGCACTGTACTTCCATCTCCAGGACTCATGTCCTGGCTGGGTTTCCCGCAACATCCCCTTCATAAATGTTACTACTGCTCACACTCCAACAGCACGTCAAGTATTAAAAACAATTGGCTCAACATTCATCCATTCTATAAACATACGCTCATCGCATGCATGTGGGACGGTCCAAGCCCCTCGCACACAAAACCTCCTTTCACCCCCTCACTCCACCCCTTCCTAGGCGACCCTACCCGCCATTCCTTCAACTACAGATGATACATCTTGAAGTCATTTATGTTTCGCTCCATTTCTCTACATGTCCCGTACAACCTCATACAACCTCCTCAGGCCTACCTGACTACAGTTTTTGGTAATCCCGCACCTCCTTAACTTTCCAAATTAGAATACTAATTTCGCTATGATTACTATTCACACACATCATTGCCCTCAGACTGACATTCCACTGCCCTACAGCCACTTTCCTCGCTGGCAACATTCCCATCATCCCACGCTTCACACCACATATAAGTGCGTTGGTTAAAATACTAATCACTCTCTTTACATTACCCTTCTTTGCTCCTCGCTATGGACAAAGTTCTTTGTCTCCACAGACTTCCTAAGTGCCCCCACTCTTTTTACATATATTTCTAGATTCCACCCTATCTTTCATTGGACCTAATCGACTGCCAAGTCACTCAATAGTCTGAATACGTTCACCTCCTCTACTCTCTTCCTCCAATTGATATTCATCTTTCTTCACCTAATCTTTTTGTTATACTCATAACTTACTTTTCCTGTATTTCACTTTAATTTTCTTTTTTGCACACCATAAAATTCATCCATCCATTCTCTGCAACATATCTCATTCAGCAATCTCCCAAGAAGCACAGTGTCATCAGCAACAGGCAGCTGTGACATATCCCACTTTGTGTGTGATTTCTTTATTCTTTACTCAAGCTATGCCAAGTCCATCGCTATTTTTACTTCTTCTTAGAACCCATCTATAAATTTATTACACAACCACGGTGATCATCACTCTTCCTATGTCTTAAGGCTACTTTTATGGAAAAATTTCCTCTTTACCTCTACATACTTACTTGAGCTCACTATCTCGTTTAAATACTCTTCACTGCTTTCAGTAACCTACCTCCTACACCATACACTTGCAAATCTTCCACATTTGCCCCTCCTATCCACATGTCATACGCCTTTTTCAAAGCCATCAAATGCCCACAAAGGACTCTTTAGCCTTATATAAATAACTGTTCACTTATATGTTTCACTGTAAACACCTGGTCCACACACCCCCTACCTTTTCCCTAAAGCCTCCTTGGTTCATCTGACTATCCTTTTTCTCCGTATTACTTCTTACATTCTTTCAAATTATACACCTCTACTACACTTTAACCAGGTTCACTCCAACCAGACTTATCCCCCTATAATTTTTGACACTTTTTTATCACCTTTGACCTTTATACAAAGGAAACTTTGCATTGCTCTCTGCCATCCCTAGGTACACTTTACCCTTCTTCATACATTTATTAAATAATTGCACCAACACCACTCCAAAACTATATCCCCACCTGCTTGTAACATTTTTCTATCCTTATATTCCCATCAATCCGGCTGCGTTACCCCCTTTATTTTACCTACTGCCTCACGACTTTCCACACACTCAAACTGGCTTCCTCACTCTACTTGATGTGATTCATCTAGCCATATACAGAAATTCACAGCTTCCCTATCCTTCCATCAACATTCACAATTCCTAAAATATTCCTCTTCCATCTTCCCAATACCCTCTAACTCTACATTTAATAACTCTCCACTCCTATTTTATACTGACAAATCATTGGTTCTCTTGGTGTTTTAATGTTAATCTTCACTCCAAAACTTTTTCTTATTTTCAACAATATTTGTTAGATAAAACATCTCACCCACATATCATTTGCCTATCTATTTACTTTGACTTCACCACTTCTCATATATTCTCTTTTTTTCTCCATATACTCTCTTCTCTTGCAATCACTTCTTACTTTGTAAAAACTTCTCATATGATAACTTTTTCTCCTTACTACTCTCATTTACATCTTCATTTCAAATCGACTCCTATTCCATCCTCTGCACCCACTTTTCCATGTAACCACAAAACTCTGCTGAACACTCTACACTACATTTTTTAAAATACCCCATACTCTGCCCCATTGCCTTGCTTCGTTAGCCATCTATCCCAATAGATGTTTATATCTTACGAACTGCCTCCTCTTATTGTGATTAGTTTATTAAACTTCACCGATCTCTCTTCCTGCATGCTTTATTCTCTTGTATCATCTACACTTTTACTCTCTAGTGTGCTCAACTAGAAAGTGATCTGATATATCTGTGGCCCTCTTATAAACATTGTACTATCATGAAGTTACTCAACAGTATTTTATATACCAATACCTAATCCAACAAACTACTGTCATTTCGCACTACATAATATAGTGTTTACTTATTTATCTCTTTTTTTAAAATTGTAATTACCTATAACTAAACACCTGTCTATACAAAGTTCATAATCAAAGGTCTTACCATTATCATTTTACACCTGCACCCCAAACTTACCTACCACACCCTCTCTAAAAGTTTCCTCCTACTTTAGCATTTCAAGTCCCTACCTACCAATTTACTCTCTCACTTGGTTCAAGGCTCCTATACACTTACACTTACACATTCCCAAAATCTCTCTCTCTCCTCTGCATTCCTCCTCTTCTCCAGGTGACATAACGGCATTATTATGACCAAATTCTGATCCAAACCTTTTCTTTAATCCACATTAATCTTGAAAATATACACATTAATATCCTCTTTTCTCCTTCCATAATGATCATTTAACATTATGCTACCCTTCCTTTGCTCTAACTACTCTCTGATACTCCAGATTTTTATCCATTTATTTCCCCCACTGATACTCTCTTCCCCCTTCAGCCTTCGGTTTCGCTTAGGGCCAGACATCACAACTTTATTTTCAAATTCCAATAAAATCAGCATTCACATCTGTTTCTTGTCATCGTCTACTTCCACGCACATTAAGCAACCCAGTTTTATAAAAGATTGTCTTATTCTCTTTTTTAGTAATTGATATACAGGAAGAACGGGGTTTATTAGACCCATTGCTCCCGGCCATTTTTGAGTCGGCCTCATACGACACGCATGATTAAGGGAATGTTCTTTCCTTCCCCTATGGACCATAGAAGAATTAAGAAATCAAAATGAACAAGAGTATTTAGAAAAAGGAGGACCCCTAGATGTTTGTATATATATGATATGCATGTGCTGTGGGTTCTGTGATGTAGTGACCAAAGTGTATGTAGGAAGTAGCAAGATATCCCTGATTATCTTGCGTGTTAGAGACAGAAAAGAAACCAGCAATTCTACCATCTTCACAAGAACATTAAGGTTTTGTTTCACCATGTCATCTGGCAGGACTGGTAGTACTTCCATGGGTGGTTGTGTTTACAACCTACACCTATATATAATATGCTCTTAATCTGTAAGTAAAAATATTTTTTTTTTTATTTTCAAATTTCTTGGACATGGTGCGTGACTTCAGATTTGGCATTGGGACCCTGATAGGTTGTTAAAATCAGCGGACCTGTGTAAGTTTCTGGCGACTTCTGCACCTTCTTATAGGATTATCACTTCACTTTACAAATTACCTGTTTTCAAATGACACTTTAGCCTTTATCTTCAATATCTAGGGATGCACTGTAGGATACACTCTACATATGTATACTTCAATGTTATCAGGGACTAGGAGACTTTCTTCTCTATGACATGAAAAAGTTAATTATCTCTATTTTTTTCCAACAGGGACTCAGGCCTATGATTCCCTCTGGCAGTAACTCTGAATACCGTAGTGCACACTAATTCTCCTTTTTTTGACTCAGTATATAATGTTTTCGCCCAAGATTGGTTCACAGGCGCGATGGGATGTATCGTATAGGATTTGATGTCAAATTAAAGTTACTAGCACGTTAGAGCGGACCGTGAAACATGAGAAAACCACGGTAGCAACAACGAGGCCACAGCTGACAGCTGACTTGAGATAGGGGCAGAGATCAGTGTTTGTGTATATATCGCAATGCTCCGCGAATTCTCCTTGATTGTTTTTCATATCTCTGTAAGCCTGATGCATGCAGGGAATGTGATGGAAAAGTGTAAGCCTTTCCCTTGAAAGCTGGCTCGTTACCTTGGGCATACAAAAGTGTAGCGGATGCTACACGCCAGGTGTATTGTCAGAAGTGGGTAGAATGGTTAAAGCATTGCGTACCTTGTGCCTAAGGTTCGTAGGTTCGAGTCTCCTTCAACAGAGATCAGTGTTTTACAACGGCACGTGTATATTTCGCATGCTCTCGAATTCCCTTGCACATCTAATTATATATATAATACTATATATACTATATCTACTATTATATATATAATAATATCATATCTACTAGATTATATATATATATAATTTTATATATATTTTATGCATCAAGATCAAGTCAAAGCAGGTGATTTCAGACATATGCAAAACACCACCTCTAGAAAGAATTAGAGAAATTCAAGCGCTTCGTTGACTACTCACATATCAAGGACACGATAGTTCTTGATAATGTGAGTAGTCAGGAATGCATTGGAATTTCTCTATTCTTTCAGAGTGGTTGTTTTGTGTGTGTGTGTGTGTTATATTTTTTATTATATATATATATATCTAGATATCTATATATATTATATATATATTTATATATTATTTTATATAATATAATATATATTATATATATATATTATATATCTTATATATATATATTTTTTTTTTCTTTCAAACAAATCGGTCGTCTCTACAGTGCCCAACGATATCGATACCTCAGATTGCGACCAATTATGTAAGCGTATTTATGTAAAGTGCGTTAGTATGAGTATGTTTGGGAGATCTGATAATGGACTTAATTCTACTTCACAAATTTCTACTATAGGGAACCATATTCGGCTCAGTACTGGCAGACCCATGAAACATTCTTCTGGAGTGAAAAAAAACTATCGTTTAACCGGGGGATCAAGCTGTATATATACTATACTTTATATATATTTATATATATATATACAGGAAGCCCCGCTTTATGGCGTTTACTTAACGGCGTTCGCTAATACCGGGTACATTTCTAATTATGACCCATAACTCGCTATACGGCTTCCCCACCTGACTCTTTTATTACGGTCACCAGTGCCCCACACTGGTTTGTTTACATTTCCATGAAGCTAAGTAAAGCACTAAGTTCTCCATTTTTCTGGAAATCTCCCAAAATTTCTCAAATGTTTTTAAAAGTTATTTCATATTTTATATACCGTATCTGATAATTTATACTTATGTATACTGTAACTAAATAAACTTACATACTGTGCTGGCATGGAGGTACACATTAAAATTGGTAAGTGTCTTATGTATCCCAGATGTCATATTAGTAATGATAATAATCATGAGTATTTAAATCGACGTATATTACGTTAAATATACACATTTTCATTAATCCATACATGACATTTTTTTCAATATTATATAATAAAACACGATGACATAAACATATAAATAAGATAAATTACACACCAACAGTAGAATAAAAAAACATAAAAAATGGGAGATGTGGTAGCAGAGACTTGCAACAAGTGACCGCATATTAGATAATGATAATATTAATAATAATACTCACCGGAGTCTCCATTTAAATGTCGTATATTACAGGTTATAACACAATTTCATTAATCCATCACCATGATATTTTTTCAAAATTATATAATAAAACACGATGCATAACATATAAAATAAGATAAACACCCCACATGATGGATTATCAAATAAACTATTAAATGTGACGATGTTGGTAGCAGACCGACTTGCACCAAGTGACGCCATATTAGAAATGATAATTACATAACAACTACTCACCGAGTCTCATTATAATGTGGTACTATTAACTGATTTTATATACGACCATTTTCAATTAATCCATCCATGATTTTTTTTTGCAAAATTATAATAATAAACCACGATAATAACATAAAAAGATGATTAACATACACCACAATAGAATAAATAAACATAATATAGTTGTCGGGAGCCATAACTTGTACGAGTGACAGCATGGAATAACATTTTCTTAATATAACATAACGAGGAAATTGTGTTATGGGAGGTAACTGTAGAAAATTTATTCTTTCGTATGTATGTAAGGTAACGTTTATGCAGGTATACGACTAATACAGTTTACATAGATTATCAATACATAAACAACCAAATACGTGTACGAGAACCTAGGATCACCCAAAAAAGTCAGTGTGATTATTGCCTATTGTCTTCACTCAGAGCTTCAGTTCTTCTCAAAATGATGTTACATGAGATTGGCGAGTGTTCTTCTTTATTATTATACCGTATTCAATGTAGAGACAACCTGATACACCAATGTAACTTGCTACAAAAACAGCGTGTACACTTCGTTTGTTTACAAAACTTACGTTCGCCTGGTTTGTATACATAACTCTGCGCCCGTTCCCTCTTTGTACTCATTCTTTCTCTCTCTCAGTTATTCGTTTTATACTCATTTACTTGACTCTGACTACAGTTAAGACATAAAACATATTTTAAGGTAGTCAATGAACGTGAACTGTATATACATTTTATCGCTCTGGGATGCTAAATTACATAGAATAGTATTGTGGGGGGGTGGACTGGTAGGTAGAATGGATATTACACACTACATATCCACACTTGATTCTTACAATAAATACTACTTGCTAAACAAGATTAAGAAATATAACTTTTTTAAGGTAAGTAATGAGTGCACTATGTGTGGATTGTACTGTGTTATTTTTTTTGATTCTGCATGAGTTCTATATGACTTATTAAATATTATGTTATCGTAAATTGTTATCTAGTGTTTGTAATGCATTTATAAGTAGGGAAAAAAAGGGTTGTTCCACTTAACGGAGGTTTCAGCTTTAGGCGGTAGCACCGGGAAACTAACCTGCGTATAAAAGTGGGGACCCTCCTGTATATAATATAATATCGTAACTATTTATATATATATTCTAGGTAGTTGGTTGGTAACACGCAACCAACCCGGGGAAGAGGTACTACCGTCCTGCCTAGTGACGTGTACAACGAAAGCTGTTAATTGTTTTACATGATGGGAGGATTGTGGTGTCTTTTGTCTGTCTCATAAAACATGCAAGATTTCAGGTATGTCTTGCTACTTCTTCTTGAATTTAGGGTCACACTAATTACATTGTACTCAGCATATATATTACACACACAACCCCTCTGCGTTTTCTTCTATTTTCTTTCTAGTTCTGTTATTTTTCTCTTACCCTCCAATGGAAGTGGGTGGAACTGAATTCTTCCTCCGTAAGCATGCGTGTTGTAAGAGGCGACTAAAATGGGGAAGAAGGGAGTAGTAACCTTGCCTGTATATATTACTAAATTGGAATTGAGAAACTTTGGTTTTTTCTTTTTGGGCCACCCGCCTTCGGTGGGATCTACAGGCGGTGTGTTGAAGAAAAGAAAAGAATATTTTACTATATATTTCTAAGGTAGTAGCGTTGGTAAAAACAGCAACCACCAGGGAAGGTATTAACCGTCCTGCCAGTGCAGTGTACAACGAAAGCCTGTAATTGTTTGACATGAATGTGTAGGATTGCTTGGTGTCGTTTGCTCCTCGTTCATAAACATGCAATATTTCAGGTACTATGTACTTGTACTTCTTCTTGCATTTAGGTCACACTACACTTACATGTAAAGCATATATTATACACACACACACCCCTCTGGGTTTTCTTCTATTTTCTTTTAGTTCTTGTTTATTTCCTCTTACCTCCAGGGGGGAAGTGGAACTGACATTCTTCGTCCGTCAGCCATGCGTGTTGTAAGAGGCGACTCTAAATGCGGGAGCAAGGGGCTAGTAACCCCTTCTCCTGTATTTCTTACTAAAATTTATAAAGAGAAACATTAGTTTTTTCATTTTGGGCCCACCCGCCTCGGTGGATTACGGCTGGTATGTTTGAAAGACAGTAGAGATATATTATATATATATATCTATATATATATATATATATATATATTTATTTATTTAGTTATTTTATTTATTTATTGATTTTAGCATAGAATACAGTGGTTACAAAGAAAAAATAACTGGAACGATACACAAATACCCGCACATAGAAGAGAGGAGCTTACGATGTGTAAAGCTAATCTCTTCTATGTGCGGGTATATGAGTATCCACTTCTTTGTTTCTTTTTATTCCTTCTGCATATTTTTTTTTGTTAATATATGTTAATATTTGTTTTGTTAACTCAGAACATTTATAACTTATGTTGTGTCTTCTTCTATATGTGTAGCTTCTAGGATGGTATGTATTCTGAGCACCTACTGCAAAAAACAGTGTATAATGTAGCGAGTGTTCGGTGAAAGTGTTGAATGATGATGAAAGTATTTTCTTTTTGGGGATTTTCTTTCTTTTTTGGGTCACCCTGCCTCGGTGGAGACGGCCCCAATCCCGGACTTGTGAAAAAAAAAAAAAATGTTTTGTTAATATATAGGTAGTAGGTCGGTAGCAGCAACCACCCAGGGACAAGTACAAAGTACTCCCGTCCTGCAGATGACTGTGAAACAGAAACTGTAACTGTTTTGCTTGATGGTAGGATTGTGCGGTGTCTTTTTCTGTCTCATAAAACATGCTAGATAAAGGGATAGTCTTTGTACTTCCAACTTACACTCTGGTCACCTTCACAGACATGGCACATGCATATTAATACATACAATCTAGGTTTTTCTCTTTTTCTACATAGCTCTTGTTTTCTTTATTTTATTGTCCAATGGGGAAGTGAAAAGAATCTTTCCTCCGTAGCATGCTTGTGTTTAGAGGCGCCTAAAAATGCGGGGAGCAATGGGATAGTAACCCTTCTCCTGAGAAATTTACTAAACAAAGAAGAAGAGAAAAACTTTATAAAACTGGGATGATTGAATGTGCTGTGGATGTAGTGCAGATGACAGAACAGGATGTATTGCTGATTCATGGTCATGAAAAGATAGTTGGATGACCTGGCCCTAAGCGAAACAAAGCTTGAAGGGGCGGTAGGGGAAGTTTCGGTGGGGGGAAACTAAATGGGGATTAAAACTGGAGTATCTGAGAGGCTTAGCAGTCAAAAGGAACGGGTATAGCTTAGCAGTAATGTTGAATGATCAGTTATGGCAAGGGAAAAGAGAATATGAATGGTAAATGACAAGAATTATGTGGATTAAAGTAAAGGTTAGAAGCGAGAAGTGGGTCATAATAATCGGTATGCACCTGGGAAGAGCGGAATGACAGAGGAGACGAGAGAGATTTTTGGGAGATGTTAAAGTGAATGTATAGGAAGTCCTTTGAACCAAGGCGAGAGTAATTGTAGGTAGGGGAAAGTTGAATGTAAAGTAGGAGAAAACTTTTAGAAAGGGTGTGGTAGGGTAAGTTTGGGGTGCCAGGTGTAATTGATAATGGGAGCCCTTGATTGAACTGTGTATAGAAAGGGGTTTAGTTATCAGGTAAACTACATGATTTTAAGAAAAAGAGGATAATTAAGTACACAAGATATGATGCAGGGCGAAATGACAGTAGTTTGTTGGAATTATGCATGGCGTGTTAAAAGACTGTTGAGTTGAACCGTAGATGTACATGTTTATAAGAGGGCCACAGTATATCTGATCACTTTCTATTTGTAGCTACACTGAGAGTTAAAAGGTAGATGGGGATACAAGGAAGGATAGACGCATCAGGGAAGAGAGAGGTGAGGTTTATAAACTAAAAGAGGAGGCAGATAGGGCAAATCATATAAACAAAGCTATTGGAGGATTGATGGGCTAATGAGGAGCATAGGGCAATGGGTCGAAGGGTATAGGGGTAGGTTTAAAAATGGAGTGTTAGAGTGTTACAGCAGAAGTTTGTGGTTACAGGAAAGTGGCTTGTGCGGGAGGGACGAGGAGCGTTGGTGGAATGATGTGTAAAGGGAGAAAAAGTTGCATATGGAAGTTTTTACAAACGTAGAAGTGATTGCAAGGAGGGGAAGAGTAATATGGAGAAAAAGAGAGAGTTCAAGAAGAGTGGTGAAGCAATTGTTAAAAAGAGTGCAAAATGAGGAGTGGGTGAGAATGTTATCAACCATAATTATGTTGAAAATCAAAGAAAAGTTTGGAGTGAGATTAACAAGTTAAGGACAGCTAGAGAACAAATGGATTTGTCAGTTAAAAAATAGGAGAGGAGGTAGTTATCTAAATGGAGATGTTAGAGGTACTTGGGAAGATGGAGGGAATATTTTAAGGAATTGTTAAATGTTGTTGGAAGTTCAAGGGCAAGCTGTGATTTCCCGTGTTTAGGGCAAGGAGGAATAACATCTTGTAGGAGTGAGAAGAGCCAGTTGTTGAGTGTGGGGGAAGTTCATGAGGCGAGTAGGTAAAATGAAAAGGGGGTTAAGGCAGCCGGATGATGGGATAAAGATATGAAAAAGTTTAAAAAGCATGTGGGGGATATAGTTGTGGAGTGGTTGGTGCAATTATTTAATAAATGTATGAAGAGGGTAATGGTTACCTAGGGCTTGGCGGAGAGAGCATGCATAGTTCTTTGTATAAAGGCAAAGGGGACAAAAGAGAGTGCAAAAAAAATTATAGGGGGATTACGTTGTTGAGTATACCTGGTAAAGTGTTATGGTAGAGTTATCTATTGTAAAAGAATTAAAAGTAAGCCTGAGGGTGAATAGGATAGCAGAGAACAAGGAGGCTTTTGGAAAGGTAGGGGGGGTTGGACAGGATGTTTTACAGTGAAAAAATGTAAGTGAACAGTATTAGATAAGGCTAAAGAGGTCCTCTTGTGAATTTATGATTGAAAAGGCATATGACGGGTGGAATAGGGGCGCGCAATGTGGCAGATGTTGCAGGTGTTTGGTGTTAGGAGGTCGTTACTGAAAGCAGTGAGCGTTATTACGCAGGATAGTGAGGCTAAAGTTAGAGTCTATGTTATTGGAAAGAGGGAATATTTCCCAGTAAAAAAATGGTTTTTTATTTAAAGGGGCCCTTAGTCAGGGATGTGTGATTGTCACAGTGGTTGTTAATATATTTATAGATCGGGGTTGTAAGAGAAGTAAATGACGAGTGTCTTGACAAGAGGGGTGGAGTTAAAAGCTAAGGAATCACACCTAAAGTGGGAGATTGGTCACAGTTGCTCGTGCTGATGACACTGTGCTCTTGGGAAGAACTGAGAGAAGTTGCAGAGTTGGTGGCTTGAATTTGGTAGGGTGTGGGAAAAGAAGAAAATTAAAAAGTGAATAAGAAAGCGCCGGAACCCACCTTATTAAGCGTGATGAAATATTTGGTTATCAGATTGGACGGAGAGAGTATGGAGGAGGTGAATGTATTCAGATATTTGGGAGTGGATAAGACCCGCTGGGTGTACGTCAGCGATGGGTCTATGAGGATGAGGTGAATCATAGAAATGATTGGGGGAAAAGGGGAGTGGTGCACTTAGGAGACTGTGGAGACAAAAGGAACTTTGTCCTTGGAGGCAAAGAGGGGAATGTATGTGAGTTTTATAGTTTTACCAACACTCTTATATGGGTGTGAAAGCTAGGGTGATGAATGTTGCAGCGAGGAGTGACAGGCTGGACGGCAGTGGAGATGTCATGTTGATGGGCAAATGTGTGAGTGTGAATTATAATGCAGTGGAATTCGTAGTATGGAAGTTTGTGAGGGGTGCGGGATTACATAACTGTGTCCTAGAGGGCTGATGGAAGGGGTGTTGAGGTGGTTCCCCCAGGACATGTAGAGAGACATGGAGCGAAACAGGATGACTTCAAGAGTGTATCAGCTGTAGTGGAAGAAGGTGGGTTGGGGTCGGCATAGGAAAGGGGTGGAGGGAGGGGGCGTAAAGGAGGTTTTGTTGTGCGAGGGGATTGGACTTCCAGCAAGGGATTCAACCGACCAGTGCGTGAGCGTGCTTTGATAGAGTGAATGGAGACGATATGGTTTTTAAATACTTGACGTGTGCTGAGTGTGTAGACACAAGTAACATTTATGAAGGGTTTCAGGGAAAACCGGCAGGACCGGGACTTGAGTCATTGGAGATGGGAGACTAAGACAGTGCTGCAACTCTGAAGGAGGGGTGTAGATTTTGGTAGCAGTTTAAACATACTGTAGTGTAAGCACCCTTTGCAGACAGTGATGGGTGATGATGTTGAAAGTTTTTCTTTTTCGGGCCACGGCTGCCTTGGTGGGAATCGGCCATGTGTGTTAATAAATTTTAATAAAACATATGTTGTTTCTTAACATTTCCACTTAAAGCGGAATGACTCAAAGGAAGGAACATTTTGCCACCATTTGTTTCACTCAAAAAGTGCAAGAACATGACGATTCCAAAGGATTTCGAAACATCCTCCCCATCTTTCAGAGTGCAGGCACTGAATTTCCATATCTCTGATTCAAGTTCACAAGTGCAGTAAACATGTTGTCTAACCAACCTGTCACAAACATTTGCACCATGGCATACATGGGGGGCGGTTCCAGGAGTAACGGAGCTCATGGCCTGGTCATGACCAGGCACGCATATTTGATATATATAACCTTTTTTAAACTTTTATTTTTTTTTCCCAAACACTTTTTCTTCAGTAGTCCATTATTCTAACAAAATTAGACCAATATTTCTCAAATGATAAACATGCATACCTTTGTTTGGCATTCTCTCAAAACATCGCAGTTTTAGAGCTATTTCTTTATTTCTTTCGCATCGGAATTCATGTTCTCAGCAAGCTAAACTACAGAGATCCACATGTGTACCAGCGCGGGCAGTGCGGAAACAACTCGATGAACGTAGCCAAATACTTATTAGGTAATGTGTAATTTATGACTGAAATGGCACTGTGAGATGTATAATATACCATGGAAGATCCTTTGGAAGGGAATTGAAGCCATTTGTTTTTTAGGTTGCTCCCCACGGTCAAACTGTTTCTTGTGAAATCATAAGAGTCCATATGATCTCAGTTTAGGTTTCTCCGAGTTCTGTAATGAATGAGGAATTGACTTTGAATTTTAAAGTTATGCACAGTAACATGACAGATCACCTCAGGCCACTGAAGTAAACACTGTCATAATAAAGTGTATCTTGATGATCAGTCTATTGGCATAAAAACTCCTTTTAAGATAATGAAACAACATCTACAACGAGTATATGCAAAATTTTTAAGAATGAAATTACTGCGATGAGAGAAAATTTAAACCTCTTAATACATAAATATATACCGTTCATGCTACTGTGCTTTAATTATTTTAAATATATGTGGATAAAAATATGATTTTATGCAAGTAAATGTTACCTTATTGAAATTGCATGCAGCATTTTTGCTTAACATTAACGTGATAAGCCAAACATATTCTTTTCAATGCAAGCATTAACAGACTTCACTGTCTTCTTGACTCCTTTAATGTCGAACCTCGGGACACGCACACATCTGTAGCAATTAAAAACACCAATTGCCATCATCCTTGAACTTTTTTGAGATTTAGAAGACGTTCAGCATTGCATGAGGTTACCATGTATATTTCACCAGACATCATCCCAGACAACACGTAGAATGTTTAAATGATGGGGCCCAGAACCTGAAATTGAAAGGACACTAGAGAAAACAAACTATTTTCCCGTGGCACCACCCCTGGCTTGACTTCAGTAATACGTGATTCTGAGTTGATTGTGGTTTTTATTGCGGTCGACGGATTCATTCGAGTAGTGATAGTGAGGATACATTTTCCACAGTGAAGCGTCGGGTTATGTTCGCCGCCGCATTGCGCTCGGGTAGTTAACCCTATGCTGTAGCCCAGGGGACGGAGTTCATCCCTCGGAGTACCATCCGGAGTACATCCCGTCGCTGACCCTACACAGTTTTAGGTAGTGATAGTGTGGCATGATGCTGGCTACACTTGGCATGGTTGGGCACAGACATTCAGTGGACGTTGGTGTTTAAGTGGGGGCTGGTGCGTCAGGTAGTGGCACCGCCAATGCGTGACTCGCTGTGCCACGCGGAGAACCCCACGAGGCTGACTCGTCAGTTCAAGGCAAAGCGGAGAGACAACACCAGCCCGCCAAACACACCCGTTCACACCTGCCTATGATGTCCAGTATTCCACCAGCAAACCGCTTATTGGGATTGCAGCAATATCCCTCATTTTTTGTTCAGACCTCACACTTTGATGACTCGCAAAGTGGAACTTCTACCTACTGTCCCTTGGAACCACGGCCAATCGAACGGAATTCTTTGAATTATACTTTTGTCATGCCATTGATGGAAATTATTGTCAGGAAAGTTCTAAGTATTTTCAGTACTCACATGGCAAATAGATCTTATACACCAACAGTCAAGAATACAAGGTGGGAAAGAGACGATGTTGCAGAAAGTATTTGCTTGTTGCAACTTTAATGCTTATGCCCTCACGTCTATAAGCTAATTATAAAAGCTTAATAGGTCACACAGACTCGGATAATTTGTACCCCATCCTTCAGTGAAAGAATACTCCAGTGAACAGGTTTATTTTCTGTTACGACTATGTTCTGACACTTCTCTGATCAACATACCATGGATGACAGAATTGAAGGTTATACAAGATTGAAAGTTTTCATGTATCTCTCAAACAAAAAGTTCAGGAGTATACCTTGTTATCCATTTCAAGAACTTGTAATTGACGGTCTTTGATTTTGTTCATAAGGTAGACTGTCAATTCAAGCAAGTTTATACGAGCAAGAGGGAAACCGCATTTTGGTATATTAAAATTGTTTGTACTCTGTGATTGTGACAGTTTTCCTGGTGTTGGAAAATTGTGGTATTACACGGAGTTAGTAAAACATTTGGAAAGTTCACAAAAGATGTTATTGGGTATACTCATGAAGGTGAACGTAGTGAGACAAACTTCGACTTTGGCCACATTATCTTGGTAAGGGCCTTACATTATTACTGATAATGGTTAACAGCATTTCAGTGTATCATGCGACGTGAACCAAGACAGATGTGTGTGGGCACAGTGCGTTCTAATCGTAAACATTATGCCTCCAGGCTCAACGCAGGTGTTAGTGTGATGTCGTTGAAGGTGGTTACTGCCACTTGAATCATATGGCATACGGTGGCATGATCAAACGAGATGTCAATTGTTGAAACCATTCACCGTTAGAAATGACAAGCCAGTGGCAAAGTTGATATCGAGTGACGAATGAACGTATTCGAAAAACCAGTTGTCAGTGATTGATTATACACAAAACATGAGCTTGGTAGACGACACGATTGGCATGCAGATTGGTGTTTTGTTGACTGTATTCGTAAAGAGTTAATAGTGGGACAGATCTTTTCTTACATCTCATGGACATTTTCAATGCTGAACTGTATAATATGTACCAAATAAACGGACGTGCGGTAACAGACCACGTATACCTTATGCGTGAATTTTGTTGTTCTGTTGAATCCAGACAATACTCATAATGATAGTACAGGTAACGACACCTGCAATACAACATGGTCCTCGAATTCATCACAATGTACCTCCAAGCGTTTGAGAGAGAAGGTGATCATGTTCAATAATACAGCTTCCTTCAACTCAAAAGAAATTCGCTCAGTAGAGATGCATTGTTGTGCACAAACAAAAAGGACTGGCAAAATAAGACGCAAGACACTCGGTTTTGTGTGAAGGAATGTAAGGTGCCTCAGTGCATGAGTGCCTTGTTTCAGGAGGTTCCACACAAGCCCAGCAGTTCTAAACCTGTCCAGTGATTGTAAATTATGTAAATATGATAGTACATTATTAGATATACAATATTTGTGCTATGTTTCTTGTTCTAAACAACAGTGCGTAAACAAGAATATGATATAACTTTAGTGCGGTTAATATCGTGTCAACTACAGTGAGTTTTTATATATACACATTAAAACAGTATTGGTTCTCAGGCCCCAAATGTAGTGGATATAGAAAAAAAATTCGGGAAAAGAAATAGAAAAAACAATAAAACACAAAAATAATATACTAAGCGTATGTGGATTCTCGTCGTTCGTTGACCGCCACCACATCATATTCTACAAACACTAGCTTGGCACGCTATCTCTCGGCTATTTACTGATCAGATCTAATTTTTTTTTGTTTTAATTACCTTCACAAAAATTTTTTTTTTAGTTTTTCACACCTGGCCGATCCCAAGCAGGGCTGGCCCGAAAAAGAAATACTTTCACATTCATTCAACTCCTTCACTGTCTTTGACCAGAAGGGTGCTTTACAAAATAACAGTTTTTAAACTGGCCAACCTATTAACCACCCCCTTCAAGAGTGCAGGCACTGTACTTCCATCTCCAGGACTCATGTCCTGGCTGGGTTTCCCGCAACATCCCCTTCATAAATGTTACTACTGCTCACACTCCAACAGCACGTCAAGTATTAAAAACAATTGGCTCAACATTCATCCATTCTATAAACATACGCTCATCGCATGCATGTGGGACGGTCCAAGCCCCTCGCACACAAAACCTCCTTTCACCCCCTCACTCCACCCCTTCCTAGGCGACCCTACCCGCCATTCCTTCAACTACAGATGATACATCTTGAAGTCATTTATGTTTCGCTCCATTTCTCTACATGTCCCGTACAACCTCATACAACCTCCTCAGGCCTACCTGACTACAGTTTTTGGTAATCCCGCACCTCCTTAACTTTCCAAATTAGAATACTAATTTCGCTATGATTACTATTCACACACATCATTGCCCTCAGACTGACATTCCACTGCCCTACAGCCACTTTCCTCGCTGGCAACATTCCCATCATCCCACGCTTCACACCACATATAAGTGCGTTGGTTAAAATACTAATCACTCTCTTTACATTACCCTTCTTTGCTCCTCGCTATGGACAAAGTTCTTTGTCTCCACAGACTTCCTAAGTGCCCCCACTCTTTTTACATATATTTCTAGATTCCACCCTATCTTTCATTGGACCTAATCGACTGCCAAGTCACTCAATAGTCTGAATACGTTCACCTCCTCTACTCTCTTCCTCCAATTGATATTCATCTTTCTTCACCTAATCTTTTTGTTATACTCATAACTTACTTTTCCTGTATTTCACTTTAATTTTCTTTTTTGCACACCATAAAATTCATCCATCCATTCTCTGCAACATATCTCATTCAGCAATCTCCCAAGAAGCACAGTGTCATCAGCAACAGGCAGCTGTGACATATCCCACTTTGTGTGTGATTTCTTTATTCTTTACTCAAGCTATGCCAAGTCCATCGCTATTTTTACTTCTTCTTAGAACCCATCTATAAATTTATTACACAACCACGGTGATCATCACTCTTCCTATGTCTTAAGGCTACTTTTATGGAAAAATTTCCTCTTTACCTCTACATACTTACTTGAGCTCACTATCTCGTTTAAATACTCTTCACTGCTTTCAGTAACCTACCTCCTACACCATACACTTGCAAATCTTCCACATTTGCCCCTCCTATCCACATGTCATACGCCTTTTTCAAAGCCATCAAATGCCCACAAAGGACTCTTTAGCCTTATATAAATAACTGTTCACTTATATGTTTCACTGTAAACACCTGGTCCACACACCCCCTACCTTTTCCCTAAAGCCTCCTTGGTTCATCTGACTATCCTTTTTCTCCGTATTACTTCTTACATTCTTTCAAATTATACACCTCTACTACACTTTAACCAGGTTCACTCCAACCAGACTTATCCCCCTATAATTTTTGACACTTTTTTATCACCTTTGACCTTTATACAAAGGAAACTTTGCATTGCTCTCTGCCATCCCTAGGTACACTTTACCCTTCTTCATACATTTATTAAATAATTGCACCAACACCACTCCAAAACTATATCCCCACCTGCTTGTAACATTTTTCTATCCTTATATTCCCATCAATCCGGCTGCGTTACCCCCTTTATTTTACCTACTGCCTCACGACTTTCCACACACTCAAACTGGCTTCCTCACTCTACTTGATGTGATTCATCTAGCCATATACAGAAATTCACAGCTTCCCTATCCTTCCATCAACATTCACAATTCCTAAAATATTCCTCTTCCATCTTCCCAATACCCTCTAACTCTACATTTAATAACTCTCCACTCCTATTTTATACTGACAAATCATTGGTTCTCTTGGTGTTTTAATGTTAATCTTCACTCCAAAACTTTTTCTTATTTTCAACAATATTTGTTAGATAAAACATCTCACCCACATATCATTTGCCTATCTATTTACTTTGACTTCACCACTTCTCATATATTCTCTTTTTTTCTCCATATACTCTCTTCTCTTGCAATCACTTCTTACTTTGTAAAAACTTCTCATATGATAACTTTTTCTCCTTACTACTCTCATTTACATCTTCATTTCAAATCGACTCCTATTCCATCCTCTGCACCCACTTTTCCATGTAACCACAAAACTCTGCTGAACACTCTACACTACATTTTTTAAAATACCCCATACTCTGCCCCATTGCCTTGCTTCGTTAGCCATCTATCCCAATAGATGTTTATATCTTACGAACTGCCTCCTCTTATTGTGATTAGTTTATTAAACTTCACCGATCTCTCTTCCTGCATGCTTTATTCTCTTGTATCATCTACACTTTTACTCTCTAGTGTGCTCAACTAGAAAGTGATCTGATATATCTGTGGCCCTCTTATAAACATTGTACTATCATGAAGTTACTCAACAGTATTTTATATACCAATACCTAATCCAACAAACTACTGTCATTTCGCACTACATAATATAGTGTTTACTTATTTATCTCTTTTTTTAAAATTGTAATTACCTATAACTAAACACCTGTCTATACAAAGTTCATAATCAAAGGTCTTACCATTATCATTTTACACCTGCACCCCAAACTTACCTACCACACCCTCTCTAAAAGTTTCCTCCTACTTTAGCATTTCAAGTCCCTACCTACCAATTTACTCTCTCACTTGGTTCAAGGCTCCTATACACTTACACTTACACATTCCCAAAATCTCTCTCTCTCCTCTGCATTCCTCCTCTTCTCCAGGTGACATAACGGCATTATTATGACCAAATTCTGATCCAAACCTTTTCTTTAATCCACATTAATCTTGAAAATATACACATTAATATCCTCTTTTCTCCTTCCATAATGATCATTTAACATTATGCTACCCTTCCTTTGCTCTAACTACTCTCTGATACTCCAGATTTTTATCCATTTATTTCCCCCACTGATACTCTCTTCCCCCTTCAGCCTTCGGTTTCGCTTAGGGCCAGACATCACAACTTTATTTTCAAATTCCAATAAAATCAGCATTCACATCTGTTTCTTGTCATCGTCTACTTCCACGCACATTAAGCAACCCAGTTTTATAAAAGATTGTCTTATTCTCTTTTTTAGTAATTGATATACAGGAAGAACGGGGTTTATTAGACCCATTGCTCCCGGCCATTTTTGAGTCGGCCTCATACGACACGCATGATTAAGGGAATGTTCTTTCCTTCCCCTATGGACCATAGAAGAATTAAGAAATCAAAATGAACAAGAGTATTTAGAAAAAGGAGGACCCCTAGATGTTTGTATATATATGATATGCATGTGCTGTGGGTTCTGTGATGTAGTGACCAAAGTGTATGTAGGAAGTAGCAAGATATCCCTGATTATCTTGCGTGTTAGAGACAGAAAAGAAACCAGCAATTCTACCATCTTCACAAGAACATTAAGGTTTTGTTTCACCATGTCATCTGGCAGGACTGGTAGTACTTCCATGGGTGGTTGTGTTTACAACCTACACCTATATATAATATGCTCTTAATCTGTAAGTAAAAATATTTTTTTTTTTATTTTCAAATTTCTTGGACATGGTGCGTGACTTCAGATTTGGCATTGGGACCCTGATAGGTTGTTAAAATCAGCGGACCTGTGTAAGTTTCTGGCGACTTCTGCACCTTCTTATAGGATTATCACTTCACTTTACAAATTACCTGTTTTCAAATGACACTTTAGCCTTTATCTTCAATATCTAGGGATGCACTGTAGGATACACTCTACATATGTATACTTCAATGTTATCAGGGACTAGGAGACTTTCTTCTCTATGACATGAAAAAGTTAATTATCTCTATTTTTTTCCAACAGGGACTCAGGCCTATGATTCCCTCTGGCAGTAACTCTGAATACCGTAGTGCACACTAATTCTCCTTTTTTTGACTCAGTATATAATGTTTTCGCCCAAGATTGGTTCACAGGCGCGATGGGATGTATCGTATAGGATTTGATGTCAAATTAAAGTTACTAGCACGTTAGAGCGGACCGTGAAACATGAGAAAACCACGGTAGCAACAACGAGGCCACAGCTGACAGCTGACTTGAGATAGGGGCAGAGATCAGTGTTTGTGTATATATCGCAATGCTCCGCGAATTCTCCTTGATTGTTTTTCATATCTCTGTAAGCCTGATGCATGCAGGGAATGTGATGGAAAAGTGTAAGCCTTTCCCTTGAAAGCTGGCTCGTTACCTTGGGCATACAAAAGTGTAGCGGATGCTACACGCCAGGTGTATTGTCAGAAGTGGGTAGAATGGTTAAAGCATTGCGTACCTTGTGCCTAAGGTTCGTAGGTTCGAGTCTCCTTCAACAGAGATCAGTGTTTTACAACGGCACGTGTATATTTCGCATGCTCTCGAATTCCCTTGCACATCTAATTATATATATAATACTATATATACTATATCTACTATTATATATATAATAATATCATATCTACTAGATTATATATATATATAATTTTATATATATTTTATGCATCAAGATCAAGTCAAAGCAGGTGATTTCAGACATATGCAAAACACCACCTCTAGAAAGAATTAGAGAAATTCAAGCGCTTCGTTGACTACTCACATATCAAGGACACGATAGTTCTTGATAATGTGAGTAGTCAGGAATGCATTGGAATTTCTCTATTCTTTCAGAGTGGTTGTTTTGTGTGTGTGTGTGTGTTATATTTTTTATTATATATATATATATCTAGATATCTATATATATTATATATATATTTATATATTATTTTATATAATATAATATATATTATATATATATATTATATATCTTATATATATATATTTTTTTTTTCTTTCAAACAAATCGGTCGTCTCTACAGTGCCCAACGATATCGATACCTCAGATTGCGACCAATTATGTAAGCGTATTTATGTAAAGTGCGTTAGTATGAGTATGTTTGGGAGATCTGATAATGGACTTAATTCTACTTCACAAATTTCTACTATAGGGAACCATATTCGGCTCAGTACTGGCAGACCCATGAAACATTCTTCTGGAGTGAAAAAAAACTATCGTTTAACCGGGGGATCAAGCTGTATATATACTATACTTTATATATATTTATATATATATATACAGGAAGCCCCGCTTTATGGCGTTTACTTAACGGCGTTCGCTAATACCGGGTACATTTCTAATTATGACCCATAACTCGCTATACGGCTTCCCCACCTGACTCTTTTATTACGGTCACCAGTGCCCCACACTGGTTTGTTTACATTTCCATGAAGCTAAGTAAAGCACTAAGTTCTCCATTTTTCTGGAAATCTCCCAAAATTTCTCAAATGTTTTTAAAAGTTATTTCATATTTTATATACCGTATCTGATAATTTATACTTATGTATACTGTAACTAAATAAACTTACATACTGTGCTGGCATGGAGGTACACATTAAAATTGGTAAGTGTCTTATGTATCCCAGATGTCATATTAGTAATGATAATAATCATGAGTATTTAAATCGACGTATATTACGTTAAATATACACATTTTCATTAATCCATACATGACATTTTTTTCAATATTATATAATAAAACACGATGACATAAACATATAAATAAGATAAATTACACACCAACAGTAGAATAAAAAAACATAAAAAATGGGAGATGTGGTAGCAGAGACTTGCAACAAGTGACCGCATATTAGATAATGATAATATTAATAATAATACTCACCGGAGTCTCCATTTAAATGTCGTATATTACAGGTTATAACACAATTTCATTAATCCATCACCATGATATTTTTTCAAAATTATATAATAAAACACGATGCATAACATATAAAATAAGATAAACACCCCACATGATGGATTATCAAATAAACTATTAAATGTGACGATGTTGGTAGCAGACCGACTTGCACCAAGTGACGCCATATTAGAAATGATAATTACATAACAACTACTCACCGAGTCTCATTATAATGTGGTACTATTAACTGATTTTATATACGACCATTTTCAATTAATCCATCCATGATTTTTTTTTGCAAAATTATAATAATAAACCACGATAATAACATAAAAAGATGATTAACATACACCACAATAGAATAAATAAACATAATATAGTTGTCGGGAGCCATAACTTGTACGAGTGACAGCATGGAATAACATTTTCTTAATATAACATAACGAGGAAATTGTGTTATGGGAGGTAACTGTAGAAAATTTATTCTTTCGTATGTATGTAAGGTAACGTTTATGCAGGTATACGACTAATACAGTTTACATAGATTATCAATACATAAACAACCAAATACGTGTACGAGAACCTAGGATCACCCAAAAAAGTCAGTGTGATTATTGCCTATTGTCTTCACTCAGAGCTTCAGTTCTTCTCAAAATGATGTTACATGAGATTGGCGAGTGTTCTTCTTTATTATTATACCGTATTCAATGTAGAGACAACCTGATACACCAATGTAACTTGCTACAAAAACAGCGTGTACACTTCGTTTGTTTACAAAACTTACGTTCGCCTGGTTTGTATACATAACTCTGCGCCCGTTCCCTCTTTGTACTCATTCTTTCTCTCTCTCAGTTATTCGTTTTATACTCATTTACTTGACTCTGACTACAGTTAAGACATAAAACATATTTTAAGGTAGTCAATGAACGTGAACTGTATATACATTTTATCGCTCTGGGATGCTAAATTACATAGAATAGTATTGTGGGGGGGTGGACTGGTAGGTAGAATGGATATTACACACTACATATCCACACTTGATTCTTACAATAAATACTACTTGCTAAACAAGATTAAGAAATATAACTTTTTTAAGGTAAGTAATGAGTGCACTATGTGTGGATTGTACTGTGTTATTTTTTTTGATTCTGCATGAGTTCTATATGACTTATTAAATATTATGTTATCGTAAATTGTTATCTAGTGTTTGTAATGCATTTATAAGTAGGGAAAAAAAGGGTTGTTCCACTTAACGGAGGTTTCAGCTTTAGGCGGTAGCACCGGGAAACTAACCTGCGTATAAAAGTGGGGACCCTCCTGTATATAATATAATATCGTAACTATTTATATATATATTCTAGGTAGTTGGTTGGTAACACGCAACCAACCCGGGGAAGAGGTACTACCGTCCTGCCTAGTGACGTGTACAACGAAAGCTGTTAATTGTTTTACATGATGGGAGGATTGTGGTGTCTTTTGTCTGTCTCATAAAACATGCAAGATTTCAGGTATGTCTTGCTACTTCTTCTTGAATTTAGGGTCACACTAATTACATTGTACTCAGCATATATATTACACACACAACCCCTCTGCGTTTTCTTCTATTTTCTTTCTAGTTCTGTTATTTTTCTCTTACCCTCCAATGGAAGTGGGTGGAACTGAATTCTTCCTCCGTAAGCATGCGTGTTGTAAGAGGCGACTAAAATGGGGAAGAAGGGAGTAGTAACCTTGCCTGTATATATTACTAAATTGGAATTGAGAAACTTTGGTTTTTTCTTTTTGGGCCACCCGCCTTCGGTGGGATCTACAGGCGGTGTGTTGAAGAAAAGAAAAGAATATTTTACTATATATTTCTAAGGTAGTAGCGTTGGTAAAAACAGCAACCACCAGGGAAGGTATTAACCGTCCTGCCAGTGCAGTGTACAACGAAAGCCTGTAATTGTTTGACATGAATGTGTAGGATTGCTTGGTGTCGTTTGCTCCTCGTTCATAAACATGCAATATTTCAGGTACTATGTACTTGTACTTCTTCTTGCATTTAGGTCACACTACACTTACATGTAAAGCATATATTATACACACACACACCCCTCTGGGTTTTCTTCTATTTTCTTTTAGTTCTTGTTTATTTCCTCTTACCTCCAGGGGGGAAGTGGAACTGACATTCTTCGTCCGTCAGCCATGCGTGTTGTAAGAGGCGACTCTAAATGCGGGAGCAAGGGGCTAGTAACCCCTTCTCCTGTATTTCTTACTAAAATTTATAAAGAGAAACATTAGTTTTTTCATTTTGGGCCCACCCGCCTCGGTGGATTACGGCTGGTATGTTTGAAAGACAGTAGAGATATATTATATATATATATCTATATATATATATATATATATATATTTATTTATTTAGTTATTTTATTTATTTATTGATTTTAGCATAGAATACAGTGGTTACAAAGAAAAAATAACTGGAACGATACACAAATACCCGCACATAGAAGAGAGGAGCTTACGATGTGTAAAGCTAATCTCTTCTATGTGCGGGTATATGAGTATCCACTTCTTTGTTTCTTTTTATTCCTTCTGCATATTTTTTTTTGTTAATATATGTTAATATTTGTTTTGTTAACTCAGAACATTTATAACTTATGTTGTGTCTTCTTCTATATGTGTAGCTTCTAGGATGGTATGTATTCTGAGCACCTACTGCAAAAAACAGTGTATAATGTAGCGAGTGTTCGGTGAAAGTGTTGAATGATGATGAAAGTATTTTCTTTTTGGGGATTTTCTTTCTTTTTTGGGTCACCCTGCCTCGGTGGAGACGGCCCCAATCCCGGACTTGTGAAAAAAAAAAAAAATGTTTTGTTAATATATAGGTAGTAGGTCGGTAGCAGCAACCACCCAGGGACAAGTACAAAGTACTCCCGTCCTGCAGATGACTGTGAAACAGAAACTGTAACTGTTTTGCTTGATGGTAGGATTGTGCGGTGTCTTTTTCTGTCTCATAAAACATGCTAGATAAAGGGATAGTCTTTGTACTTCCAACTTACACTCTGGTCACCTTCACAGACATGGCACATGCATATTAATACATACAATCTAGGTTTTTCTCTTTTTCTACATAGCTCTTGTTTTCTTTATTTTATTGTCCAATGGGGAAGTGAAAAGAATCTTTCCTCCGTAGCATGCTTGTGTTTAGAGGCGCCTAAAAATGCGGGGAGCAATGGGATAGTAACCCTTCTCCTGAGAAATTTACTAAACAAAGAAGAAGAGAAAAACTTTATAAAACTGGGATGATTGAATGTGCTGTGGATGTAGTGCAGATGACAGAACAGGATGTATTGCTGATTCATGGTCATGAAAAGATAGTTGGATGACCTGGCCCTAAGCGAAACAAAGCTTGAAGGGGCGGTAGGGGAAGTTTCGGTGGGGGGAAACTAAATGGGGATTAAAACTGGAGTATCTGAGAGGCTTAGCAGTCAAAAGGAACGGGTATAGCTTAGCAGTAATGTTGAATGATCAGTTATGGCAAGGGAAAAGAGAATATGAATGGTAAATGACAAGAATTATGTGGATTAAAGTAAAGGTTAGAAGCGAGAAGTGGGTCATAATAATCGGTATGCACCTGGGAAGAGCGGAATGACAGAGGAGACGAGAGAGATTTTTGGGAGATGTTAAAGTGAATGTATAGGAAGTCCTTTGAACCAAGGCGAGAGTAATTGTAGGTAGGGGAAAGTTGAATGTAAAGTAGGAGAAAACTTTTAGAAAGGGTGTGGTAGGGTAAGTTTGGGGTGCCAGGTGTAATTGATAATGGGAGCCCTTGATTGAACTGTGTATAGAAAGGGGTTTAGTTATCAGGTAAACTACATGATTTTAAGAAAAAGAGGATAATTAAGTACACAAGATATGATGCAGGGCGAAATGACAGTAGTTTGTTGGAATTATGCATGGCGTGTTAAAAGACTGTTGAGTTGAACCGTAGATGTACATGTTTATAAGAGGGCCACAGTATATCTGATCACTTTCTATTTGTAGCTACACTGAGAGTTAAAAGGTAGATGGGGATACAAGGAAGGATAGACGCATCAGGGAAGAGAGAGGTGAGGTTTATAAACTAAAAGAGGAGGCAGATAGGGCAAATCATATAAACAAAGCTATTGGAGGATTGATGGGCTAATGAGGAGCATAGGGCAATGGGTCGAAGGGTATAGGGGTAGGTTTAAAAATGGAGTGTTAGAGTGTTACAGCAGAAGTTTGTGGTTACAGGAAAGTGGCTTGTGCGGGAGGGACGAGGAGCGTTGGTGGAATGATGTGTAAAGGGAGAAAAAGTTGCATATGGAAGTTTTTACAAACGTAGAAGTGATTGCAAGGAGGGGAAGAGTAATATGGAGAAAAAGAGAGAGTTCAAGAAGAGTGGTGAAGCAATTGTTAAAAAGAGTGCAAAATGAGGAGTGGGTGAGAATGTTATCAACCATAATTATGTTGAAAATCAAAGAAAAGTTTGGAGTGAGATTAACAAGTTAAGGACAGCCAGAGAACAAATGGATTTGTCAGTTAAAAATAGGAGGAGTTTTTATTAATGGAGATTAAGGTATTGGGAAAGGGGGGAATTTTTTAAAGGGAATTGTTAAATGTTGAGAAGAAAGGAAGCTTATTTCGGTATAGGAAAGGAGAATAACATCTTGTGGGAGTGAGAAGAGCCATTGTGAGTGTGGGGAATTCGGGGCATGGGTAAAATGAAAGGGGTAAGGCACCGGGATTGAGGATAAAGATAAAAAGTTAAAAGCAGGTGGGATAATTTTGGAGTGGGTTTGGGCATTATTAATAAATGTATGGAAAAAGGTAAGGTACCTAGGGGTTTCGGAGAGCTGCATAGTTCCTTTGTATAAAGGGAAAGGGGGCAAAAGAAGGGGAAAAAAAATAGGGGGGAAAATCGTTGATATACCTGGGAAAGTGTATGGTAGAGTTTTTAAAAGAAAAAAATTAAAAGTAAACTGAGAATAGGAAGCAGATGAACAAGGGGGGCTTTAGGGAAAAGGGAGGGGGGGTGTGGACCCAGGTTTACAGGAAAAATGTAAGGAACAAATAATAAGCTAAAGAGGTCTTTGTGCATTTATGGATTGGAAAAGGCATATACAGGGGGATAGGGGGCAAAGTGGCAATGTTCAGGTGTATGGTTAGGAGGGACTTACGGGAAAGCGTGGGAAAAATTTTTTTTAAAAAGGATATGAGGGTCAAGTTAAGAGTTAAAAAAAAGGAAATTATTTTCCCAGTAAAAGTAGGCCTTGCAGGTGTGTGAGTCACAGTGGTTGTTTAATATATTTATAGATGGGGTTTAAGAGAAAAAATGCGAGGGTCTTGGACAAAGGCGGGGATTAAAAGAAAAGAATCCACACAAAAGTGGGAGTTGTCACAGTTGCCTTTGCTGATGACACTGTGCTCTTGGGAGATTTCTGAAGAGAAGTTGCAAGGTTTTGGGGGTAAATTTTGGGGTGGGGTGGGGAAAAGAAAAAAATTAAAAGTGAATACGGGAAAGAGAAAGGGATAACAAAAAATTGGGTGAGAAAAATTGGATTAAATTTGGAGGAGAGAGAAAGGGGGGGGAATGTATTCAATATTTGGGAGTTACGTGTCCGGGGAGGGGGTCATAAGGATGGGGTGAATCAAGAATTGATGGGGGGAAAAGGGTGAGGGGGTGAAATTAGGAACTGTGGGACAAAGAATTTTGTCCTTGGGGGCAAAGAGGGGAAGTATGAAGAATAGTTTTACCAACACTCTTATATGGGTGTGAAGCATGGTGAGAATTTTGCAGCAGGAAGGCTGGAGGGAGTGGGGATGTCATTCTGAGGGCAATGTGTGGTGTAATAATGCAAAATTCGTAGTTTTTGGAAATTAGGGGAGGTCGGGATTACCCAAAAATTTTCCAGAGGGGGGAGGAAGGGGTTTTGAGGGGTTCGGGCAGTAGAGAGAATGGAGCGAAACAGGGTGACTTCAAAGTGTATCATCTGTAGTGGAAGGGAAGGGTGGGGTTGGGGGCGGCCTAGGAAAGGTTTGGGGGGAGGGGGTAAAAGGGGGTTTTTTTGTGCGGGGGGCTTGGACTTCCACAGGGGTGCGTGAGCGTGTTTGATGGAGTGAATGGGGGGAAAGAATGGTTTTTTAAAACTTGACGTGGGCTGAGTGGAGCAAAATAACATTTATAGGGTTTAGGGAAAAACCGGGGGCCGGACTTGAGTCCGGGTGGGAAGTACAGTGCCTGCACTCTGAAAGGGGTGTTAATTTGCAGTTTTAAAAAATTTTTGTAAAGCACCCTTTCTGGGGAAACAGGGGAGTGAATGATGTTGAAAGTTTTTCTTTTTTGGGGCCCCCTGCCTTGGTGGGAAAACCCAGTGGATAATAAATAAAATAAAAAATATGTTTTTCTTAACATTTCCCCCCTAAAGCAGGATGACTCAAAGAAGGAAACACTTTTGCCACCATTTGTCTTCCCAAAAGTGCAAGAACATGACGATTCCAAATGATCTTCAGCAACATCCCTACCCATCTTTCAGAGTGCAGGCACTGTAATTTCCATCTTCAGAATTCAAGTTCACAAGTGCAGCTAACAGGTTTGTCTAAAACCTGTCACACTTTTGCACATGGCATACCTGGGGGGCGTTCCAGGAGTCAACGGAGCTCCCATGGCCTGGTCCATGACCAGGCCACGCATATATGTATATATACCTTTTTTAACTTTTATTTTTTTACCCAAACACTTTTCTCTCAGTAGTCCATTATTCTAACAAAATTAGACAAATATTTCTAAATGACACATGCATACCTTTGTTTGGCATTCTCTCAAACATCGCAGTTTTAGAGCATTTCTTTATTTCTTTCAGCATCAGGAATTCATGTTCTCCAGCCAAGCTAATACAGCGTCCACAGTGACCAGCGCGGGCAGTGCGACCAACTCGATGAACGTAGCCAACATACTTATTAGGTAATGTGTAATTTATGACCTGAAATGGCACTGGAGATGAATAAATATACCATGGAAGATCATTCTGGAAATGGACTGAAGCCATTTGTTTTTTAGGTGCTCCCCAGTCAAACTGTTACTTGTGAAATCATAAGAGCTCATATGATCAGTTTAGGTTTCTCAGTGTTCTGTAATGAATGAGAATTGACTTTGAATTTTAAGTTATGCACAGTAACATGCAGATAACAAGGAAACTGAGTAACACTGTCATAATAAAAGTGATATCCTTGATGATCAGTTATTGGCATAAAAACTCCATTTTAAGATAATGAACCACCATTAAAGAGTATAATGCAATATTTTTAAGACATGAAATACTGCATGGAGAGAAAATTTAACCTCTTAATACATAAATATATACCAGTTCTTGCTACTGTGCTTTAATTATTTTAAATATATGTGGAATAAAATTTGATTTTATGCAAGTAACTGTACCTTATTGAAATTGCATGCAGCATTTTTGCTTACTATACCGTGATAAAGCCAAAAATATTCCTTTTACAATGCAAGGCATTAACAGACTTACTGTCTTGACTCCTTTAATGTCGAGACCTCGGGCAGCAACATCTGTAGCAATTAAAACACCAATTTCATCATCCTTGAACTTTTTGAGAGTTAGAAGACGTTCAGCTTGCTTGAGGTTACCATGTAATTCACCAGACCTCACTCCCAGCAACCCAAGTAGAATGTTTAAATGATGGGCCAGAACCTAAATTGAAAGGACACAAACAATTCAATCTCTCTTTTTACTGTCTGAAAATAAAAGTCACAATTTATTGCTACAGCCACTTAAGAGATTGATTATATAAGTAATCAATTGGTTATTGCCTTATTAGTCTTAAGATAGGCTAAAGTTTGCCCAAAATGATTTGCATACTAAGGACCTTTCTGCATGCACACCTCATTGTCACCCATCTCTGCACAAACATTGTATCGTGCTGAAATAATGAATCTTTAATGTCATAGGTGTCACATTTTACAAATAGCCTACAAACTGGAGACAGAGCTTTAAACAATGTGCTACTCCATCCGGAACCTTTTTCAAATCATTGTCTAAAAAATGTACAGTATCTCTTAATTTATGAGATAACTAAGAATGCCTCTCTATATCTATCATTAATACTAAAATATAGAGTACAGTAGTTTTAAATTTTTCAAAGCACTGGCCGTCTCCCACTGAGGCAGGGTGACCTAAAAGAAAAACAAAAGATTTTCTTTTTCTTCTTTCTTTCTTTCAACACACCGGCCGTATCCCACCGAGGTGGGGTGGCCCAAAAGGAAAAACGAAAGCTTCTCCTTTCAAATTTAGTAATATATATAATATATACAGGAGAAGAGGTTACTAGCCCCTTGCTCCCGGCATTTTAGTCGCCTCTTACAACACGCATAGCTTACGGAGGAAGAATTCTGTTCCACTTCCCCATGAAGATAAGAGGAAATAAACAAGAACAAGAACTAGAAAGAAAATAGAAGAAAACCCAGAGGGGTATGTATATATATGCTTATGAGAGGTTTTTACAAAGCAGCAATGTTATAAGAAGAGCAGAGTATATGGAGAGTAAAAGAAAGGTAAAGAGAGTGGTGAGAGAGTGCAAAAGGAGAGCAGATGATAAAGTGGGAAAGGCACTGTCAAGAAATTTTAATGAAAATAAGAAAAAAATTTGGAGTTAAACAAGTTAAGAAAGCCTAGGGAAAGTATGGATTTGTCAGTTAAAAACAGAGTAGGGGAGTTAGTTGATAGGGAGATGGAGGTATTAGGTAGATGGCAAGAATATTTTGAGGAACTTTTAAATGTTAAGGAAGAAAGAGAGGCAGTAATTTCATGCACTGGTCAGGGAGGTATACCATCTTTTAGGAGTGAAGAAGAGCAGAATGTAAGTGTGGGGGAGGTACGTGAGGCATTACGTAGAATGAAAGGGGGTAAAGCAGCTGGAACTGATGGGATCATGACAGAAATGTTAAAAGCAGGGGGGATATAGTGTTGGAGTGGTTGGTACTTTTGTTTAATAAATGTATGAAAGAGGAAAAGGTACCTAGGGATTGGCGGAGAGCATGTATAGTCCCTCTATATAAAGGGAAAGGGGACAAAAGAGACTGTAAAAATTATAGAGGAATAAGTTTACTGAGTATACCAGGAAAAGTGTATGGTAGGGTTATAATTGAAAGAATTAGAGGTAAGACAGAATGTAGGATTGCGGATGAGCAAGGAGGTTTCAGAGTGGGTAGGGGATGTGTAGATCAAGTGTTTACATTGAAGCATATATGTGAACAGTATTTAGATAAAGGTAGGGAAGTTTTTATTGCATTTATGGATTTAGAAAAGGCATATTACTTTTCCTTTTATATCCATGGGGAAGTGGAATAAGAATCTTTCCTCCGTAAGCCATGCGTGTTGTAAAAGTCAACTAAAATGCCGGGAACATTGGGCTAGTAACCCCTTTTCCTGTAAAGATTACTAAAAAGAATAATAAGAAGAAAATTGTCAAAGTGGGAAGTCTGAATGTGCATGGATGTTGTGCAGATGATAAGAAAGAGATGATTGTGTTTGTTATGAATGAGAAGAAGCTGGATGTCCTGGCTTTAAGTGAAATAAAGCTGAAGGGGGTGGGAGAGTTTCAGTGGAGAGGAATAAATGGGATTAGGTCAGGGGTTTCAAATAGAGTTAGAGCTAAAGAAGGAGTAGCAATAATGTTGAAGGATAAGCTATGGCAGGAAAAGAGGGACTATAAATGTATTAATTCAAAGATTATGTGGAGTAAAATAAAGATTGGATGTGAAAAGTGGGTTATAATAAGCGTGTATGCACCTGGAGAAGAGAGAAGTGTAGAGGAAGAGAGATTTTGGGAAATGTTGAGTGAATGCATGGGAGTTTTGAATCAAGTGTGAGAGTAATGGTGGTTGGGGATTTCAATGCTAAAGTGGGTAAAAATGTTATGGAGGGAGTAGTAGGTAAATTTGGGGTGCCAGGGGTAAATGTAAATGGGGAGCCTTTAATTGAGCTATGTGTAGAAAGAGATTTGGTAATAAAGTAATACATATTTTATGAAAAAGAGGATAAATAAATATACAAGGTATGATGTAGCACGTAATGAAGTAGTTTATTCAGATTATGTATTGGTGGATAAAAGGTTGATGGGTAGGCTCCAGGATGTACATGTTTATAGAGGGGCAACTGATATATCGGATCATTATTTAGTTGTAGCTACAGTTAGAGTAAGAGGTAGATGGGAAAAGAGGAAGGTGGCAACAAGTAAGAGGAGGTGAAAGTGTATAAACTAAGGGAGGAGGAAGTTCAGGTGAGATATAAGCGACTATTGGCAGAAAGGTGGGCTAGTGCAAAGATGAGTAGTGGGGGGGTTGAAGAGGGTTGGAATAGTTTTAAAAATGAAGTATTAGAATGTGGGGCAGAAGTTTGTGGTTATAGGAGGGTGGGGGCAGGAGGAAAGAGGAGTGATTGGTGGAATGATGAAGTAAAGGGTGTGATAAAAGAGAAAAAGGTAGCTTATGAGAGGTTTTTACAAAGCAGAAGTGTTATAAGAAGAGCAGAGTATATGGAGAGTAAAAGAAAGGTGAAGAGAGTGGTGAGAGAGTGCAAAAGGAGAGCAGATGATAGAGTGGGAGAGGCACTGTCAAGAAATTTTAATGAAAATAAGAAAAAATTTTTCGAGTGAGTTAAACAAGTTAAGAAAGCCTAGGGAAAGTATGGATTTGTCAGTTAAAAACAGAGTAGGGGAGTTAGTAGATGGGGAGATGGAGGTATTAGGTAGATGGCGAGAATATTTTGAGGAACTTTTAAATGTTGAGGAAGAAAGGGAGGCAGTAATTTCATGCACTGGCCAGGGAGGTATACCATCTTTTAGGAGTGAAGAAGAGCAGAATGTAAGTGTGGGGGAGGTACGTGAGGCATTACGTAGAAAGAAAGGGGGTAAAGCAGCTGGAACTGATGGGATCATGACAGAAATGTTAAAAGCAGGGGGGGGGGATATAGTGGGGGAGGGGTTGGTGCTTTTGTTTAATAAATGTATGAAAGAGGGGAAGGTACCTAGGGATTGGCAGAGAGCATGTATAGTCCCTTTATATAAAGGGAAAGGGGACAAAAGAGACTGTAAAAATTATAGAGGAATAAGTTTACTGAGTATACCAGAAAAGTGTACGGTAGGTTATAATTGAAAGAATTAGAGGTAAGACAGAATGTAGGATTGCGGATGAGCAAGGAGGTTTCAGAGTGGGTAGGGGATGTGTAGATCAAGTGTTTACATTGAAGCATATATGTGAACAGTATTTAGATAAAGGTAGGGAAGTTTTTATTGCATTTACGGATTTAGAAAAGGCATATGATAGAGTGGATAGAGGAGCAATGTGGCAGATGTTGCAAGTATATGGAATAGGTGGTAAGTTATTAAATGCTGTAAAGAGTTTTTATGAGGATAGTGAGGCTCAGGTTAGGGTGTGTAGAAGAGAGGGAGACTACTTTCCGGTAAAAGTAGGTCTTAGACAGGGATGTGTTATGTCACCATGGTTGTTTAATATATTTATAGATGGGGTTGTAAAAGAAGTAAATGCTAGGTGTTCGGGAGGGGGGTGGGATTAAATTATGGGAACAAATTCAAAATGGGAATTGACACATTACTTTTTGCTGATGATACTGTGCTTATGGGAGATTCAAAGAAAAATTGCAAGGGTTAGTGGATGAGTTTGGGAATGTGTGTAAAGGTAGAAAGTTGAAAGTGAACAAGAAAAGAGTAAGGTGATGAGGGTATCAAATGATTTAGATAAAGAAAAATGGATATCAAATTGGGGGGGAGGAGTATGGAAGAAGTGAATTTTTTCAGATACTTGGGAGTTGACGTGTCGGCGGATGGATTTATAAAGGATGGGGGTTTAAATCAAGAATTGATGGGGGAAAAAAAGGGTGAGTGGTGTGTTGAGGTATATGTGGAGTCAAAAAACGTTATCTATGGAGGCAAAGAAGGGAATGTAAGAAAGTATAGTAGTACCAATGCTCTTATAGGGGTGTGAAGCTTGGGTGGTAAATGCAGCAGCGAGGAGACGGTTGGGGGCAGTGGAGATGTCCGTTTAAGGGGCAATGTGGGGTGTAAATATTATGCAGAAAATTCGGAGTGTGGAAATTAGGAGAAGGTGTGGAGTTAACAAAAGTATTAGTCAGAGGGCAGAAAGGGGTTGTTGAGGGGGTTTTGGGTTTATTTAGACAGAAGGATCAAAGTAAATGACATGGAAAGCATATAAATCTATAGGGAAGGAAGGCGGGGTAGGGTCATCCTCGAAAGGGTTGGAGAGAGGGGGTAAAGGGGGTTTTGTTTGCAAGGGGCTTGGACTTCCAGCAAGCGTGCGTGAGTGTTTTAGATAGGAGTGAATGGAGATGAATGGTACTTGTGACCTGACGATCTGTTTGGAGTGTGAGCAGGTAATATTTAGTAAAGGGGATCAGGGAAACCGGTTATTTTCATATAGCGACTTGAGTCCTGGAAATGGGAATACAATGCCCTGCACTTTAAAGGAGGGGTTTGGGATATTGGCAGTTTGGAGGGATATGTTGTGTATCTTTATATGTGTATCCTTCTAAACTGTTGTATTCTGAGCACCTCTGCAAAAACAGTGATAATGTGTGAATGTGGTGAAAGTGTTGAATGATGATGAAAGTATTTTCTTTTTGGGGATTTTCTTTCTTTTTTGGGTCACCCTGCCTTGGTGGGAGACGGCCGACTTGTTGAAAAAAAAAAAAAAAAAAAAAAAACATGTATGTGTAGTGTGACCTAAGTGTAAGTAGAAGTAGCAAGACGTACCTGAAAACTTGCATGTTCATGAGACAGAAAAAAAGGACACCAGCAATCCTACCATCATGTAAAACAATTACAGGCTTTCGTTTTAGACTCACTTGGCAGGACGGTAGTACCTCCCTGAGCGGTTGCTGTCTACCAACCTACTACCTAGGTTTTTCTTTTTACATTTAATAATTTATACAGCATTTTAGTTGCCTCTTATGACATGCATTGCTTATAAAGGAAGGATTCTTTTCCACTTTCCCATGGATAATTAATAATGTATACCTGAATATTCGGTAGAAAAAGTGTCAATAAATATGTAGAAAAAAACCACCTTTTTTTTTTTTAACACATCAAGGTAGGGTAATCCCCCCCCCCCCAAAAAAAAAAAAAAACTAATAATTATTATTCATTCAGGAGATGTCTTGTCATTAGTGCAAAAACATTACAATTCAAATGATCTTCTGAACTTCAGCATCTCCACCACTACTTGAAAGTGTAGGCACTGTACTGCCAACCTACAGGAATCAAGTCTGGCTAACCAGTTTCCCTGAATCCCTTCATAAATTTTACAATGCTCACACTATGACAGCATGTCAAGCCACTAAAACCACTTGTCTTCACTCCAGTCTAATATGCTCACTGGACCGGTCCAAAAATACAGTGGTACCTTGTTATGCGACCTTAATTCATTCCAGAAGCCTGTTCGAGTGCCGCTCCATTTGAGTATTGGACAAGTTCTTCCCAGCCAATTTTCTGTTTGGTTGGCTGTTATCACTAATCTTTGTAGGCCCCATGGTGACTTATTTATGCAAATAATACAAAAAACACCAAAAAATGCTTAGAAACATGAAATCAAGGTTCCACTGTACATGTTTATTTTAAAACTTCAAAGGAAATGCACTCCACAATGTAATTTTTATTCTGCTATATGAACCTGTACTGTGTGCCAAAATTTGGACCATTTCATGCATATTTAAAAGTTCCGCAAAAACTTCATCTTTGGTTTCTCTCTATCGCAGATGGCATCCTCAGCACCGAGCACACGAAGTGCATTGGAATGGTGGTTAGTAGGGTGTCCTCTCAAGTTTTTCTCAACTGCCTGGCTTCCAACGTGAGGTGACATACTTCGTATGTCACAATTCTTTCATCTGAAGCAGAACCTACTCTTACTTGTCGCCTTGATCTACATCTGGTTCTGGAACAAGGCTCCATGTGGCGTGCAAGCCCCTTGCAATGACTTGGATTTCCTCCAAACCCTTCGAGTGTATCCAGACAAAGAGATCGCAAATGCTGCTGCCACGTCTGAGGGCAATGTGTGGTGTGAATATAATGCAGATAATTCGTAGTTCGGAAATTAGGAGGTGTGGGATTACCAAAACTATTATTCAGAGCGTTGAGGAGGGGTTGTTGAGGTGGTTTGGACATATAGAGAGAATGGAACAAAGCAAAATGACTTCGAGTGTACATATCTGTGTAGTGGAGGGAAAGCGTGGTAGGGGTCAGCCTAGGAAGGGTTGGAGGGAGGGGGTAAAGGACATTTTGTGTGCGAGGTGCTTGGACTTCCAGCAAGCGTGCATGAGCATATTTGATAGGAGTGAGAGAAGACAAATGGTTTTTAATACTTGACATGCTGTTGGAGTGTGAGCCAAGTAACATTTATGAAGGGATTCAGGGAAACCGTCAGGCCGGACTTGAGTCCTGGAGATGGGAAGTACAGTGTCTACACTCTGAAGGAGGGGTGTTACTGTTGCAGTAAATGTGAGGGTCTTGGCAAGAGGCGTGGAGTTAAAAGATAAAGAATCACACACAAAGTGGGAGTTGTCACAGCTGCTCTTTGCTGATGACACTGTGCTCTTGGGAGATTCTGAAGAGAAGTTGCAGAGATTGGTGGATGAATTTGGTAGGGTGTGCAAAAGAAGAAAATTAAAGGTGAATACAGGAAAGAGTAAGGTTATGAGGATAACAAAAAGATTAGGTGATGAAAGATTGGATATCAGATTGGAGGGAGAGAGAATGGAGGAGGTGAATGTATTCAGATATTTGGGAGTGGACGTGTCAGCGGATGGGTCTATGAAAGATGAGGTGAATCATAGAATTGATGAGGGAAAAAGAGTGAGTGGTGCACTTAGGAGTCTGTGGAGACAAAGAACTTTGTCCTTGGAGGCAAAGAGGGCAATGTATGAGAGTATAGTTTTACCAACGCTCTTATATGGGTGTGAAGCGTGGGTGATGAATGTTGCAGCGAGGAGAAGGCTGGAGGCAGTGGAGATGTCATGTCTGAGGGCAATGTGTGGTGTGAATATAATGCAGAGAATTCGTAGTTTGGAAGTTAGGAGGAGGTGCGGGATTACCAAAACTGTTGTCCAGAGGGCTGAGGAAGGGTTGTTGAGGTGGTTTGGACATGTAGAGAGAATGGAGCGAAACACAATGACTTCAAGAGTGTATCAGTCTGTAGTGGAAGGAAGGCGGGGTAGGGGTCGGCCTAGGAAAGGTTGGAGGGAGGGGGTAAAGGAGGTTTTGTGTGCGAGGGGCTTGGACTTCCAGCAGGCATGCGTGAGCGTGTTTGATAGGAGTGAATGGAGACAAATGGTTTTTAATACTTGACGTGCTGTTGGAGTGTGAGCAAAGTAACATTTATGAAGGGATTCAGGGAAACCGGCAGGTCGGACTTGAGTCCTGGAGATGGGAAGTACAGTGCCTGCACTCTGAAGGAGGGGTGTTAATGTTGCAGTTTAAAAACTGTAGTGTAAAGCACCCTTCTGGCAAGACAGTGATGGAGTGAATGATGGTGAAAGTTTTTCTTTTTCGGGCCACCCTGCCTTGGTGGGAATCGGCCAGTGTGATAATAAAAAAAAAATAATAGATTGAAGTCCCACCTTATTTCATTGTTCAAGTAGGCATGAGGAAGCATTATTATGAGCGAGCAGAGCAACGTCTTACTGGCAGTTGGTATGACAAATGAGCAACCCAACACAACCAGATGCTTTTGAGAGGCTAATAATTTTTCCCTATATAAGACAGAGACCTAATTCCTTTTGAATCTGATAGTCTCATGAAATAAATTATGTTGTTAACTGTTTGTTTCGCTCAAATTCCATGGGAACCCCCCAGAAAATTACAGTATTTGAGGGGATGTTTGGCCAAATTTTGACGTTTGTTCAACTTGACAAGCGAACTGCATGAGATTTTCTGTCGTCACACTATGTTTTCTTTGCTGATTTCAAAAGAGAAAAGATAGGAGAATACAATTAAGAATTTGCATTAACGTTTTTTTCAACTTTTAGTGGGAGAAATCAGCTGGGGAAAACACCCATTTTCAGTGATTTTTCAGTTGAATACATAGTCCAGTGGTTGGCAAAGGTTGATCAAACCAACAATTTCTCATCCAAGAATTCATGACAAATACGTGCTTTATTTAACCCTTTCAGGGTCCAAAGGCCAAATTTCAAAGGGTGCACCAGTGTCCAAGAATTTAAAAAAAAATTTATTTTTTCTTATGAAATGGTAGAGAAACTTTTTCTGAAGGTAATAAAGCAAAAAGTACGAAATTTGATGGAAAACTGACGAAATTATGCTCACGCGAATTTTGATGTGTCAGCGATATTTACGAATCGGCGATTTTGCCGACTTTGACTCAGATTTTAGGCCAATTACATTATTCCAGTCGACCAAATTCTTAGCTATTTCACTAGTATTACTTCTAGTTTATCGACTGAGCACAAGAAATCGCCCAGTCAACTGTTTCAACTACAAAATAAAGTGATCGGAAATTGGTAATTTGGCCAAATTAACACAAAGTTCAAAATATTACAATTTCAAAATAGGGTCCAGAATAAACAATGCAGGAATTCCTGGCACTAAACTAACATTTCCTCTGCTCATTAGTTATGTTTTCAGGCTTTACAAATGAATTCCATTTTGATTTTTATTCAAATAATGAATTTTTATTCAAACCAAAAAATAGAACATTTAATGTTATGCAATATTATAATAATTGTATAAATATCATCATCACATTTGTGAATGTACATGTATATTAGACCCACCAGCTGGCGTGTATTAGACGTGTGAGGTCGTTTGTTTACTCTTGAACCGACAAAAATTTAACATTTCTGCTACTTTGAGCTCAGTTTCAAGCCATTTCCAGTACTAAAACCAATCAAAATGATCTCTACTTCTGTAATATATCTTCCATTCTATCAAACGAGACTAAGAAATCTCAAATATAACTATAAAAAACATACGAAAGAACACTGCCGTTTTAATAAAAAATCACGGTCTCAGCTTTTTCTCTCTCATTATACACTGTGTGCTGCAGGATTTGTTTTATGTGGTGCACACATATCACATAGATGTATTCTCTCATTATCTAGGCCCAAATTTACCACTCACAGCTTATTAGAGTGAGCTGAGCTCATGGCATAGATGAGCTCATGGCATAGATCTACGGTTTTGGACCCTGAACGTAAAGCCGTACATCTACGGGACGGACCCTGAAAGGGTTAAATCAAGTGGTACCTCCTCTTTAATGCACATATAATCGCTCGCTTGTTTCACACTCAACAAAGCGCTAAAAACTGGTTACTGATTCATTCTGCTTTCAGAGAAAATTGGAGCTATGCTACGCAAAAGAGGAACAACAATTAAATTTCTTCAGTTTCTCTTCTGTTGGTGAGAGATACCTTTTTGTGCAACTCCTAAAATTGAATGAAATTCCAGAAAATTGGTCTGAATGTTACTTAGGAACAGTGTAACAAAATAAAACTTGTGGAGCAAACAATTTCACAACTTTATTATTTTTGGGACCGGTCTAATGCTCACACAAGCCTCCTGGATAATCAAGACCCTAGCACTCTAAACTTCCTTTTACCCCGCTTCCTCCAATTCTTCATGGAATGATCATTACCCCTTCATCATATTACCCAAGCTTTATACACACTCTTGGTCATTCTGTTCTGTTCCAACCTCTTGAAATATCAGCCCTCTGAGTTATACCTCTGATTTTGTATGTAAGGGGTCTGGATGTACAGCAAACATGTGTGAGTGTGTTAGACAGGAGTGAGTGGAGACAAATGGTTTTTGTGACTTGATGTGCTGTTGGAGTTTGAGCACAATAACATTTATGAAGTGATTCAGGGAAACAAGTTAGCAGGATTTGAGTCCTGGAGGTAGGACGTACAGTGCCTGTGCTCTGAAGGAGCACAGGCACTGTACTGTACTGCTGCAGTTCCTGAACTGTAGTATCAGCACGCCTCTGGCAAGACAGTGATGGTGAGTGATGATGATGAAAGGGTTTCTTCTTTTTCGGGTCACCCTACAGTGAGAAACACCCGATGCGTTAAAAAAAAAAAGATGTAATGAAGCTTAAATGCTATAGGCAAAGGCAAATAGTGAGTTTTAATGAAAATTAGGAATATTGTACTGAAAATATAAAAATGTTTTCAAACATGACAGTGCATGATATATTAAAAAGAACAGATTTTATCATGATATTTAATGGTACAAGTTATTGTGACACTTACCTTTGTTCCAACAAAGACCATACAGTTATGACTGAAGGATCGAGATACCAGGTATGCTAGCACTGCTTTTCGATAATCTTCACGGTTTTTACGAATGCGAACAAATTCCTGGCGCAAATTTTTAGCAACATCTGTGTTCTCATTTACAAATATCTGAAACACAAAACATACAGTATAAATATACAGCTGCTACTTGACTTATGATGATTCAACTTTATGATGGTGCAAAAGCAATTAGTTATAGTAATTATTTATTTACTTATTCAGTGTCAGTAGCTATTTATTTACTTATTTATTTAGCATATCATATTCATAGGGAAGTGGAACAGAATTCTTCCTCCGTAAGCCATGCGTGTCGTAAGAGGCGACTAAAATGCCGGGAGCAAGGGGCTAGTAACCCCTTCTCCTGTATACTACTAAATTTAAAAGGAGAAACTTTTGTTTTTCCTTTTGGGCCACCCCACCTCAGTGGGATACGGCTGGTGCGTTGAAAGAAGAAGATTCATATCATACGATATTTTTTACTTAATGGGAGATAAGTGGAAATAAAAAAGAGCAAGAACTAGTAAGAAAAACAGAAGAAAACCCAGAAGGGTGTGTGTATATATATGCTTGTACATGCATGTGTAGTATGACCTAAGTGTAAGTAGAAGTAGCAAGATGTACCTGAAATCTTGCATGTTTTTGAGACAGAAAAAAGACCAGCAATTCTTCCATCATGTAAAACAATTACAGCGGACCCTCATTTTTCGTAAGGCTCGAAAGTCGTAATTTTTGAAAATTGTAATGTTTTTTCATCAAAACATTGGCTTGAAAATTGTTGTTTGACTCGCAAGAGTATGCATGGCCCTGAGCAGCCTCACACTCCATTCCCAGCCAGTGTGCATTGTTTATCAGTGAGCGAGGATGATCCCACGAGTTCATGTGATGCATTTCATAATATTCCATTCGTTTTAGTGCTTGCAACTGCTAAATAAGCCACCATGGCTCCAAAGAAAGCTTCTAGTGCCAGTCTTTTGGTAAAGAATGTGAGAAACACACATAATTTAAGAAAAAGTTTGTAGAAAAATATGAAAGTGGTGGTGGTAGAGTGGTAGCAGTTGTGATAGTGGTAGAGGGTGGTAACAGTTGTGATAGGGGTAGAGGGTGGTAGAAGTTGTGATAGTGGTAGAGGGTGGTAGTGGTTGTGATGGTGGAAGAGGGTGCCTTCTTCAGTGATTCAGTGGTTCTACTAACTCCTCCAATGTTGTTGGAGTTATATAGAGCTACAGAAAACGCCGCCGCCTCAGCTGCTGCTTCACCACCATTATGGATGGCTTATGCTCTCAGTGGCCCTTATACACCCAACATCAACACAACACCTCTCGTGACATACATAATGACTTATTTTATTCATTTTAGAGTATATTCCATGTTTCTATGTTATTAATACTGTTTAATATGTCATATTAGTTGAATTGTGATAGATAAATAAGCCGTAGAGTTGATATTAGGATCATATTCTCCAACAATAAACTTGCCTCCTCTCCCTCTGCCATACACCAACAAGAGTCTTCAATAAAGGTAAGTGTGATGTTAAATGTTCATTTATACATTTTATTAGTGCTTTACATTTATTTGGCATTTTTTTCTGCATGTAAATCTATATTTAAGCTAGGGAAGTGATCTCTGAAGTGACCTAGAGTCCTTATGGACGGGGATTCCCCTTCCAAACAATAACCTCTCTTCCTCTCCCCCTCCTCCCTGTCTTCCATTCATCAACAACAGCCTTCAATAAAGGTAATTGTCATGTTCAATGTTCATTCTTTAGTGCGAATCCATTTTCCCTATAAGAAATAATGCAAATCCAATTAATTCGTTCCAGACACTCATAAGTATCAAAAAAAAATTTATTTTTTGATACTTCTGAGTGTCTGGAACGAATTAATTGGATTTACATTATTTCTTATGGGGAAAATGGATTCGCAAAATGTCAATTTCGATAATAGTCACACTCTTTGGAACGAATTAATTACGAAAAATGAGGGTCCACTGTACAGGCTTTTGTTTTACACTCACATGGCAGGATGGTAGTACCTCCCTGGGCAGTTGCTGTCTACCAACCTACTTCTTCTTTCAACAAACTGGCCGTATCCCACCGAGGCAGGGTGGCCCAAAAAGAAAAATGAAAGTTTCTCTTTTTAAATTTAGTAATTTATACAGGAGAAGAGGTTACTAGCCCCTTGCTCCCGGCATTTTAGTCGCCTCTTACAACACGCACAGCTTATGGAGGAAGAATTCTGTTCCACTTCCCCATGAAGGTAAGAGGAAATAAACAAGAACAAGAACTAGTAAGAAAATAGAAGAAAACCCAGATGGGTGTGTATATATATGCTTGTACATGTATGTGTAGTGTGACCCAAGTGTAAGTAGAAGTAGCAAGACATACCTGAAACCTTGCATGTTTATGAGACAGACAAAAGACACCAGCAATCCTACCGTCATGTAAAACAATTACAGGCTTTCGTTTTACACTCACTTGGCAGGACGGTAGCACCTCCCTGGGCAGCTGCTGTCTACCAACCTATTACCTAGACAATTAAATTTGTCATTTAGCAATACATTAAAAAAATTCCTCTTCCTTTACAATTGTAAAAATAAACTGCTCCTCTAAGTAGTTGTTAAGATTGCTTTTTGCTTTTTGAACACAGGAGCAATCTCCCACCAAGGTAGGGTGACCCAAAAACGAGAAAGAGTTTTTCTTGTTTGTACATTTAGTAATTTAAACAGGAGAAGGGGTTACTAACCCCCTGTTAACAGCTTTTAATCACATCTTATGACATAGATTGTTTTATATATGATTAAAACAGACCTTGACAAACAGGATTTTGATTGTACAGTGGAACCTCGGTTTTCGTCATTAATTCGTTCCAAAAAATCTGATGAAAACTGAAGCAATATTTCCCACAAGAAACAATGTAAATCCAACTAATCTGTTCCGAACACCCAAAAGTATTAACAAAAAACACATTTTATAGAGAATAACTATAGTTTTACATACAGAAAACAATGAGAAATAAATATAAAGGACTAATGAAATGGATAAATGAACATTTAACATCACTTTTACCTTTATTGAAAACTCTTGTTGGCGTATGGATGATGGAGAGGAGGGGAGAGAGAGAGGAGAAGTTATCTCTACCACCATCACTACCACCCTCTATCACAATCACTACCACCCTCTACCACCATCACTACCACCCTCTACCACCATCACTACCACCCTCTACCACCATCACTACCACCCTCTACCACCATCACTACCACCCTCTACTACCATCACTCACCACAATCACTACCACCATCACTACTACCCTCTACCACCATCACTACCACCCTCTACCATCATCACCATTACTACCACCCTCTACCACCATCACTACCACTCTCTACCACCATCACTACCACTCTCTACTACCATCACTACCGCCCTCTACCACCATCACTACCACCCTCTACCATCACTACCACCCTCTACCACCATCACTACCACCCTCTACCACCATCACTACCACCCTCTACCACCACCACTACCACCCTCTAAATTTGTAGAGGGTGTTAGTGATATTTCTCCACAAAACTTTGCAACTCATTCTCTGGGTTCTTTCTTGAATTCTATTGTGTTTCTCGCCTTCTTAATCAAAGGGCTGGCACTCAGAACTTTCTTTGGCCCCATGGTGGCTTATTTAGCAGTCGCACTCAATAAACAAGCACAAAAAACAATGGATGATTAAGCAATGTTTCAGATGAACATGCAGGGTAATGCTCACTTGACGAGAAACAAAGCCAGACTGACTCAGAAAGCGTGGGATGCTTTGTGTGGGAGTGGGCAGACACGCTTGGTACGGCAGACCAGTGTCAACTCAACGAAAACTGGGACAAAATTTTGATGAAAAAAGTTGTTGAAAACCGAATTCGCCAAAATTCAGGGCAAATGAAAACTGAGGCTCCACTGTATATCGATTGTCTTAGGCCAGATGCATTCCTAACTTATGATTATCCTGTCCAACTAACTGTGAAACTGTTTAGGGCAATTTTAAATAAATAATTTTTTGAGACAAGACACTACAGTACCCAAATCAAACAGAACCACACACACATTTTTTTTTTTCAACAAGTCGGCATCCCCCCACCGAGGCAGGGTGACCCAAAAAAGAAAAAAATCCCCAAAAATAAAATACTTTCATCATCATTCAACACTTTCACCACACTCACCAAAATTAAACACTGTTTTTGCCAGAGGTGCTCAGAATACAACAGTTTAGAAGCATATACGTATAAAGATACACAACATATCCCTCCAAACTGCCAATATCCCAAATCCCTCCTTTAAAGTGCAGGCATTGTACTTTCCATTTCCAGAACTCAAGTCCGACTATATGAAAATAACCGCTTTCCCTGAACCCCTTCACTAAATATTACCCTGCTCACACTCCAACAGATCATCAGGTCCCAAGTATCATTCGTCTCCATTCACTCCTATCTAACACGCTCATGCACGCTTGCTGGAAGTTCAAGCCCCTCGCCCACAAAACCTCCTTTACCCCCTCTTTCCAACCCTTTTGAGGACGACCCCTACCCCTCCTTCCTTCCCCTATAGATTTATATGCTTTCCACGTCATTCTACTTTGATCCATTCTCTCTAAATGACCAAACCACCTCAACAACCCCTCTTCTGCCCTCTGACTAATGCTTTTAACTCCACACCTCCTAATTTCCACACTCCGAATTTTCTGCATAATATTTACACCACACATTGCCCTTAGACAGGACATCTCCACTGCCTCCAACCGCCTCCTCGCTGCTGCATTTACCACCCAAGCTTCACATCCATATAAGAGTGTTGGTACTACTATACTTTCATACATTCCCTTCTTTGCCTCCATAGATAACGTTTTTTGACTCCACATATACCTCAACGCACCACTCACCTTTTTTCCCTCATCAATTCTATGATTAACCTCATCCTTCATAAATCCATCCGCCGACACGTCAACTCCCAAGTATCTGAAAACATTCACTTCTTCCATACTCCTCCTCCCCAATTTGATATCCAATTTTTCTTTATCTAAATCAATTGATACCCTCATCACCTTACTCTTTTCTATGTTCACTTTCAACTTTCTACCTTTACACACATTCTCAAACTCATCCACTAACCTTTGCAATTTTTCTTTAGAATCTCCCATAAGCACAGTATCATCAGCAAAAAGTAACTGTGTCAATTCCCATTTTGAATTTGATTCCCCATAATTTAACCCCACCCCTCTCCCGAACACCCTAGCATTTACTTCTTTTACAACCCCATCTATAAATATATTAAACAACCATGGTGACATTACACATCCCTGTCTAAGACCAACTTTTATCGGGAAGTAGTCTCCCTCTCTTCTACACACCCTAACCTGAGCCTCACTATCCTCATAAAAACTCTTTACAGCTTTTAGTAACTTACCACCTATTCCATATACTTGCAACATCTGCCACATTGCTCCTCTATCCACTCTATCATATGCCTTTTCTAAATCCATAAATGCAATAAAAACTTCCCTACCTTTATCTGAATACTGTTCACATATATGCTTCAATGTAAACACTTGATCTACACATCCCCTACCCACTCTGAAGCCTCCCTGCTCATCCACAATCCTACATTCTGTCTTACCTCTAATTCTTTCAATTAAAACCCCTACCGTATACTTTTCCTGGTATACTCAGTAAACTTATTCCTCTATAATTTTTACAATCTCTTCTGTCCCCTTTCCCTTTATATAAAGGGACTATACATGCTCTCCGCCAATCCCTAGGTACCTTCCCCTCTTTCATACATTTATTAAACAAAAGTACCAACCACTCCAACACTATATCCCCCCTGCTTTTAACATTTCTGTCATGATCCCATCAGTTCCAGCTGCTTTACCCCCTTTCATTCTATGTAATGCCTCACGTACTTCCCCCACATTTACATTCTGCTCTTCTTCACTCCTAAAAGATGGTATACCTCCCTGGCCAGTGCATGAAATTACCGCCTCCCTTTCTTCCTCAACATTTAGAAGTTCCTCAAATTATTCTCGCCATCTACCTAATACCTCCCTTTCCCCATCTACTAATTCCCCTACTCTGTTTTTAACTGACAAATCCATACTTTCCCTAGGCTTTCTTAACTTGTTTATCTCACTCCAAATTTTTTTCTTATTTTCATTAAAATTTCTTGACAGTGCCTCTCCCACTCTATTATCTGCTCTCCTTTTGCACTCTCTCACCACTCTCTTCACATTTCTTTTACTCTCCATATACTCTGCTCTTCTTACAACACTTCTGCTTTGTAAAAACCTCTCATAAGCTACCTTTTTCTCTTTTATCACACCCTTTACTTCATCATTCCACCAGTCACTCCTCTTTCCTCCTGCCCCCACCCTCCTATAACCACAAACTTCTGCCCCACGTTCTAATACTGCATTTTTAAAACTATTCCAACCCTCTTCAACCCCCCCACTACTCATCTTTGCACTAGCCCACCTTTCTGCCAATAGGCACTTATATTTCACCTGAACTTCCTCCTCCCTTAGTTTATACACATATAACAGCAAAATTAATTTTTTCGATCCTTGAACTAACAAATTCCAAAATTTCAGTGTTGATGTGTAAAACAAATGGGAAAAAAATTAATTCTAGAAAAAAAAAAAGAAAAAAAGAGAGCAGTAATGTGAATGTGCAAGAACACAAGTAGAAATAAACTCTTTATAATCCTTTACCTCTTATTAAAAAAAAAAAAATCAGAAAAAAATTATATGAATGATATTGGTAACAAACATGCAAGAATGAATTCATGAATTACAGTATTTATCACATACAAACCTTTGCAATAGAATATACAATATTCCAAAAAAACATATATATGAAAAAATAATGAAATTTATATAAAAGATTCTAACCTTGACTGGGTTCTTAAGAGAGACAAGGGCCAACTCCTTAACCTTGGAGGTCATTGTTGCTGAGAAGAGCATGGTCTGACGATTTCCCGAACACTGCTGGATAATTTCTTTCATCTGTTCATCAAAACTGTCGTCCAACATTCTATCTGCTTCATCCAACACCAAGATCTGCTTAAAAAAGACCACTAATAAACTTTTGCAGTTCCCATACAAATCAGAATATGCGTACGAGAGAAATCTTAAAAAAAAATAGTTAAAAATGTGATCATAAGATCACCCCATCTCCAATCACTGTCTTAACCCTTAAACGGTCCAAACGTATATATACGTTTTTTCAACATCTGAAAGTATGTAAAAAAATGTAGATCTACTTTTGGAGCACGAGGAATTTGAAAGTCGATCTGTTTGGACCGTTTAAGGGTTAAAAGACAATGACTAAAGGTCTTTTTACTTAGAAAGCCAATTTTTTATTCCCCTTCCCTCTCCTCCCCTTAAAATGCATTTTAAAGAGTAAGTTTGATATAAAAATTATGATAATTTATGAGTTTCTGCACAAAATATTATCAAAGTTATATCAAAGGTAATTCTGATATTTAGAGGCTTGCGTGCCAGGGTTGGTGCCGTACTAGTACGCGTAAAATTCTAGCGGCTTCCAATTAAGCAGGAAACAGCTGGTAGTCCTAGATGTGAGAGAATGGGTCTGCGTGGCTAGTGTGCACAGTAGGAAAAAATTCAGGGACCTAGTGGTGCATTGTGGGAATGCCATTTTAGTACACCTTGCTCACCATGCCTCGCGGTAAGAAACTCCTTGGCGAATTGGGACACTTTCGTTCCCCAGTGACAGTTCTAAAACAGATAGAAGTGTCAGTGATGATGAGTTTCAAGGTTTTGATGAGGTTGTGACTGAAACTAATGACCATAATACCGGTAATAGTGAGGAAAATCCAGATGACCCTCAACCTTCCACCTCTGGTGCTGGGCCGTCTTGTTCACGTTCATTTGTACCAGAACGAAAGAGGAAACTCTTATTTTCCCATATCCAGACTCAGATGTGGC
>NC_069476.1:9164767-9212100 GCF_026875155.1 Cherax quadricarinatus
ACTTAACAAATTTATTAATCATTAAGTTGTCTAGAGGTATATTATCAAATTAAATTAAATTAATCACAGTAATCAAAATAATATCACTTCTCTCAAGTACAATACTATTGTGCTGAAAGCACATATCACATTTATAATTCTTAAGTACCGTCTGGTACATCAACATTTAATAAGATATTACAAATATGTACAAGTTTGTGTGTATGAGTGTAAGTGCTCTAAGTAGTTCGTTATGTCTCAAGACTCGACTAGACTTAAACAAGTGACTGACAAAGTCCTCAAATAAACTAACTTCTTGACCAACTGGCAACCAGAACAGTCTGCTTGAACAACAAAAAGAATGCTAAGCCCAATAGCAATACAACAAGCAACTGCGACACAATCAGGATCAAGGAGATAATATAACGACACTAAGTAGGGACTATCAGCAGATCCTCCACAAAAGTTACCAAACTCCTATACTACTGAATCTAAGTTCAGCATAAGAAAATCCCCGACTGTGATAATACACAGAAACCAGTACAAATTAAGTGAGAAGTTACAGCTCAGGACCTGAGATGTTTCGAGTGTCTATGTGACACACAACCTCAGTACAACATCGAAAATCACGAAGTCTATACAATGTTCTGTGAACAGAGTTCTACAGAACTAACAAGAATAATGAGACAGACAATCTGTCCGACCACCAAGAGAGTCTAGAGCAGGCTGAATACTTTAGGCGAGGTGAGGACACCCCTCCCTCGATCACGTGATAGCTACGTGGACAACTGCAGCTCAGAAGCCGGCAGTCTAATGAGCTACAAGCGATAATTACAGTAGTTTGACAATCAAGACTTGAACTGAGCACTTAACATGTTACATCCTAACAACATAAGTCAAATAATAATATAAAGCAATATATTTACGATTTAGCTATTATCGCAAAAATAAGCAATATAAAATTATATGAAAAGGTAATATACATTATATATATACATAATAATCATTGCAACCCATTCAGGGGTTGCAACACCCCCCCCCAAACACGACAGACGGTCGCACTAGGAGTTGCATTAATGTCTTTCACCTTATTACTGATTACTCATATCAATACAATTTAATATAAATATTAATCAGTCTCTCTCTTGTGCCAAGCACCTCTACAATTTCACAGCGTCCGTCACTAGGATATGCCCCTAGTACTAGGGCAGTACACAGTATCGTATCTCCACATACTCGTGCTTATGTACATCAGTGTAGAAACAGGATAGTGTAGATGAGCCTTACACGATGAGGCTCGATCATAGTAGAGGAGACTGTATTCCACTCTTAAGTAGTGGTTGTGGAATGTGACGCAGTATGAACATCTGAGTATGAAACAGCTTAAGGTGTGTGGTGAGGGGGGGGTCTGCGACAGGACAGTGTTGCGTCACGCAGTACATCGCCCACACGACACTACCCACTCAACACTCAGTTATGTTCCTTACACAAAATTTACTGTGAATATTAAATATAATAATTGACATGAGTATGTATAGTTAATATGGGCTGGAGGGATTAAGTTACTTTACTGAATTTGACATAGCAAGTAACAAAAGGTATTTGGGCATAAAATTACGTTAATTTAATGCAACTGATAATTTTTTTTTTTTATTTTATTTAAAAACTTTACACCCTTGATATTAAATTAAGATTTTAAAATGGATACAGTAGGACCCTTAATCCTACACAACATACACTAACCAATTATTAAAAAACACATTGTAATTGACATAAAAGAGGTTACCCATATACACACAAAATTTTCCATATAACTACTATGATAAAAAAAAAATAGACTATAACTATATAAACTATATAAAATATAACTATATACAAACTTTCGATTTGTATAGTTAACATACTATGACGGACTTTATGACAAAGGTTCACAACCTTCACAGGAGATAAAAGAGTTAATAACCTTACACCCCAATCTCAGTTAAAAAACAATCACATGCTCTTCCCAAAATTAACCCATACAATAAGAAGAAACCTAAGCACATACATACGTGCCTCACTAAAAATCTCTTTTCAAGCATTGAAAAAAAAAAAATCAAACCCTAATCAAAAATCAAATCCAAAGCCTCACACTTATACTAAATAAATATTAACAAATATTATTTAAATATTAATACAGCCTCTTCCACCGGCTGAGCACATTATATAAAGTAAGAGACTAACCCATACTGTCCCATTAAAAAATTTTAAGAGGCATTACAAATTTAGGGAAAGTCATTATCGTTCCATCTAGCAAAAATGGATGAGCACTTTTATATAATGCTAAAATAAAGACATTTACACTCGCTAAAAACCCACTACACTCAACACAAACAAAATTTAAAAACCTCTCATTGCGATACAATTATCGCACATGAAATTATGCCCAATAAAGGCATAAACACACGCTCTACATAAGCCCTAAAGCTCTTCACGGTCTTAAAACTATAATTTGACACATTCACACTTAATACATGAAAAAGGTCATGACGACCCTGACACATCAAACACAGAATTCTCCATTCAGGTACAAAGTAATTACTTGATATCACCTTTGGTTTCTGTGCCCACTTGCATGCTACATACAGTATGCCACTCATCTACACCTTCATATCCCCACATTACACCTTACTCACACCCCTCCCAGGAGGCGACCCGCTGTGTCCCCCTGAAAACCCCCCTTCCCGTATGAAATCCAACCCCCCCTTATCACTCAGCCCCAGTCGTAGATTGATGGGGAAAACCAAACGTTAAACCCATTCTATACCCTTCCGAAAAACCCTTCTCCCACCTCCTCCCATACAGTTCTTTTATTACAAAAACCCCTACAAAAAAACCGTTACCGCTAGTACCGTCTCCGCACCTCACAATTCCCCCTCCCCCTCATCACCCACGTTTTATATATTATAATCCACTATATATATAATCCAAAGCTCTTAAAAACACTCTCATCGAACCCTCCCACATCTAGGCTTAGTGCACGCAAAACCCGACACCCCTCTGCCCCCCCTCCCTGTACTACCCTAGTTAACCAATACCTAACACCCTCCATTCCCCACAAAAGTATACTGCATGGAATGCCGTCTCATCCTCCCACAGATTCCTCACCTTCCGCCCACAATTACCCCTCTGTTTTTTAAAACCTCCCCCGCGGTAGTATGCCATGCAAAAAACGATACATTACCTCCCTTCCCCTGGGCTTTACTTCAACCTGCTAAACCTATCCCAAATACTGTCCATGCGTACATGGGGAAAACAATCCTCACTGGTACAACAACCCTGTCTGAAAGCAGCTTAACAAAAACCCCTACTCGAATTTTCCTGGGTTCTCTAACCAAACATCAAAGCCCTCAAAATAGTTTCACATTCCCTCAACTCCACACCACCATACAACTTACCCAACCCTATCATGTATTTTCCCAGCTCCCCTCCACTCACACCTTCGCGCAAAACCTCCCATTTAAGAAAACACAATTTAATCCTCCCCCCTCAGATCCATCAACCCCAACCCACCTGGCGCAAGGTAACATTACAACCTCTTTTCCTCACCCAATCGCACCTTGAACCCCACAAAAGTTAAACACTCGTCTCAGAATTCCCACAATCGCCGTCCCTGTTAATGGGAACACGGCTGCTACGTGCCAAACCTTACTATACAATAATACTTTATAACAATCACTCGTTGCACGAGAGTCAGATGATGAGGTCGCAATGCACCAGACGCCCTGAATCCTTTCCATTAATCTATTCGAGTTTTCCCCCCGGCAGCTTCCAAATCACCCTTATAGGTGATACCACAAATTTTAAAGACACCGTTTGTTTTCTCACAACGTTACATCTCCCCCCCCTCCACCAATCACCCAACCCATGATCATTGACTTCTCTCTATTTACCTGCATCCCTGTTGCATTTCCGAACTGTTGCACAACAGCATCCAAAACACCCAACGTCATCCCCCCCCGAACCAGGACTGTTGTATCGTCTACGTATCCTATTATTCCCGGCCACACTTTCCCTACCCCACCCCCCCTACCTCCACTCGTTTCACATACACAACGTTCAACCAAATTCTATAGAAGGGGTCCTAAATTTGCACGCAAAACAAATTTGTGACATGGGACACCCCTGCCTAAGCCCCCTACCCATTACAATCCCCTCCCCCAAGCATCCATTAATCTGTACCCTCAATCTTGGCACCATTGTACAACGTGGTTACCCAATTAACTATTTCACCCCCTAACCCTGCCTCCTAAGTATAGCTCCCAATGCTCCTCGTTCCCCTGTCATAGGCCCCCTGCCAGTCTAAAGCCAACAACCCGCCCTCCCTCCCCCCCCTTTTGACCCCACAAAACTTCGCAGTATTCCATGACCCTCAATCATCGACCTTCCAGGCAACCATACTGCGTTTTGAAACAACTCTCCCTACACACATTTGAACCTATTACCCAGACTTTAGCGAACAACTTATAATCAGCCAAACAGGGATATGGCAGGGTTTACCCCTTGAGGGTGTGCTGCCCCTTACCCTTCTGGACCCAACACTACAACTGCTGTTGCTTGCTTGTCCCCATACACCCTTCCCTTCATTGATTAAATAACCTACCCATGAAACCCCTTATACCCCCCAATGTTGGAGAAAAAATTAAAGCCGGGGACCGTCTATTCCCGGTGCTTTGCCTTTCCTCATTCCCCTTAAAGCCAACTCTATTTCCTCCTCTGTTATTCCCCCCCAAAAAGCCTTTCTATCACTATTCCCTAAATTAACCGTACATACTCACACACCTTCTCTAAATCCACATTTCCCCCCTTCCCACTTGTCCAATACCCTTCATACCATTTATCCGCATACACACACATTCCTTTTGAGTTAGTATCTCCTGACCCATTCTATAACCCCCCGCCATCTCGTGTACCTCTAACCTCGGAATAGCTGTAACCTGCTGTCTTTGTTTTTGACGTCGCAACACACAACCCGATGGTTTGTCACCCCAAAGAAACCCCCTCTACCCTGCCTGCACCCTTACAGCTTGAAACCTCTCATTTTGTAACTCCCTCAGTCTCCCCTTGACCTCGACAATTTCATCCATAGGAATTGCCCCCCACAGCCCCCTTCTCATAACAGCCCCTTAACCTGCCCTCCAGTTTAATTTGAAAGCCCATATTTAAAATCATTTATACGTTTGCCCACCCCACATAATTTTTCCCTAATCCTTTCCTTGGCAACCAATCCCCCATTGTACGACATCTTCCAACTCCCTGTGCCCCCTCACTAAGCTCCTTCCATAGGACAGAAAACCCCTCGTAACCCCTCCTCATCACTCAATGCACTTATATTTAATTTCCAGTAACTCCTGTATTTTTCAGCAAGCGCCTCCCCCCCAAACCCTCCACCAACACTGCTCTATGATCTGACCATGCAACTTCAACAGTTTTAAAAAGCTCTCACTAAAACCCCGTGGGGAAAGATACACTCTATCTAACCTCGCTGCATACCCTCTCCTAACAAATGTATGCTCTGTCTCCCCCGCCCCCCCCCCTCGAATGCGTCTCTTAACCTAATATCCCTCAATAAATCTCGTAGGGCCACCGACACATAACCTGCCCTTTCGGTTCCACATCAGTCCTCCTAATGACGCAGTTCCAATCACCTCCTACTATTGCCACCTCGGTTTAATGAACGGAAAAAAAACACAAGGTCCTCGCACACAAACTCCTGCTTCACCTGTACATTATTCTCTGCAGGCGCATTACACTAAAAAAAGCCACACGTTTTCCATCCATAAACCATCTACGCGCAACACCCTTCCCCCCCCCCCCCCCCTCACTTCTCTGCAAACAAACGGGCTCGCCTCCCTAATTAAGATACCACCCCCCCTTTCAACGGGCAGATGGCAGGGTTACCACCTAAAAACCCCCCCATCTCCAACCCCCTACCCTCCTTAAAATTGTGCTCCTGTAGGAACACAACATCCACTCAAAATTTATTCAGAAACTCTCGAAACCATTCTCTCTTTACACTTTTACACAAACCATTAACGTTTACGGGTCATACACCGGGGGCCCTATTAAAGTTTCCCCCCCTGCCTCCTCTCTTCATCTTCCGATGGCCACCAGAACGTGTGGGACACTTGGGTCACCTGCACATTTCCCCTCTTCCCCCCCCCTTCTTTCGGTGCCTCCTTTTCATGGCCACCTCCCTTTTCACCTTCTGCCCATATTTGCTTCCCAGTCCTCTGGGGCTGGCGTTGGGGACATCATCTGAATCCGATGCAGCGGCTCTCTTTTTGTGACAGGCGCATCCTCCATGGCTTGGTCTGGGGATGCCTCACAATGTACCTCTACCTCCACGTACACAGTGACAAAGATCTCGGTGACACCTCATTTCACGCTGTCACTCCCTTCGCCCGAATGTTCTGTTGTTGATGCCCCACAGCTTCACCTCATCTTCTACTACCCTGCCAGGAGCAGCCACCTCCTCAGGCGGGGGACAAGGACTTCAGAACCGGCTAATTCCTCCTCAATTTTCCAACATTTTCCTCCTGTACTTTTTGCTCAAACCCGATCCACTGGAAGTGTGTCTGGACCAGGTAACTGGTCAAGGGCCTCACCCTCTCCCCAGCCTTATACGCCTCATCCACTACCCTCGCTCCTTTAGACGACCCGCCCTCCTTCACGTCGTTGATCAACACCTGCTTCCCCTGGTGTAGAAGCGGATGTCTCGCCTCTGGGCAGGAGCTCGTTGCCGCTTCCCACACTCCGCGCTATGTGATCATTTTCCCCCACATAGTCGGCAGGTACGCCTTTGCCCCGCGTTTTGACACCATGACCTGTGTCCTGAATCCTTTAGGTTTCACGTAAGACGGTATGGGTGTCGCAATGACATTTTTAGGTTAAAAGTGCCCTCCGGCATACCTGTGTAGGCACTCGACACCCCACTTACCATGCTGGGCCAAATGAACCCGTTCCGTATTCCTCAAATACTTTTTGATATCTGTCTCATTCCGCCTCAAAGGGGACATTACGCAATTTAAACCATGTATAATGTCTGGATACATCGATCATCCTCACACGCACAGCTGGTGTTGCATCAAGACTTACATCTGAAAACGGTTGACCAACGACTCGTAAACCCTTGCTGAGAGCAGTTTCACAAAAATCTACGTGCTCGTTCAATGCTACGCCGTTTCAACTCTCCATCCTGAATGCCATACGTGTCTCTGATGATTTTAGGTAGTAAATACCTGGGCTGAGGCTGGCGTTATTGCCCACTGAGAAGTTCAACCCGACAGTGTTAATCCTGCGTCTGTAACTGCACGCCATGTTGACTAATAGTAGTTCTCCTGGTCTGACGACAGAGGCGCGACAAGCACCACCCTCACACTACTGCTGTCAGGGAACTGAAGAGCGTTTGCGCAGGAGGTCTGCAGGCCCAATAGCGATGCAGACAATTACTGATAATTATTAAGGAAAGGACAGAGCATCAGCAATTACATTACAATGACCACTATGTGTTTTATACTAATAGAATAAGGTTGGATTCTGAGGGCCCCCCTCATTATCCTAGCATTTTTACTCTTCATGTAAATTTATATAGTGAGTGGATTGTGGTCAGAAAAAAAGTTAATTTTAAATGGGGAAGTGCCCAAATATCGTCAAATGTCAAAGGACACCACAAGAGTAGAGCATAATTTTCTGGTGTCGTTTGAGCTTAGATGAAAAGTAACATATAGGATGGAGAATATCAGTGGATGTTGATTGTTGGAGCAGCACAAACACCTACTGCTAACAAACTCATCTATATGTAAAAAGGGAAAATTGAAAAATTTGGACTCAACACTGGAGCAGAGGAAAGCAGATGCTTCAACCTTTTGAACAAATCTGAACAATGTCTAGTCCAGATAAACTGAACTTTGCTACTAGAGCTCATAGTGAGAGGTGTAGGTGGAAATGTGCACTGCTGGCTTTCCTGTTTACTTGACCAAAGTGGCAACGTCGCACATGATCAGCTACTGTTTCCTTCATCTTTGGCCAAGTAAAATGTTTTGCCCAGTTTACCAAGTGTCTTCTTGACACCCCAAAAGTCCTCCTATGGGACTATTGTGAGCCAATTCATGGCTTGTTCACGAAATGTAACTGGTAACACTATAGATGCTTGACTGTGGTGGAAACATTATCAGGGTGACAACTTACATGTATTTTTCTCCATCAGTACACCGTTACTATAATAGTAACAATTATCGAGATCCTTTGCTTCACTCTCAGTAACTGCTATATCTCTCAGTCTTTCCAGTGACTGATCAACAAACTGATCCTTGATTAAATCATCATGAGTTAGAAATTTAACGTCAGTAGTGTCTTGACTAGGTTGATGACGGGGGGAGTCAGGTGTTAATGATCCGGGAGCAGAGCGTTACTAAACAACATTATTCAACCCCAAATCATTGTCATCCACTAACTCAACAGGAGACAAGGATGGTTGTTGAATCTTTGACATAGCTCTAGTAATTGCGCTGAGAGGAAATAAAATAGGTTTCTCTCTACAAGCTTCAATGGCATAATTATCATCAGTGTTATTTTCAATCCAAGTGGTCCTTTACATATACCAGCATTTAAGGATATTGTTAGGTAAGAACATATGCAACAGTTAGGTATCTTTATTATGAAACGTTTCGCCTACACAGTAGGCTTCTTCAGTCAAGTACAGAAAAGTTGATAGAAGCAGAAGTTTCTTGAAGACGATGTAATCAGTTCCATCACCCTTAAGTTTTTAGGTGGTCAGTCCCTCAGTCTGGAGAAGAGCATTGTTCCATAGTATGAACAATATGGAGATGAAGTGACAGAATGGAGCTTTTTATAGCGCCAAGAGGTGAGACGTAGGCCACTAGGAGAGGTAAAAACTCAGATGCTGAAAGGTCAGGTCCCTCTCAGCATTTTGAGTTCTTACCTCTCTAGTGGCCTACGTCTCACCTCTTGGCGGGTAAAAAAGCTCCATTCTGTCACTTCATCTCCATATTGTTTCATACTATGGAATAATGCTCTTCTCCAGATGAGGGACTGACCCCCTCAAAACTTTAAGGGTGATGGACTGATTACATCGTCTTCAAGTATCTTTGCTTCTATCAACTTTTCTGTACTTGACTGAAAAAGCCTACTGTGTAGGCGAAACGTTTCATAATAAAGATACCTAACTGTTGCATATGTGTCTTACCTAACAACTTGTCGGTATTTTATACCATTTTTATGTTCAATGAAGGATATTGTCCCCATCAACAAGTCCACTGACCTGATGGGAAATTTCACCATGGATTATACCCCCTGAAATATATCCAGTATAATAGCTTGTTTGGGAATATAAACTTTGTGCAGAGGCACTTTTATAACAGCCCCCCCCATAGGCTTCTAACAATACATCATCTTGGTATGGTATCATCAGTTATGGGCGTACATCTTTCTTAAACGTGAGATAACTGCCAGTGTCTCTGAAAGAAATTATCTCAGTTAGATGTGATTCGTCAAATCCTACTTTACCTCTCGAAAAGTAAGGACCCATGGCTGAACGAATCTTTTCATCAGTTACACTTTTGACGTAGTCATCTGTCCTGAGTAACATTATCTAAAACAGTTTGGATCAGAGGTATTGTACTAGGATTTTGGTTTCCCTTTTTTGCTCAGAAGAGGATTACGACTTGAGTGGGGGGCGCCAGCCGCACGACTGCCTCTCGTATCTCTTTCTAACTTACAGCAATACTCTCTAGCATGTCCTTTTCTGTTTCAATATGTAATTTAACTTTCTTCTTCTCGATAAACAGATTTCTGTCTAGCCCAGAGACAGATTCAGGATTGTGGTTTTTCCTGGTAAAGGTACGAAGAAGTTACAGTAGCAGGTACTCAGGCCGGCAATGAGCAGCTGATTTAGGTTTCCACCTTCTAGGACAATTTTTTGTTACCTTGTTTCTGAGTGTTTTAGTACGTACAAGGTTGTGAGAAAATTTTTGTATTGTCTGCTAATGCTGCATTTCCAGAAAAATCCGAGGTAGTATGATCGATCAGATATTCTTGTATGTCAACAGACATACAGTTGTTAAACTCTTTGTGTAGTAAAAAAACTGAACAAGGTTGTTGTAGTTGTTACACTTGGCAGCTCTGACCATCTCAAAAACAAAAATTTTTCTCACACAAATTCTACACAAGTTTTTATCTTGTTTGTCGTTGTAACGAACGAAATGCTCTTTGATAACTTAAGGTAACAAGTTATATGTCTCTAGAATAGTTTGTTTGACAGCATTTATAACTAATGTACTTGGCAAATGGTAAAGCAGCAGTACAAGTTTGAGCTCTTCCTGTCCCAAAGCTGTATGCACAATGTTGCCCAGTTGCTTACGTGGCCAGTTCATAGCACGTGCCTGGTTCTCAAAAAACATCAAAATAGGTGTCTAAGTCACTTTTTAAAAAACTTAGGAACCATGGATGCAGCTTTTGCTACATTAAATGTGTCCTGGATCTATCAGTCTGTTGTTTCCAGCGAACATTTTCTCTTTGGAAATCTTCTTCGTTCAATTTCCTCTGTGCCTCTATTTGTGCAGTCTGCAATATAATGAGGCGTTCAAACCTCTCAAACTGTTCCTGAGAGATAGGACCAGTGGGTAATGGAGGAGTAGGGAAATTAACGTGGTCTGGACTGTCCTTAGGTCGGACACTTCGTCCAGCCGTCTCTAGAGAGTATAGATCTGGTCTAGGATAAGTAGTACAGGTGTAGCATACACTGTACTAGTATTAGGCTGTGTCATGTTAACAGTTAGGAGGGAAGGCGTGAGCGAGAACTGAGCTACACTAGGCTCAGACACTAGGCTCACTTCTGCCTTAGTTGCTCTTTCTTCTACTTCATCAAATAGAGTCATACTTCCTAATTGTGACACTAGGCTTTCTGAATCTGAATCATAATCAGACATCTCTGTATGAGCAGGAAACAGTATATCTTTAATCAACGCTCTGACAGTTTCTGCGGGTAATCCCTGTATAGTCACACCGAGATATTTGGCTTTCTCGCCAACACATCTGAAGTTTTAATGTACTTAAACTCAGACAAGTCAGAGTATCAATTAACTGTTTCACTTTGGCATACATCACGAAAATAATTGTACTGTGAGAGAGTGATTGTTGGAAACTATAATCCTAATAGGAATTTTAGTGTTGGTTGTCTTAGAGCTAGAACTCATAAACAGTATTTCCATCTCCCTTGGATCAAGAGACTCAGTGAGGTACATACATCCACCCGGTATGTTGTACAAGACTAAACTCAAAGTCTTCAGATTAGGAAAGTACTCAAAATGTTTGACCATAGAGTTACTAGTATTTTCAAAATGGACAATTTCTCCAACACCCTTTGGGTCAAGAGCCTCCCGGACAGGCCCCCATTTGTTACAAAAAACGCAATTCTAAAAGCTTAGAGATCTCCAGTGAAAAACTAGAAAGGACTGCCCTACTAGCATCCGCCTGTTACTGGGTTTTCGTAACAAGTAGTCGAATCCTTTTCCAATTATCCATTTGAATTCAGTATAATTTTAAATGTGCTTCAGGATTACAACTGGTAGGTACTAACTAGAGAAATTAAAACTTAATAAATTTATTAATCATTAACATCAGTTTTGCGTAGGTTACGCTCACATGGCCTCACTGCCAAGCCGAAGAAATGCTTCCTTGGGTATAACAAGATTAGATATTTTTGGACTGATACTTTCTAATAACTCTCTGCAAACCTTCCCAGTAAGATCAAAGCTTCATTAGAAAATTTTAAAATTTCCCCAAAAAAGAAGAAGCTCATGCGTTTGCTTTTTTGGTTCTGTAAATTTTTATGCACGGCTAAAAGAGGTCAATATATCTGAAATGCGTAGGGAGACACTGGTCAGAGGGAAAAAGCAAGCATCGAACTTAAGCTAAAAGAATCCTTTAGGAGTCAGGAATTGCGGGAAGAACTAAAAGCCATAAATTTAAAAACGAAAGAAAACCCCAAAATATTTCTTCTCCATGCCAAATCAAAAACGAGAACAACGTCCAGTATTGGGCCCCTACTTAAACAAGATGGGTCCTACACAGATGACAGCAAGGAAATGAGTGAGCTACTCAAGTCCCAATATGACTCAGTTTTTAGCAAGCCGCTAACCCGACTGAGAGTCGAAGATCAAAATGAATTTTTTATGAGAGAGCCACAAAATTTGATTAACACAAGCCTATCCGATGTTATCCTGACGCCAAATGACTTCGAACAGGCGATAAATGACATGCCCATGCACTCTGCCCCAGGGCCAGACTCATGGAACTCTGTGTTCATCAAGAACTGCAAGAAGCCCCTATCACGAGCCTTTTCCAACCTATGGAGAGGGAGCATGGACACGGGGGTTGTCCCTCAATTACTAAAAACAACAGACAAAGCCCCACTCCACAAAGGGGGCAGTAAAGCAATAGCAAAGAACTACAGACCAATAGCACTAACATCCCATATCATAAAAATCTTTGAAAGGGTCCTAAGAAGCAAGATCACCACCCATCTAGAAACCCATCAGTTACACAACCCAGGGCAACATGGGTTTAGAACAGGTCGCTCCTGTCTGTCTGAACTATTGGATCACTACGACAAGGTCCTAAATGCACAAGAAGACAAAAGAATGCAGATGTAATATATACAGACTTTGCAAAAGCCTTCGACAAGTGTGACCATGGCGTAATAGCACACAAAATGCGTGCTAAAGGAATAACAGGAAAAGTCGGTCGATGGATCTATAATTTCCTCACTAACAGAACACAGAGAGTAGTCGTCAACAGAGTAAAGTCCGAGGCAGCTACGGTGAAAAGATCTGTTCCACAAGGCACAGTACTAGCTCTCATCTTGTTCCTCATCCTCATATCCGACATAGACAAGGATGTCAGCCACAGCACCGTGTCTTCCTTTGCAGATGACACCCGAATCTGCATGACAGTGTCTTCCATTGCAGACACTGCAAGGCTCCAGGCGGACATCAACCAAATCTTTCAGTTGGCTGCGGAAAACAATATGAAGTTCAACGATGAGAAATTTCAATTACTCAGATATGGTAAACATGAGGAAATTAAATCTTCATCAGAGTACAAAACAAATTCTGGCCACAAAATAGAGCGAAACACCAACGTCAAAGATCTGGGAGTGATTATGTCGGAGGATCTCACCTTCAAGGACCATAACATTGTATCAATCGCATCTGCTAGAAAATGACAGGATGGATAATGAGAACCTTCAAAACTAGGGAGGCCAAGCCCATGATGACACTCTTCAGGTCACTTGTTCTATCTAGGCTGGAATATTGCTGCACTCTAACTGCACCTTTCAAGGCAGGTGAAATTGCCGACTAGAAAATGTACAGAGAACTTTCACGGCGCGCATAACGGAGATAAAACACCTCAATTACTGGGAGCGCTTGAGGTTTCTAAACCTGTATTCCCTGGAACGCAGGAGGGAGAGATACATGATTATATACTCCTGGAAAATCCTAGAGGGACTAGTACCGAACTTGCACACGAAAATCACTCACTACGAAAGCAAAAGACTTGGCAGACGATGCACTATCCCCCAATGAAAAGCAGTTGTGTCACTAGCACGTTAAGAGACCATACAATAAGTATCAGGGGCCCGAGACTGTTCAACTGCCTCCCAGCACACATAAGGGGGATTACCAACAGACCCCTGGCAGTCTTCAAGCTGGCACTGGACAAGCACCTAAAGTCAGTTCCTGATCAGCCGGGCTGTGGCTCGTACGTTGGTTTGCGTGCAGCCAGCAGCAACAGCCTGGTTGATCAGGGGCTGATCCACCAGGAGGCCTGGTCACAGACCGGGGCCCCGGGGGCGTTGACCCCCGAAACTCTCTCCAGGTAAACTCCAGGATCTTACAGGCATCTTATCGGACTTCCTTAAAAAGTCTCTGAAGGAACCTCTTGAACTTTCCAACGTAACTCAGGAAAAGTTTAATGAGATTTATTTTTTATTTATTTATTTAAAAATTTGTGCACACATACAAGGAAACAAAAAATACAGAAAAGAGCAGTATGCCAAAGCCACTTATACTATGCATAGCATTACGGGCTGGTTTTAAAATTAACTTAAGTTTGAACTAAGCAATGAGGGAAAACGGTGATAAAACTTTAATGTAAACGATTACATAAACACAAGTGAGTATTACAAAGACAGGTCATATGGTTGTATGCATTGTTGTACATTCAGTAAATGGAGTATTCTGTTAGGTAGTGTATTAAAAAAAATAATAAAGTTAGATTGGGTTTGGGTTTAACATTTATGTGATAAATTGTGAGAAAAAATTTAAAATATACAATTTAAAAGGGTTTCAGTATTCAGTATTTATTTGGTTTTGGGTGAGTAAGTGATCTTTGAGAAGAGACTTGAATTTATAAACAGGTAGTGTTTCTTTTATATTTACGGGTAATGAGTTCCAGATTTTAGGGCCTTTTATGTGCATTGAGTTTTTGCAAAGTGTGAGAGGGACACGAGGAACATCAAAGAGTGATCTGTGCCTTGTGTTATGGTCATGTGTTCTGTTGAGGTTGGCAAGGAGATGTTTGAGGGGAGGGTTAATATCAGAGTTAAGTGTTCTATGTTATGTAATAGGTGCAGTAATAAGTATGAATGTTTTGTATGGTGAATAGGTTTTAGTGTATTGAATATTGGTGGAGTGTGCTGCCTATAGTGAGAATTTGTTATCATTCAAAACTGCAGCCTTTTGTTGGGTAATTAGGGGTCTGAGATGGTTACTTGTTGTTGGCCCCATGCACAAATTCCATAGGTGAGATGGGGGTAAATAAGAGAGTGATATAGGGCCAGGAGGGCTAAACTGTGGAGCAAAATACCGTATCTTCGATAGTATGCCTACAGTTTGGAAATTTTCTTAGAAATTTTTGTATATGTGTATGAAATTTGAGTCTATTATCAAGGTGGATTCCTAAGAATTTTCCCTCTGTTAGCTTTGGGGATAGGTGATCCGTTTATCATTATTTTTAAGAGGGACATCTGTAGCTCTGTTACCAAACTGAATGAAGGTGGGTTTTTGTCAATGTTTAGTGTAAGTTTGTTAGTCCCATCCAGGTAGATATTTTCTGTAATTCTGTATTTACAGAATTGGCTAGCGGGGACTGGGCTCGGGGGAGAAGACTTTAGGGTAGTGTCATCTGCAAATAGTGTGGGTTTGAGTAATTGCGAAAGCATTTGGTAGGTCATTTATGTATAGGAAAAGAGAAGAGGGCCAAGGACACTTCCCTGTGGGACACCAACTGTAATTGGTTGTGCAGAAGAGTTTGCCCCATTTGCATACACATATTGGCTTCTGTTGCGAGGTATGACTTGAGGTAGTTGAGGGAGTGCCCTCTATACCATAGTGTGACAATTTTACGTGGAGCAAGTCATGGTTAACTGTATCAAAAGCTTTACGTAAGTCAATGAAGATCCCCAGTGGGACTTCTTTTTTCTCTATTGCAGTGTATATATGTTCTAGCAAAGTGTATAATAGCATCATTAGTATTTTTATTTGGCCTGAATCCAAATTGGCAGGGGTTTGAGTATGTTTGGGAGATAAGTAGGAGTAGATTCGTTTTTGAATTAATTTTTTTGGAAGATTTTTGAGAGAGGGTGTAAGTTGGATATTGGCCTATAGTTATTCAACTCTGTTTGGTCTCCTCCTTTGTGGATCGGGGTGACCCTTGCTATTTTGAGTAAATTTTGGGGAAGGTGGAGGATTCAAAGGATTTGTTAAAGAGTGTTGCAATGATTGGTGATAGCACTTGTGACACTTTTTTTTGTATAAAAGGGTGGGAAGGTATTTTAAATCTCCTGCCTTGTTTTTAGCGATTAAAAGTATCTTTTCGAAAACCCTATACTTAAATTCCAGATATTAATAAACATTTGCTTAAGAAAATGATGCCTCAAATACTGGTTAGGTTTCGGTGCTACTACAACAGGCAGCGGCAGCGGCAACAGGAACCTTGTCCTCTATTTTTACTTCTACCTGAGGTTCCCAGCAGCCCAGTGATGACCTAATCAAGACCCGCATAACACTAACATTTGTGGATACCCAGAATGATATAAAGCAACTGCAGAAAATCACCCAAAAGTTTACAAATTACCAACTAAATAGGGCTCGTACTACCACCTCCTACCCCGCTGCCACTGAAGTGATACTCCATAACATTCACCCATCACCCATCACCTACTATTCACCCGAAGCCACAACCAATGGACAAGGGTCAGAACAATAAAAGAAGAATCCATAACCAGCTAAGGACTCCTAACATCAAAGGTGAGAGCAGTAATAACATGAGGAAAACTTGTGGTACTGCCAGCCAGGACACAACCCTCATCACCCACCGCACCACCACAACACACGACAGACTACAACAAACAGGCCGCCACTACAGTCAAAGATAACTCCTTCCCATATTTGAAAATGTCAAGAAATCACCGACCCAGAAATAGCAAACTCCTTATGATTCAGAACCAAACGATCACCAACTAACTCAAGAAAAGCAGGAACTAAAGGCAAACAATGCAGATTACCTCAATAAATCCCTCTCTAGAACATAAACTAGACCACTCTAGAACAACCAAAGCAACACCCACACCCAGTCCCTAGACTCCATCAACACTCTAAAGACCAAGTCACCCTACTTACTACCAACATTACAGAGGAAAAGTATCAAGAGTGGACCAACAACTTGCCCAATGTCATAACCAACTTCCAAGACCATCATACCAACAGCATTATCTGACACTGTTGTATTAACAGCAAACATCTCCCTGCCACAGCACCCAAGAGACCTGCATGGAACCACCCTACAGCTTATCAAGGACCACCTTTGCCTTACCATCCCGTAGAGACGACTTAAAGGATTGCAGACTGATTGGCTACCAAGACAGGTAAAAAAAACAGTGCGGTTAAAATTCCAAACCTAGCCTATGTTTGCAACCCCTGAATGGTTGCAATTGATTATTATGTATATAGTATATGAATATTACCTTTTCATATAATTTTATATTGGCTTATAATTGCGAGTAAAGCTAAAACGTAAAAGTATTGCTTTATATTTTTAAATTTTTTGACTTATGTTGTTAGGATGTACCATATTAAGTGCTCAGTTCAAGTCTTGATTGTCAAAACTACTGTCATTATCGCTTGAAGCCTCGTTAGACTGGCCGGCTTCTGAGCTGCAGTTGTCCATGTAGCATCACGAGATCGAGGGGGGGTGTCCTCACCTCGACTAAAGTATTCAGTCGCTCTAGACTTCACTTGGTGGTCGGACAGATTGTCTTCTCATTATTCTTGTTAGTTCTGTAGAACTCTGTTCACAGAACATTGTATAGACTTCGTGATTTTCGACGTTGTACTGAGGTTGTGTGTCACATAGACCCCTCAAAACATCTCAGGTCCTGAGCTGTAACTTCCACTTAATTTGTACGGTTTCTGTGTATTATACAGTCGGGGATTTTCTTATGCTGACTTAGATTCAGTAGTATGGGAGTTTGGCAACTTTTGTTGAGGAATCTGCTGATGGTCCCTACTTAGTGTCGTTATATTATCTCCTTGATCCTGATTGTGTCGCAGTTGCTTGTTGTATTGCTATTGGGCTTAGCATCTTTTTGTTTTTTCAAGCAGACTGTTCTGGTTGCCAGTCGGTCAAGAAGTTATTTTAAATTTGAGGACTTTGTCAGTCACTTGTTTAAGTGTAGTCGAGTTGAGACATAACGAACTACTTAGAGCACTTACACTCATACACACAAACTTGTACATATTTGTAATATCTTATTAAATGTTGATGTACCAGATGGTACTTAAGAATTATAAATGTGATATATGCTTTCAGCACAATAATATTGCACTTGAGAGAAGTGATATTATTTTGATTACTGTGATTAATTTAATTTAATTTGGGTAATATACCTCTAGACAACTTAATGTTTGGATATGTTCGCCCGACGTGGATGTCATTACGTAAATGTTATCAAAATAAACTGAAACATTTGGCATATTACCCAAGACTTTCTCATCAGTCTGACGTAGGTAGCACAGGCAGTTATCAAACTGAAGGGCATAGTTCTATACTGCATCAGTCCTTTGGTGTGTAGAAAAGTGGTGTACTGCTTTGAAGAAGGATCTAACATTACTTGATGATTTTGCCTGCGCAATATCAACTCTAAAAAGAAGGAAGCATCATAAAATTTGTGTAGATCGCTATCTATTAAGGGCATAGGGCGCAGCATCCCACCGAGTTATAGCATTTAAAGGGCCCCTGAAGTCAATAGCGAGTCATATGAATTATCCTCCTTCTTAACCATGACAAATGGTAAGCAATATGCAGATACTGAAGGTTCAGTGATCTTTAGTTTAAATAATTTGTCTACCACTCTGTCGAATGAAAATTTGGGGGGGAAAATGGACAAAGGGGATTCGCTCCTCTGAGTATTATGGTCTTTAAGGGAAGGCTTTGGGAAACTTGAAGCATAATAAAACTAATGTTTATTTATATATCAGTCCCCAAAAAGAAAGTGGAGTAAAGAACCAACGTTTTTCAGAGCTACCTTTAAAAAGGTAAAAAGATTGGATTTTGACCATGGGTACTCGCCTGGTACCCCCGGAGGATGGCGTTGGCAAACTTTACCGATCTAAAAAGGGTTTAGTGACTTTCGAGGACTTTTTTGGAAAAAAATGGGCTTACCTAATTTTTTTAAAAGGTTTTACAATGCGAGAATTCCGGCGACGGCAGAAAGGGGCCCCTTTTAAGAACGTCCCCCTGCATTACTTGGAAAAACTAAGATGGAATAGTCTACCTTCTGAAATTTTTTTGAATACTGACTTGTACAAGATACCTTTTATTATCAAATTTAAGAAAAGTTTTTCCTTTGGATAACTTGATTTTTTTTAGCGGTTTGGCAATTCGAAAGAAGGGGAATTACGTTGTAAATGACAAAGGAGCCCTTTGATATATTAAAGGCTTAAAGTCAGGGAAAAAAAAAGGTGGAGCAGGAGAAGCCGGGCTTTTGGTCTGAGCAACAAGACATTTTGGATCGGAGGGATATCATCATTTCCCTTAAAAAGTGAAAACCCGGGGTCCCTACTTCCCCGCTTTGAGGCAGCATCACTGGTTTTTAATCCCACATGAATTCCCCGAGACATTGTTATCTGAAATTCCGAGGGGGGTTCTTTTGATCACAGGAAGGGACTTAAAAGTTATGTCCACCTTTGGTGATGAAGGTCAAACCCAGAAGGAAAAATGGGCCCCCTTTTTCATTACCTATTTTTACGGAGCAAGAAGTGATGGGAGCAAGTACGGTTAGACCCAAACCTGTGAAATTTTGACCTTAATGCAACAACGGATGGTAGGAAAAAGGGGCCATACACCCCAAATGTCCGAAAGTAAGCAGAGGAATGAGTTTCTTTTAAAGGGTTTGGGGAAAAGCTTATCAAAATCATATACTTTTTGCACCAGTGTCTCGTAAAATGGTGATACATTAAGTCTATTAAAATGTTCCTGAACGAAAGGGGGCTTTGGGCATTACAGTCTTTAAAAATTCTTCCAACTTTTTTGGGCCTTCTTAGAAGGCAATCTGGACGTTTATGTCCCTTAAAAACCTCACAAATAACAAAAGGGTAAAAGAAATCCCCTTTTTTTTTCCCCTAAGGGGTTTTATTTTTTTAAGGGCTTTTGAACCCTTGCCCTTTGGGGGCGATCCCTTTGGGTCTTTATAGGAATTGTGAGCCTCAGTATACAGGTCAGCAGCCTCAGCAACTTCCTCAGTTTTAAATCAGGTTACGTTCTCTAATGAATGTTCGTATCTGGTGGGGAAGAGCTGTCAGGAACTGGTCAGCAACCATCAAGTCTCTAAGAGATTCAAAACTGTGATCAATTCCTGAACTCTCTATCCAAAAGTCGAACAAACGAAAGAATGTTCCCTGTAACTGCTGAAAGTTCTGGCCAGGCGGTAAGGTGGATACCTGAAATCTTTCCTGTAAGAATTAGTGGTTTTTTTGATATGCTTTAAGGATTGCCTTCTTCAGTGGGTAAAAATTACATATAATATCCTGCGACAAAGTTGCATAGTTTATTCAAAGCGGTACCAGAAAATAACATTCCTAACCTGGTAGCCCAGGTGTCAGCAGGCCATTCACAGAGGGAAAGTGGTATTTTCAAACCTGATAATGTATGAAGAAATTGTCTTCACCCATGTGAGGGAGGTAAATTAGGTGTTGGAATAGTTCAATTACTCCTTCCTCTAATTTGTTGTTGTGCAAAGTTAACTTTTTTCTCTAATTCAAGGCGAGCTTTTTCGAGCTCGCGATCCTTTTCTCTCTCTATTAACTCAAGTTCTCTAGCTTTTTCCTCACGTTCTCTAGCTTTTCCTTTAAACTTCTCTTTCCTTTGCTTTTTCCTCAAGTTTCTATTTTTAGCCTTTTTCCTCAAGAATTTTAGCGTGTTCCTCACATTCTCTAGCTCTTTCTTCATGATAATAGCGGCAGTGGCAGCGGCAGCAGCGATCTCCGAGCTCCGTACTTTTTTTCCAACTATCAGAGCTACCATTGCTCCTATGATGACCTAGTTACATGCAAAACTGCACTACCCACCTTTAGCCCCCCAGAAGGGACCAAAGATTACCAACAGTGAAACCTACAAATCGAACATAAAAGAGAACAAAGGAAGACGCCCACAAACCGAAAGCAACACCCCGCTGCCACCGAACAACGAAAACCCTAAATTTTGTATAACTACAACTTCTTCTTAACTACAGCAATTCCTGTAGTATTATGAGGCGCAATCTAAGAGGAAACAGCACCAAGCCCAGCAAGAAAACGCCGAAAAATCAACTATTCAACAATTGTAGCCAGGAGGACCCCGGCCCAGCAACCACCCCACTCACCACCACTCAAGGCCACACCACAAAATAAAAACCCAAACATGGCTGCCCCAGCCCATCCTCCCCCTCTCTTTCCCGGATTCAACCTACCAAGTAGTCTCTCAGGTATGACCAACGATCCAGATACCCTTAAGTCAAGCATCGCCAACTTAGTTATTGAAATATGAATCTTCGAGAGACACTAACAAAACAAGACACCAGGATAACACAACTCGAGAAAAAAAATCCTCAGTCTTGAACAAAAGTTATCAACCCCAGGAATGACAAACTGTGGCAAGACAATCCAGACAGTCATAGATAGCCATACCCAACAAATAATATCTCTTAATACAAAGGTTGAAGAAGCAGTAAAAATGGAAGAACAACTTAGATAACCAGTTCAGCGACTACTTTGCTCTCCAAGAAGATAAAAACTGAACAAGATAAACTATCGGACGCAGTAATAGTTAACAGTCCACTTTTTCCCAGTGATATGAACCAAACAAACAGTAAATAAATTACTCTGCAGATCATAAAACCAAACAAGTGTTATTGTACATGAGTCTGAAATAAAAAAGCCAGGTTACTGGGATCCCATGGTAGAAAAAGTGTTATGCTTAGATTCCACTCACATGACAGGAAAAATAGACTTAATTATTGCATCTATTAAAGTAAAGAAGAGGTTATACATAAACGAGTGTCTTACCAAAAAACGTCAGGACCTCCCGTATAGAGTAAGAAAACTTAAGCGGGAGAATAACGACACAATACACCAATGCTTCACACCGGGGTGGGAAAATTCTTGTTAGGAAAACAAATGTAGGTCAACTGTACACAATCACGAACGAGAAGATCTATCACGATTTCTCAGGGATACTAATTCACAGAGAATAACTAAACAATGTCCAACTTAAAAGGCCTACGTAGTGTAGTGTATGTTTTGCTCCATTATTGTTCAAATTTCATTGTACAATCTCTTAAGTATTTAAATAATCAACTACCTCTTTTTGTGATTTTACTAGTAAGCATAAGTCACCTTATGTAATTTTTTTATATTACTATTGTTTGCTTAAACATTAGCTGAATTGATACTTTCTCTGTCCATATTACTACCTCATATTTTTTTTGAAAACTATCAATTGAATTACCTACTATTACATTTAATAACCCTTACTTGTCTAATTACCTTTACCTGTTTTATACCACATTTACTATCTTAGAGTACTCTTAATTACCTTGTACTGCCACAAACCTCTAGTATAAAATACCAGTGCAATATTGAATGAAATAAACATTACTTTTTTACTTTTTTTGTAATCATTATTACTTACTAAAATTTTATTAAACACCATATTTAAATACCAGTCAATTTTACTTTTGTACATTTAAAAATTATTTTATACTTCCCCTAACATTTTGTTGCCAAATTTTCAAGGGTTTTCATATTCAACTCCAACCTTTATATTATCCTTTGTACCTGTCTACCATCTTTCTATCATATTATAACCAAGACATTACCATTATTCATTGTTTTTTACCTGTCCATTTAATTTTGTTTACCACTACTTGTTTTTTTAGTCACTTTTATTGTGTGTACAATTAGTGTATATTCCAATTACTTTTTTGCAAGTACCAATACTAGATTTTGCTAGCTAGTACCCAAATACCTTTATTTTTTTTTTTTTTTTTTTTTTTTTACTTTTTGTGCAATAAACTGCTTCACTTATTTAATATTAACAAATCAGATCTTACTACCTAAACCATATTTATTTCATGTGACTATCTGTCCCCTTTAACTTGTTTACCATTACTTAATTGTAGTCCCTAATTTTTTTTTTGTCCTTTAGTTTAGCTCTATATAACTACCTTAGATCATATATTCGCAATTGTAAACTAATTTAAGGGGCTGTTCTCAGGTGCTGAAGTTAATAAGTTCACTATTTTGCCATTTTAACTCCAAAGCTATTTAATTGATTACCATTTTATTGTTCACCCAACTTTTATTTAGTCCCTTTTATATTATAATTTTATATTATAATTCTAACTTTAAAGAATTACCTTTAAAGTACTACCTACTATCATATTCCCAAGCTCCATTATTTTATCATCACTTTATTTGTTCACCCCAAATTATTTTAGTCCCTTTTATATTGTCTCCTTTATTTTAGCTTTAAAATACTACCTTAGCTCATTATTTTTTACATTTGTTAAATAATTCAGGTGCTATTTTTTTAGCTTTAGAATATTTACTTTATTTTTTACCCTTTAAATTTTAACTATAGATTCACTACAAATCTTATGATTTTCAAGCATTGATCCTGATACCAACCTCTTTTTTTAATGACTTAAATGATTCAAACAGTTACTGTAATTACTACACAGCAGAACAATCAAAGGCACTTCTCAGAGCCAACAACAACATAACTATCTTTAATTACAATATCATATCTTTAAGCAAGCATTATGATGACCTCCTAGCATTACTAAATTCCTTCCATGCCAATATGTCCATTATTACACTAACTGAAACCTGGCTAAAGCCTGATACTACAGAAGTCTATGCCATTCCTGGTTACACAGCCATACACAACTGTAGGCCAGACCAACAAGGGAGTGGCACAGCTATATACTACTCAGACCAACTAGAATGTATCACTAATACTTGCACAAGGGATGAACATGGGGAATATATAATAGCTAAATTCAAATCCAAATACCTACAAAAACCTCTCACAGTGATAAACATCTACAGAATTCCACAATCAAACATTAGCCAATTTAGTCAAAACCTAGGAAGTATGATAACTGATGCACGCATGAACAAAGATCACTTACTACTCTCAGGTGACTTCAATATAAATCTCCTGCAAGACCAGGACCCACACGTTACTGAATTCACAAACACAATGAGTAACTGCATGTTGCTACCAACAGTAACAAAACCTACAAGAGTTACAGAGACTAGTGTTTCCCTACTTGACCACATCTGGACCAACACCATATCCCCTTTAAAATCAGGCATAATTACAGATAATACCACAGACCACTACCCTACTTTCCTCATAACAACTCTTGGTAAAATACCCCAAGACACTACTAAAGTCACCTTCAGACTTCACAATGAGGCAGCCATTAATAACTTCACAACAGCAGTAACAAACATTGACTGGCACACTGAGCTAGAAATCTATACAGATATTGATGAATGTTTTAATAATTTTCTAAAAATACCCAATACCTTTATAACAAGCACTGCCCTAAAAAAACTAAGCAAATGACAGCTAAGAGACTGAAAAGTCCCTGGCTAACACCCAGCATTCTCAAATCCATAAATACAAAACACCGATATGAAAAACAGTACAGAATGGGTCACATAACCAGAGACCAAACAAAACGTTACTCGTCAATCCCAACCAGCCTGATAAGAAGGGCAAAAAAAAATTGTATTATGAGAACAGATTATCCAATTTACGAGGTGATATAAAAAAGACCTGGAAGACCCTATCAGAAATTCTAGGAACGAAAAAAGATATCACGACTTAGCAAAATATAATTAGCAAAATCAGATGAACCCCAACTCCCACCAACAGAAACAGCAAACAGACTCAATGATTTCTTCTCCACTATAGGTCAAAACCTTGCCAATAATATCCCAAGCTCAGATACCCCACCAAATGAGTACCTCACTGGCAACTACCCGAACACACTGTTCCTAGCTCCGACTAACCCATACGAAGTCCCTTATTATCAACGCACTGAAAAACAAGGCAGGAGATTTAAATACCTTACCACCCTTTATATACAAAAAAGCGTCACAAGTACTATCACCAATCATTGCAACACTCTTTAACAAATCCATTGAATCCTCCACCTTCCCTACAGTTCTCAAAATAACAAGGGTCACCCCGATCCATAAAGGAGGAGACCAAACAGAGTTGAATAACTATAGGCCAATTTCCAATTTACACCCTCTCTCAAAAATCTTCGAAAAATTAATTCATAAACGAATCCACTCCTACCTCATCTCCCATAACATTCTCAACCCCTGCCAATTTGGATTCAGGCCTAATAAAAATACTAATGATGCTATTTTACACATGCTAGAACATATATACACTGCAATAGAGAAAAAAGAAGTCCCACTGGGGATTCTTCATTGACTTACGTAAAGCTTTTGATACAGTTGACCATGACTTGCTCCACGTAAAATTGTCACACTATTGTATTAGAGGGCACTCCCTCAACTACCTCAAGTCTTACCTCAGCAACAGAAGCCAATATGTATACGCAAATGGGGCAAGCTCTTCCACACAACCAATTACAGTTGGTGTCCCACAGGGAAGTGTCCTTGGCCCTCTTCTCTTTCTCCTATACATAAATGACCTACCAAATGCTTCGCAATTACTCAAACCCACACTTTTTGCAGATGACACCACATACGTCTTCTCTTACCCGAGCCCAGTCACGCTAGCAAATACTGTAAACGCCGAATTACAGAAAATATCTACCTGGATGAGGACTAACAAACTTACACTAAACATTGACAAAACCTACTTCATTCAGTTTGGTAGCACAGCTACAGATGTACCTCTTAACATAACGATAAACGGATCACCTATCACAAAGCTAACAGAGGGAAAATTCTTAGGAATCCACCTCGATAATAGACTCAAATTTCATACACATATACAACAAATTTCTAAGAAAATTTCCAAAACTGTAGGCATACTATCGAAGATACGGTACTATGTTCCACAGTCAGCCCTCCTGGCCTTTATCACTCTCTTATTTACCCTTATCTCACCTATGGAATTTGTGCATGGGGCTCAACAACAACTAACCATCTCAGACCACTAATTACCCAACAAAAGGCTGCCGTTAGAATGATAACAAATTCTCACTACAGGCAGCACACTCCACCAATATTCAAAACACTCAACCTACTCACCATACAAAACATCCACTTATTACATACATAGAACACTTAACTCTGATATTAACCCTCCCCTCAAACATCTCCTTGCCAACCTCAACAGAACCAATGACCATAATACAAGGCACAGATCACTCTTTGATGTTCCTCGTGTCCATCTCACGCTATGCAAAAACTCAATGCACATAAAAGGCCCTAAAATCTGGAATTCATTACCTGTAAATATAAAACAAACACTACCTGTTTATAAATTCAAGTCTCTTCTCAAAGTTCACTTACTCACTCAAAACCAAATAAATACTGAATAACTGAACCATATAAACTGTATATCCTAAATGTTACTCACAATTATATCACACAAATGTTAAACCTAACTTTGTTATTTTTTTAAATACACTACCTAACAGAATACTCCATTCTACTGAATGAACAGCAATGCATGCAACCATTGGACCTGTCTTTGTAATACTCATTTGTATTTTATAGTTATCTGTTTACAATAATGCTATGCATATAAGTGGCTTTGGCATGCTGCTCTTACCTGTATTTTTTGTACCTCTGTTTGTATGCTAAATTTCTAAATAAATAAATTAAATAAAAAATAAATAATAAAAATCAAGTCTATCACGCTCCTTTTTGTCTTCTCTCTCTCTTTCTAACTGTCTTTCTTGGATTTCTCTCTCAATTCTCACTCTCTCTCCTTTTTCTCTTCTCTTTCCTTTCTAACTGTCTTTCTTCCCTCTCAATTCTCTCTCTTTCAAGTCTTTCCTGGATCTTAGCACTAATGAAAGATTCTAAAATTTTCCCTGTTATTCCTAACTTACTTCCAGCGTTCATCCAAACTGGTATTCCTCCATACTTGCAAGAATAACTTAAACTATCAGGGGAAATGAAACGGGTATTAAAGAAAATGGAGGGTTCAATTCCTACTCCACTCAAACTGCAAATAAATCAGAGGGTTCGATCCCTGCTTCAATTAAACAATATGTATTATGAAAACGAAGGGTTCTATGCGGCTCCGAGCAAACAGTAAGTAGAATGGAGTCCCTTGACCATCCAATCTTCTCACCAACAAATCAAGAGTGTCCTATGACAGTTCCCTTGATATAATAAAGAGCTCAATGAAACAAATTGGTCACTGGAAAATCTCGGGTCCCTAGAGTCAATCCTCCAAAGTGTTTCAAGCTCGAACAAAAAAGGTGGCAGAATTAAATATTATATCCTGCCTGACTTGACTTACAATAAATTGAGACTATAAACAATCACCAAATCTTTTAAATACCGTACTGTAGTCCTACCATAGAGAATGATTACTCATGGCTGGTGGTAACCGGTCTGTGGTATGCGGCGTTGAAGTTCCAATGGTAGATTCGAGATGGAGTTGAATCTTGATTCAGTTGAGTCGAATCCTGGCAAGGTCGCCACTTGTGAAGGCTTACTCAGCCCAGTAACAACTTCAGACAGTATACCAAGACTGGCTCCTCCTCAGGAAAATTAATATATAGAAAAAAGAATAAAAACTGACAAACATAAACACTTTATTGTTTAGAAAATATAAATATAAAACACTAAATATGAATATTAATCCTATATTAAAGAAAATGAAAAATGAAAAATATAAATGATAACTGAATTCAACGCTAATAGATATAAATAAAACTTGGGTGTCTGGTGTTGGTGACACTGCGTGTTCTTGAAATCGGTAGCAGTTGCTGATGATGGGGGGGGGTCGCAGATTTTCTAGCTTTCAATAATCCTTCCAGATGACAGGAAAGTAGGTTTTCTCCACTACAATGATGAGGGGTTGTATCCTGCTACTGGCATACACAAACAGGTAAGTGGATCAAAATTTGGGATATCTCCGAACGTTAGTCGTCTCTTTCAATTCTACTCGTTGATTGGCAGGTGACACTCCTGTCATCCAAGCTGGAAAGATAGAAGGTTACCCACTGCTTAAGAAATCACTCTCCATGATAAGTACAATACCTAAAAGACGTGGTGATCATTACAACAGTCAACCTAGAGCAAGACTGAAAGGACTAAGTTTATTATTTGTCAAAAGTGAAGCTTTCAACCAATAAATCCACTAGAATACAAGGCAGGCATGTACTTACAGTAGTGCTGGGAGCTGTGAGTCTAGTGATTACTGTTTGAACCGGAGCCCCACACGTCCACCTTTCGGGGGGGGTGGAAGAAGGAGGGGAAGGATAGCGGGAGCTAGACTGACCCTACCTTAACAAGCAGCCGGCAATCAAGCTATCACTTTCGGGGAGGGAGAAAAAGGGGGGGGGGATAGCTGGAGCTGAACTTACCCTACCTTAACAAGTAGCCGGCAAGCAAACTTATCACTTTCGGGGAGGGGGAAAAATTGGGGGGAATAGTGGGAGCTGAACTTACCCTACCTTAACAAGCAGCCAGCAATGAAACTATCGTTACTATATCGCTACTCATATCTATTGAACTTTTCCCTACAATGTATTACTATAATTAAATCCCTTTCTATACAAAGTTCAATCAGAGGGCTCCCATTATCATTTACACCTGGCACCCCAAACTTACCTACCACACCATCTCTAAAGGTCTCTCCTACTTTACATTTATGTCCCCTACCACAATTACTTTCTCACTTGGTTCAAAGTTTCCTATACATTCACTTAACATTTCCCAAAATCTCTCTCTCTCCTCTATGCTCCTCTCTTCTCCAGGTGGATACATGCTTATTATGACCCACTTTTCACATCCAACCTTATTTTAATACACAGTCCGTGAATTTACACATTTATTTCCTCTTCTCCTTCCATAGCTGATCCTTAAACATTATTGCTACCCCCTCCTTAGCTCTAACTCTCTCAGATACTCCGACTTAATCCCATTTTTTTTTTGACGCCGAAACTCCCTACCCATTTCAGCTTTGTTTCGCTTAGGGCCAGGACATCCAACTTCTTTTCATTCATAACATCAGCAATCATCTGTTTCTTGTCATCTTCACTACTTCCACACACATTCAAGCATCCCAGTTTTATAAAGCTTTTCTCTTCTCTTTTCCTCTTGTCTTTTTTAGTAAATGTTTACAAGAGAAAATGTTACTAGCCCATTGCTCCTGGCATTTTAGTTGCCTCATATGACACGCATGGCTTATGGGGAAAGATTCATTTCCGCTTCCCAACGGACAATAGAGGAAATAAAGAAGAACAAGAGCTATTTAGAAAAAAAAGAAGAAAAACCTAGATGTGTGTATGTGTATATATGCATGTTCGTGCCTGTGTAGTGTGACCTAATTGTAAGTAGAAGTAGCAAAATATACTTGTTATCCAGCATGTTTATGATACAGAAAAAAGACACCAGCAATCCTACCATCATGTAAAACAGTTACAGGTTTCTGTTTTACAGTCATCTGGCAGGAGGATGAAGTACTTCCCTGAGTGGTTGCGTCTACCAACCTACTAATATGAACTGATGTCATGTCATATTAACACTCCCCCTTTAGAGGAAAGTGATGGATGTGGCCACAAGTGGTCAAGGGAAAATATGAAAAACCTCAATAATAAACCCATTGGTAACATCTGTGAAGCATCCTTTCATTTTGATACCACAGGTAGAGTCATCCTGCCATAATGTCCTATGCCCTTTGTAAACATGAAATTATTCTAGAACATGTGTAATATGTATTCAGCAGGCTGGCTGACTGGCTGGCTAACCGGCTGGCTGGCTTTGCCTGTCTCTCAAATCTGTTATCTGTCTGTCTTATATCTCTGTCTGTATCTCTGTCTGTTTGCATCTCTGCTTGTTTAGATCTCTTTCTCTCTATATCTCTGTGTCTGTCTCTCACATTGTACACATAAGTACAGTTATTCATACATAGTGTAAATTACCTAGGATAACCCAAAAAATCCAGGCAAAGCACTATTTAGTGCTTGTAGAATAAGACATAATAAGCATGATTGGCAAGTAATACACTGTCACTTCTGCATTGTTTGTAATACATCTGTGGTTTACAAGCTGCTATCTGAGACAGATACAAGCAAATGGAAAGACACACACACACAGGCAGGTAGAAGAACAGAGACACAGAGGCAGACAGAAAGACAGGCAGATAGACAAGCAGACAGACATACCTGTTTGTGTTGTAACAATGACAACAAATAAGCCAGGGTTCCCTGCAGCAGTGCACTACATGTCCACTCCACTGCTTACCCTGTCAGCAGTTTAGTGACACTCATCATAGAGACACCATGCTTCAAGAAGTTTCATATTGTTGAGAATTTTGGCCTTACCATGCTAAGATATAATTTATAACTATATATAATGAACACTTAGCTGATAAATGACAGCAAATCGTCTACACAAGCCGCTCCTGCAGACGAGGTCTAGAAGCTGTCGAAACCACCACAACATTGGGCTGTCAAGAGATACAATTTGTAAGTATAAATTACCCCTAGGGGGTGTTATGTCAGCATATTTCATTCGATGTGGCTGACGAAATACCTACTTGTTTGGACTCAAAAGTCCACACCTTACTGCGATTATAGGTTGATTACAAACTCCTTGTGACTCAAGAATTGTGCAATCCCCCGATCTACAAGAAATTCGTAACATACCTTGCTCTTTGTAACGTGAGCTATGGTGTTCTCAACACCTTCGACAGGTATCGGTGACTTGATAGAAGCTGAAGTGTCCTTGGATGTCCACGTCTTCCATTGTCTAGGAAACGCACACTGGTACACTATGTTCCACAAGATTTGTCTTTATTGTTCACAATGTATCACAAGAGAAGCTGATCACACTTCTCTTAAGTGTTTATTGTGTTTGAGACACTTGTTCACACTAATGCACAGATCAGTGTTCTTTGCTGGTTATCCTGGCATCAGTGTCACTCGTAGTAGAGTCAAAGTTAGTCTGGCCTCGCCACACCGCCCCAAGCCGTCACTACCCTAGCACAAAAAAAAAAAAAAAAAAACGCTGACCTAGTACCTTGCATCCTTGTCACCTCCTCGATGAAGCAAAGCAGAATGTTTGTTACTTGCTGTTTTAAGCATAGACAACAATATTTTTACTATGGTAATAAAGTGGGAGCAGGATTTTCCTTAATTGTCCTGCTAAGTAAGAGATGTACTGTCTCTTATAAAAATACACTTTGCAACACCGCTGCAAGGAGCAGAGGTCACTTGACTACGTGGCATAGCATCTGTGATCAATTACTCACTCTAGCAGTAAACAAGACGCTCGCCCCTTCTGAGGGCTTGGCCACTCAGGGCTGAAAGGGGCTGAAGGGGCTGAAAGGGCTGAAGGGGGCTGATACCCCCTCCTGGAGAAAATTTCTCCACACTGGGGGGCGGCGGAGGTTCACTGCAGGTGAACTATTCATCACTTAACATTAATTTAATTTTCTCACTCGCCACCACTGCTGCTTGTCTTTTCTGAACAGCTTTAGTCTGTGTGGTTTCTGGAGAATCACTAATTTTGTTTTCAACACTGTGTAATTCTAACGGCACTAGTTTATTTATTGTCCGCTTATTCACTACACCTTTGCTCAAAACATCAACTGTCCTGATGATTCCATTTGCATCAGGACATATGGTCACAATTTTTCCAAGTGGCCATTGGGACCTCGGACACTCATTGTCGATAATCACTATGTCACCAGGTCTTAAGGACTTATGATTTTCAGGAATACCAGCTCCATAGAAGTGTTCTCTCAATGAGGTGAGATAGTCTTCTCGCCAAATTTTCTCCCAACGTTCAATCACTTTATTAAGGTGTTTTAAATTACGTCTGAGTTGCTCAGGTTCGAAATAAGTAGGATCCTCTATGATTTCTTTATCATTCATGGGAGGAACAGGTTCGAGCCTTCTGCCATGGAGTAAATGAGATGGACTTAACACTTCTAAATTGTCCAGATCATCGGTAACATAAGTTAGAGGTCTGTTGTTGACTCTATTTTCTATTTCAGTCACAACTGTACGGAATTCTTCTAAGTCTATTCTCTGACGATGAGAGTCTTCCTTAAACAACGTTTTACAGTGCCGATCATTCTTTCATAAAATCCGCCGTGCCATGGAGATTTAGGAGGAATGTATCTCCAACGACATCTGCGTTGATTCAGCATCTGTTGTACTTCTGGTTGATCAAAGATCTTGCTTATATAAGCAGCACCAGCAATAAAGTTCGTTGCATTGTCTGAAATCATCAGTCTGGGACATGCCCTTCTGGCTGCAAACCTTCTGAATAATTTGATAAAGGTTTCAGCAGACATGTCAGTGGCTACTTCTAGATGTACTGCTCTAGTTGTAGCACAAGTGAACAAACAGATGTACACCTTGATGGGAACTTTGTCAACTGTTTTGGTTAAAATTATTGGTCCAGTGTAATCTACACCTGTCACCTCAAATGGAGTGACATGACAAACTCTTTCAGAGGGATATGGAGGTGGACCTGGATACTGACATACTCGCATATCGTAGTGACGACAAGTAATACAGTCCTTTATTTGGTTTTTCACACTTTGTCGACCTTGAGGTATCCAGTAGGATTGTCGTATATGACAAAGTGTGTCAGCTACCCCACCATGTAACACGTTACTGTGGGCGTTTTGCACAATCAGTTTTGTTAGCCAATGATTCTTGGGGATCAATATTGGATGTATGGCTTCTTTAGGTAGTGAAGAATTATGAATTCTTCCTCGACATCTTATAATCTTTTCTGAGTCGAGATAAAGTCCTAAAGAATTAATCATGACAGGTTTCTTTGGGGATTTATCTTGTGTTTCTAGAAATTTATATTCTGTAGAGAAAACGTCTTTCTGTATTAGTTTCACCCAGTATTTAATGGGTTCAAGACATTCATAATCAGGTTTTATTCCTTTAATGAATTTAAAGACAAGAGCTGTAACTCTTAAGAGTTTACCCAAAGATGAGTATTTAGATCCATCAATGACTATTTCTGTTGTGGTTGCTGCAGTATTTACACAACTTATTTCTGCTGTGTTCAAGCAGACTGTTTCTTCTGGCATAATGTGAGCTTTTTGCTGAGGCCAGTTATTTTCATCAGAGAGCCAGTTCGGTCCGTGGAGCCATAATTTATTATCCACAAATTTCTTGAGTGGGACACCACGTGACAACATGTCAGCTGGATTCTCTTGGGTAGAGACGTGGAGAAAGAGATAATCTCTCTGCATCTCTTTTATTTCTGCTACTCTGTTCTGTACATAGACCAACTTACTCTTATTATTTCTTAACCACTGGAGAACTGCCTCATTATACTCCAGATCACGGTTTTCTCAATAGTGAGATGATCAAGTACTTTGTTGAGATAGACAGCTAATTTTGTACCTACATAGAGTGCTGTCAGTTCCAATTGTGGTACTGTTCTGACCTTCAAGGGTGCTACCCTGGCCTTTGAAGTAATTGTGTACTTCCTTCAGCATTACTCATGTAAGCTACAGCGCCATAACCTCTGGTTGACGCATCACAGAACACATGTAATGTGTACTTGTTTCCCTCTTGACCTATTTGTCTGGGAAATTTAATTTGATGAAGTTGTTTAAACTCCTGGATATTTCATCCCATGCTTGACTCATTTCTAGAGGCAAGTTCTCATCCCATCCAATTTTGGGTTTCCATGCATCTTGCATAAGCATTTTACGTTTTATGGTAATTGGTGAGACGAGTCCTAGAGGATCAAAACATTGTGATACCTCTGACAGTAAACTACGTTTAGTGAGTGTACTGCATGATTTATTGTTTATCTTTTTGAGACTCAAAGTATCTTCCTGTGTGTTCCAATTAAGTCCCAGCACATTGTTGCAATCAGGAATTTCAGTTTCAGGGAAATCTTCTTTGATAAGTTCCCTTAATTGCTTTGAATTTGTATTCCACATCCTTAGAGGCATATTTGCTTCTTTCATCTCCTTGTTAGCTTCTCTGTATAAGGATTTCAAATCCTCCTCTTTATTCACAGTACCTTGAAGATTGTCCACATAGAAACTTTTCTTTAAGACTTCTTTGAAGGGACTTTCAGATTTCTTCAAATGTGTATTTAGAGTAGCTTCTAGTAAGAATGGAGAGGATGTTGCACCAAATAATACTGATTTGAAACGATAAGTTTTCACAGGCTTTGAGGATCATGTGGATTTTCAGGCCACAAGAATCGAGTATAATCTCTATCTATTTCTTGTAGTCCTACTCTTAAGAAAGCTTTGGAAATATCAGCCGTGTAGGCATATGGGTTTGTGCGAAATTTCATAAGGACGTCTCCAAGCTTCTCAGTTAGTGAGGATCCGGTCATCAGACAGTCATTAAGACTTGCTACATCTTTATTTGCACGTGCGCTGCAATTATATACAACACGTAGTGGAGTGGTTTCAGAATCTTTTCTGACTCCATGGTGCGGGAGATAATGAGCGTTTGTCTTCAACTTATCTTCGACTATTTCCTCAATGAATTTATTGTCCAACTGTTCTTGTATGATATTATCATAGACAGTCAGTAGCTCTGGATTCTTCCTGAGCTCATGTATTTGTGCTTTCATCTGTCCGAAAGCCATGCGATAATTGCTAGGCAGATGTGGTGGATTTAATTTCCATGGTAACCTAACCCAATACTGTCCATCTTTATATTTGACAGTGTCCAAATATTGGTTATAAGTCTGAGACTCTTGTGGGCTTGGTTTATTTACATCAATACCTATCGCATCTAAATCCCACAACTTATCAACTGGTTCATTCATTTCTTCCAGTAATGATAATTTTTGCTGTGGTACATGATCAGCGGTTATTCTCGTAACTAGTACATTTTCCATTGAATCAATATCAGCTTCTTTCCCACTTTGAGAGGGAATGGGACCACATATCATGTGGCCTCCTGCGTTTTCAGCAAGTGAACATCATGTTTACTTACTATATTTTGCACAAACAGTGATAATAATCACTTCCAATGATTAAATCAATTGGACTAATTGTGTCCGTCTGTATGTCAGGACAGGCTAACTTGACCTAGCTGCTTTCAGTGCTGCAACTGTTTCTTTTAATCCCTGGATCTGCACAGACCTTAGGCAAATCATCTACTACCACAGCTTCTACTGTCTTTTTCCTGTTTCCTAGACCAACAGTGATTTTGGCTAGGTCATATGTCTGTTTACCAGAATTGTGGAAAAACCAGCTATATCTAACTGTATTTTGGCATAGGGTTGTTTATTCAGTTTCTGCAACACTGTTCTTCTTATGAAGGACCTTGTGAGCCTTGATCAAATAGTGTTAGCAATTGGTTTTGTGTAATTTATTAGATAACTCAACTCGAGCTATCAGGAGAGCAGTGCTTAAAACTTATCTCTCACATTTAATGTGTTTGCTTGTTGACTTCCTGATTCTGTGGAAGTCTGCTGCTGTTCAGCAAAAGTATTTGGGCATAATGCTGTATGATGCATACCCTTGCATTTAAAACACTTCTTCAGTGAGCATTTTCCTCCCTTGTGTTCACCTAAACACTTGATGCATCTTTTCAGCTGATGAACACGTTGTTTACGTGCCTCCATTGATGTGTATTGACTACAATACTGTGTCCAATGTGTTCCATCACAAAGTACACATTTTGGAGTACGTTTATGTGTGACAGTCTGTTTACTGTCTATTGTATTCACAGCTTGATAAATGCCTATATGGGATTTCCCATTATGTGGTTTAGTGGGAGTAGTTATACTCTTTTTATACTGAGTTGAAGGTTTATTATCCACGGGATTTGTGGATTTTTCATCTTGTCTCGTTGCTTGCATGCATGAAACTATTGTTTGTAAACCATTGCTAATTTCTTCACAAGTGAAATAGCGTTTATTGAACATAATATTTAATCGTTCAATAGTTTGTGGTGACACTTATCTGTACAATACCACTGATAAACCAATCACATTGTCTTAGGTCATATTTAGCATCTAGAGATCTGAGACTATTGTCTAATGTAATTCTAAATGCCTGTAAGTCTGAAAAACAATGTTTGGGTGGCTTCAAGCTTGATATTAAGACTGCATGTCTAACTCTAGCCTTGTCAGCATCGAAGTAATTGTCTGCTAAGACATGTAAGGCTATTTGATAATTACCTTTAACCACCGGAAATGACTTAATCAGTTCATAGGGTTCTCCCTTCACAAGACATTTAAGATAATTGAACTTAGCAATCTCATCTATGTCAGTTCGTGAATTTACTATGGATTGAAAACCACTAATGAATTCTTCATAATTATGACCTTGGAAAATAGGTAATGACAATGTAGGTAAGCTTGGTAATGGGACACTTGTTGTTACAGGTGTAACAGGTGTTTGACCACTAGTAGTAGGTCTCTGTGACAGAGTTTTATGGCAGATAGCCTGTACTCCTGTCCACCTTAATTGTTGATCACTAAAAGTATCCAAAACATTTTTAATTTCATCCTCAGATGGATCTGATTCAAGAAATTTATTTTCATAATGTGTATAGTCTGAATTAATTATTTTCATGCGTTGTGTAAATATTCAAAACTTGACCTCAAGATCATCAAAATCTATGTTTGTATCTTGAGTTAATTCTATACAGACTGAAATTAGATTTTCTAATTGTGTAATCTTAGTCTGTAAAGACTGAAACTGAGTTTTCAAACAAGCCATTTTAATGGTATACTGAAAATTCTAGCACCACACTTAGAGTGTTTAAAAAACACTGTACTGCTATAAACAGCTGAGTTTTTGTTATGCTTAGTCAGCAATAATCGAGTCAGACACTACTGACCCACTAAGCTTAACCTCAGGGTCAATGACCATGAAGGGTACAGGGTACATGTGTCTGGTGTTTATGGCTTGTTTGCTGTGTCAGCCTGACCATGATGATTAATCGTAAATAACGATATTATACACTTCATTCACTATACACTATAAATGTCACTGTATAACTGTAATCACACGTGAATATTACTTACACATATATAAATTTCACTGTTAATATATATTTGAAAGCTTACACTTTATATATAAGTTCCTTTAATATAACAGGTAGATCTATAAGAAACAAACTTTAACACAATCTTGTCTCTTAATTTCTGTCTATAAACATTATAAACACTGTGTATATATATACACTCAGACAAACAACATCACTTGGTGGTGTTGTCTTAATCAGCAATTTCTCCAGATTGGAGCAGTGGGTGCAGGATGTGGGTGAGTCACCCAGCTCCCATTTTCTTTGGGTGTCCGCTGGGTGAGCGCCCGTTTTCCTTTGGGTGAACGCTGGGTGAGCGCCCGTTTTCTTTTGGCTGCCCATTCTCTGTGATTGAGTCTGGAGGGACTCATTTATACTGATTTATATTGTAAACACTAGTTTTACAGCTTTTTTCGAAGGACCTTGGCTCATAGGTTATTTGTACACTGTAGTACAACATATTTGGACCACAGTGTGGTCTTTATCCGGTTCGAGCACGACCAAACTCTGTTGAGAATTTTGGCCTTACCAGCTAAGATATAATTTATAACTATATATAATGAACACTTAGCTGATAAATGACAGCAAATCGTCTACACAGCCACCCCTGCAGACGAGGTCTAGAAGCTGTCGAAACCATCACAACATTGGGCTGTCAAGAGATACAATTTGTAAGTATAAATTACCCCTAGGGGTGTTATGTCAGCATATTTCATTCGATGATGGCTGACGAAATACCTACTTGTTTGGACTCAAAAGTCCACACCTTACTGCCGATTATAGGTTGATTACAAACTCCTTGTGACTCAAAATTGCGCATCCCCCGATCTACAAGAAATTCGTAACATACCTTGCTCTTTGTAACGTGAGCTATGGTGTTCTCAACACCTTCGACAGGTATCGGTGACTTGATAGAAGCTGAGTGTCCTTGGATGTCCACGTCTTCCATTGTCTAGGAAACGCACACTGGTACACTATGTTCCACAAGATTTGTCTTTATTGTTCACAATGTATCACAAGAGAAGCTGATCACACTTCTCTTAAGTGTTTATTGTGTTTGAGACACTTGTTCACACTAACGCACAATCAGTGTTCTTTGCTGGTTATCCTGGCATCAGTGTCACTCGTATAGTAGAGTCAAAGTTAGTCTGGCCTCGCCACACCGCCCCAAGCCGTCACTACCCTAGCACAAAAAAGAAAAAAACGCTGACCTAGTACCTTGCATCCTTGTCACTTCCTCGATGAAGCAAAGCAGAATGTTTGTTACTTGCTGTTTTAAGCATAGACAACAATATTTTTACTATGGTAATAAAGTAGGGAGCAGGATTTTCCTTAATTGTCCTGCTAAGTAAGAGATGTACTGTCTCTTATAAAAATACACTTTGCAACACCGCTGCAAGGAGCAGAGGTCACTTGACTACGTGGCATAGCATCTGTGATCAATTACTCACTCTAGCAGTAAACAAGACGCTCGCCCCTTCTGAGGGCTTGGCCACTCAGGCTGAAAGGGACTGAAGGGGCTGAAAGGGCTGAAGGGGGCTGATACCCCCTCCTGGAGAAATTTCTTCCCACATATATACTCCAGCATGTCTGAAACAATGTTAGGTAAGACACATATGCAAACAGTTAGGTATCTTTATTTAGAAACGTTTCGCCTACACAGTAGGCTTTCTTCAGTCGAGTACAGAGAAGCCTACTAGTGTAGGCGAAACGTTTCGAAATAAAGATACCTAACTGTTGCATATGTGTCTTACCTAACAATCTGTCGGATTTTATATACCATTTTAATGTTCATGTCTGAAACAATGCTGAGACCGTCTAAAAACTTTTGTATATACAGTGGAACTCTACTTGCGAGCGCATCCACGTGCAGTTTTTCCAAATCGAGCAATGGTTCAATTTTTGCTTCCATACACGAGCAAAATTCCATTAGCGAGCAGACCTCAAGGCATGTTCCTTATAATAATAATAATAATAGAGTTTAATTTCTTTGTAAAGCTTACAATGTGTAATTACAGTTTTGATTTGCTAAGTACAAAGATAGCCACTAACATGCTGATGCATTTCGGGCAAACTAATCCTAATACATAGTAACTAATTAAAACTAGATAAGATAATAGTACATAGTAATTATTACTTAAAACTAAACATAGAATAGTGCACAAAATAACCCACACAAATGCAACAAATGGCGACGTTTCGGTCCGACTTGGACCATTTACAAAGTCACACAAACCATAAGTGGAGCATGACGGTTTATATAGGAAGAAAGAGGTAGTGGTGGTAGTAGTAGTAGTAGTAGTAGTGGTGGTGAGGTAGTGTAGTAGTAGTAGTTAGTTATAGTGCAGTAGCAGTAGTAGTAGTAGTAGTAGAAGTAGTAGTAGTAGTGGTAGTGGAGTAGTGTGGAATTAAGGAGGAGCCAGTATATACAAAGAAAGAGGAGCACTGTAAGGGAGTAGCTGTGCCCACAGGAGGGTAGAGCAAGTGCACATAAGAGTGGGAAAAAAGGGAAGTGGTGAAATAAATAATGAAGGAAACAGAAACAACAAAGACAGAAGAAAGACAACCAGAGGAGAAAAAGGAAAGAGAAAAGGGAAGAGGGAGAAGAAGAAAAAAGAGGAGGAATACAGGTTAAGTCACGGGTGTTCTGAAATTTGGAGCATTTTACAATGCAGTGTGAGAGAAGGCATCTACAAAGAGGAAGCCAGGGCTAAGATTCATACAAGGAAAGTTGTGTATTAGAGAGGATTCAACAAGACGGCGACTGTTAAAGTTGGAAGTAGGGAAGACAGTTTTAGCAGAAGACCAGTCTATAGGATGGCTGTGATCTCTGACGTGACAGAACAGAGCATTTGTTAGTGTCGGCAAGCCTAACACTATTTTTGTGCTCCCTAAGTCTGTCAGAAAGAGATATGACCAGTTTCTCCAAAGTATTGAAAGAGAACAGGAGGAGCAAGAATAGAGTAGACACCAGGAACATCGTGGAGGGAGGAGAGGTATGAACGAGATTAGTGCGAAAGAGTGTTAGTCTGGTGGAAAGTAAGCTTGATGTCTAAGGGACGGAGAGAATTGTTGAGATTAGAAAGACTGGAAATGTAGGGAAGGCAGAGGACAGAAGAGTTCCCATAAGTGGAGGTTTGGAGAGAAGAAAATTACATTTAGCATGTGAGAGAGCAGAGTCTATGAAATGGGAAGGGTAGCCAAGATGGAGAAAAGAAACGAATTATGAAGAGTGGAAATTTCTGCTTGAAGGAAATGAGGATCAAGATGTGGAGGGCACGGAGAAAGAGGGAGATAAGAACACTTTTCTTGACAGGGGAAGCAGTGATTGGAAAAGTAGTGAATGTACATGCCACTGTGCATAGGTTTTTGGTTAACGGAAAAGGAAAAACCTGTATCTCAGCGGTGGACATGGACATCAAGGAAAGGAAAGCAAAGGAATTAGATTCCATTCAGCTTTAAATTTAATGGATTATAAGAGCTTCACGAAAAGGCTGGAGGAGACTGGAGTCATGCAGGCAACAGAGCAAAGATGTCATCCACATACCAGAGCCAGAGTGAAGGTTGCACATCGATGGTAGGAAGAAGAACAGTCTCGAAGTATTCCATGGAAAGATTAGCAAGGACAGGAGAGAGAGGAGAGCCATAGTAACCCAAATGTTTGAGAATAATATTTTCCTTGGAAGGAAAGGAATTAGGAGTCCACACAGAGGCAGATAAGATCAAGAAAGACATCAGTAGGTATAGGGAGATGTAGAAACTCTTCATGGGCCTTCTCTCTAAGGAAATCAAGGACATCATCAAGAGGGACATTGGTGAAGAGGGACTCAACGTCAAGACTAAGCATCTTACAGGTTGGGAGAGAGCGAAACCGTTCAATGAAGTCTTGAGAATGATGGAGGAGGGCAGGAAAAAAAGTACCAAAAAGGGAGTGAGGGTTTTCGGCCAACAAGAAGCAAGAGAATAAGAAACAGAACCTCTAGAGGATATGATAGACGAAGAGGAATATCAGTTTTATGAGTTTTGGGAAGGCCATATAAATAGGGAAGAGAGGGACAGATGACACGAAACGTTGAACAAGGTCAAAGTCAGGAGACAGAGGTCGGAGAGGTTCTTAGTTTCTTGTTGAAAGTTCTCTTGATGCGATCAAGAGGGTTGGAAACGAGAGGAGTTTAGGTACGTGAGTCAGAGAGCAAGACATCAGCTTTATGGAGGTAATCCTCGCGATCAAGGATAACTACGAATTACCTTTGTCAGAAGATAGTATGACAATGTTAGTGTTCGATTTAAGAGAAGAAAGGGCAAGTTGGTAACGGCGCAGAAGGTGGTGATTCTTAGAAAACAGACTAACAAGAGCAGGAAGGAGAGCGCCACGAAAAGTGGAAAGTCAAGAAGATTACGGGAGCGAGATTGATGAAAGGAATCAAAAGAGCTAATCAGGGCAATGCCAGCGCGAGGGGCAGGTGAAGTGGCAAAGGAAGACCAAAACCAAGAAGTTCAGCTCATACCGAGAGAGTGAGACAGTAGACAGGTTAGTAACACAGTCGGTGAGGGAGAATTTAGACCAAGGCTAGCAGAGATGAGACGTTGAAGTTATTCTGTAGTTTTTAGAAGAATGAATTTGCGTATTCAGGTGAGCAGTTGTCAAAGGCAATGGTAGAGAGAAGGTTACAGAGATCTTGTGGTAGGGCACAAAGAAAGCACGTTGATGCTGACGGAAAGTAAAGAAGGCATCTTCAACGTGAGACTTAGTAGAAAGAATGAGCTGTTGAAGTAGGAGACGGGCATGATCAGGAAAGGAGTGCCCAGTGGTGTGGTTTTCAGGAAATGGGAGAAGGAAGGGAGCAGAACTTGTTCAGCAAGACAGTCACATAGAAAGTGAAGCTGATTCTTACATGCCTGGTAGCAATAAGAGCAGCCTCATAAGATCGAAGAAGGGTTTTAAAAAAAGGAAGAACATTAAAAAAGTTGGAGAGGAATATGACGCTTAATTTAACTGCAGGGTCCATAAATAACAAAAAGGCACAATACCGTGACTGGAACGATACACAATATACCTGCACATAGAGAGAGAGGAGCTTATGACGACGTTTCGGTCCGACTTGGATCATTTACAAAGTCACACTAACCATGAAATGGAGCAGGACGGCTAAATATAGGCAGGAAAGGTAGTGGTGGTAGTAGTAGCAGTAGTAGTAGTAGTAGTAGTAGTAGTAGTAGCAGTAGTAGTAGTAGTAGTAGTAGTAGTAGTAGTATTTATGTAACTGTATTTGTGTATATTTGAATAAACTTACTTACTTACTTACTTACTTACTAGTAGTAGTAGAAGACGAAGTTAAATTAGTTGTAGTGGTAGTGGTAGTAGTGGGGAATTAAGGAGGAGCCAGTTTAAATACAAAGAAAGAGGGAGCACTGCCCAAAGGGGGCTAGGTGTCCACAGAGGGGGGCAAGGTGGGGAAAAAGGGAAGTGGTGAAATTAATTTAAAGAAGGAACAGAAACACTAGACAGAAGAAAGAAAGACAAGTCGGACCGAAACGTCGTCGTAAGCTCTTAACTTCTATGTGCGGGTTATTTGTTTTTCGTTTCCAGTCACGGTATTGTGCCTTTTTTTGTTATTCATAGAATGTTTGGGTTTGCTGTTATACAATCTTATTTGGACTTAATAAATTCTTATGTAACTTAGTACAAAATCTAATTTACAAGGAATGGTGCAGGTGGTAATATTTTATGGAATGGCAGAAATTTAAATGCCAGGAGGTTTACATGATAAAACTAGTCAGAGATGTTTGGTTGATTTGGTTAATATTGTGAGATTAGATGATTTTTTTTGCAGAGTCCCAAATTTACAAGTTGTCGGGGATCCTTGACCTGTTCTGGTAGCGAGTTCAAGATCTTTTGGGGCCCTTTTTTGTGCATAAACATTCTTGGAAAGTAGAGTCTTACTCGAGGGATGTTTAAAAGGGCCCATGCCTTGTATTGTGACTGCATTCTGTTGTAACTGTCAAGGAGTAGTTTTAGGGGAGGGTTTACATTGGAGTTTAAAGTTCTTTATATGTAGTAGGCACAATAATAAGAGTGTATGTCTTGTTTATTTAGCAAGTTGAGTCTTTTGAAAAGTGGTGGGGTGCTGTCTAGCACAGGAGCTGGTTATCACCCACAGAGCAGCTTATTGTTGAATTATTAAGGGTCTAAGGTGGCTGAGCCCAGGCACAGATAACATATGTGAGGTAAGGATATATTAGAGAGTGGTACAGGGTAGGGAGAGTCGTTTGTGGTACATAGTAGCATATCTTGGAAAGGATTCCTACTGATTTGGAAATTTTCTTGCTATGTGATGGGTATGGGACTGAAATTTAAGATTACAGTCAAGGAGACCTAGAAATTTGTCCTCCGTGTGTCTTGATATAGGGGAACCATTTAACAGTATGTTGAGTTGAATATTTGAGGCTCTGTTGCCAAACAGCATGAAGTAAGTTTTGTCTACGTTGAGTATGAGTTAGTTGGTCATCATCCAAACATATATCTTTAGCAGTTCATTGTTTACAGTGTTTTTAAGCACACCTGGTCTGAATGGGAGTAGACATATGTAGAGTCATCTGCGAACAGAACTAGTGTAAGGAGTTGGGATGCATTGGAGAGATCATTAATGTAGATGAGGAAGAGGAGTGGGCCTAGGACACTACCTTGGGGTACTCCTACAGCTACAGGTTGGATAGCGGAGTTGACTCCATTTGTATGCACATACTGGTGTCTGTCGTTAAGATAGGATTTTAGGTAGTCAAGAGAATGTCCTCTTATGCCATAATGATTCAGTTTGAGGTGAAAGAGATTGTGGTCAACTGTGTCAAACGGTTTTTCTTAAGTCAAAAAAAGAGCCCCAGGAGACATTCATTCTTATCAAGAGCTGTGTATATTAGGTCAAGCAGTTGTATAACAGCATCATTCGTGCTTTTTTTTTGGTCTAAATCCAAACTGGCATGGGCTAAGTATGTTGTTGGATGTAAGGTATGAATAAAGTCGCTTGTGTATTATTTTTTCATATATCTTTGATAGTAAGGGCAAGTTTTATATTGGTCTGTAATTGTTCAAATCAGTTGGATCTTCTCCTTTGTGGATCGGGGGTGACCCTTGCTGTCTTGATTATGGATGGGAAGGTTGAGGAAACTATAGATTTGTTAAACAATGTTGCAATAATGGGTGACAGTTCTGGTGCAGCTATTTTATATATGAATGGCGGCAAGTTATCCAGATCACCTGATTTGTTTTTTAATGATTTAATGATGAGTGAGACTTCAATGGGATTAGTTGGAGCTAGAAATAGAGCATTTGGATAGTTGCCAGTGAGGTAAGTAAGTAAGTAAGTAAGTAAGTAAGTAAGTAAATTTATTCAGGTATACACAATACAGTTACATAGAATTATCATACATAGCAGCATATGTGTAGAGAACCTGGGATAACCCAAAAAAGTCAGACAGAGTGACTTATTTCCATTGGGGTCCTTTTACCTTATTATTATAATATAAAGGTTATAATATTTTCTTATTATTCTATAATGAAGATAACATCTTATTATCATACTAAAAGACTATCTACTACACAGGGTCATTAAGACTATCTACAATACGAGGGTCATTACTAGGGATAAGTAAAATTTACACGTATTTTAGCTAAAAAATAGAAAATCATTCCCTCCCTTTCTGTTGCTTCATTCATCAGACACTTTTTGGCAGTCTTCTTGAACTGGTTCAAGCTATGACTGGCCTTGACATTTGTGGGTAGTCTGTTCCATTCCTTTATTGCTGTACAATAAAAGGTGTTTGAAGCCTGGCCACTGACTGTGGGTACTACAAAGTTGTGCTCTCTCCCCCTAGTACTATGATTGCTTTGGTTCCCAACCTTGACAAAATTGACAGCAAGATATTCTGGACACTGTTCGTGAGCAATTTATAAACATGATTTAGCTTCAGTTGTTTTACTCTGTCTTCAACATTCAGCATATCAACTGCTGTAATTCATCCTGGCCTACATGTTCTCTTGGTACCCAGCCCCAGGATGAATCTTACGATTTTGTTCTGGGTGATTTGCAGTCTATCTTTCAGTTTTTTTTGTCAGGCAGAGTACCAAGAAGAGCAAGCGTAATCCATATGGCATTGTATAAGGGCTAGACATAGGGTCCTGCGAGCCTCAGTAGGTAGACACTGTGCTTGTCTATACAGGAACTTCAGCCTGGCATTCGCTTTCTTTACTACACTGTTCCCTATCAATTCTCTTGACATGCATGGGTCAAAGGGGATTCCCAGATATTTAACTGATGAAACCAAAGTGATGGACTCCCCATTACACTGAACATTAAAATTATTTACCTTCTCAGTTTATGTTTCGTTCCAAAGAGATGGCTTCAGTTTTCCGAGGTGTAATGATAGTTTGTTGTCTACTAACCATTTGCTGCAGGACTCCAGTTCCAGTGTTAAACATTAGCAATATCTTGTGGGTCTTTACCTGTCACTAACAGAGCACTGTCATACTGCATACAGTAGGAGTTTGCACTTGACACTGATAGGCATATCATTGACATAACATAAGAATAGTAAGGGACCCAGAATACTACCTTGGGGAACTCCACATGTTATCGGCAGGGGTTCTGATTCCGTTTTGTTGATTTTGACTATTTGTCTCCTGTTGCTAAGGTAGGACTTAACCAGTCTACAGAACCATACCGAATAGCTTGAAGTTTCTTACATAATATATTGTGGTTGACAGTATCGAAGGCCTTTTGCAGGTCTAAGGTTACCATACCTATGAGGTTCCCTTTTGACATTTCAGTTCTCAGGTAATCCATCAGATTAATAAGGGAGGTATCGGTTGAGTAGGATCTTCTAAAGCCCGATTGATAGCTATGGAGAATGCTGTTGTCATTAAGGTACTTAACTACTTGAGAATACACCGCCCTCTCCAGAATTTTAGATATTATACTGAGTATACTAACATGTCTATAGTTGCTTACATCAGACCTATTATTTTTCTTGAAGATAGGAGTAACTCTGGCCTCCTTGAACCCTCCGGTACGGTATTAGTAGTGATTGATAGATTTATTATGTGAGCAATAGGATTGACAGTTCAGAAGCACCATCTTTTAGGAACTTAGACGGGAGTTATCAGGCCTGTGCTCTTAGTTGGGTTTAACCTGCTTGTTCTTTTTGAATGAAGTCATGAGATACACTTACTAGTTGACAACTGTTTGGGGTTACCCCTTTATTGGTATAGTAGTGTTGAAACTTATCAGAGTCTGTGTTAAGGTATTTGATGCAGCTGGTAGTTTACTACTAGTGTTGATGCAACAGATGTGTAGTAGGAATTAAAGTAATTTGCCACCTTAGATGTTTCGTGGCATACCTCATTATCGTATAGTGAGTACTATGTTAGACCTATCTACTGGCTTTGGCTATACCCCAACTGTTTTAGTTGTTGCCAGAGCTTTCTGGGGTTATGCTTTATTCTTCAATTTTTGAGCAATAGTGCTTTGCCTTTGCTCCTTTTATAAGCCTCTATACTCTGTTCCTCACCCTTTGGAATTCATTTAGTGCTGCAATATCCTGTCTGTTTGCTTTAATCTTTTAGCAGCTGGTCTCTGAATTTCATATTATCTAATATCTCAGTAGTCATCCAGGTTCAGTTCTTCGTTTAATCCTAACCTCTTTAACTGGTGCAATATTATTAAGAATGGTAGTGAACATTGTTTTGAATTTTTCCCAGGCATCGTTTACGTCCGTGCAACTTGTTATCTCTGTCCAGTCACATTGTGTAGCTATTTACCAGTGTTTCTTTACTGTAGTTTCTAGTTGACCTCATTTTTATTGTCCTGTGTAGGCCTATCCTATCCCTAGTGATTTTCCTGGTGCAGTAAATGATGAAATGATCACTAAGACCTGTTGTGGTAATGACGCTGACTGACTAATGTTCTCAGCGCGGTTGCAAAGTATGTGGTCAATTAGGGTGGCTGAGAACTGTGTGATCCGGGTTGGTTTATTAATTAGTTGGGTGTAGCTATTTAATCCTAGAATTTGCTTATACCTTTTGCATAGCCCGTTATTTTGTTGCTGAAAGAGATATTGAAGTCGCCCAGTATTATTGTTTCGCAATTGCTTTCAACTCCGGACAAGACTCTGGAAAAGTCTTCTAAGAACTGGTCCTGGGTAGGAGGGCGGTAACTAGTTCCTACTAAGATGGGTTTGGTCTTGGGAAGCAGCACTTCAAACCATAGAATCTCCAGTTTATTGTTTTTAAATCAGGTCTTGGGTTGTTAAACTAAGTCATTTCTAATGTAAAGGGACATACTCCACCACCCTTCTGTTCCTATCTAACGTTTTAGTAACCTTCTATTTTGACCCGCGTCAGTCACCGTATCACCAACCAAGATTCGAGAGGATAACTGCCGCCCCCAATTTTGTTAGCTGAACCTAATCTCTGCCCAATTTTGGAAGAAGGATCTTGCATTAAAAAAAAGTGAAGGGTGTTTTTTAAAAAACA
>NC_069476.1:9212600-9231369 GCF_026875155.1 Cherax quadricarinatus
CCCCAACCTCGGGGTTATGTACTCAGTGAAGGACAGGAAAGCGCTGAAAAGGACACGTTGAGCTCGACATAGAAAGACTGCATCCACTCTTAATATGGTTGTGGAATCAGGCAGATGAACATCTGGTAGAAAAACTTAAAGGGTGTATAGGGGGGGGCGCGCAGGACATGTTTTTCGTCACCATACCTCCCCACACAAAACAAACCCCTCAACCTCATTATGTCTCCTTACACACAATACTGTGATATATAAAAATAATAATTAGACAGACATGATATTTAGTTTTAAAATTTTGGGGTGGAGGGGTTAAAATTACTTTAATGAATTTGACATAGCAAGAAAAAAAGGTATTGGGCATTAAAAAACTTAATTTAATGTAAGATAATTATTAAGCGAACAGAGCTCGCAATTTCTTTCAATGACCACTTTGTTTTTATACTTATTTAAAAAAGGGTTGGATTTTGGGGGCCCCCCTCCCTATCCTACATTTTTTTCTTTTCATGGGTTAATATAAGTGATGGATTGTGGTCTGAAAAACGTTAAATTTAATGGGGAAGTGCCCCCAAAAACCCGCAAAATGTTCCAAGGACACCACAAGACTAGAGCCCTTTCTCAATAGTGGCATAATTTTTTCGGTGTCGTTTTAACTTAAAAAGAATAGAACATATAGGGAAGGAGAAATCAGGGGTTTGACTGTTGGACTGCACAGCACCCACTGCCTAACCCCTCGCATCTATATGTAAAAAAGAAGGGAAGAATAAAATGGACTCTTTAACACAGGACAGAGGGTACAAGCACTCAACCTTTTTAACGAGTGAACAACTCATCCAGGGGAACGAACTTTTCTACTATAAGCTCAGGAGAGGGCTGCAAAAAGAAAATTTGGGCAAAACCCCGCAAATTCCTGCCCCTACCCGGAATCTCTGTCTCCTTTTCCCATCCGTGGCACTGGAAATTCGAATTGCACGAACCTTAGCCTCAAAAGGAGCAACCTCTCCCTGGCCATAGAAAAGCCAAAAGGGTAATTTTTGGCTTACCAAACCTATTTTTAGCTAAGTTAACGTGAATTTTAGTGCGCCATCCTCAAAAAATGCTCTGAGAACTTCAATGCTTTTCCCCTCGTCACTGAAAAACCATAAGCCCAAAAGGTAGCTTCTACTCCTTCTAAGTTGTGGTAAACTCGTAAAATTTACGTTGGAAGAAGAAGCCGCTTACAAAGGCCGAAGGGGGTGACAGGTAGTTAAAAAAATCCTTTTGAACATAAAAAGCAGATTTTCTTGACACTTCATAAGCGGACTTGATAATAGCCTCATAAGAATCTAAACGCTGACAAACTGGGCTCCTGACATACGGTCAAAAAAGGTCGTCAATGCGGGGTTAAAGGGATAACCATCGGGAAAGGGTGACAGAGTTCCTTTCCTGAATCAGGGCCACCCCTGAAACTCCCCGCGGGTTTTGGGCAAAAAAAGGGGGAGTTTCCCATGGACTTTTACTGTGTTCAAAATCCATGAATAAAAAAAATAAAACCCTTTTCTCTAAAATGCTTTTCTTTTTGGACTCACCTAAGGGTGATTGCTTAAAGGGGTGATCCCCGTACATAAATGTCATGTACACCCAAAGAAACAACTTTTTGGGAACATCACCGAAAAATTTCAGGGAAAGCAAAATCATTTTTTTTAAAATCACCAGTTTTTATCAATCCAAGGTTACTAAGAAAACGTCTATATTTAGATCACTAAATTTTTCTAAAAACCTCTATACCTCTAGGATTCAGGTAGACTGCGTTTTTTTCCCTGTCCTAGGAAGAATAGAAGTAGTAGGTAAGGGGACTAGCTAGAAACCCTTGAGCGGTTAACATGGACACATGATTTAATTTTTTTTTTCCCAGGGGTACGAAAAAACCAAAAAATTTACATCGCAAGCTTTTTCACTACTTTCCCGGGACCATCATACCTGGGTTTTGACATGCCGGACAATTTCCGAGCCATCCCTTAAATTTTTCCTGCTTAAAAAAAAAATGAAGCAGCACGCTTGTATAATTTGCTTTTATTCTAGCTTGGGCGAAAAAGTTTTTTTTGAACTAGCCTCTAGCGGCTGTCAAATGTTTGCGCATTTAAAGAAGTGCGTACCAAATTGGGTTTGATTTTTCCTGCCACAGTCTTTTAACACTCGGAGGACCACGCACTGGTGCCGAATATTAATTCAAACGGGCAAACCGGGCTTCTTTTTCACTTTTTTCTCATAGCAACAAAGAAAAGGGATACCCTCATCCCAGTCTCTAGAAAAAAATTTTACAAAAAGCTCTCATCATGGGCTTTATTTCTGATGAAATCTCTCTAGAGCACCTTTACTGTGGAAAAATAAATGGTTGAAAGACAGACTTTATTCCTAGGTGGATATGAAACCGAAAAATTTAGAAGGGAAATTAGATCCCCGATCTAAGTATCTCCGTGGGAACCAACCCCGGGGGAAAAATTTCATCACCCTCACAAACCACGAGAAAAAATTTTTCCATAGGAATAGCTTCGGATAGCTGTTTCAGCGTCCCCAAAAAGTAAATAATTTGGGTTTTCCCAGTTTGGTTCTAGGCAAAAGACCAACACAAACAAAAAAAATTGAAATGGTTTACCATGCCGGGATAAAGAGAGGCCAGGTGGAGGTGATGCCTGGCTTTCCTTTTACTACACACGGGCAACGTCGCACAGACAGCACGCTTCCTTTTATTTTTGGCCAAATAAAATGTTTTGCCAGTTTACCGATGTCTTCTTGACACCCAAATGTACTCCTTGGGACGTGTGAGCAAAATCAATGGCTTGTTCACGAAATTAAGGGGTAACCTACGAAATCTTGACTGTGGGAAACACTATCCTGCAATTTACATGTTTTTTTCTCCATCATACACCGTTACATAATAGTTGGGAAATTTTTATTTTCCGAAGCATAGCGCCAATAGGGTTTAAAAATGTTCGAAATATTAAAAAATTTTTAAACAATAGAGTAAACCCAAAGATTCCCTTTTTGCGCATGCACGGATGTGGGGGGGTTTTGGGTCCGGGCCAGGGGGGAGGCGGGATTTTTTGAATGTTAAGGAGGCTGGGAAACATGGAACCACAAATTTGGGCATTAAGACCCCCTAAGGTTTAAAAATTAGGCCCATTTTCAAAAAAGGAATGTCGAAAACTGTTCCGGTGGGGTGAGGAAGGGAAATTTCGGGACCACCGTAATAAAGGGGTAAAAGGTGAATAAGGGTGGGACTGGGTGACTGGCGCGTCCTATGGACTGTGTCCTGGAAAAATTACCCTTTTTTAAATCACACTCTGGGTCTCAGATCTTAATGGAGTGATCCTAAGTGAAAAAATTATGAACATTAATCGTCTTGGAATTGTAAGTTTATGATAAAAACGCTAAGTTAAATAATGCAAGTGAAAAAAGTCGCCTTGCTCCAAGTGAACACTTTAGACCTCGTTGTCCCGAGACAGGAAAGTAAAGCCATTGATCCGACTTCTAAAGCGGGACAAACCAACGGATACCCCGCCGCGGGAAATAGAACCGTTTTTGGTGAGCAGGCATCGAAATGAATGTGAATGGGGGAAATAAGGGTACAATCACCCACAGTTAAGAAAACCTTCTATTTTATAACAACGAGCGGCCAGTTAGGTTAGTTAATTGGATGGGTTTAAGTGATCCAGCTACATAAAGTGACCACCAAGAACCGGTAATGGTGGGATTAGACAAATTTTTTTTCCTTGATGGATGTATCCAGGTGTAACCCTACCCCCCCCCCTTCATGCACTAAACAATATAACTATACGTCCCAATAAATTTTAAAAAGCACCGTACTTGGGTGCTATCCAATCCATACGGCTCGGATGTTTGGGAAAGATTGTGAGGTCAAAGGAACCATTTCCGTGACCAGGGGGGGTTTAAATTTTCTCCATTCACACGGGGTATTTGGTAAACAAAAGGTTTGCCCTCCCAATGAATTACTGGTATGTATAAAAAGTTGAGGTACAGAGGAACACCCTATAAAATTTCCCACTCTGCCCTTTGGGCCTTTTCCTGAACCGGATGCCATCAGAAAAAATTTAAATTAATTTAATTACTTAAAATTAAGTGACGTTTGAAGGAAGGGGGTGTGGGGGGCACAAGTTTAATCACGTGTGATGGATGACAATTAGCCCAATTAATTGCAGCACATGTGTGGCTAGTTTAAAAAGATAAAGTGCAAAATTACTTTTATAAGCGCCACAAAAGTTGTTAATTTGGTGTTTAATAATCTCTAATCATGACTGGATCGAGGATTTAAATGGGGCTGACAAGTCGTGAATTTAGAGAAAATGAAGCCATACAGGCTTTAAAAAGCCAGTGAATCAGAACCGGGGGCCCCCAATGAATTAAATTTATTTAATGTTTTAGAGAGAGTTTTTGATTGTACAAATTGGGGTTTTAAAAGACTGTAAAAGAGATCTGCGGAAATTTGTGCAGATGGAAGGGAAATAATGTTTTTAATTAATCAACTTTACGAATTAAGAAAAACCCCTTTGAAAAGTAAGGGGCTTTGAAAAAATTTAAAGGGGTGTAAGCCAGGCAGTTGGCAACCAAAATCAAAGGGTGGGTTGCCAAAACCCCAGAGTACGGTCTGGGGAAAAATCAACTAGGCGCGGGAAATTTAATTTGTTCAATTGCAACCAGCAGCCAAACATTTCTAATGATAAAACACATAATGACTCTGAAGATCTGTCAAGTCTAAAAGGGGGAAAAATAATCCATGGAAAATCATAGTTAAAGTTAAAAAAACACACATAAAGCAGGAATCAGAAAAGGGTTTTCCCCACATCAAGGAAGAGGAAAAGTACCCGTAAGGGAACCCAGTTAATAAAGGTCAGGCAAGGAAAAGAAGCGCCTCTTCTGCCAGGGACTAAATTCACTAAAAATTGAATGCCTTAATTCGGGGATATTAAATGGAGAGGATAAAGAATTGACAGATTTATCAGTGTCAAACAATCATAATGTAAAGGATTGTCATACCAAATTGAACATTTGCTATCAATGCAAAAGGGAAGGGGGACCATACAGTTATGTCGGGGTTGTATTGAATCTTATAATAATAGTGCCCATAATGATAATGTTAATAACCCTGCACACGTGACGGATGAAAATTGCAGCAAATGGCAAAAATGATGGCCTAGCTGAGGTACCTTTCCGGGTGGATGAAAATTTCGGAAAAAGGGGCATAAACCAAAACCATGCGGCGTCACTCCCCTCACACTTAAAGGGGCCATGTAATAATGGCAAACCCCGCCTAGTAATAATGACAAGGGGAAATAGTGAATACAGTCATGGTTTTTACTCAAAAAGGTAAAACCCAGTACAATATCTTCTATCGAAAATGGTTGAAATATAATTTGTGAAGCGGGCCATAGAAATATAAATGGGGAAAGTCCAAAAGATTCCTTTTCCAGAACAATACCTAAAATAAATGTGAACTGGACATTTCGGGTGCGACTCCTGGAAACTCACCGCCAAAATACCTACTAATTAAGGTGGCGTATACGTTTAAAGGGGCCATCGGAAAAGAAAACACCCAATTTTTCCCTGTTTAATGGATTAATTTAAAAAAATTTAAAAAAATTTTTATCCCCAAAGAAAAAATACACACCTTAATGCACATGGCCACTAGGAAGAAATTGGTAAAAAATTTATGGGGGGGGACAATTTTCCTTACGTTTAGAAGGGAACTATAGGATAGGGAAGGGTTTTTGAAATAATGCAGAAATGCTGGGGGGAAATGGGGTCTGGAAACTTGTTAGGGTTAAAGTCTCAAATCCAATGCCAAAAAATTTCCCGGGGGAAAAGGGGAAACCCCTGAAAATGGCCAAATTTTTCCATTTTGGGGTTTAAATAAAAATGATGGCCATGGATTGGGCCTATTTAAATAAATTCCAATTTTACTAAGGACTTTTATTGTTTTAAAGTCCCTCATAATTTTAGACCCTAAAAATAACCAGGGGGCATAGGGAAAAAGCCCCTGAAGAATGGAAAAACTAATTAGCCATTTTGAGGGGTTCAATAAATATGGAGGCCCCATGGAGTGGTGCCTATAAAAGCCCAAGTAATGTTGCGGGGGCTGACTTGGGAATACGAAGACTTTGTTATTGTAAAAAAATCCATAATTCCATATGCCCAACAAATTTAGCCCCAGAGCATAGACTTTAGGTCAAAACCTTTTTTTTCCCAATAAGAGGGGGAAATTTTGGTTAATTTCCAGAAGCCTGGAGGCTTGATGTGCTTTTGGGAGGAGCCCTACCTGAGGAAATTAAGAGGTTTAAAAGAATTAATGGGTATTAGTTTTAAAATATCAGTTGGAGTTCCCAAGCCCGGGGCCAAAAAGAGGGAAAATTGTACTCCACATTTTAAAATCGCTAGCAAGACCCCGCCCGGCCGCTTGTGGAAAATTTTTTGAAATTTTTTGAAGCTATAGGCCTAATGGGTTTTTAAATTGTCGTATGAGTCAAAAAAAATTTGAAAAGGTAGAACCCGAGTTCCCTTTGCGCGCCGGATGGCGGGGGGTTTGGTGGGCCGGCCTGGGGGGGGCGGGAGGTTTTTAATTGGTGAGGAGGCTGGGAAAGCATGGAACCCCGAAATTGGGGGGTTTACGACGGCCTAAGGATTAAAAAAGGCCCATTTTTAAAAGGAAGTGTCGTAACAGTTTTCCGGGGGAGAGTGGGAACTTTTTAGGGCCACCTAAAAAGTGGTAAAAATGAATAAGGGGTAGGGCGGGGGACTGGCGCGCACAAGGACTGTTCCTGGGAAAAATACCCTTTGGTTTTTAAACATCACCATTGGTCTAGATCTTAATGGGGTGATCCTAATGTGTATAAAAATATGAGACATTTAAAACGTCTTTTGAATTGTAATGAAAAAGTAATAAAACCCAAGTTTAAATAATGCGTGAAGTGAAATAATCGCCTTGCTCCGAGTGAACACGTTTGACCCGTGTTCCCGAGACAAGGAAAGTGAAGCTCATGAGTCACGACTTCTAAAGCGGGACAAACCAATGGATACCTCGTCCCCGGGTGAAGAGAAACCCTGTCGGGTACAGACTCGAAATGAATGGGGAAGGGGAAAAAAGGAGTACAATCACCCACATTAAGTAACCCTTCTAGTTATAACAACGATGCGCCAGTTTTGTTTTTTGTTTAATTTGGGTAGGTTTTTGATGACCAGCTACATCAAGTACCACCAAGAACATCGGAATGGTGGGGTTTGTACAAAGTTTTTTCTTGATGGAGTATCCAGGTGACCACCCCCCCCCCCCCTTTATTTAGCAAACTAAAATAATCTATACAGTCCACATTAATTATACACCGTACTTGTGGGTATCCAATCCATACGGTCTGGATAATAGGGGTAAGATTTGAGGTCGAAGGAACCACTTTCCGCGACCGGGGTGGGGTTTAAATTTTCTCACTGTCTACACGGGGGGACTAGGAAACAATTTTGGGCCCCCAAAAAAAATACTGGGATGTAATAATTTTAGGACATACGGTAAGCACCCAGATAAATTTTTCCCTAATTAACAATTATCGGATCCTTTTCTTCACTCTCATAATGTATACCTCAGTCTTTCAAGTGACTGACAACAAACGATCCCTTATTAAAACATCATGATTTTAAAAAATTTAAAGTCTTTTTTCCTTACAGGTTGAGACCGTGGGATCAGTGTTAAAAGACCCTGGGGGCCAGAGCGTCACAAACAACTATTCAAGCCCAAATCATTTTCATCCACTAACTCAACAGGAGACAAGGATGGTTGTTGAATCTTTGACATAGCTCTAGTAATTGCGCTGATAGGAAATAAAATAGGTTTCTCTCTACAAGCTTCAATGGCATAATTATCGTCAGTGCTATTATCAATCACAAGTGGTTCCTTACATATACCAGCATGAAGGATATCGTTCCCTATCAACAAGTCCACTGACTTGATGGGAAATACACCACTGGATATACCCACTGAAATATAACCAGTATAATAGCTTGTTTCAATATAAACTTTGTGCAGAGGCACTTTCATAACAGCCCCTCCATAGGCTTCTAACAATACATCTATCTTGCAATAGGTATCGTCAGTTATGGGCAGTACATCTTCTCTTAATAACGTGAGATAACTGCCAGTGTCTCTGAAAGAAATTATCTCAGTTAGATGTGATTCGTCAAATCCTACTTTATCTCTCGAAAAGTAAGGACTCTTCGCTGAACGAATCTTTTCGTCAGATACACTTTCTGACGCTAGTCATCTGTCCTGAGTAACATTATCTAAAACAGTAGGTTCAGAGGTATTGCTAGGATTTTGGTGCCTTTGTTGCTCGGAAGAGGATACGACTTGAGTGGGGGCGCCAGCCGCACGACTGTTTCTCGTATCTCTTTCTAACTTATAGCAATACTCTCTAGTATGTCCTTTTCTGTTACAATAGGTACATTTAACTTCTTCTCGATATCAGATTTCTGTCTAGCCACAGAGACAGATTCAGGATTGTGAGTTTTCCTGGTAAAGGTACGAGAAGTTACAGTAGCAGGCACATCAGGCCGGCAATGAGCAGCTGATTTAGGTTGCCAGCTTCTAGGACAATTTTTAGTTACCTTGTTTCTCTGTGTTTTAGTACGTACAAGTTTGTGAGAAATCTCGTAATTGTCTGCTAATGCTGCAGTTTCCAGAATATCCGAGGTAGTATGACCGATCAGATACAGTGGACCCCCGCATAACGGACGCCTTGCATAACGGACAATCCGCATAGCGGACGCTTTGATCGCTAAAATTTTGCCCCGCATAGTGGACAAAAACCCGCTCAGCGGCCTTCGTCCGAGACGCGTCCAATGTGCGGCCTGAGCCATGCTCACATGTTCCGCGGGTGGCATTGTTTACCAGCCAGCCTCCGCGGTAACATCCAAGCATACAATCGGAACATTTTGTATTATTACAGTGTTTTTGGTGATTTTTTTCTGGAAAATAAGTGACCATGGGCCCCAAGAAAGCTTCTAGTGCCAACCCTACAGCAATAAGGTGAGAATTACTATGGAGATGAAGAAAAAGATCATTGATAAGTATGAAAGTGGAGTGCGTGTCTCCGAGCTGGCCAGGTTGTATAATAAACCCCAATCAACCATCGCTACTATTGGTGGTACAGCTGCTGCTGCTGCTGTATCACTGTCAGCTGCTGCTGCACTGTCAGCTGCTGCTGCTGTACCACCGTCACTGCTCCTGCTGTTGTCCTGCTGCTGCTGTAGCTATCTGTGCTGCTTAGCATCGCTGCTGCTGCTGAGCATCGTCTGTTGCTGCTGTAGCATCGTCTGTTGCTGCTGTTCCACCGTCAGCTGCTGCTGCTGCTGTAGCATCGTCTGCTGCTGCTGCTGCTGTAGCATCGTCTGCTGCTGCTGTAACATCATCAGCTGCTGCTGCTGCTGCTGTAGCACCGTTGTTGGTGTGGCTTATTGAGAATACCAAGAAACAATTAACCCCAGAGGATTTGCCACCCAGGATAGCCCAAAAAAGTCAGTGTCATCGAAGACTGTCTAACTTATTTCCATTGGGTCCTTAATCTTGTCTCCCAGGATGCAACCCACACCAGTCGACTAACACCCAGGTGAACAGGGAAAATGCCTGGAACTAGTGCTCATATTGGTGAATTTAGAGCCAGCAAAGGTTGGTTTGAGAGATTTAAGAATCGTAGTGACATACACAGTGTGATAAGGCCTGTTCTGGAAGAAAATACCAAACAGGACCTACAGTACTCAGGAGGAAAAGGCACTCCCAGGACACAGTGTCTCATCAGTCATTGCTGCATCTTCAATAAAGGTAAGTGTCATTTATTCTTCATTTAGTAGAGTAGTACATGCACAATATATATTGTGCATGTACTACTCTACTATTGTGCATGTATCCTTCTCTTTGTGTGTAGGAAAATGTATATTTCATGTGGTAAAAATTTTTTTTCAAACTTTTGGGTGTCTTGCACGGATTAATTTGATTTCCATTATTTCTTATGGGGAAAATTCATTCACATAGCGAACATTTCGCATAACAGCCAGCCCTCTTGCACGGATTAAGGTCGCTATGCGGGGGTCCACTGTATTCTTGTATGTCAGCAGGCATACAGCTGTTAAACTCTTCGTGTAGTAACAACTGAACAAGGCTGTCGTAGTTGTTACATTTAGAAGCTCTACACCACCTCTGAAATGCAACTTTTTTCTCACGAGCAAACTCTACACAAGTTTGATCTTGTCGTCGTTGTAAACGTACGAAATGCTCTTGATAACTTACAGGTAACAAGTTATATGTCTCTAGAATAGTTTGTTTGACAGCGTCATAACTAATGTACTTGGTAAATGGCAAAGCTGCAGTACAGGTTTGAGCTCTTCCCGTCAAAGCAGTATGCAACAATGTTGCCCAGTGCTTACGTGGCCAATTCATAGCACGTGCCTGGTTCTCAAACACATCAAAATATGTGTCTAAGTCACTTTCAAAAAACTTAGGAACCATGGATGCAGCTTTCTGCACATTAAATGTGTCCTGTGATCTATCAGTCTGTTGTCTTAACAGACGAACATTTTCTCTTTGGAAATCTTCTTCGTTCAATTTCCTCTGTGCCTCTATTTGTGCAGTCTGCAACATAATGAGGCGTTCTAACCTCTCAAACTGTTCCTGAGAGATAGGACCAGTTGGTAATGGAGGAGTAGGGAAATTAACGTGGTCTGGACGGTCCTTAGGTCAGACACTTAGTCCAGCCATCTCTAGAGAGTCTAGATCTGGTCTAGTATAAGTAGATACAGGTGTAGTATACACTGTACTAGCGTGAGGCTTAGTCATACCAGCTATACTCTGTACTAATGTGTCAGTGAGGGAAGGCGTGAGCGAGAACTGAGCTACACTAGGCTCGGACACTAGGCTCACTTCTGCCTTAGTTGCTCTTTCTTCTACGTCATCAAATAGAGTCATACTTTCTAATTGTGACACTAGGCTTTCTGAATCTGAATCATAATCAGACATCTCTGTATGAGCAGGAAACAATATATCTTTAATTAATGCTCTGACAGTTTCAGCTGTGTAATTCCTGTTATACGTCACACCGAGATACTTGGCTACTTGCCAACACGTCTGAAGTTTTAATGTACTTAACTCAGACAAAGTCAGAGTATCAATTAACTGTTTCACTTTGGCATACATCACGAAAATAATTGTACTACGAGAGAGTGATTATGGGAAACTATAATCCTAATAGGAATTTTAGTGTTGGTTGTCTTAGAGTTAGAACTCATAAACAGTATTTCCATCTCCTTGGATCAAGAGACTCAGTCAAGTACATACATCCACCTGGTATGTTGTACAAGACTAAACTCAAAGTCTTCAGATTAGGAAAGTACTCATAGTGTTTGATAATAGAGTTACTAGTATGTCAAACTGGACAATTTCTCCAACACCTTGGATCAAGAGCCTCCCGGACAGGCCCCCCATTTTTACAAAAAACGCGATTCTAAAAGCTTAGAGATCTCCAGTGAATACTAGAAAGGACTGCCCTTCTAGCATCCAGCCGGTTACTGGGTTTTCGTAACAAGTAATCAGTATCCTTGTCCAGTTATCCATTAAAATTCAGTATTATTCAATAGTGCTTCAGGATTACAACTGGTAGGCTACTAACTAGAGAAATTAAAATTTAATAAATTTATTAAGTCTAGAGGTATACAGTGGACCCCGCATAGCGACCTTAATCCGTGCAAGAGGGCTGGTTGTTATGCGAAATGTTCGGTATGCGAATGAATTTTCCCCATAAGAAATAATGGAAATCAAATTAATCCGTGCAAGACACCCAAAGTATGAAAAAAAAAAATTTTTACCATATGAAATGTTAATTTTAATACACACAAACTGAAAAAGGCATGCACAATTACATGACACTTACTTTTATTGAAGATCTGGTGATGATTGATGGGATGGGAGGAGGGGAGAGAGTGTGTTAGTGTTTAGAAGGAATATCCCCTTCCATTAAGACTTGAGGTGTCGAGTCCTTTTCTGGGGTTACTTCCCTTCTTCTTTTAATGCCACTAGGACCAGCTTCAGAGTCACTGGACTTCTTTCGCACAACATATCTGTCCATAGTGGCCTGTACCTCTCGTTCCTTTATGACTTCCCTGAAGTGTTTCACAACATTGTCAGTGTACAGGTTGCCAACACGGCTTGCAATAGCTGTGTGAGGGTGATTTTCATCCATGAAGGTTTGCACTTCAAGCCACTTTGCACAGATTTCCTTAATCTTTGTAGTAGGCAACTTCTTCAATTTCTCCCTCCCCTCCTCTGAACCAGTTTCCTCAGGTCTGGCCTCTTGCTGTTGAAGTTGATCTATCAGCTCATCAGTGGTTAGTTCTTCATTGTCCTCCTCCACCAACTCTTCCACATCATCCCCACTAACCTCCAACCCTAAGGACTTTCCCAATGCCACAATGGATTCCTCAACTGGCATAATCCTCTCAGGGTTAGCCTCAAACCCTTCAAAATCCCTTTTGTCTACACATTCTGGCCACAGTTTCTTCCAAGCAGAGTTCAAGGTCTTCTTAGTCACTCCCTCCCAAGCCTTACCTATAAGGTTTACACAATTGAGGATATTAAAGTGATCTCTCCAAAACTCTCTTAGAGTAGTTGAGTTTCTGAGGTCACTACAAAGCACCTTTCAAACAGAGCTTTTGTGTACAGTTTTTTGAAGTTTGCAATAACCTGCTGGTCCATGGGCTGCAGGAGAGGAGTGGTATTAGGAGGCAAAAACTTGATGTTAATGAATTTCATGTCCCCATAAAGTCGCTCTGCCACGTCTGTAGGATGACCAGGGGCATTGTCTAACACCAGGAGGCACTTAAGTTCTAATTTCTTTTCAGTTAGGTAATCTTTCACATTGGGGCAAATGCATGGTGTAACCAGTCATAGAAAAAAGTCCTAGTGACCCATGCCTTACTGTTTGCCCTCCACAGCACACTCAAATTCTCCTTGAGGACATTCTTTTGCCTGAACGGTCTGGGAGTTTCAGAGTGATACACTAATAAAGGCTTCACTTTGCAATCACCAGTAGCATTGGAACACATTAACAAAGTAAGCCTGTCTTTCATAGGCTTATGTCCTGGGAGTGCCTTTTCCTCCTGAGTAATGTAGGTCCTGCTTGGCATTTTCTTCCAAAACAGGCCTGTTTCATCACAATTAAACACTTGTTCAGGTTTCAGTCCTTCACTTTCTATGTACTCCTTGAATTCCTGCACATATTTTTTCAGCTGCTTTGTGGTCCGAACTGGCAGCCTCACCATGCCTTATCACACTATGTATGCCACTACGCTTCTTAAATCTCTCAAACCAACCTTTGCTGGCCTTAAATTCACTCACATCATCACTAGTTGCAGGCATTCTTTTAATTAAATCCTCATGCAACTTCCTAGCCTTTTCGCTTATGATCGCTTGAGAGACGCTATCTCCTGCTAGCTGTTTTTCATTTATCCACACCAATAAGAGTCTCTCAACATCTTCCATCACTTGCGATCTCTGTTTCGAAAACACAGTTGAACCTTTGGCAAGAACAACTTCCTTGATTGCCTTTCTGTTGCCCACAATAGTAGAGATGGTTGATTTGGGTTTCTTGTACAACCTGACCAGCTCAGAGACACGCACTCCACTTTCATACTTATCAATGATCTCTTTCTTCATTTCTATTGGAATCCTCACCCTTATTGCTGTAGGGTTGGCACTAGAAGCTTTCTTGGGGTCCATGGTCACTTATTTTCCAGATAAAGCACCGAAAACACTGTAATAATACGAAATATTCCGATTGTATGCTTGGATGTTACCGCGGAGGCTGGCTGGTAAACAATGCCACCGGCGGAACATATGAGGCTGGCTCAGGCCGCACATTGGACGCGTCTCGGACGAAGGACGGTGAGCGGGTTTTTGGGCGGTATGCGAGGCCAAATTTTTGCGATCAAAGCGTCTGGTATGCGGATTGTACGGTATGCGATGCATACGGTATGCAGGGGTCCACTGTATTATCAAATTAAATTAATCACAGCAATCAAAATAAAATCAATCTCTCGAGTTCAATATTATTGTGCTGAAAGCACATATCACATTTATAATTCTTAAGTACCGTCTGGTACATTAACATTTAATAAGATATTACAAATATGTACAAGTAAGTTTGTGTATGCATGTAAGTGCTCTAAGTAGTTCACTATGTCTCAAGACTCGACTAGACTTAAACAAGTGACCGACAAAGTCCTCACATAAACTAACTTCTTGACTGACTGGCAACCAGAACAGTCTGCTTGAACAATGAAAAGAATGCTAAGCCCAATAGTCATATAACAAGCGACTGCGACACAATCAGAATCAAGGAGATAATATAACGACACTAAGTAGGGACCAGCAGATCCTCCACAAAAGTTACAAAACTCCCATACTACTGAATCTAAGTTCAGCATAGGAAAAACCCTGACTGTGACAATACACAGAAACCAGTACAAATTAGGTCATAAGCTACAGCTCGGGACCTGAGATGCTCAGAGTGTCTATGTGACACACAACCTCAGTACAACGTCGAAAATCACTAAGTCTATACAATGTTCTGTGAACAGAGTTCTACAGAACTAACAAGAATAATGAGACAGACAATATGTCCAACCACCAAGCAAGTCTAGAGCAGACTGAATACTTCACGAGAGGTGAGGACACCCCCCTCGATCACGTGATAGCCCCGTGGACAGCACAGCTCAGAAGCCGGCAGTATAACGAGCGACAAGCGATAATTACAGTAGTTTGACAATCAAGACTTGAACTGAGCACATATTATGTACATCCTAACAACATAAGTCAAATAAGAATATAAAGCAATATATTTATGATTTAGCTATTATTGCAAATATAAGCAATATAAAATTATATGAAAAGATAATATACATTATATATATATACATAATAATCATTGTAACCCATTCAGGGGTTGCAACATTGAGACAGACAGGAGCGACCTGTTCTAAACCCATGTTGCCCGGGTTGTGTAACTGATGGGTTTCTAGATGGGTGGTGATCTTGCTTCTTAGGACCCTTTCAAAGATTTTTATGATATGGGACGTTAGTGCTATTGGTCTGTAGTTCTTTGCTGTTGCTTTACTGCCCCCTTTGTGGAGTGGGGCTATGTCTATGTCTATGTCTGTCTCAGTTTTTACACAGGATGATACTAGCGATATTCCAGAAATAATAAATTATGTAGAACAGAACGACAGTACACTATGCACAATTAGGGTCACAAGTGACATGGTCCTTAGACAAACAGATACATTAAAACCTAACTAATCCCTAGGCCCTGATGAACTGTATGCAAGGGTTCTAAAAAAATGTAAAGAGGAGTTTAGCAAACCTTCGGCAAATCTTTTCAACATATCACTACAAACTGGCATGGTGCCAGATAAGTGAAAAATGACAAATGTGATACCTATTTTCAAAGCAGGTGAAAGGTTCTTAGCTTCAAACTATAGACCAATAAGCCTAACCTCCATAGTGGGAAAACCTATGGAATCAATGATTGCCGAGGCAGCTTGTAGCCATCTTGAAAAGCATAAATTAATCAACAAATCTCAGCATGGTTTTACACAGGGGCATTCCTGCCTTACGAATTTATTAACTTTTTTCACTATGGTATTTGACAAGGTAGATCATGGTAATGAATATGATATTGTGTATATGGACTTCAGTAAGGCTTTTGATGGAGTCTCACATCAGAGACTATTGAAGAAAATTAAGGCACATGGAATAGGAGGAGAAATTTTTTCCTGGATAGAGGCATGGTTGACAAAGAAGCAGCAGATAGTTTGCATAAATGGGGAGAAATCAAAGTGGGGAAGCATCATGAGTGCTGTTCCACAGGGGTCAGTGTTTGGCCCATTGTTGTTCACAATCTACATAAATGACATAGATGAGGTAATAAAGTGCGACATAAGCTAGTTTGCCTATGACACCAAAACAGGCTGTCGAATTTATTTTGATGAGGACATTAGAGCACTCCAGGAAGATTTGAATAGACTGTCGCAGTGGTCGGAGAAGTGACAGATGCAGTTTAATATAGACAAATGCAAAGTTCTAAACATTTGACAGGAAAATAACCATGCCACATATAAACTAAATAATGTAGCTCTTAATATTACTGATTGCAAAAAGGATCTGGGAGTTCTGGTTAGCAGTAATCTGAAACCAAGACGACAGTGCATAAGTGTTACAAAACAGAATCCTTGGCTTCATATCAAGAAACATAAATAATAGGAGTCCTGAGGTTATTCTTCAACTTTATGTATCCTTGGTTAGGCCTCATCTAGATTATGCTGCACAGTTTTGGTCACTGTATTACATAATGGATATAAATGCTCTGGAAAACGTTCAAAGGAGGATGGCAAAGTTGATCCCATGTATCAGAAATCTTCCCTATGAGGATAGACTGAGGTCCATGAATCTGAACTCTCTAGAAAAGCATAGAATTAGGGAAGATATGATTGAGGTGTATAAATGGAAGACAGGAATAAATAAAGGGGATGTAAATAGCATTCTAAAAATATCTAGCCTAGATAGGACTCGCAACAATTTATTTATTTTATTTATTTATTTAGAAATTTAGCATACAAACAGAGGTACAAAAAATACAGGTAAGAGCAGCATGCCAAAGCCACTTGTATGCATAGCATTACGGGCTGGCTTAAAATTAACTTAAGATTAACTAAGCAATGATGAAATCAGTGATAAGACATTATTGTAAACAGATAACTATAAAATACAAATGAGTATTACAAAGACAGGTCCAATGGTTGCATGCATTGCTGTTCATTCAGTAGAATGGAGTATTCTGTTAGGTAGTGTATTTAAAAAAATAACAAAGTTCGGTTTAACATTTGTGTGATATAATTGTGAGTAACATTTAGGATATACAATTTATATGGTTCAGTTATTCAGTATTTATTTGGTTTTGAGTGAGTAAGTGAACTTTGAGAAGAGACTTGAATTTATAAACAGGTAGTGTTTCTTTTATATTTACAGGTAATGAATTCCAGATTTTAGGGCCTTTTATGTGCATTGAGTTTTTGCATAGCGTGAGATGGACACGAGGAACATCAAAGAGTGATCTGTGCCTTGTATTATGGTCATGTGTTCTATTGAGGTTGGCAAGGAGATGTTTGAGGGGAGGGTTAATATCAGAGTTAAGTGTTCTATGTATGTAATAAGTGCAATAATAAGTATGGATGTTTTGTATGGTGAGTAGGTTGAGTGTTTTGAATATTGGTGGAGTGTGCTGCCTGTAGTGAGAATTTGTTATCATTCTAACTGCAGCCTTTTGTTGGGTAATTAGTGGTCTGAGATGGTTAATTGTTGTTGAGCCCCATGCACAAATTCCATAGGTGAGATAGGGGTAAATAAGAGAGTGATAAAGGGCCAGGAGGGCTGACTGTGGAACATAGTACCGTATCTTCGATAGTATGCCTACAGTCTTGGAAATTTTCTTAAAAATTTGTTGTATACGTGTATGAAATTTGAGTCTATTATCGAGGTGGATTCCTAAGAATTTTCCCTCTGTTAGCTTTGTGATAGGTGATCCGTTTATCGTTATGTTAAGAGGTACATCTGTAGCTCTGCTACCAAACTGAATGAAGTAGGTTTTGTCAATGTTTAGTGTAAGTTTGTTAGTCCTCATCCAGGTATTTAAGTAGGAAAAATACAGATTCATGAAGAATATAGGAAAGCACTGGTTTGGTAGTAGAGGTGTGGTTGAGTGGAACAAACTCCTGAGTGCAGTTCTAGAGGCTAAAACATTATGTAGTTTTAAAAATAGGTTGGATAAACACATGAGTGGGTGTGAGTGGGTGTGAGTTGGACATAACTAGCTTGTGCTACTAGGTCAGTTGCCGTGTTACTGCCTTAAGTGAATGTGACCTGACCTGATTAGATTGGGGCATGGGCTTGAGCCAATAGGAGAATTAGACCTGCCTCGAATGGGCCAGTACGGCCTGCTGCAGTGTTCCTTCTTTCTTATGTTCAATGTTGTTGGATGTGTATAGGACCGCAGAACATATGCCGGCCTGCTATCTTCCACCACCCTGACCCTCTGCCAGCATCTCTCCCATCAAAGTTACTAATTAAACTAACATCTCCTCCAAGGTAAGTGTTCCTCCCAGCGTGTCAGCGCGCCTCATTGCCTCGTTGTGCTCCGGGTTTTCTCGTGTTTTCACGGTTGCTCTTACGTGCTAGAACTTTAATTTGTGTCATCAATCCTATACGATACATCCCTCTAGCGCCTGGAACCAATCTTGGGCGGAAAACATTATATACTGAGTCAAAAAAGGAGAATTAGTGTGCACTACCTAGCAGAGTTTACTACCAGAGGGGAATCATAGGCCTGGGTGCTGTGTGAAAAAATAATAATAATTGGACTTTTCTTGTCAGAGGAAAGAAAGTCTCCCTGATATCATTGTGTATACATAGTGTTATAGTGTATAATACAGTGGCTCCCTAGTATATAGATGATAAAGGCTAAAGTATCATTTGAAAACAGGTGAATTTGTAAATGAAGTGATAAGCCTATAAAAGCAGGTGCCAGAAGTCGCCAGAAACTTACCACAGGTCAGCTGTTTTTTTAATAATCTTCCTGGCCTGCTAGTGTACTCGCATATAATCTAGTGATACCAGTGGGAAAAGCAGAAAAATGCT
>NC_069476.1:9244369-9271223 GCF_026875155.1 Cherax quadricarinatus
GGGAGACTTTGAGAGTGAGGGAGATTTATGAAGATCGTGAGTGAGAAAGATTTAGTGAGTGAGAGTGAAGGGATTTATGGATATCGTAAGAGGGAAATATAGACAATAAATAGTACTGATAGGCAGTAAAATCATGGATTAATGAAGCTGTGAAAGTGTATCTAGAGAAAATTGTTTCCTGACTCGGCTAATCCCTCCCTGTAATCCCAGCCAGTTAAATACACCATAGAAATAATCTGGTAATTGTAAAGTCATATGCGTAGGAATTAGCAAAGGATTTTAGTCATATATTTGATTGGAAGGGATTAGAGGTAGAAGACTAGCCAAACTTGAATGAGTAGAGGATTGAACCCAATCACTGAGTTCCAGTTACGTGATTGTGAATATCTGCTTATGTGTTAAGGATTAGTGGCGAGGATTAGGCCAGATGGAGTAGGATAACTGGAGGATCGGAAGTATTTAGGGGATTAGCCAAGCTCTCGGGGCACTCTGGCTTAGTGGTAATAGAGTGAAGATATATTTTTCTCAGGCATTTCAAAGAGCATTTCAAAGAGCAGGAAATCGATTGATTTAATGCTCTTTGAAATGCATAAGGCAAATGTGTTCTCTCTCTCTCTCTCTCCTCTCTCTCTCTCTCTCTTCTCTCTCTCTCTCTCTCTCTCTCTCTCTCTCTCTCTCTCTCTCTCTCTCTCTCTCTCTCTCCCCTCTCTCTCTCTCTCTCTCTCTCTCTCTCTCTCTCTCTCTCTCTCTCTCTCTTTTTTTTTTTTTTTTTTTTTTTTTTTTTTTTTTTTTTTTTTTTTTTAACATGGTTTGACAAGGTTAAGGATCCCTAGCTTTATTGACAAGCTATTTACAGGTTAAGGATTCCTAACTTTATTGACAAGCTAAGAGCTGTTACCTACATCAGCTCATTTGAAAGCATTTTTATTGTTATGAGACATACAAGTAGGGAACAGGATGAAGTTGGAGCCATCTGTGGGCCAGCATTTTCATTTGATCAACTGATGTTATCTCGTTGACATCATTATGCTGAACGAATGTTTTTCCATACTCGAGTCATCCTGGGTATGTAAAATCTCAGATGAGTTTTGTTATGGAGAAGGGGGTACAGCCAGAGTGAAGTTGCTCCCTTTCTGCCCGTCTTGTGGCATAAAAGCTTGTTTCGCGCTGTCCTCGAAGTGGATCCAAGTGTGGTTATTTTGACAAAAATTGGCCTTGTACATAACAGTAAGGCCACCCACATCCCCTATGTTAAAGGCTCTGCTGAAATGACAGATCCATCCAGGATGGGTCCAGGCGAGATGAAAACGTCTTGCTCTGTTCTCTACTCTGTCAACCCAGTCGCAGATGAGAGGGGGGACAGGCAAACCAAGAAAGTGGAGCATACTCAAGGTGTGAGCGTACTTGTGCCTCGTACAGTACTTGCAACCCCTACTGTCAAGCAGATGCGAGATACGGCGAAGTGCTGTAAGCTTCCTGGCTGCCTTGTTTGCAAGATTTACAACATGGTTCTTCAGGTTAGTTTGGAGTCAAATTTCAACCCCAAGGATATCATCTTCTCCAGGTGCCAACATCCTCCCATTCATCCTTACTACTGCCACCAGCATTACCATCATGGTGCCTAGAGACGATCATCATTTGCGTTTTCTCAGGTGCAAATGTTTACTTGCCATCTATTTCCCCAAGCTGATTTTAGCTCCAGCTGGTGATTGATGTAGCTTAGAGCAGCTGGCATTTCTTCTCTTGGATAAGTGAATGTCAGTTACAGTCGTCTGCATATGCATGTGATTCGGGGAAAAGATGAAGAAGGTCGTTGAAGTAGACATTCCATAACAGTGGACCCAGCACACTTCTTGGGGAAAACGCTTGCCCCAATAGGATGTCTTGCTGATTCCGTTCCATTGGGGGACTACACTTAGAGATCTACCATGAAGGTAATCACTGAGGAGACATAGCGTAGAGCCTGAAATTCCCAGTGCTTGAAGTTTTGCTAAGAGGCCCTGGTGCCACACCGGTCGAAAGCGCCAGCAATGTCCAGTGCTACCACACAGCGGGACTTTGGATTCATCCAATGACTGGTGCCACTTAGTTGGAGGGTTTAACAACAGATCAGCAGCAGAGTAACCTTTCCTGAAGCCATATTGACGATCACAAAGTAGTGAGTGGTAGTCAAAAAAATTCTGTCATTTGTCTTGAGATTATTGTCTCAAGGATCTTACCAGTGATTGACAGGAGTGACACTGGTCTGTAGTTGCTGATTTCTGCTCTCCCTCTTCTTTTTGTGAACAGGGACTACATTTGCCTCTTTCCATGGAGAGGGCCATTTGCACTGTACTAGCAGTGCTGAAAGATGCGATTTTTAGAGGTGCTGCTAGCTGGTCTGCACATCTTCTCAACAATCTTGGGCTCAACTTGTCTGGGCCCACAGCCTTTTCTTGGTCAAGTGATTTAAGAAGGAAATGCACCTCCTCCTGCCTTATTGTCACCCCTGACAGTTTTGCACAGTTCTTGCAGCTAGCCAAGGAGGGTCCCTTGCTGGATCAGGAACTTGCATTTTTGGTAGCAAAGTGTTCAGCAAAGAGGTCCGCTTTCTCTTGACTACTAGTAGAGGTGGTCCCACCTGTCGATTTAGAGGGGGAATAAGTTCATCGGGCAGATAACCTTGTCTGTCCTTGACCAGGGACCACCAGGTTTTGGGGGCCTCCCCTACCTGATGCTAACTTTCTTTTAGTGTCCAACTCCATTTAGCAATGGCCCATTTTTGAACATCACCCTATGCCTACAGGCTTGCATGTGCAAGTTCCGTTATAGGTGGTAGGATGTCTCTTATACCTTTCGCCTGCTTTGTACTTAGCAGTAGCAGCCTCTCTACAACGAAAGCCAAACCAAGGCTGATCTGTAGGCTTTGTCACATATTGCCGGTGAGGAATGTGTTCTTGTTGCAGGGTTTAAAGGGTGTGTCCAGTGAAGGCTTTCACTTGGTTGTCAACATCCCCCTGGAGAAGAGCATTCCAGTCGGGGGGTGGGGAGCTCAGAGCAAAGGGCTGGCCAATTCCTCTTTCCCATAGCCAGGTTGTGCGTGTGGACTCCTCACCTCGTTCTGTTGGGATCTTAAGTGTGGTGAAAAACAGCCTTGTGGTCAGACGATCCAACGTACCCAGGGGTTTGACAAGTGACTATGCCTTCTGCCAGATCACTCACTACTGGGTCAAGGGAGGAGCCAGAGATATGAGTAGGGAAATCAACAAGTTTCTCATGTCAAACAACTGCAAGAAGGTCATCAAAGTCCCTCTGTATAAGGGGCTGGTTGAGGTCACCAACAATTATAATATGTTGACAGTTGTGTTGTAGCAGAAGGGAGGTCAATATTTTTTATTAGGAAGTTGATAGGGTCTGCATGTTGCCACTGAGGTCTGTACATTGCACATGCTAGTACAGAGGTACTAGTGTTTTACGACTTGAAGAACATCATTTCAAGATGTGTAGGGGGGGCAACATCTATGTGCGGGGATGAACACTTTTAGAGAAGCAAAACAGCAACACCACCTCCCTTTCCCCCTTTCCTGTCCCCTTCTCATCCATGAGGTGTAAACCAGCAATTCTTGCAAAAAATTTTTTGGAGTCCTGTCATCCAAAAATGTTTCAACAACAGCTATCATGGGCGGGACGTCGAGTGTTCACCAAAGCTATGTGTGAGCTCTCCCAAAAATTTGTAATGAAACCTCTAATGTTGGCCGACAGGATGCTGATAGACTGGCTCCTCATGATGAAGTGGTCAGCTTGAGGTGGTGGGTGTGTAGGGAATGTAAGGTGCCTGCCCTTGAGAGAGGTAGGGTACTGAGGCAGCTGCAGGGATGTAGGTCTGTGGTCTTGTATAAGGCCCAATCCCACCTGCTGGGCTGGGATAGGAGTAGCTGAGTGAGTGACGTGTGAGAGTGTTTACCAATTCAGAGATCCTGCTGGTTTGTTTTGAGAACAGGTCTCTAAACAGGTGGCCCTGTCTGTCAAGTTCCTTTTTCTTCCGACACTGGGCCTCCTTATGTCCTTTCTTGTAGCAGTAGTTACACCTGGTATCTCGCAGGCAGTTGTTGGCAGAGTGCCCCTTCCGGTGACAGCGAGAGCACAGCCTAGGTGCCTGGGAGGGTGGACTAGGTTTGTTGTACCTCCTGTGTTTCGCAGATTTGTCCTCGGATTCTGCCGCTGGAACTGTGTAGTGGAGGTGAGACGGCTGTAGATGTCTTCCTCCACCCCGTCCTCCTCCACGTCCTCTACCCCGCCCTCTACCAGTTTCTGACAGATGTGTCCCTGCTGTTCGTACTTCGGCGCAGCAGGTGATCGGTGCAGTGATAGTTCCCTGATCACTAACTGCACCGTTCTCTGGTGGAGAAACTCCTGGCTCAGAGCTTGCTGTCGAAGCACTACTACCAGATTCTAGAATAGTATCGGCAGGTGTGCTGACAGGTGTAGGATCAGAGATGTTATGTGCACTGTCAAGTAGACGGCAGTGGCTGAAGCAGAGATGTCAGGTGTAGGAGAATTAACAGATCCAAGGCTTCCCACGTTGCTGGGAAGAGGATTTGTTCCCTCTGTGGTGGTCAGAGGAATTGTGTTAGAATTCCCAAAGGTAGTGTTTTGAACTCTGTCAGTCTGTGGGACCTTAGCGATGACAGAATACTATTTTTAGCAATTCCCTCCAACTCTCTTCGACACTGCCCTCCGCTACACCTTCCTCCAAGTCTCACTCCACACCTACCTCCAGACCTTCCCCAACATCTGTCTCCCCACCCTCCCCAACATCTGTCTTCCCCCACACCTGCCTCCAACATCCTCCCGGCGTCAGAGAAACAAAACACACTGAGCATCTCTCAGCTTTTTTTAATTAAATACATTCTTCACCTCACTTCAGGTGACGACGGTCGTGTCAGGTGACGAGGGTCTTGTCAGGTGACGACGGTCGTGTCAGGTGACGAGGGTCTTGTCAGGTGACGACGGTTGTGTCAGGTGACGAGGGTCGTGTCAGGTGACGACGGTCGTGTCAGGTGACGACGGTCGTGTCAGGTGACGACGGTCGTGTCAGGTGACGACGGTCGTGTCAGGTGACGACGGTCGTGTCAGGTGACGACGGTCTTATCAGGTGACGATGGTCGTGTCAGGAGACGACGGTCGTGTCAGGTGACGACGGTCGTGTCAGGTGACGAGGGTCTTGTCAGGTGAACGGTCGTGTCGGGTGAGACGGTCGTGTCAGGTACGGGGTCTGTCGGGTAAAGGGGTCGTGTCGGGTGACGCGTCGTTCAGGTACGAGGGGGTTCGTGTAGGTGACGAGGGTGTGTGGGTGACGACGGTCGTTCGGGGTGACGAGGTGGTCGGTGACGAGGTCGTGTCAGGTGACGAGGGCGTGCAGTTGACGACGGTCGTGTCAGGGTGACGACGGTCTGTCGGTGCCGTGTGTCATGACGATGGTCGTGTCAGGGCGACGGCGTGCGGTGACGATGGTCGTGTCAGGTGACAGGGCTGTCAGGTGACACGGTCATGTCAGGAGAGGGGTCGTGCAGGTGACGAGGTCGTGTAGGTACGACGGTGTTCAGGTGACGAGGTCGTGTCAGGTACAAACGGTCGTGCAGGTGACGACGGTCGGTCAGGGACGACGGTCTGTCATTTTACGACGGCGTGTCAGGTGACGACGGTGTGCAGGTGACGACGGTGTGTCGGGGTGGAGGGTCGGCAGGTGCGCGGTCGTTCAGGTGCGACGGTCGTGTCAGGGTACGACGGTTTAAGGGACGATGGTCCGGTCAGGGGACGACGTCGTGTCGGTGGATGGTCGTGTCAGGTAGATGGTCGTGTCGGTGACGTTTCGTGTCGGGTGACGAGGTCGTGCAGGTGAATGGTGGCGTGACGAGGTCTTTCGGGTGACGATGGCGTGTAGGTGACGATGGTCGGCCCGGGGGCATGGTCTGTCAGGGACGATGGCCCGTGTCAGGGACATGTGTTTTGGGGGGAAATTTGTGTCGGTTTTCGTGGGCCCGTGTCAGGTGACGATGGTCGGTCAGGTGACGATGGTCGTTCAGGTGACGACGGTCTGTCAGGTGACGAGGTCGTGTCGGGGTACGAGGGGTCAGGGACGACGGTGTGCCCCGGTGACGATGGTCGTGTAGGGACGATGGTCGTGTCGGGTGACGACGGTCGTGTCGGGACGCGGTGGGGCAGGACGACGGCGTGCGGGTGACGAGGGTTTCCCCAGGTGACGACGGTGTGTCGGGTGCGCGCTGTCAGGGACGAGGGTCTGTCGGGTGACGAGGGTCGGTCGGGTTATTTCCCCAAATTTCTTTTGATAGAAAAACTTAAAAAAATTAGGGGAAAAAATATAAAAAAACTTCTAAAGAACAAAAATTTAAAAATAAATTTAGATATCTAAAAAAATAATTTAAGTAAAATTTCCTTCAAAGAAAAAATAAAATTTAACATTTTTTCTTTTTTAAAAAACCCCCCAAAATAAATTTTCTAATTAAAAAATAAACATTGAATTTTTTCTTAATTTATTTTAAATGAGGGAGAGGGGTGGAGAGCCTTGATCCAAAAAACTGGAGCTAGCCCGTTTCCTTAACTCAAACTGATTATCTCCCCTTGCCCAGGGCTGGTGACCCCTTTGGGTTTAGCGCTTCCTGACTGTAAAAAAGCATATAATAAATTAAATATTATATATTAATAATAATTTAAAAAATAATGATTTAAAAAAGGGAAATTTTTAGAGACCTGTTTGTCACCTCCCGAGTGTACATTCCCAGAGTGTACATCTCCCAGAGTGTACACCTCCCAGATGTACTCTCCCAGAGGGACATCTCCCAGAGTGTACATCTCCCCGGTTACATCTCCCAGATGTACACCTCCCAGAGTGTACATCTCCCGAGTGAAAATCTCCCAGAGTGTACACTCCCAGAGGACATCTCCCAGATGTCCCTCCCCGATGTACATCCCCAAATGTACACCTCCCCGAGGTCTCTCCCAAATGTACATCTCCCCCAATGTACACTCCCGAGTGTACATCTCCCAGAGTGTACATCTCCCAGAGTGTACATCTCCCGGTGTACACCTCCCAAGTGTACACCTCCCGAGTGTCATCTCCCAGAGTTTAAAATCTCCCGAGTGTACATCTCCCAGAGTGTAACCTCCCGAGTGTACACTCCCGAGTGTCCCTCTCCCCGGTGAAAAATTCCCAAGTGTACATCTCCCAGAGGTACACCTCCCAGAGTGTACATCTCCCCGGTGTCATCTCCCAAGTGTACACCCCAAGTGTACATCTCCCAGATGTCATCTCCCCGAGTGTAATCTCCCAAGTGTTCATCTCCCCGAGTGTACATCTCCCAGAGTGTACATCTCCCAATGACACTCCCTGAGTGTACATTCCAAGTGTACCTCCCAAGTGTACATCTCCCAGAGTGTACATCCCCAGAGGTACATCCCCAAATGTCATCCCCAAGTGTACATCTCCCAGAGTGTACTCTCCCGAGTGTACATTTTCCCCGAGTTTACATCTCCCGATGTACACCTCCCAGGTGTACATCTCCCCGGTGTCATCTCCCCCCGAGTGACATCCCCAGAGTTAATCTCCCAATGTACACCTCCCAGATGTACACTCCCAGAATGTAATCCCCAGATGTACATCTCTCAAAGTGACCTCCCAGAGTTACATCTCCCAGGTGTACATCTCCCAAGGTACATCCCCCCGATGACATCTCCCAGGTGTACATCTCCCCGATGTACATCTCACAGAGTGTAATCTCCCCGAGTGTACACCTCCCGGTTTACATCCCCAGAGTGTACTCTCCCAGATGTACATCTCCCCGGTGTACTTTTTCCCCGAAAAGTCATCTCCCAGAGTGTACATCCCCAGAGTGTACATCTCCAGAGTGTCTTCCAGAGTGTACATCTCCCAGGGTCAATCCCAAGGGGTTTCAACTCCCAGAATTACTCTCCAGGTGTCATCCCCAGATGTATACCTCAGAGACATCTCCCAAGGTACATCCCCAGAGTGTCATCCCCAAGTTACATCTCCCCCAGTGTAAAACCCCAGAGTGACATCTCCCAAGTGTAAAATCTCCCAGGTGACATCTCCCAGAGGTATATCTCTCAGAATGTACACTCCCGAGTGTTTCATCTCCCAGGTTTTCATCTCCCGAGTGTAATTCCCAGATGTACATCTCCCAGAGTGTATATCTCTCAAAATGACATTCCCAGAGTGTACATCCCAAAATGTACATCTCCCGAGTGTACATCCCCAGAGTGTAAACTCCCAGAGTGTACTCTCCCAAGGGGTACATCTCCCCAAATGTACACCCCCCGAGTGTACACCCCCCAGAGTGTACCTCCCAGAGTGTACGTCTCCCAGAGTGACATCCCCAGAGTGTACATCTCCCCAGATTTTTAATCTCCCCGAGTTTAAACTCCCAGAGTGTACATCTCCCCGAGGTCATCTCCCAGAGTGTAATCTCTCAGAGGGAGACTTGCTCCCAGTGTTATAGTGTGAGAGGTATGTCTCTCTTGTAATTTAATTTAAGATGTTTTTTTCTAGCGAAATTTCACAAGAAGTGTGCATTTCTTAACGTAACACGCATTCAAGTTTATTTCAATCCCTACTTTAGTATTAAAGTATTTTGACTGGTGGTAAAAGGGAACAATGCGCCTTAACCCTCGTGTAGTCGATAACTTCAAAAAAACGTACCAAAAGAATAGAAATTCCCTTATGAAGATGGATACATAAGAATTTAAATACAACGAAAATAAACTTTTTGTAAACTAATTCCTAAAAATTCTAATCAAGAAAATGGGTTGGAGATTATAACAAGAAGGCACCATGGAAAGGCCCTATAAATACAGTAGTGAGGGAAAAGTAAACCAACTTACCGGACTTTAAAAAAGCCGTCGAGAATAGAAGGAAATTTGTTTTAAAAGTATTGAAACAAAGGAATTTAAACCCCACTGAATTAAAACAGTTGTATATTGGAATGGCATTATCCTAAGTATCTACTCACTGTGTTAGAAATTAATCAGAACACACAGACAGACAAGACGCGCCACACACACCACAACACACACACACACACACACACACAACACACACAACACACACACACACACACACACACACACACAAACACCAACACAGACATAAGACAATAGCTACGCAGGTGAACTAATACTCACGAGCTGATGGTTGCCACCTGAATGACACAGATATGTTCCGGTTCGTCACCTAATTACCATCTGATCTGGTTCGTCACTTGATTGATTTAACCTGGTTCATAACAAAAACAGAAAAAAAACGAACGCCAATAGTTTTAAACAATTATATAAATGTAATAATAATAATAATAAATAATAATAATAGTAATAATAATAATAATAATAATAATAATAATAATAAATAATAATAACAATAAGAAAATAATAATAATAATAATAATAAATAATCAATAATAATAATAATGTATATGTCTTTACTTCCTTATGTATATTCTCTTATCTGGTTGACTTTTGTTCTCTTGGGGCAGTCTGGTGGCATATCTCCAGACTTTGTAGTGTGTGTGTGTGTGTGTGTGTGTGTATGTGTGTGAGTGTGTGTGTGTGTGTGTGTGTGTGTGTGGTGTGTGTGTGTGTGTGTGTGTGTGTGTGTGTGTGTGTGTGTGTGTGTGTGTGTGTGTGTGTGTGTGTTGTGCCACATAGCAATGAAAGCGATATAAAAAAAAAGTTGTCGTTTTTTAGTTGACATAATTAATTAGTTTTAGCAGTACTGACAGCAGTTTCAGAGTACCTGACCCTCACTCTTTCTCCCTCTTCATATTCTCTTTCTCCCTCATCCAACCTCTCTCTTCTCCTCTATTACTGCTGCCTTTCTCTATCTCTTCTCTCACTCTCACACGCCCACCAGTTTTCCAGATTGATCTTAATTTCTCTCTTGCTTTTCTTTCTTTCTCTCATTGTTGAAAATGGGAATTACCAACTAAGATATAATTTAATAATTTTTAAATATAGGGAAACACTTTAGCTGAATAAAAGGCAAGTAAATAGTCTATACAGGCCGCCCCTTGCAGACGAGGTCTTGAATTGTTTGTCCCATGAATCATCTCTCAACGGGCTGGAATAGATCATATATGTAACGAATAAATTCCCCTAGGGGGTGATTATGTCCAGCATATTTCATTCACTGATGGCCTGACAAACTTACGTGGGTGTGGACTCAAAGGTACCGCATATATCCGGGGTTTATGATAAAGTGACAACTCAGACTTTATACTCAACTGAGCAGTCAATAGTAGTACATCACGAGTTAGAACACTTACCTGGGTAATAAGTATCTGACCCGTAATTATGCCCAGATATCCGTTGAGTTTGATTGAAGAATAGTGTTCTTTTGAAGAATGTCGCACTACACTTCTGTTGGATCCGCAACACTCGATTGTTACAACTCATCAATCAATAATTGTTCACACAAAATCACTAAGAAGTTGATCACGCATCTCTGTAAGTGTTTATCGTGTTTTGTGAGACACATTTGTTCACACTAATGCACAGAATCGTTTCTTTGTTGGTTATCCTGGCTCCGTGTCACTCTCATAGAGTCAAAAGTAATCTAAGACGCCACAGCGCCCCACGCCGTTACTGCCCCTACAGAAAGGAAAACTGACCTAGTACTTTTTGCTTCCTTGCCACTTCCTCGATGAAGCAAAGCATAATGTTTAAAATCTTGCTGTCTTAACATAGACAACAATGTCCACTATCTTTACCATGGTAATAAAGTGGAGCAGGATTTTCCTTAATTTCACTGCTAAGGTAAGAGATGAGTTCCTTTTATTAAGCTACACTTTGCAACACAGGACCGCCAAGGAGCGTCGAGGCTACGTCGCATAACTGGTAAATGCATCTGGGATCAAGTCCTTGCTGTAGCAGTAAACAAGAATGCTTGCCCCTTCTGAAGGCTGGGCCCGCTCAGGGCTGAAAGGGGGCAGAAGGGGGCTGATTACCCACTCCCTCTTGGAGAAAATTCTCCAACAACTCAGCCATCAGACACTCTCTTTTCTTCACTCTTCCATTCTTTTCTGTCTCTCCATTTATCAGTGTCCTACCATTTTTGAACTCTCCATTCATTCCGTTCACCTATTTTATCCCCCGCATTTTGCTCTTCCCCTTTCTTTATATTCGTCTTCTTCTCCTTCACTTTTAATCTTCTGCTTCTTGTTATCTGTCTGTCTGTCTCTGTCTCTCCTCTTTTTCACAGACCACACGGACGATCTTAATTGACCCTTTTTGTCTTTTTTAAACTGTTGGCCAAATCAGTTTTAATTCCCCAGACCATCCCTTATCACTCTCACCTCTCTCCTCTCCGCTCTCTCTCAATCTCCTCTCTCTCTCTCATCTAACACACACCACATGGAAATCAAGACCCGAGTCTTAAACCAAGCCGCAAGTTCTGTTAATGATTCTAAATCCACTTGATTCGTGATTCAATTCATATATATAACACACATATACATGTGGTAAACAAGAAATCGCTCAGGTTTTATTTCTATTTTTCACTGTGGTATTTTTTCCATAATTATTATTATTGTTATGAGGAAGCACTCAACCATTGTGCTTCCCTCATGATAATAATAATTTGCTGGATGGCATAATGAGAAAAAAAATAGGTCAAATTGTCTATTATAAAAATGTGGGTAAGTTTTACCGAAGGAATAAAAAATTCCTCTTCTTGGCTCATATTCCGGAAAGTTTTTAATAGCAGGTCCAAGGGAAGCTGAATGTCTCCAGAAGAGAGTGTCGCATACTGATGTTTGTGAATACAAAAATACACTCACCCTCCCTCTAAAGATGTGTTGACCGCATATTCCTTATATAGAAATCATTTAATCTTCACATCAATTGGGTGAAATCGAAAAGCAAAATAGGAATATCAGGTGAAAGGTAAGAAGCAGTGATTTATTTTGTAGAGAAGGCATCGAAATGGGCGAAAGAGACCTAGTGGTGTTCCTCAAATATCAGTATGGTTTCCGGTGTAAAGAGAGATACATGATTGTCAGATATAGAGGCTAATTGCGACTGGATCAGTCGCAGGATTGCTCTGACAATTGTTATGGAAATTCAGTCCTAGCAAAGTTCAAGATTTTCATAACCTTCGCACTGCTGACATTAAGAAACACTAGTTACATCACCAATGTGTTGCTTTCATGTTCTCTGTGAAAGCTACACTGTGGGACACCCACAGTTGATGTGCTGCCAACCTTGTTCTACAAACTGTGAGGCTGTGGGCAAATCCCGCAGTGTGTTGCCTACCTTTATCATATGTGAGAGGATAAAAGACGTACATGCTCGAGCGACACATATTGCCTTAGCAGGGAACAATGCAAAAAATATATATATATATATATATAAATTATATATATATATACTATATATATAAATATATATATATATATAAGTGTCCAAGGAATTCGCAGGGCAGCGAAATAATACAAACACTGATCTCTGGCCAAGAGAACACGATCCTATGAACCATTGAACAAGGTACGCAGTGCTTTAAACCATCCTTCACCACACTGGAACCAATACCTTGGGTCGCCCAGCTCACGCTTAGACGTTTTGATCCAAGGCAGCAGTTTTCTAGCGTGAGCTGGGCGCCAAGGATGGGTCCAGTGTGGTGAGGATGTGTAAAGCACTGCGTAACCTTGTTTCCAAGGTATCGTAGTTCGATCCTCCTTCGGCCAGAGATCAGTGTTTTGTATATTTTCGTCTGAACTTGCCGAATATGTAAAACTGGTCAATAGCAAGAACTCATTTAAAATTAAGTCCTTTCTAAAATTTTCTACCTCTTATACGTTTCAAGATATATTTTTTTTCATTAACGTTAATTGTAAAAATTATAATTTTTTTGCTCCAAAAATCTTAGAAAACTTACCTAACCATATAAAACAAGAGCAATTTATTTTTATCCAAAACCAACAAAATGTATTTTAGATACGCTACAATAAATTTTAATAACGAAACAAACCCAGCGAAATATTTTTTTTTCGTTAGGTTCAGAAGATTTTTGCGAAATTATTGCATACACAAATTTTAGCTTTTCTATATGGCAAGATAACGTTGCTAATTTAAGCCAAGATGGAAAGTTTTACATATTCGGCACGACATAAATATATATATAATAATATCTATATATATATATATATATATATATATATAGATATATAAATATATATATACATATACATCCAAATACATGCAGATGTACAGTATACACCAGGTCTCCTTTTACCTGCTGCTCCTTTCCATCCTATATATATAGCCTACTGGGAGATAGTAGACTGTTGAGGCTTGCATTCTGCACATATGGCTAAAGGTATCTTTTTTTTTTTTTTTTTTTAAGAAATAATGAATTTACACATATAATAAAGTCAAAACAATTATTAATACGAAATAATTAAAACAGGTGAAAAATAATACCATACAGTAATTTCAAACAAAAATTATATAAAAAATAATAAAATCATAGAAATAAAAAAAACTGAGTGAATAAAGAACATAACTAATTTAAACTGAGGGAGTGAATCATAATTTAAACTGAGGGAGTGAATCATAATTTAAACTGAGGGAGTGAATCATAATTTAAACTGAGGGAGTGAATCATAATTTAAACTGAGGGAGTGAATCATAAATTTAAACTGAGGGAGTGAATCATAATTTAAACTGAGGGAGTGAATCATAATTTAAACTGAGGGAGTGAATCATAATTTAAACTGAGGGAGTGAATCATAATTTAAACTGAGGGAGTGAATCATAATTTAAACTGAGGGAGTGAATCATAATTTAAACTGAGGGAGTGAATCATAATTTAAACTGAGGGAATGAATCATAATTTAAACTGAGGGGAGTGAATCATAATTTAAACTGAGGGAATGAATCATAATTTAAACTGAGGGAGTGAATCATAATTTAAACTGAGGGAATGAATCCATAATGTTAAACTGGAGGGAATGAATCAATACTTTTAAACTGAGGGGAGTAAATCATAAAATGGTATAAACCTTGGTAATAAATACCGACAAGTTGGTTTAGAAAGACACGGAAGCAAACACTATAACATATTTATTAGAAAACGTTTTGGTCCTGGGACCTTGATCACTTCTAACATACAGAGGTAGAAAGACATTATATATATAGGCGGAGAGTGAGGTGTGACGCACGTGACCTGAAGAATGTCATAGGAAAATAAGAATGGAGGAACACTGTAGAAGGCCTACTGGCACATGCGAGGCCTTCCTATGATGAGGACGGGTAGACAACCTCTACCTATGATGAGGACGGGTAGACGATGAAATCATGTGACTCCTGTGTTGTTGGGTTGGTGGTGCTTAAGTATCATGTATGCCAATGTTTTTGAAATTTTGTAGTTTCCAGTGTTGCGTTCTATAGTGTCGGTGACGGCGATTATTTCAGCGCTTCTGGGCACCATCAGTCAAGCCCACCTCAAACACTCAGGTGACCTTCTCTCCCGAATTTCCAACCTGAATGTCAAAAACAAAAACATGGCTTCCTTCGATGTCACAGCCCTCTTCACCAACGTTCCTACTGACGCTGCAATCAACATTCTGAGACAGAGGCTCACTGAAAACCACGACCTCCCTTTACCTCTTCTAGATTTCATCAATCTAGTGGAACTTTGTATTAATTTCAACTTCTTTCAAGTATCAGGACAACTGTTACAAACATGCTTGGGATGGAATTGGGCAGCCCGCTCAGTGCTGTGCTTGCCAACCTCTTCATTGGAAAACCTTGAGACAGAGAAATTCGCACCCTCATCCATCACCGATACCTGGCTAAAACGTTGACGATATATTGGTTTTCCTATCCCGAGACGTCTCATAATCCACCAGGCCCTTCTCACAAGATTCAATGCATTTGAACCATCCAAAAAGTTTACATTTGAACTCGAAAATGATGGCAAACTTCCTTTCCCCTCGACGTCTTACTGTGCAGATCCCGACAGTGACAAACTTCTCTTCAAAGTGTATAGAAAAACCTACACCAACAAGACGATCTTATATACACTTCTATTCACACCAAGACACCCGCACATAAGAGAGGAGTCCTCATTGGGCTATCTTCTTGAGAGCTCTTCGCACTCCCCCCACCCTTGTTTTCTTTCTAGAAGAGAATGCACTTACATCACACAAGCCATTTACACGTCTTCAGTTTCCCATCTTTTCTTCATCCGAGATTGCAGACTCAAGGCACAAGCTATCCTCAACAAACCGCCGATGGAACAGCCCCCTAAACAGTTCATAGTACTCCCATGTGGCGATGTTGCCACGAATACTCGCCGGCACTTGCTATGGTAACATCAACGTTTCCACCATAAACACATCATCTATCAAAGACCTCACTACGAAACGCAGCCCCACACCTCTAACTTCACAGCAGGCGTCCCACACTATCCCTTTGGGTTCTGTCCCAAGAAATATGTAGGCGAGACAGGGAGAGATCCTTGCAGTCCGCCATGAATTAGGCATCGAAAAGAGCCCTCTAACAGAGACATGTAAGGAACGCCTGTGTCCCCTCCACAGAGACACCACGGGGCATCTGATGAAGTGAACGAGGCACAACTCGTTCTCACCGAACCAACCTCATACGCCGACGGTGCTATAAGGCCTCAATAATCGCCGTCACCGACACTATAGAACGCAACACTGGAAACTACAAAATTTTTCAAAAACATTGGCATAACATGACCTTAACAGCACCAACACCCATGACAACACAGGAGTCACAGATTCATCGTCTTACCCCGTCCTCATCATAGGTAGAGGTTGTCACGCCGTCCTTCATACATAGGTAGAGGTTGTTTGGATAAGGACCTGCATCGCATGGGCCAGTAGGCCTACAAACGGTGTTCCTCCATTCCTTATGTTCTTTGACATTTCCACAGGTCACGTGCGTCACATCTCACCCTCTCCGCCTATTATAATCATGTCTTCTCCTACTCTGTAATGTAGAAGTGATCAAGGTCCCAGGACCGAAACGTTTTCTAATAAATATGTTATAGTGTTTGCTTCCGTGTCTTTCTAAACCAAATCATAATTTAAACTGAGGGGAGTAAATCATAAAGGTGGCAAAACCATACAGGTAGTAAAAACATTGGAGGCAATAAAATCCATAGGTAATAAAACCCAGGGAGATGAGAAGAGCATTGGAGGCAATAAAGAGGAAATAAAAATAGCAAATGACTGCACTCCAGCACAACTAAATAAATAACACGCAACAATATTTCCTGTGAGCACTGTACCCACGACTGTGTAGTTGTACCCACGACTGTGTAGTTGTACCCACGACTGTGTAGTTGTACCCACGACTGGTGTAGTTTTACCACGACTGTGAGCTGTAACCCCGACTGTGTAGTTGTACCCACGACTGTGTAGCTGTACCCACGACTGTGTAGTTGTACCCACGACTGTGTAGCTGTACCCACGACTGTGTAGTTGTACCCACGACTGTGTAGCTGTACCCACGAATGTGTTAGTTGTACCCACGACGTGTAGTTGTACCACGACTGTGTAGTGTACCCACGACTGTGTAGCTGTACCCACCGACTGTGTAGTTGTACCCACTACTGGTAGCTGTAACCCACGACTGTGTAGTTGTACCCACGACTGTGTAGCTGTACCCACGACTGTGTAGTTGTACCCACGACTGTGTAGCTGTACCCACGACTGTGTAGTTGTACCCCACGACTGTGTAGTTGTACCCACGACTTGCGTAGTTGTACTCACGACTGTGTAGTTTGTACCCACGACTGTGCAGTTGTACCCACGACTGTGTATTGTACCCACGACTGTGTAGTTGTTCCCCGACTGTGTAGCTGTAACCCACGACTGGTGTAGTTGTTCCCAACGACTGTGTAGTTTGTACCCACGACGTGTAGGTTTTGTTACCCACGACTGTGTAGTGTACCCACGACTGTGTAAGTTGTACCCACGACTGTGTAGCTGTACCCACGACTGTGTAGTTGTACTCCACGACTGTGTAGTTTTGTACCCACGACTTGTGGTAGTTGTACCCCACGACTGTGTAGTTGTACCCACGACTGTGTAGTTGTACCCACGACTGTGTAGCTGTTACCCACTACTGTGTAGCTGACCCCGACAGTGTAGTTGTACCCACGACCATGTGTTAGTTGTACCCACCGACTGTGTACTGTACCAACGACTGTGGTTATTTGTACCCACGACTGTGTAGCTTACCCACGACTGTGGGTAGTGTACCCACGACTGGTAGCTGTACCCACGGTACTGTGTAGCTGTACCAACGACTGTGTAGTTGTACCCACGACTGTGTAGCTGTACCCACGACTGTGTAGCTGTACCCACGACTGTGTAGTTGTACCCACGACTGTGTAGCCGTACCCACGAACCATGTGTAAGCTGACCCACGACTGTTTAGTTTGTAACCCACACTGTGTAGTTGTACCCACGACTGTTAGTTTGTACCCACGCTGTGTAGCTGTACCCACGACTGTGTAGTTGTACCCACGACTGTGTAGCTGTACCCACGACTGTGTAGTTGTACCCACGACTGTGTAGTTGTACCCACGACTGTGTAGTTGTACCCACGACTGTGTAGCTGTACCCACGACTGTGTAGTTGTACCCACGACTGTGTAGTTGTACCCACGACTGTGTAGCTGTACCCACGACTGTGTAGTTGTACCCACGACTGTGTAGCTGTACCCACGACTGTGTAGCTGTACCCACGACTGTGTAGTTGTACCCACGACTGTGTAGTTGTACCCACGACTGTGTAGTTGTACCCACGACTGTGTAGTTGTACCCACGACTGTGTAGTTGTACCCACGACTGTGTAGCTGTACCCACGACTGTGTAGCTGTACCCACGACTGTGTAGTTGTACCCACGACTGTGTAGCTGTACCCACGACTGTGTAGCTGTACCCACACTGTGTAAGCTGTACCCACGACTTGTAAAGCTCTGTAACCCATCACTGTGTAATGTGTAACCCACGACTGTGTAGCTGTACCCACGACTGTGTAGTTGTACCGGACCCACGACTGTGTAGTTTGTACCACGACTGTGTAGTTGTACCCACGACTGGTGTAGCTGTACCCACACTGTGTAGTTGTAACCCACGCTGTGTAACTTACCCACGACTGTGTAGTTGTACCCACGACTGTGGTAGCTGTACCCACCGACTGTGTAAGCTGTACCCACGAGCAGTGGTAGCTGTACCCACGACGTGTAGTTGTACCACGACTGTGTAGTTGTACCCACGAACTGGTGTATTTGTACCCACGACTATGTGTAGTTTGTACCCACGACTGTGTAGTTGTACCCACGACTGTGTAGCTGTACCCACGACTGTGTAGTTGTACCCACGACTGTGTAGTTGTACCCACGACTGTGTAGTTGTACCCACGACCTTGTTATTGTTAACCACCCACGACTGTGTAGTTTGTACCACGACTGTGTAGTTGTACCCACGACTGTGTAGCTGTACCCACGACTGTGTAGTTGTACCCACGACTGTGTAGCTGTACCCACGACTGTGTAGTTGTACCCACGACTGTGTAGTTGTAACCCCCACCCCCCCCGACTGTGTAGTTGCAACCCACGACTGTGTAGTTGTACATACGAGGCGACTGTGTAGTTGTACCACACTGTGTAGTTGTACCCACGACTGTGTAGTTGTACCCACGACTGTGTAGTTGTTCCCACGACAGTGTAGTTGTACCCACGACTGTGTAGCTGTACCCACGACTGTGTAGTTGTACCCACGACTGTGTAGCTGTACCCCACGACTGTGTGTTGTACCCAACGACTGGTAGGTTTTGTACCCACGACTGTGTAGTTGTACCCACGACTGTGTAAGGCTGTAACCCACACTGTGGTAGTTGTACCCACGACTGTGTAGCTGTACCCACGAACTGTGTAGTTGTTCCCACGACTGTGTAGCTGTACCACACTGTGTAGTTGTACCCACGACTTGTGTAGCTGTAACCCACGAATGTGTAGTTGTACCCACAGACTGTGTAGCTGTACCCACGACCTGTGTATTGTACCACGTACGTGTAGCAGTACCCCACGACTGTTGTAGGCTGTACCCACGAACTGTGTAGCTGTACCAGCGACTGTGTAGCTGTACCCACGCCTGTGGTACTGTACCCCACGACTGGTGTATTGTACCCACGACTGTGTAGTTGTACCCACGACTGTGTAGCTGTACCCACGACTGTGTAGCTGTACCCACGACTGTGTAGCTGTACCCACGACTGTGTAGTTGTACCCACGACTGTGTAGTTGTTACCCACAGACTGTGTAGTTGTACCCACGACTGTGTAGCTGTACCCACGACTGTGTAGCTGTACCCACGACTGTGTAGCTGTACCCACGACTGTGTAGTTGTACCCACGACTGTGTAGTTGTACCCCCGACTGAGTAGTTTGTAAACCCACGACTGTGTTATCTGTACCCACGACTGTGTAGTTGTACCCACGACTGGGTAGTTTGTACCCACGACTGTGTATTGTACCCACGACTGTGTAGGTGTTCCACGACCAGTGTGTTGTACCCACGACTGTGTAGCTGTACCCAGACTGTGTAGTATTGTACCCACGACTGTGTAGTTGTACCTCACGACCTGTGTAGTTGACCCACGACTGTGTAGCTGTTACCCACGACTGGGTGTAGTTGTACCCACGACTGGTGTAGTTGTACCCCGACTGTGTAGTTGTACCCACGACTGTTGTGTTGTACCCACGACTGTGTAGTTGTAACCCAACGACTGTGTAGTAGTTCCCACGAACAGTGTAGTTTACCCACGACTGTGTAGCGTACCCACGACTGTGTAGCTGTACCCACGACTGTTAGCTGTAACCCACGACTGTGTAGCTGTACCCACGACTTGTGTAGTTTTACCCACGACCTGTGTAGCTGTTACCCACGACTGTGTAGCTGTACCCACGACTGTGTAGCTGTACCCACGACAGTGTAGTTGTACCCACGACTGTGTAGCTGTACCCACGACTGTGTAGTTGTACCCACGACTGTGTAGTTGTACCCACGACTGTGTAGCTGTACCCACGACTGTGTAGTTGTACCCACGAACCTGTGTAGCTGTACCCCACGATCTGTGTGCTGTAACCCACGACTGTGTAGTTGTACCCACGACTGTGTAGTTTAGTACCCACGACCTGGTGTAGTTGTAGCCACGACTTGTACTGTACCACTACGTGTAGTTGTTACCCACGACATTGTAGTTGTCCCACGACAGTGTAGTGTTCCCACACTGGTAGCTTGTACCCACGACATGTGTAGTTTGTTCCCCTACACAGTGTAGTTTGTAAACCCACGACTGTGTAGTTGTACCACGACTGTGTAAGTTGCACCCGTGACTGTGAATTGTTCCCACGACGTGTAGTTGTTCCCACGACTGTTAGCTGTACCCACGACTGTGTTAGTTTTGTACCCACGCTGTGTAGTTGTTCCCACAGACTGTGTAGTTGTACCCACGACTGTGAGTTGACCCGTGACTGTGGTAGATTGTTCCATCGACAGTGTAGTTGTTCCCACGACTGTGTAGTTGTTCCCACGACTGTGTAGTTGTACCCACGACTGTGTAGTTGTACCCACGACTGTGTAGTTGTACCCACGACTGTGTAGCTGTACCCACGACTGTGTAGTTGTTCCCACGACAGTGTATTGTTCCCAACGACCAGTGTAGTTGTCCCAACACTGTTAGCTGTAACCCACGACTTGTAGTTGTACCCCACGACAGTGTAGTTGTACCCGTGACTGTGTAGTTGTTCCCACGACAGTGTAGTTGTTCGCACGACTGTGTAGCTGTACCCACGACTGTGTAGTTGTTCCCACGACTGTGTAGTTGTACCCACGACTGTGTAGTTGTACCCGTGACTGTGTAGTTGTTCCATCGACTGGTAAGTTGTTTTCCCACGACCTGTTAGATGTTCCCACGGACTGTGTATTTACCCACGACTGTGTAGTTGTACCCACGACTGGTATTGTACCCTTGAACTTGTAGTTGTTCCCACGACTGTGTACTTGTTCTCACGACTGTGTAGTTGTTCCCACGACTGTGTAGTTGTACCCACGACTGTGTAGTTGTACCCACGACTGTGTAGGTTTGTACCCGTGACTGTGTAGTTGTTCCCACGACTGTGTAGTTGTACCCACGACTGTGTAGTTGTACCCGTGACTGTGTAGTTGTTCCATCGACTGTGTAGTTGTTCCCACGACAGTGTAGTTGTACCCACGACTGTGTAGTTGTACCCACGACTGTGTAGTTGTACCCACGACTGTGTAGTTGTACCCACGACTTTGTAGTTGTACCCACGACTGTGTAGTTGTACCCTTGACTTTGTAGTTGTTCCCACGACTGTGTACTTGTTCTCACGACTGTGTAGTTGTACCCACGACTGTGTAGTTGTACCCACGACTGTGTAGTTATTCCTTCGACTGTGTAGTTGCTCCCTCGACTGTGTAGTTGTACCCACGACTGTGTAGTTGTACCCACGACTGTGTAGTTGTACCCACGACTGTGTAGTTGTACCCACGACTGTGTAGTTGTACCCACGACTGTGTAGTTGTACCCTTGACTTTGTAGTTGTTCCCACGACTGTGTACTTGTTCTCACGACTGTGTACTTGTTCCCACGACTGGAATGTGTAGTTGTTCCCACGCCTGTACAATTGTTTCCACGCCTGGAGGTTATCCATCTCACAGCATCTGATCTGGGCTATCACCTCCCGTGTTGGTCTCTGTCCTCTTGTCTCCCACCCCCTCCCCCCGTCTCTGCGTTATCATCCGCAGTTTTAAAAACAGATTTTTATGGTAAAAGGAAATTAATATTCTCTCTCACTAGCTACACAGGGATGTTGGCAGGCTTAATGTATATATAATTATATATATATAATATATATATTATATAATATATAATATATATATATATCTATAAATAATATATATAAATATATATATATCTATATATTATATATATATATTATATATATACATATATATATATATAATATAATATATATTATATAATATAATAATAAATATATATATATATATATATATTATAATATATATATATATATATATATATATATAAATATGCTAAAAACACTGTGAAAAAAGAGTGAACTTCAAGGGCTTTCGTGATGTCTCACATTATCAAGGACCTGTAAAGAGTAGTGAAACAGTAGAAGTTTATAATTAAGGCTTCCCCATATGAAGCGGGTGGAATGTCAGGACCCTGTCCACACTGGCTTAATTTTTCCCAAAATTTTATTAATTATATATAAATCTAATTGTATAATCCTAAATTAATATTCGCGAAAGCATCTTGGAAGTTTCACTATTTTTTTTTTTACTATTTTGTTCACAGTTGTTTGTTTTGCATATGGGATATTACTGTTTGCTGTCATCTTATTGTTGACACACACACACACACACACACACACACACACACACACACACACATACACACCACACACACAAACACACACACACTCAAACACCCACACACACACACAACACACTCACACACACAACATACACACACACACACACACACACACCCACACACACAACACACACTCAAACACACACACACACACACACACACACAACACACACACACACACACACACACACAAACACAAACCACACACACACACACTAACACCCACACACGACACACATCACACACACATACACACACACAACACACACACACACAACCAAACACACACACACACACATAACACACACACACATACACACACACACACACACACACAAACACACACAGTCAGAGCAGACAGAACAGCAAGGCAAGCACACACACAACTACTCTCAAACCATACAACCTATCACAACCATCCCAACACACCCTACTCCATACCCACAGGCCTCCACCAACACCTAGCTTATAGAAAATCCCACAGTGTTCCACCAGGTCCTTCCCACCCACACAGGCCCCCCAAACCACATTGTTGGAAAGGAAACTGAAGGTATTGTAACACAAACGCTGACTGGAAATAACAAAATAAGTGGGAAGGAGTGGCAAGAAAGAGTCAAAGAAGCATCACCGGAACATCATAGTCTCACAGAAAACGCAAGCTTAAAGGTATGATAACAGATTGCCCATCTTTCAACGGATACCAAATCCTGAGGAAAGACAGAGGGAACAGGGGTGTGGGAGGAGTGGCGTAGCTGATCAAAATCGCTGGAATTTGTAGCTGGAGAGAGGAGATAGCGGAAGAAAAAGTGATTACATAGTGGAACACTTCACTTCTGGGAGGTCCCAATGAGGTAATAGCCGTGATGTAATAACCACCACAGAACAGCAGAGGCCAAGGCAAGGAGTACGAATGACGAGAGCAATAGAGCGATGGTTGTACAACTCCTAGGATAGAGTGGCCAGAAGAGCTCATGCATGCAGGGCAAAGCTCCTTGATCATGGGTGACTTTAACCACAAGGAGAACGATTGGGAGAACTTGGACCCCACATGGGGGCCAAGATACTTGGGAGGCTAAGATGATGGAGGTGTACTGGAGAACTTCATGTACCAACACGTAATGGACCACTACAAGAGAGAGAGGAGAGGATGAAACCAGCAAGGCTGGACTTAGTATTCCACCTTCAGTAAGTGCAATATCGAGGACCATCACATATGAAAGACCCCTTGGGGCCAGTGACCATGTAGGTTGTAAGCTTCGAATACACAGTGACTACAAGTGGAGGGAGAAGCCAGGACGGCCAAGGGACGAATGAAGGGCCAAAACTACAAAGAAAAGGGACTACACAGGATGAGGAACAACCTTAACGTGGTTCAGTGGGACAGAGAAAAACCCCTGGTCAGGGAAGCCAGTAATGAATAAGATTGATGGAATAATGTAGCAATAAAATGCAAGGTGAGGCTGAGGAGAGGTTGTACCAAGGGTACAGGAGTAATGAAAAAGCCAGGATGAGCCCATGGTTTACCCAAAGGTTGCAGGGAGGCAAAAAAAAAACCAAGTGTCTATGGAATGGAAGAAATATAGAAGAAAGGCAAAGGACCCAGGAGAACAAAGGAGAACAGTCTAGAGCCAGAAATGAATATGCACATATAAGAAGGAGGCCCAAAGACAATTGAATGACATAGCACGAAAGCCAAATCTGCAACCCGAAACTGTTGTAACAGCCCATCAGGCAGGAAACAACAGTCAAGGACCAGGTTAATCAGGCTACAAGGAAGGAAGGAGGTAGAGACAACAGGCAATGACGGAAGTATTGAATGAAACTCACAAGAGATTCAAAAGAAGTGTCACAGAGAACCAGAAGGGACTTCCAGAAAGACGGAGAGGTGGGGGCAACAGCCACCAAGTGCTGGACACAGTGCCACAACCGAGGAAGAAGTGAAGAGGCTTCTGAGTGAGCTAGATCCTCAAAGGCAATGGGGCCAGGATAACATTCTCCCCATGGTATTGAGAGAGGGAGCAGAGGCCCGCTATGTGTAAAAACACCCTAAACAACAATATTCAATACATCTATCGAAACAGGGAGATTGCCTTGAGGATAGAAGACAGCAAATGTAGTCCCAATCTTTAAAAAAGGGAACAGACATGAAGAAATAAACTACAGACCATTGTCTTTGACATATATAGTTCAAAGTCAGGGGAAAATTTCAGAAAGAGTGGGGGAACATCTAGAAAGGAAGATCTCATAAACAGCACCTAAGGGTTTTCGGGGAGGGGAAATCCTTTCACAAACCACGGGAGTTCTTGAAAAGGGTAAACAGTAAAAAAAGAAGAGGGGGGGTAGATTGCATTTTTTTGGACTGTAAAAAGGGCTTTGCACAGTTCCCATAAAAGATTAGTGAAAAACCCTGGAGGACCAGGAAAGGGAAACAGGGAAGGCACTACAATGGTCAGGAAAACTTGCCCGAAGACAGCACGATCATGGACGGGCGAGGTGTCAGAGTGGCGCCTTTTACCAGCGGGGTCCCCCAGGGGGCAGTCCTAGGTATTTGTGAACGACATACGGAAGGAATAGACTCCGAAGTCCCTGTTTGCAGAGAGGAAGTTGATGGGAAAAAATTCATTCGGGCGAAGACCAAACAGAACTGCAAAGGGCTGGACAGCTGCAGACCCGGGGCCACAATTGGGTCCGGAGTTCAACCCCAACCAAATGCAAATCATGAAGATTAAGGAAGAGCAAAGAAGACCGCAACGGAGTACTCAAGGGGCCAAGACACAAACCCCCCAAAGAAAAAACTGGCCCGGGGTTTTTTTTTCACCTCATCTCCTGAGGCATACTCAACCAAAAAAACGCTGCACCAAAGGGGGCCCAGCAAACCTCAAACACATTCCGACACCTTAAAAGAAATCGTTCAGGCCCGTACACCGTGTACGTTAGGGGCCCCAAATTTGGGGTATGCGGCCCAGTTTTTTGGACCCACACCTAGCCCAGCAAATAAAGAAACTAGAGAAAGTGCAAAGTTTTCAACAAGCTATCCCCCAAACAAGGGGGATTGCAAAAGGGGAAGGGTTAAGGGAAATCACCTGACGACCTGGGGACAGGGGAGAAGGGGGGGCACGATAAACATACAAAATACGAGAGGGAAATTTACAAGGGGGACAAAGGGAGGATTTCCAAGAGGGGCCAGTAACAAGGGGACCAGTTGGAAGTTGAAGACACAGATGAATCACAGGGGAAAAGGGAATAATTTCTTCACCACAGAGACAGAAAGTAATAGTTTTGGGGAAGCGATGTAGTGGAGGGAGATCCATACATAGCTTTAAAAACGAGGAAGATAAAACTCCGGGGTTTAGGAGAGGACCAGTACGACCCTAAAAAGGCGGGGCCAGAGCTGACTCAACACCGCAACCTCAACTAGGGGAGTACAAATAGGTGGTACACACACACTTTTTAAAATTCCTTGATAATTGAAAATCCGAAAGCACTTTGGATTTCACTATCCTTTTACAGTGGGTTTTTTTCATATTCTGATACACCGTTAAACCCTATCTTTTTGCATGCATAATATATATATTATATATAATATAAAAATAAAAAATATAAAAAATATAATAAATTTTATATATATAATATATATATATATATATATAAATAATATATATTTATAATATATATAAATATATATATATAATATATGTCGGCCGATATGTAAAACTGGTCAAATTTGCAAGAACGCATTTACAATTAATTCCTTTCAAAATTTTCCCCTTTTACGTTTAAAAATTATTTTTTAATTAATGGAAATAAAAATTTAAATTTTGCACCCAAAAAGGAACTTAAAACTTACCTAACCTTTTTTATAAAAAGCAATTATTTTAGGGCCCAACCCAACTAAAATATTTTTTTGATTTTTTTACAATAATTTAATAAACCCCAAACCCAATGAATATATTTTTTCGTTAGGGTTTAATGATTTTGGCGAAATTTTTGCATACACAAATTTCACTTGTCCAAAAGGCAAATGAGCGTTGTATTTTAAACCAAGAACGCAAGTTCTGCCTATTCGGGACGACATAATAAAATATATATATTAAATATATAAAATAAGTAAACATGATTTTAAAAAAAATTTTTTTTTTTTCTGTAGGGGAAAAAAGGAAATACATTGGAAGCTGAGTACATGGGATAATTGTGAAAAGACCAAGACGGATGGCTTTTCAACTATTTGAAGTTATTTTTAGTGTACTAATTAAGTCTAAAAAAAATCTAAGTTTTCAGGGAAAGCAGACAGTATAGTTTACTGTAGTAAAAAAAAAA
>NC_069476.1:9271723-9295763 GCF_026875155.1 Cherax quadricarinatus
CGACAGATAAGGAAGTAGATAAAAAAGATGACCTAAACCCTTTTTTTGCTAGTTTGGGGGTTTTCTTTATCCTTTTGCACTAACCTATGGTGAGGCCTTTCCCTATTTTTGTGGGTTCCCTTTTTCCCTTTTCCTTTCCCCCCCCGTTCCGCCCCCTTCCCCTATCTCCCCTTTGGTTCTGCCCTTTCCCGGGTTTGTCCCCCCCCCCCTTTGCTTCCCCCTGCCTCTCCCCCTCCCTTTGTTCCCCCCCTGCCTCTCCCCCTGCCTTCTCCTGCCCTCCCCCCCTGTTTTTTTCCCCCGCCTCTCCCCCCCCCTTCCCTCCCCCCCCCCCTCCCCTGCCTCTCCCCTCCCTTTCCCCCCCTCCCCCCTGCCTTTTTCTCCCGCCTTCCCCTCCTTTTGCCTTTTTCCCCCTGGCTTCCCCCTGCCTTTTTCCCCCTCCTCTCCCCCTCCTCCCCCCTCCTGCCTTTTTTCCCCTGCCTTCCCCCTGTTCCCCTCCTCTCCCCCCGTGCTCTCCCCCTCCTCTCCCCTTGCCTCTCCCCCTGCCTCTCCCCCGCCTCTCTCCGTGCCTCTCCCCCTCTTCCCCCTGCCTCTCTCCGTGCCTCTCCCCCTGCCTCTCTCCGTGCCTCTCCCCCTGCCTCTCCCCCGGGCCCTCTCCCCCTGCCTCTCTCCTGCCTTCCTGCTTGGGGGCTACTGGGTTACAAATGGGAGTTCTGTTGTCCGGTCAATGGTGGGAGTAGTGCCTGTTGTGTTGTTGTTGTTGCGTTCTTGTTCTTGATTTTTTCTGTTGTTGTTGTTGTTGTTTTTGTTGTTGTTTTTATTATTATTATTGTTGTTGTTTTTTGTTTTGTTGTTACTGTCTCTTTTCATTCTTATTGTTCGTTGTTGTTGTTGTTTTTGTTGTTGTTGTTACTGTCTCTGTTCCCATTCTTATTGTTCTGTTGTTGTTGTTGTTGTTGTTTTTGTTATTATTATTATTATTGTTGTTGTTGTTGTTGTTTTTGTTGTTGTTTTACTGTCTTTTTTTCTCATTCTTATTGTTATGTTGTTGTTGTTGTTGTTTTGTTCTTGGTTTTGTTTTTATTACGGTTTTTTTTTGCTGTTTGGTTGTTGTTTGTGTGGGGGGTTTTATACATGGTGTGGATGTGTCGGGAAAAAATGATCCCCAAAAAAGGGGAGAAAAGGGGGGGGTTAAGCCCCTGTTTCTACATTCCCACACTTGCGATGCAGGTGTGGACAAAGGGGTTCACCACCCCCTCCCTCCGTCCATTAGCAGGTCGAAGAGGGTTATCGCCCATCAAAGCTTTTTAAAAGCCACCCCAGACTTTCACAAAATCTCACCTGTTTTCCTCGCAGAGTTGACTGCAACAAATTGAATCTAAAAAAAAAATAGAAAATAATTAGACATGTGTTCGTTCATGTGTACCCAGTCTTTTGGAGAGAATCTGCATTTTAATAATTTCGCATTTTTGTCTAAAAAAAAGCTTCTCCCTTTTAAAGAACTTAAAAATGTTTTGTTTGCCTTAGCCTGTAATATAGCTAGTGCTTTTTATATTAACAACCAGCCCCTTTTGGAGTCAAGGAATCCACACTCTTTGATCCGGCAAGTCGTCAAGCTGGCACCTACCCCCATAGAATTATGTCAGCAAAAAATCAACTACATATAGACTTTCTGGGGGCTTAAAATGGGTTGTGTGCACAAATGAATTCGACCGTGACGATAAAGTGAATGACCGAGTGTCACCAGTGAGGGCCACGCGGGTTGAAACATAGAATACTCGTGGCCCATCCCTGTGTGTTGTGAAACTCCAATCGTGCGTGGCAATCTCCGGGAAGAACTGTGTGTGGGAAGGAAAACCACAAATACGTAACCTTTCCCCTGCACACGACGCCAGCAACTCTCCCGGGTGTGAATAATACGACATATTTCCGGGGGAGAAAATTTCCGACAATCATCAAAAAAGAAAAAGTAAAATTCGTGTCAAACCGGTAATTCCGGTCGCTTTTTCATGCTTTAACGAAAATTAAGAGGAAATTTCAGGAAAGCTACAGTATTGAGTTTGTAAAAAATGTTTTTACTGCTAATGAGTTTACCTCCAGTAATTCTCCCCACTGTGGAAATTATCCAGGAATATTGTTCACAAGTTAATTTCAGAATAAGTGATGGTCCAGGTGACGTTCAATGGGCCACAGTGACAAGAGAAGAAATCAAACGTCAATCTTTATCAAGCCATCGAACTGGTTTTTTTTCGACCTAGTAACGACAAGAGTTCCCACTACAGTGAACCAGGTAAGTTTGTATCCAACATAAGATAATGCAGTGCCCAGGGTGGTTCCCCCAAAATTTGCACCAGAAACACTCCCTATGAAAGCAAAAGACTTGGGAGGGGATTAACATCCCCCCCGTGAAAAGGGGGGGGCCCGGGCACAGTAAATGTCTTGGGGCCCAAGACGTTCAAAACCTCCCCCCAGCCATTAGGAGAATTACTAAAAGACTCCCGGTGTCTTCAAGAGGGAGCTTTGCACAGATACGAACCACACCCGGGCTGTGGTTCGACGTTGAACCCAGCGGCCAGCATAACAGCCTAGTTGATCCGGGCCCTGATCCCCAGGTAATCACACACACACTTACCTCAAAACACAAATCACCACTATCTAAATATCATAACTTACAACACTCACTCAAATCCACACATATATCTGGGGAGGGTATGGTGAGGGGGATGTGACGGTGGGACGCGCGACACGAGCGCGAGAGAGAATGAGGAGAGAGAGCAGAGGAGAGAGAAAAGAGAGAATGGGTTTGAGAAAGAAAGGAAAAAAGAAAGAGGAGAAAGAGGGGGAAGGGTGAAAAGGAAGAACAAAGAAAAGAAAAAACAGAAGCCCAAGGGGGGGGAGAAACGTGAAATAAAGGGGGCCCCTGGAGTAATGCACACATACACCGCGTCATCGGGAACGGGACGACAACCCCCCCCCTACCCCTCCCCTCGAACTCTCCTCCTCCTCTCTCCTTCCCTCCACCTCCCACCCACTCTTTCCTCCCTCCTCCTTCCTCCCTCCCCCCTCCCTCCCTCCCGCCCCTCTTGCTCCTTCCTTCCCCCTCCCTCCCTCCCTCCCTTTCCTTCCCCCTCCCTCCCTCCCTCCTCTCCTTCCCCCTCCTCCCTCCTTCTTCCTCCTTTTTTCCCTCCTTCCCCTTCCCTCCCTCCCTCTCTCCCTTCTCCCCCTCCCTCTCCCTCCCCCTCCCACACGACGTTGTAGAAACCTATATCTGGAACAATCTTAAAATACTCTCTGAAAAAAGCAGTCAAATGAATGAACGTAGCGAGGCGGTGAGGGGGAGGGGAGGGGGGAGGGAGGGGTGCAGGGGGAGGGGGAAGCTGGGGAAGGGGTTTTACTGATGAACTGATGGGAAGGAGTAGGCAGGGGGGGGGTGAGTCTGGTATGTTAGTATAGTGGAAGTATGAGGAGGGGGTGAGGTAAGGGGGGCAGGGGTGGCAGGGGAATGTAGGCAGGGGGAATGTAGGCAGGTGGAGGGGAGGCAGGGGGAAGGGAAGCTGGGGGAGGGGAGAAAGAGGAGGAAGGGAGAGGGGTATTAGGGAGAGGGAGGGGGTGAGGTAGGATCAATAGCAATGTTTGGGTACACGAGTTCCCTTCCTTAGGTTCTCCCCTTCCCCTTCCCCTCCCTTCCCTCCCCATTCCCTACCCTTCTCCCTAAGTGTTCCTCCCATTCCCACCCTTCCCTCTAGTAATTACACACGCATGTGTGACCGGGGTCACACTAGGTTACACAGGTGTCACCGGGGTCACACTAGGTAACCCAGGTATGTTGAGTTCACACTAGTTTAAACAGGTTCGTTGAAGTCACACTAGGGTCAAAACAGGTGTTATGAGGTCACCATAGGCACACAGGTGTGGCAAGAGATTCACCTAGGTCACAAAGGTTGTGGCCAGAGGTGGTCACAATACGTCACACAGGTGTGGCCGGGGTCACACGAGGCCACAAAGGTGTATTGAAGTTACACAGGTGTGGCCGAGGTCACACTAGGTCAAACAGGTGTGTTGAGGTCACACTAGGTCACATAGATGTGTTGAGGTCACACGTCAACAAGGTGTGGCCGCGGTCACAGTAGGTCACAACCAAGTGTACAATCTTTAAATATTACATACATGATTGTGTGTATGTTGTGAGTGTGTGCGTGTGTTTGATTGTGTGTGTTGTTTTGTTTGTGTGTGTGTTTGGTGGGTTAAAGCTACAGTAGAGCGCCCCACCCCACTTCTGACGCCGCCTGCAGTTGTCACACCTCACCCAGTAACCACATATCTCTGTATTTATGCCTCAGAGTGCGTTAGGTGAAGGGGTTTGACTATCTTCTGTCAGGGGACTGACTGCCTCAAACACAGATAAGGGACTGACCACCTACACAAGATAAGGCCAGAAAACTAAGCCCTAAAAGGGGCCTAATCTCCTAGGCTGTTTACGAGCAAATTTAGGAATCTTGCTTATATAACTGGCATCTTATTTTCTTTATAAGTATCTTGACATGTCACATAGGTTATTATACTGTCTCTGTATCTCTAATAACGTGCGACAGTTAAACACAGTGTTCAAGTGTGACCACAGTGCTGGCCACAGACTTTTTATTTAGTGTGGTCATCATCTGTGTGTTCTCTGACACACTGTCAGGAGTAACTTTGTAACCAAGCCTAAGTCTGCCCACTACAACATCAGTCAGAAATTGTAACCAAGCTAAGTCTGCACTACTACATCAGTCAGAACTTGTAACAAGCAAAGTCTGGCTACTACACATCAGTTCAGTACTGTAACCATGCTTAGTTTGGCTACTACAGACATCAGTCAGTACTTGTAACCAAGACTAAATCTGGCTACTACAACATAAGTCAGAAATTGTAAACCAAGATAAGTCTGGCTTTTACTACAACATCAGTCAGTTACTTGTAACCAGCCTATAGTTGGCTTACTACAACAATCAGATCAGTACTCGTAACCATGGGGGACTAAGTCTGACCATTTCAACATCAGTCAGTACTTGTAACCAAGCTTAAGTCTGCCATACAACATCAGTCAGTACTTGTAACCAAGACTCTAAGTTGGCTACTACAACATCAGTTCATGTACTTGTAATCAAGACTAAGTTTGGCCATACAACACCAGTCGTATTGTACACCAAGAACTAAGTCTGGCCACTACAACACCGTCTGTACTTGTAATCCACCCTAAGTCTGGCCATACAACACAGTCAGTACTTGTTACCAAGACTAAGTCTGGCCACTACACATCAGTCTAGAGTACTTGTAACCAAGATAAGTCTGCTACTACAACATCGTCAGTACTTTTAACCAAGACTAAGGTTGGCCACTACAAACATCAGTCAGTACTTTGTTAACCAAGACTAAGTCTGGCTACTACAACATCAGTCAGTAATACTTGTAACCAAGACTAAATTGGCCACATACATCTCAGTCAGTACTTGTAACCAAGACTAAGCCTGGGGCCACTACAACATCAGTCAGTACTTGTAACAACCCTAGTTTGGCCACTACAACAACCAGTCAGTACTTGTAACCAAGACTAAGTCTGGCCACTACAACATCAGTCGTACTTGTAACAAAGCCTAAGTCTGGCTATACACATCAGTCCAGTACTTGTAACCAAGACTAAGTCTGGCTCCACTACAACATCCAGTCGTACTTGTAACCAAGAACTAAGTCTGGCCACTACACACCAGTCGTACTTGTAACCAAACCCCAAGTCTGGCCATACAACACCAGACAGTACTTGTAACAAAGGACTAAGTCTTGCACTAAACACCTGTCAGTACTTGTAACCAAGGACTAAGTCCGGCCGACTACAACATCAGTCAGTACTTGTAACCAAGCATAAGTCTGGCACTACAACAACAGTCAGAGTACTTGTACAAGCCTAAGCCTGGCCAACTACAATATAAGTCAGAGTAACCTTGTAACCAAGCCTAGACCTGGTACTTCAACATCAGTCAGTATTGTAACAAGCCTAAGCCTGGCTTCTACAACATCAGTCAGTACTTGAACCAATCCTAAGCCTGGCGGCGCTACAACATCAGTCAGTACTTGTAACCAAGACTAAGTTGGCACTGACAACATCAGTCAGTACTTGTAACCAAGACTAAGTCTGGCCACTACAAAACATCATGTCAGTACTGTAACCAAGCCTAAGCCTGGCTACTACAACATCAGTCAGTCTTGTAACCAAGCCTAAGCTATGGCGGCCGCTACAACATCAGTCGTACTTGTAACCAAGACTAAGTCTGGCACACTACAACATCAGTAAGTAACTTGTAACCAAGACTAAGCCTGGCCACTACAACATCAGTCAGTACTTGTAACCAAAGACTAAGCCTGGCCATACAACATCAGTCAGTACTTGTAACCAAGACTTAAGTCTGGCCACTACAAAAATCAGTCCAGTATTGTAACAAGACTAAGAGTCAGGCCACTACAACATCAGTCAGTACTTGTAACCACCCAAGTCTGGTCCCTACCCCTCCCCCGACCCCCCCCCCAGTACTTGTACCAAGACTAAGTTCTGGCCACTACAAATCAGTCTGTACTTGTAACCAAAGGGACTAAGGCTGGCACTACAACACCAGTCAGTACTTGTAACCAAGGGACTTCTAGTTGCCACTAAACACCAGTCAGTACTTGTAACCAAGACTAAGTCTGGCCACTACAACATCGTCAGTACTTGTAACCAAGACTAAGTTGGCCACTACAACATCAGTCAGTACTGTAACCACGCCTAAGTTCTGGCAAATACAACAACAGTCAGTATTGTACCAAGACTAAGTCTGGTACTACAACATCAGTCAGTAAATTGTAACCAAGACTAAGTCTGGCCACTACAACATCGTCAGTACTTGTAACCAAGACTGAGTCTGGCTACTAACAACATCAGTCAGTACTTGTAAACCAAGACTAAGTCTGGCTACTAACAAACATCAGTCAGTACTTGTCTCACAAGACTAAGTTGGCCACTACAAATCGGTAGTACCTTGTAACCAAGACTAAGTGGCTACTACAACATCAGTCGGTACTTGTAAAAAGACTAAGTTGGCTATACAACATCAGTCAGTACTTGTAACCAAGACTAAGCCTGGCCACTACAACACCAGTCAGTGTTCACTTTGCGAGTTGCTCATAAACATACTTATCTACGTTCTGTTATCATAGTGGGTTATAGATCTACTCAGGCTTCTAACTGCATTCCTATAACAATCATTTCATTAATTTACTTCTCTCTAATATTATTCTAATGCTAGACACAGTTATACCAAAGATATATTTACATTCTCCTTCTGGGTACTCTTCTTGGCTAACATATCAACTTTATCATAAGGAGTAATCCAATGTGTGATGGATCCCATAGCAATTGTATATTATTCCTTTGTCCCGGATTTTTGAGTATATACCTTGGCTTCTCCAATGAACAGTTGTTAGAGTCGTGAGTCATGAGTCTTCAGTGATGACATAGAGTCAGTAATAATCACATAGTTAAGCTCAGTGTTCATAGTTAAGCTTTAGTTGCATTACAATGGGAAAAATTCAATTTTTCAGGTGTAAACGCCCAGTTTTTGTTAATTACCAGTTCCTCTCTCATAATGAGAACCTTGGTAGATTTAGGACAGACAAGAATAATTCTGAGATCTTCATTTTGAATTAAGTCCAAGTGTCGGAGAGAACTTTCCTAGCTAATAACAACATAGGCGCAGCATAATCACTTAACGAACCTAACAAGGCCATGTTTACATCACTATTCTCACATTAGCACTATAGATGGGATTATAGCTAGTAACAGCTATCAGAGCATTAGCCTATCTTTGTATTTCTGTTTACTTGTGGTATGAAGATTGAGACAATTATGCAACATATGGGAAATCTTTATTCAGGAAAACGTTTCGCCACACAGTGGCTTCATCAGTCAATACAAAGAGAGGAGGAGTTTGAGGAAAATCAGTCCTCAGCTGGTATGATGTGTTCAGCCATCAATTTGTTAGAATGCTACAGCATAGGGCCCGTAGACGTGGCTTATTATGTTTAGTGAGGTGACGTGAAGCAGGCGGAGGCGGGGTCATAGTGGTACCATCCACTAGTCGAAGTAGGTCTTCGTCAAAGGTTGAAACAAGTGTTGAAAAAATTCTTCTTTGTAAACAAGATCCCCATGCAGTCAGCCAGTTGTCTGGACAGTTGTGGATGTATGGTTTTTCAAAACCATTCGTCACTTCTTGTGGTATGATGGAGTTACTGAAGTGTACCATCTACACAAGGTATCTGTATTTAATGTAGCTAATGTTTTACCTTGGAAACAAGATGGGCGGGGATTGTCGTTGTCCAACAAAAATTTATCTGCTTTAGATGAATATATGATGAGGCTAATTACAAATTGCTTGAATTTCGTTGTTTAGGCTTCCTTTTGTTTATAAATAAACAATAACTGAAGTTCGTTTAAGAATGGTATCATCTTTTATGTACTGTTGCATGAATCATGATGTTATCAGGCGTAGTATTAGATAATGTTCAGGTGAGGCAGGTAAAGTATTTAGAAAAGCATTAATCAGAATATTAAATAGCATGGGTGAGGAACTCCTCCTGCGTGTACCTTGGGACTTACCTGCGACCTCGCTTCTGAAGCCTTGGTAGAGGACAAAGGATACTAGGATCACTATTTGGACAAATCACCTATTATCCAAACTGAGTAGGCTACCACCAGTATACATTTTGGTTAGTGTAGTATAACAGAATTCTGTTTGTGACAGCAAATGCAGAATTAGGTCAAGAAATGTGGTAAAATAAGTAGAGTTCTGTGATAGGAGAAAGATAGAAATACAATTTTGGATTACTTCTGGTGTCTGATCTGTAGTAGTGTCTGTTAAAGAGGAGATCGAGTCTAAGTGTATCAGGCTGTTGCGACTTAGGGTCGGCACAATGGTCCAGGGGAAGTAGGAAGAACAAAGGACCTGTTTTAGAGTTCTTAGAGGTTTATCGCAAGTTATACTGATAAGAGTACCTATACTGACCTCATCTTGTGTTACACTGAGTTTAACTAACAAAAGCGATAGCTACACTGATCCCTCATGTTATAATGTGTTAACTAGTGTTACCTGACAAGAGTGTAGCTACACTGGCATTGTCATCAACCATTAGATACACTGAGGCCAGTGTTGGGTAGTGGTGAGAGGGTGTTCATGTCTGTGTTGTAATATTTATTACTGAGGGACTGGGACCTTCTTGACCTTGTTACCTCCCTCACCTCAGTCCCTCCCTGTCTACCTCCCTCACCTCTTACCTCCCTCACTCTCTTGACCTTGCCTACCTCCCTCACCTCCATACCTGACCTCCATGACCTCCCTACTTCCCTAAAGGGAAAATTGTAGTATATAACTTTGTAGTGTCTTGTGTCTAGCATTAGGAATAATATTAGCCGAAAAGTAAATAATTGGAAACTAAAATGTTATAGGATGCAGTTAGAAGCCGAGTTAGATCTATAAACCCACTATTGTAACATGAAAGTAGATTAACATGTATGTTTATGGAGCAAACTGGCCATTGTGAACACTGCTGTTGTTGTAGTGGCCAGGCTTATTAGTCTTGGTTACAAGTACTGACTGATGTTGTTGTGGCCAGACTTAGTCTTGGTTACAAGTACTGCTGATGTTGTAGTAGCCAGATGAGTCTTGGTTACAAGTACTCTGACTGTTGTTGTAGTGGCCACGCTTATTCTGGTTACAAGTACTGGCTGATGGTTGTAGTAGCCTGACTTAGTACTTGGTTTACAAGTACTGACTGTTGTTGTAGTGGCCAAGACTTAGTCTTGGTTACAAGTAGGCTGATGTTGTAGTACCAGACTTAGTCTTGGTACAAGTACTGACTGTTGTTGTAAGTGGGCAGGCTTAGTCTTGGTTACAAGTATGGCTGATGTTGTAGTAGCCAGATTAGTCTTGGGTACAAGTTCTGACTGTTGTTGTAAGTGGCCAGGACTTAGTCTTGGTTACAAGTCTGGACTGGTGTTGTAGTGGCCATGGCTTTAGTCTTGGTTACAAGTACTGACTGATGTTGTAGTGGCCAGGACTTAGTCTTGGTTACAAGTACTGATGGTTGTTGTAGTGGCCAGGCTTCGTCTTGGTTACAGTACTGACTGATTGTTGTGTGGCCAGGCTTAGTCTTGGTTACAAGTACTGACTTGTTGTGTATGGGCCTGGCTTAGTCTTGGTACAATTACTGGCTGATGTTGTAGTGGTCAGACTTAGTCTTGGTTTTACGAGTACTGAACTGATGTTGTAGTATCAGACTTAGTCTTGGTTACAAGTACTGACTGTTGTTGTAGTGGCAGGCTTAGTCTTGTTACAAGTATGACTGCTGTTTAGTGCCAGACTTAGTCTGGTTACAAGTTACTGACTGTGTTGTTAGTAGCCAGACTTAGGCTTTACCTGGAGAGAGGAGAATTTACCTGGAGGAGGAGTTTCGGGGGTCAACGCCCCGCGGCCGGTCTGTGACCGGCCTCTGGTGGATCAGCGCCTGATCAACCAGACTTAGTCTTGGTTACAAGTACTGAATGATGTTGTAGTAGCCAGACTTAGGCTTTGGTTACAAGTATGGACTGATGTTGTAGTAGCCAGACTTGGGCTTGGTTACATTTCTGACTGATGTTGTGTGGCCAGACTTAGGCTTGGTTACAAGTACTGACTGATGTTGTAGTAGCCTGACTTAGGATTTACTGGAGAGAGAATTTACTGGAGAGAGTTGTTCGTCGGGTCAAAACGCCCCGCGGCCCGGGTCTGTGACCAGGCCTCCTGGTGGATCAGCGCCTGATCAACCAGATTAGTCTTGGTTACAAGTACTGACTGATGTTGTAGTAGCCAGGACTTAGGTTGGTTACAAGTACTGACTGTTGTTTGTAGTAGCCAGACTTGGCTTGGTTACAATTTCTGATGATGTTGTTGTGGCATGACTTAGCTGGTTACAAAGTTACTGGACTGATGTTGTAGTGGCAGACTTAGGCTTGGTACAAGTACTGACTGATGTTGTAGTTGGCCAGACATAGTCTTGGTTACAAGTACTGACTGATTGTTGTAGTAGCTAGACTTAAGTTGGTTACAAGTACTGACTGTGTTGTAGTAGCAGGACTTAGGCTGGTTACAAGTACGACTGATGTTGTAGTAGCCAGACTTAGGCTTGGTTACAATTTTCTGACTGATGTTGTAGTAGCCAGACTTAGGCTTGGTTACCAAGTACTGACTGATGTTGTACGTGGCCAGACTTAGGGCTTGGTTACAATTTCTGACTGATGTTGTAGTGGCCAGATTAGGCTGGTTACAAGTACTTCTGACAGTGTGTTCAGACACACAGATGATGCCACACTAAATACAAGTCTGTGGCCAGCACTGTGGTCACTATCTTGAACACTGTGTTTAACTGTCCACTTATTGAGAGATACAGAGACAGTATAATAACCTATGTGGACATGGTCAAGATATCTTATTAATGAAAAATAAGATGATACCAGTTATATTTAAGCAAGATTCCTAAATTTGCTTGTAACAGATAAGTTGAATTTAAGATATAAATCCAGATGTATTCCTAAATTAACCCTTTTTAGGCCTAGTTCCTAAGCTATTGCTACATCATGCCTTCTTGCACTACCCAATCCACTGGATGGTAGTGCTTCCCTTCCCTATCTTTTGCCTCCGTCCCTCCCTTTTACCCTGTTCCTAGTCTCCATCTCTCCCTGCCTTCCTGTCTCCCTCTCTCCCTGGCGTACTGTCTGCCTCTCCCCTTGCTCTCCCCCTGCCTCTCCCCTGCCTCTCTCCGTGCCCTCCCCTGCCTCTCCCCTTGCCCCTCTCCCCCTGCCCTCTCCCCTGCCTCTCTCCGTGCCTCTCCCCCCTGCCTCTCCCCTGCTCTCTCCGTTTGCCTCTCCCCCTGCCTCTCTCCTAGCCTCTCTCCCTGCCTCTCCCCTGCCTCTCCCCCTGCCTCTCTCCCTGCCTCTCCCCCTGCCTCTCTCCCTGCCTCTCTCCCTGCCCCCCCCCCCCCCCCCCCCCCCCCCCCCTCCCCCTAGCTCTCTCCCTGCTCTCCCTGCCTATCCCCCTGCCTCTCCCCCCTGCCTCTCCCCCTGCCTTCCCCCTGCCTCTCCCCCTGCCTCTCCCCGTGCCTCTCACCCTGCCTCTCCCCTTGCCTCTCCCCCTGCCTCTCCCTGCCTCCTCCGTTGCCTCTCTCCCCCCCCCCCTGCCTCTCCCTTGGGCCTCTCTTCCGAGCTCTCCCCTGCCTCTCTCCGTGCCTCTCCCCCTGCCCTCTCCCCCTGCCTCTCCCCCTGCCTCTCTCCCTGCTTCCTGCCTTGTTTGCGACTTGGTTACTATGGGGAGTTCTGGTTGTCGGTCAAGCTCATGTGTGGGAGTAGTGCCTGTTGTTTGTTTGTTGTTGTTGTTCGTTCTTGTCTTGATTGTACTGTTGTTGTTGTGTTGTTGGTTTGTTGTTGTTGTTATTATTATTATTGTTGTTGTTGTTGTTGTTGTTGTTGTTACTGTCGCTGTTCTCATCTTATTTTACTGTGTTGTTTGTTGTTGTTGTTGTTGTTGTTTACTGTCTTGTTCTCATTCTTATTGTTACTGTTGTGTTGGTGTTGTTGGTTGTGTTATTATTATTATTATTGTTGTTGTTGTTGTTGTTGTTGTTGTTGTTGTTACTGTCTTTGTTCTCTTCTTATTGTTACTGTTGTTGTTGTTGTTGTTGTTGTCTTTGGTGTTGTTATTATTACTGGTTTTTGTTGCTGTTTGGTTTGTTGTTGTTGTGTGTGGTGTTTATAATGTGTGTGGATGTGTCTGGAGAAAGGTATCTCCATCAATGGGGAGATAAGGGGGGTGGGGTTAAGCCCCTGCTTTTACATTTCCCACACTTGCGATGCAGGTGTGGACTAAGGGTGTCACCACCCCTCCTCGTCCATTAGCAGAGTCGAAGAGAGGGTTTATCGTCGCATCAAAGCTTCTTTAAGCCACACCAGAACATTACGAATCTCACCATGTCTTCCTCGCAGAGTTAGACTGCAACTAAATGGAATCTAGATAAAAAATAGATATAATCGACAGGTGTTCGTGGCATGTGTACAGCCGAGTCTTCTGGTATGTGAGAAATCTGCAGTAAATATATATTGCATGTTTGTCTAAAGAAGCTTCTGCTCTTAAGATCACTTAAAATAGTTTTGATATGCCTCTAGCCTGATAATAGAGCTAGTGACATTATATGAACAACCAAGCACCTTGGAGGTCAAGGAATTCCACACTCTTGATCCGGCTAAGTCGTCAGAGCTGGCCCTACGCCATAGACATTATGGTCAGCCGAAAATAACTACATATAGACGATTCTGGAGCTTCAAGAGTGGGATTGTGATGCGACAAAATGAATTCGCCAGTGACGATATGTGAATGACCGAGTGTCACCAGTGAGGCCACGCAGGGTTGAAAATAGAAATACTCGTGGCCACATCCGCTGTGTGGGTACGTTGAAACTCAAGTCTGTGCGTTGGACAATCTCCGGGGAAGAACTGTGTGTGGAAGAGACACCACAAATACGAACTCTCTACCACTGCACACGAGCGCAGCAACTCTCCTGCTGTTGAAATATAATGGACAGTCATATTAAACGCAGGGCAGAACATTTTCCGACAAATTCATACACACAGAAATGTAAATTTCGTGGTCAAACCTTGGCGTATATTCCGTGTCGCTTATTGATGCTTGACCGAATATTAGGAGGAATACAGGAAAGCTACAGTATGAGATAGTAACAATGGTTATTACTGCTAAGTGAGGTACCTCCAGTAATTCTTCCCATGTGGACATTATCCAGGAATATTTGTTCACAAGTTGAATTTCAGAATAAGTGATGGTTCGTCAGGTGACGTTCAATGTGGCCACAGTGACAAGGAGACGAATCAAACGTCATATCTTCAGTCAAGCCATTCGATACTTGTTATCGTCTAGTAAGACAAGAGTTCCACTCACAGTGAACCAGGTAAGTTTCTGTATCCACATAAGCATAATTGCAGTGCCCAGGGCTGGTCCCAAATTTGCACCCAGAATCACTCCCTATGAGCAAAAGACTTGGCAGGCGATGTTAACATCCCCCCAGTGAAAAGTGGGGGCCCGGACACAGTAAGGTGTCTTGGCCCAAGACTGTTCAAAACATCCCACCAGCCATTAGGAGAATTACTAATAGACTCCTGGTTGTCTTCAAGAGGGAGAGTGCCACAGATACGACCACACCGGGCTGTGGTTGTACGTTGAAACTAGGGCCAGCAGTAACAGCCTAGTTGATCCGGCCCTGTCCACCAGGAATCCAGAGCCGAGGGGCGCTGACACCGGAGCACCCTCATGGTAGATATAAAGGGGAGCAGGGTCACAGAATGTCATACTACACACAGGTAAGACGTATAGTCTAACCCAGTAATAACCTGCACATGGTTGTTAATTATGTCAGGAGGGCTGAGTTAAATTCTAGTAAACCAGCTGTGTCACACCCCAGTGGGAACTAAGATACATGATATACAGAAGATCACCAGTACCACAGCTGTTGGGTTTGACTCTCAGCCAGTAAGTGAGTAGCACGTGACTGTGTGTGTGTAATGTGTGTGTGTGTGGTGTGTGTGTGTGTGTGTGTGGTTCTGCACACAGTGTTCCAGGAAGACACTCACACACACATAACATGAATGGAGACAATTTTCTAGATAATCTTTCAGGAATCAACCATGACTTACTGATGGACTCTGAATGACTCACCTGTTCTCTCTCTGATTCTTTCTGTCTCTCTGTCTCTCTCTGTCTCTTGTCTGTTCTGTCTGTCTCTCTCTCTCTCTCTCTCTCCTCTCTCTCCTCTCTCTCTTCTCTCTATATATATATATATATATTATATTTATATTATATATATACTATATATATATATTATATTTATATATATATATATAAGTAGTCAAAAAAAAAACGGCTGGGGGGCTCCTTCCGGAAAAAGGCAGGACGGCTTGGGTGGCTTCTTCCGGTTTTGGCCTTCCACGGGGCGGTGTATCCGGTTCTAGGACCAGCGTGGAGGGTCACCTTTTCACACCAGGTGTACTTCCGGTTTTGACCATGAACCTCGCCCTCGAGGGACTACCTCCCCTTGACCCCCCAACCAATACCACCACCCACGACCCACCCCTTCCGCGACCCCCGTCGCGCCGCGCGCCCGGCGCCCGCCGCGCGCCCGCCCGCGCGCCCGCACCGCGCGCCCCGCCCAGCGCGCCCGGCCCGCGCGCCCGCCCACGCGCCCGCCGCACCCTTCGCGACCCCCGCCCGCGCCTTCTGCAGCGTCATCCGGATCGCCCCGCGCCTCGAATTTTTTTCCGATTTTTTTCGATTTTTATTTTTGAATTTCATTTTCTTGTGCTCTCCATCTCCTCGGATCAAATTTTTGAGGTTCCCCTCTCACTTTCACCCCCATCCCAAAATTTCTCGATATTACCAAGTTTTTGGATTCCCCCCTATGGGGGTTTCGAAATTCTCCATCTCCTCGGATCCCCCTCCCACTTTCAGCCCCCACCCCCAAAAATTTCTCGATAATACAAGTTTTTTGGATTCCCCCCTATGGGGTTTTCGAAATTCTCCATCTCCTTGGATCAAGGTTTTTTTTGGGTACCCCTCCTTTCACCCCCCATCCCCAAACAATTTCTCAATATCAAAGTCTCCACTTCCTCGGATCCCCCTCCCACTTTCACCCCAACAACCCCAAAATTTCTCGACAAATACCATGCTCATCTCTCGATCACGTTTTTTTGGATCCACTTATGGGGTTTTCGAAGATCAAGTTTTTCTCGAAATCAAAGTCTCCATCTCCTTGGATCAAATTTTTGGATTACCCCCTCTCACTTTCCACTCCCCCCCAAATTTCTCGGATTAATTACAGACTCCATCTCCTTGGATCAGGTTTTTGGATTCCCCCCTCTGGGGTATGCTTCTTACTACAGGTCTAAACATTTCTTCCCCTTATTATTTTAAAATGGAACTAAAAGTTTCTCTCATTAAGTCAAATGAACTAAGAAGGGTGTTTACTCGGCGGTCAGTGACGTCACGCGATGACCCCCACACACACAGGCTGAATCATGACGACCCTTTTGTTCATTAAAGTTAATAAGGGGATATAGTACTACATCATAGGCGGAAAACATTTTCATATCAGAAAGTCACATTTTTGTTTTTCGTTAATACCCACAACAATCCAACAATTTCTTTACAACACAAGTCTAGACATTTTTTTAACTATTTCATCTCAGGTCACTCCCCACGAAGTAACCTCCCCCCCACCCTCCCAAACCCTCACACTCCAACCAACACCTCACAATTTTACTCAATAACCCCCATTTTTCTCGTTTTTTTAACCCTTTTAGTTTCATTAAAGTTAAGTAAGGGGGACACATGCATCAGAAAAGTCACCACATCGCTTACATCCACTTTCGTTAAAATTCACTACTCACAATTTTACATATTACGAAGTTAATACGCACTTTTACTTTTGAACATCTTCAAAACCTCTCATAAATCATTTGAATACTCAACAAAAAATACCTTTATACATTTTCAAAACAACACTGAAATACTCCAAAAACATCATTCGAACACCCCCAAATCACCTCTGAATACTCCCAGAACACCTTTATAAGTACTCTTGCACATCATTTGAACACCTTCATAAGTACTCTCATAATCATTTGTACACCTTCAAAAAAACACCTTTGGAATAACCTCAAAACACCTCTTTTGAAACACCTTCTAAAACACTCTCATAATCATTTGACACACTCAAAAACACCTTTGAATAACCTCAAAACACCTTTGAACACCTTTCAAAACACCCTTGAACACCTTCAAAAAAACAACATTTGAACACACTCAAAACACCTTTGAACATTTCCAAACATCACTGAAACACTTCCAAAACACCATTTGAGTACTCCCAATTACACCACTGAATACTAATTAAAACACCGCTGAATTCAATCAAAACACCTCCTTCAACACATCAAAACACCTTTGAACACCTTCAAGAAACACCTTGGGACACCTTAAAACACTCTTGAACACCTTCAAAAAAACACCTTCGAACATTTCCAATCAACACTGAAACACTTCCAAAAACACAATTTGAGTACTACCAATTACACCACTGAATTCTACTAAAATCACCGCTGAATTTCAATTCAAAAACACCCTTCAACACCTTCAATAACACCTTTGACACATCAAAACACCTTTGAATAACCTCCAAAACACCTTGAACACTTCAAAACACCTCATAATCATTTGAACACACTCAAAACACTTTGAATAACTCAAAAACACCTTGAACAACCTTCAAAAACACCCATTGAACACCTATTCAAAAAACAAAAATTTGAACACACTCAAACACCTTCGAACATTCCAAAACAACACTGAAAACACTTCAAAAACCCCATTTGAGTTTACTCCAAATTACACCACGGAATACTAAACACCACTGATTACACTCAAAACACCACCAAAATCACTATAACTAAGATAACACCCAACATCCACAACACCCACAACCCCAAACACCACACACAATTTTTTCTCGTTTTATCTAATTTCATCAGAAAGTCACACACCCACACTCCACATTTTTTTCTCGTTTTTAACTAATTTCATCAGAAAAAGTCACATCAACAACCCACTTATAACGTCTTTTCGGTATCTCTAGTTCGACACCAACACCCACTCCCACAAAAACCCACGTCCACAAACACCTGAACTTTACCAAAACACTATTTGAGTACTCCCAATTACACCACTGAATACTACTAAAACACGCTGAATTCAATCAAAACACCCTTAAAACACCTTCAAACACCCTTGAACCCCTCAAAACCCTTAACACCTTCAAAACCCCTTTGAACACCTTCAAAAACATTTTGAAACATTTCAAAAACCCAAATTGATTACTCCCAAACACCCAATCAAAACACCTTTAAATTTAATCAAAACACCCTTAACACCTTCAAAACACCCTTGAAACACACCTTAAAAAACACCTTTGAACACCTCAAACACCTTAATACATTTGAACATTTCAAAACCCCTTTTGAAACCTCAAAACACCTTTGAACTCCCAATACACCCTGAACACCCTTTAAATCCCCTTTCAAAAAAAAACATTTGAAACACCACTAAAACACTTAACACCCAAAAAAACAAAATTTTTTTGGTATTTTTCCAATAACTCCAAAAACATTTAAAACACCGGGGCTAAATTCAACAAAACCACCCCAAACACCTTCCCCCTTAACACCTTTGAACATTTCCAAAACACTATTTGAGTACTCCCAATTACACCACTGATTACTACTAAAACACCGCTGAATTCAATCAAAACACCCTTCAACACCTTCAAACACCCTTGAACACCTTCAAAACACTCTTGAACACTTTCAAAAACACCTACCCTTGAACACACTCAAAACACCCTTCAACACCTTCAAAACACCTTTGATCACCTTTGAACACCTTCAAAACACCCTTGAACACCCTTGATCACCTTCAAAAAACAACATTTGAACACACTCAAAACACCTTTGAACACCTTTGAACATTTCCAAACAACACTGAAACACTTCCAAAAACACCATTTGAGTACTCCCAAATACACCACTGAATACTAAAACACCACTGAATACACTCAAAACACCACCAAAATCACCATAAACTAAGATCAACACCCACATCCCACAACACCCACAACACCCACAATTTTTTTCTCGTTTTATCTAATTTCATCAGAAAGTCACAACACCCACACCTCCCATTTTTTCTCGTTTTAACCCTTTTAGTTCATTAAAGTTAATAAGGGGCCACACTACATCAGAAAAAGTCACAAAAACAACCCACTTATAACTAAGACATACACATCACCCCTAAAACTTCCTTCCTTATTCATTCCGTATATCTCCTAGAGCTGTTTTAACCCCGACGGATCCACCACGACGTAGGAGCCGGAGTGTAGTAGGTGGTGTTGGAGTGGTGATGGTTCCTCTGGCTCCTACGTCGTGGTGGATCCGTCGGGGTTAAAACAGCTCTAGGAGATATACGGAATGAATAAGGAAGGAATTTTTGGGGGTGATGTGTATGTCTTAGTTGGAGGTAAAAGTCTTAGTTTTTGGGGGTATGTCCATGTTTAAAAATTTGCAATTGAAATGATAATAGGGGGGTCGTGTATTATTTTTTTTTTTTTTGTGATAGTGATATTTTATAGTCTCATGTTATGTTTAGATGGGGGTGGAAGTGTTGTGGTTTTTTTTGTTAGCTTTTTTGTGCGAATTTTAAAAAATAAGTGTTTTCAGTGATAAAAAAAGGTTTTGAGAGCATGATCTTAGATTTTTTTTGGTGACTTGGGATTAGGTGAAAGATGACGTAAACATATATGGAATTGGTGTCGTGATTTTTGTTTTAAAATTTAAAAAAAATTTTGGGTTTTTCGCGATCTTGGTGTTGGGGGCATAAAACGGTAATCGTTTTGGAAAAAGTGTCTTAGAAAATGTGGTAACAACAGGTTAAACAAGGGGGGGTTGGGTTTGTGAGTACCAACCCCAAGTAACACAATGGAGTGTGACGCACGGGGGTGAGCTCGTGGGGTTCCGTGAGGTGAGACACGGTTTTTGGTGGTATGGGTGAGTGCGTTAGATAGTCAAATATTATTTTTTTTTTTTTTTTTTGGGGTGTGTGTGTGTGTTTTAAAAAAGTTTTAAAAAGATTGTTTTTTGTGTTTTTATGTTTGAGGAAGTAACATGGTGATTGTATTTTTGGTTTTGTGAAAATATATGGTGTGTATAAAATTTTCATTTAGGGATATGTACAAATTTTTTGCGTAATGGGTTTTTTCATGCTTTTTTTTTTATGCGCCAAAGGGGGGGAGTTCTTGGTTTAGTGTTTTGGGGGATTTCTATAAAAAAGGTTTAGATGGTTGTTAAACTTATTTTCTGGCGATTTGAGGGTGTTTTGGATTTCATGGTATTGGTGTAATCATAGTTTTTTTTTTTGGGGAATTCAGGGTTGATGGGTTTTTTGAAGGGGGTTCAAATGAGTGCAGAGCATTTTTTAAGAAGATCAGGGGTTTTTCAGAGTTTTCAAGTTATCAGTTTTAGTTGGGTTAAAGGAATTTTTAGGTTGGATAAGTTAGTTGGTTAGTTAGGATAAGTTGGTTAGGTTGGGTTAGGTTGGATAGTTAGGTTAGGTTGGGGACGGTTAGGATATTAGGTTTAGGTGGGTTAGGTTGGGTTAGGTTGGGAAAGGGAAGTTGGTTTAAGTTGGGATTTTCGGGGGTTTTTGTGGGTTAGGTTTGGGTTGGGAAGGGTGTTATTTTTTAAGATAGAGGTGTTTTTTAATGGGGGTTATTTGGGGTTGGGTTTGGGGTTGGTAGGTTAGGAAAGAGTGATTGATGGAGTTAGGTTTAGGTTCGGTTAGGTGATTGGGTTAGGTAAAATTTAGGTTGGGGGTTAGGTATTGGTTAGGTTAAAATAGACAGTTGGTCTGGAAAGAATGATTTTCTCTTGGGGATGTTACCCCCCATTTCATGGCGTCGTCTGTCCTGATTGGCGCGGTGTTCATGATTTTTTAAAAATCTACCTTGGGTGTGAACCGCATTCCCCCCAGTGGTGTTGGGGGGGGGGGAAAGGGGGTACCCCAAGATCTCTCAAAAAGGGAAAATGTTTCTTTTTGGGAAATCGAGAAAATATTTCTACCATTGAGTGTGTTTACCAACAAAAAAAATAATGTTGATTTTACGATAAATTTTTCAAACTAATTTGGAAAATCCAAAAAAAGGAGCGTTCAAAAATTCGGGGTCTCTAATGTATTTTGGAAATGTTAATAATTTTAGCTTAGGTTAGGATAGGTTGGGTAGGTTAGGTTGTAAAAGGGTTTAAAAAGGTTTGGTTAGGGTTAGGATAAATTAGGTTAGGGTAGGTTAGGTTAGGGTTTGGTTAAGTTGGTAGGTTAGGTTAGGTTGGGTTTGGTTAAGTTAGGTTTGGTATTAGGCAGGTTGGTTATTTAGGTAAGGGTTTGGTTAGGGAGGTTGGTTTTGTTAGGTTTAGGGTTTGGTTTTTAGGTTTGGTAGGGAGGTTTTGGTTAGGGTAAATTTGGTAAGGTTAGGTTAGGTTTGGTTTTGGCTAGGTAGGATAAGTTAGGTTAGGTAGGTTAGGGTAGGTTATTTTTGGTTATTAAATTAGGTTATGTTAGGATAATTAGTTAGGTTTGGTAGGGTTTGGTTTTGTGTGTGGGGTGGTGTGTTGGGGTGTTGTTGTGTTGTGTTGGGTGGTGTGTGGGGGGTTTGGGTGTGGTGTTGTGGGATGGGGTGTTGTTTCGAACTAGAGATACCGAAAAACTTATAAGGGTTGTTTTTGTACTTTTTTCGATGTATTGGGGGCCCCTTTTTTAAAATTTAATGAACTAAAAGGGTTAAAACAAAAAAATGGGAGGTGTGGTGTTGTGACTTTCTGGAAATTAGATAAAACAGAAAAAAATTGTGGGTTTTGGGGGTGTTGTGGGATGTGGGTGTTGACTTAGTTATGGTGTTTTTGTGGGTTTTGGTGATTCTGGTGTTTAAATTCAGTGGTGTTTTGGGAGAAAAATGGTTTTTGGAAGTGTTTCAGTGTTGTTTGGAATGTTCAAAGGTGTTCAAAGTGTTTTGAGTGTGTTCAAATTTTGTTTTTTGAAGGTGATAAAGGGGTGTTCAAGGGTTTTTTGAAGTGTTAAAAGGTGATAAAAGGGTGTTTTGAAGTGTTGAAGGGTGTTTTGGGATGTGTTTAAAGGGGTAGGTGTTTTGAAAGTGTTCAAGAGTGTTTGAAGGTGTTCAAGGGTGTTTTGAAGGTGTTGAAGGGTGTTTTGATTGAATTCAGGGTGTTTAAAGTAGTAATCAGTGGTGTAATTGGGAGTACTCAAATAGTGTTTGGAAATGTTCATGGGTGTTGTGGGATGTGGGTGTTGTGGGTGTTGTTGTCGAACTAGAGAAAACGAAAAAAGAGGGTATAAGTGGGTTGTTGTTGGGACTTTTCTGATGAAATTAGAAAAAACGAGAAAAAAATTGTGGGTTTGTTGTGGGTTTGGGTGTTGTGGGATGTGGGTGTTGATCTTAGTTTTATGGTGATTTTGGTGGTGTTTTGATTGTATCAGGGGGTGTTTAGTATTCAGTGGTGTATTTGGAGTACTCAAATGGTGTTTTTGGAAGTGTTTCAGTGTGTTTGGAAATGTTCAAAGGTGTTCAAAGGGTTTTGAGTGTGTTCAAAGTTGTTTTTTGAAGGTGATCAAGGGTTGTTCAAGGGGGGTTTTGAAGGTGTTCAAAGGGTGTTTTGAGGTTATTCAAAGGTGTTTTGAGTGTTTTCAAATATTAATGAGAGTTTTTTGAAATGTTTTCAAAGGGTTTTTTGAAGGTGTTTAAAAGGGTGTTGAAGGTGTTGAAGGGTGTTTTGAGTGTTTTCCCCCAGGGGTTTTTTTGAAGGGTGAGGGGGGGTTTTATTGAATTCAGGGGTTTTTAGTAGTAATCAGGGGTAAAAAATTGGGAGACTAAAAAGTGTTTTGGAAAATTTTTCAAAGGGCAAAGTGTTTTAAAGGGTGTTGAAGGGTGTTTTATTAAACACGGGTTTTAGTGTATTCAGTGGGTTTTGGGAGTACTAAAAATTGTTTTTTTTGGGAATTTCAAAGGGTTTTGAGTGTTCAAATGTTTTTTTTTGAAGGGATCAAGGGGTTTAAAGGGGTGTTTTGAAGGTTTTTCAAAGGTGTTTTGAGGTTATAAAAGGGTTTGAGTGTGTTCAAATGATTTAAGTGTTTTGAAGGTGTTCAAAGGTGTTTTTGAAGGTTTTTCAAGGTTTTTTTAAAGGGTTGTTTGAAGGTGTTTTGATTGAATTCAGGGGTCTTTTTTAGTATTCAGGGTGTTTTGGGGGAAAGTACCAAAAATTTTTTTTTTGGGGAAGTTTTCAGTGTTGATTGGAAATGTTAAAAGGGTTTTATTTAAAGGGTTTTAAAGAGGGTTTTGAATGTTAAAGGGTTTTGAAGGGTTGAAGGGTGTTTTATTGAATTCAGGGGTTTATATATTCAGGGTGAAAGGGGGAACTCAAAATTTTTTGGGAAAATTTTTTTCAGGGTTTGGGGGATGGGGTGTTGTGGGATGTGGGTGTTGTTGTCGAACTGAGATACCGAAAAGACTTTATAAGGGGTTTTGATTGACTTTTCTGATGAAATTATTAAAACAGAAAAAAAAGGGAGTGTGGGGTTGTACTTTCGGAAATTAGAAAAAACGAGAAAAAAAAATTTTGGGGTTTTTTGGGTTTGGGGTTGTGGGATGAGGGGTTGTCTTTGTTTTTGGTATTTTGGGGGTTTTTATGTAAATTTAGGGGTTTTTGTATTCAGTGGTGTTTTTGGGGTACTCAAATGGTGTTTTTGGGAAAAGGGTTTTAGTGTTGTTTTGAAATGTTCGAAGTGTTTAGGTTGTTTCAAATGTTTTTTTTTGAAAGGGGTTCAAGGGTGTTTTGAAGGTGTTTCAAAGGTGTTTAGGTTAATCAAAGGGTTTTTGGTTTCAAGAAAAAGAATGTTTTTAAGGGGTTCAAAGGGTTTTGAGGGATTCAAAGGGGTTTTTATGTGTTTTAAAGGTGTTTTGAAGGTGTTTTAAGGGTGTTTTGATGAATTCAGCGGTTGTTTTTTTAGAAATGGTTTTAATTTTGGGGACTCAAAAAGGTTTTTTTGGAAGGTTTCAGGTTGAGGAAATGTGAAGGGGTTTTTTGAAGGTGTTCAAGAGTTTTTGAAGGTGTCAAAGGGTTTTGAAGGTTTCAAGGGGTTTGAAGGGTTTAGGGTGTTTTGAAAGAATTCAGCGGGGTTTTTAAAAAGATTTTATGGGGTAAATTTTGGGGTACTCAAATGGTGTTTTGGAAGTTTTCATGATGTTTGGAAAAGTTCAAAGGTGTTTTATG
>NC_069476.1:9296263-9319319 GCF_026875155.1 Cherax quadricarinatus
ATCCCCACAAAACTCCCCCTTGTTTGCTGAACAGCTTGCTGAGCTAAAACAAAAACCAACATACAATGACCTGAACACGTGACTTGAGAAACAGCGTGGGACGCTGTAGCGTGGGGTCACTTACAATTCTCGGAGAATTTTGGCAAATTTTGGCTGGATCCTGCTTGTACCTGTGTCTGGATGCTCAAAAGTGCAGACACAACATCAGGATAACTCGTTGAGAGACGGATGCTTCTTGTATGGGATGATGAAGTGAAGATGACTTCATACCTCTTCCTTCCTCTCTCTGGGCAAACAACTGCTGCGACCACTGCTTTCCACCATTTATAACGGGATTATTTGGTGTTCTGGTAGCGGGGAGTAAATGATACGTCTTCTTCGGAGGCTTCTTTGTTTATTGTTAAGTCGTGGTGGGTACACAGGTTTGTGTGTTTGTGCCCATGGCCCGGGCAGGGCCATCCCACGAGAGAGAGCTGGGAGTACGTGTGTCTTGCTGCTAGGCCGTGTGTGTGAGGCAGAGGCAAGGGCAGGCAGGCTGGCATGCCCACCGAGAGGCCTGGCTACAGAGGGCAGCACCTGAGTGGCGCGAAATATGAACTAAGCTGGCAGACAGCATGGGCTGTCTGTGCAGACAGTACAGGCTGTCTACAGAACTTCCTCCTCCCTCAGTTTATACACTTTCACCTCCCTCTTGCTTGCTGTTGCCATTTTCCTCTTTTCCCATCTACCTCTTACTCTAACTGTAGCTACAACTAAATAATGATCCGATATATCAGTTGCCCCTCTATAAACATGTACATCCTGGAGCCTACCCATCAACCTTTTATCCACCAATACATAACCTAACAAACTATCTTCATTACGTGCTATATCATACCTTGTATATTTATTTATCCTCTTCTTCTTAAAATATGTATTACTTATTACCAAATCTCTTTCTACACATAGCTCAATTAAAGGCTCCCCATTTTCATTTACCTCTGGCACCCCAAATTTACCTACTACTCCCTCCACAACATTTTTGCCCAATTTAGCATTGAAATCTCCAACCACCTTTACTCTCACACTTGGTTCGAAACTCCCCATGCATTCACTCAACATTTCCCAAAATCTCTCTCTCTCCTCTACACTTCTCTCTTCTCCAGGTGCATGTATGCTTACTATAACCCACTTTTTTACATCCAAACCTTTATTTTACTCCACATAATCCTTGAATTAATACATTATAGTCCCTCTTTTCCTGCCATAACTTATCCATCAACATTATTGCTACTCCTTCTTTAGCTCTAACTCTATTTGAAACCCCATTTATTCCTCTCCACTGAAACTCTCCCACCCCCTTCAGCTTTGTTTCACTTGAAGCCAGGACATTCAGCTTCTTCTCATTCATAACATCCACAATCATCTCTTTCTTATCATTTGCACAACATCCACGCACATTCAGACTTCCCACTTTGACAGTTTTCTTTTTTTTATTCTTTTTAGTAATTATTACAGGAAAAGGGGTTACTAACCCATTGTTCCCGGCATTTTAGTTGACTTTTACAACATGCATGGCTTACGGAGGAAAGATTCTTATTCCACTTCCCCATGGATATAAAAGGAAAAGTAATAAGACCAAGAATTATTAAGATAAAATCAAAGAAAACTCAGATGAGTGTGTATAAATAAACATGTACGTACATGTATGTGTAGCATGACCTAAGTGTAAGTAGAAGTAGCAAGACGTACCTGTAATCTTGCATATTTATGAGACAGACAAAAAACACCAGCAATCCTACCATCATGTAAAACAATTACAGGCTTTCATTTCACACTCACTTGGCAGGACGGTAGTACCCCACTGGGTGGTTGCTGTCTACCAACCTACTACCATATACAGACTTTAATGTACCTGCAGAGAAATTCTTCTTCTTCTTCTTCCTTCAACAAACGAGCCGTATCCCACCAAAGCAGGGTGGCCCAAAAAGAAAAACAAAAGTTTCTCTATTTAACTTTAGTAATTTAGCAGAGAAATTATCGGGTGTTGGCAAGAGGTGTGGGGTTAAAAAATAAAGAATCTAACACAAAGTGGGAGTTGTCACAGTTGTTCTTTACTGATGACACTGTGCTTTTGGGAGATTCTGAAGAGATTTGCTGAGGTTGGTGGATGAGTTTGGTTTGGGTATGTAAAAGAAGAAAGTTGAAAGTGAATACAGGAAAGAGTAAGGTGATGAGGATAACAAAAAAATTAGGTGATGAAAAATTGGATATCAGATTGGAGGAAAAGAGTATAGAGGAGGTGAATGTATTCAGATATTTAGGAGTGGACGTGTCAGCAGATGGGTCTATGAAAGATGAGGTGAATCATAGAACTGAGGAGGAGAAAAAGGTGAGTGGTGCACTTAGGAGTCTGCAGAGACAAAGAACTTTGTCTATGAGAGAATAGCTCTACCAATGCTCTTATATGGGTGCGAAACATGGGTGGTGAATGCTGCAACAAGTAGAAGGCTGGAGGCAGTGGAGATGTCATGTCTGAGGGCAATGTGTGGTGTGAATATAATGCAGAGAATTTGTAGTTTGGAAATTAGGAGGAGGTGTGGGATTACCAAAACTATTATCCAGAGGGGTGAGGAGGGGTTGTTGAGAGGGTTCAGACATGTAGAGAGGATGGAACAAAATAGAATGACTTTGAGAATGCATAAATCTGTAGTGAAGGGAAGGAGGGGTAGGAGTCGGCCTAGGAAAGGTTGGAGGGAGGGGGTAAAGAAGGTTTTGTGTGCGAGGGGCTTGGACTTCCAGCAAGCATGCACGAGCGTTAGAAGCAAATGGAAGCAAATGGTTTTTTAGGACTTGACATGCTGTTGGAGTGTGAGCAAGGTAACATTTATGAAGGGAGTCAGGGAAACTTGCAGGCCAGACTTGAGTCTTGGAGATGGAAAGTACAGCATTTGTACTCTGAAGGAGGGGTGTTAATGTTGCATTTTTATAACTGTAGTGTAAGTGTGCCTCTGGCAAGATAGAGATGGAGTGAATGATGATAAAAGTTTTTCTTTTTCAGGCCACCCTGCCTTGGTGGGAGAAGACCCATGTGTAAATAAAAAAATAAAATTCACCAGCTTTTAGGTAGTAGGTTGGTAGACAGCAACTTCCCAGGGAGGTACTACCATCCTGCCAAGTGAGTGTGAAGTGGAAGCCTGTACATAACTGTTTTACATGATAGTAGGATTGCTGGTGTCTTTTCTGTCTCATAAACATGCAAGATTTCAAATACATCTTGCTACTTCTACTTGCACTTAGGGCACACTACACTTGCATGTACAAGCATATATACATACACACCCCTCTGGGTTTTCTTCTATTTTCTTACTAGTTCTTGTTCTTGTTTATTTCCTCTTATCACCACGGGGAAGTAGAACAGAATTCTTCCTCCGTAAGCCATACGTGTCGTAAGAGGCGACTAAAATGCCGGGAGCGAGGGGCTAGTAACCCCTTTTCCTGTATACATTACTAAAATTAAAGAAAAAGAAACTTTTGTTTTTCTTTTTGGGCCACCCTGCTTCAGTGGGATACGGCCGGTTTGTTGAAAAAAAGAAGAATATTCAACAGCTAAGACACTTGTCTGCCCATAGAGAAGTTGGTTCAACTGAGAAAGTGGCCCCAGCCCTTTGGTCGACTATGAGAAGGAAGCCTTCATTTTCCTGTTGAAGAGGCCCAATCATGTACCCCAAAGTCTTCATCAATATAAATACAGTTGAAACCCAGGTTTCGGCCGCCCAGAGAATTGGCCGCTTTTTTGGCCAAATTTTGTCTAGCATTTCGGCCGTTGCCCCGGGTTTCGGCTGGCATACCAGACCTGTCTACCTGCCCGTACTTGCACACCTGCCCGCACAGGCATCGTGAGCCAGTCTAGTATTATTTATCCTTGAGTGAACATTACCTTGAGCTCTCATCCTGCCAGCCAGGCAGCCATCCAGCCAGCCAGGCAGCCATCCAGCCAGCCAGGCAGCCATCCAGCCAGCCAGGCAGCCATCCAGCCAGCCAGGCAGCCATCCAGCCAGCCAGGCAGCCATCCGGCCAGCCAGGCAGACATTCAGCCAGCCAGGCAGCCATCCAGCCAGCCAGGCAGCCATCCAGCCAGCCAGGCAGCCATCCATCCAGCCAGGCAGCCATCCAGCCAGCCATCCAGCCAGCCAGGCAGCCATCCAGCCAGCCAGGCAGCCATTCAGCCAGCCAGGCAGCCATCCAGCCAGCCAGACAGACATTCAGCCAGCCAGCCAGCCATCCAGCCAGCCATCCATTAATTGTGACTGTGAAATAAGCCACCATGGGCCCTGTGGTAAAGAAAGTGAGGAACACCATAGCAGTGAAGAAGAAGATAGTAGAAAAATATGAGAGTGGCATTCATGTGGAAGACCTTGCCAGGATGTACAGCAAAAACAAATCAACTATCACTTCTATTCTAGCGAAGAGAAAAAAACTCAAGGAAGCTGGTGTTGCGAAAGGTGTTGTCATGTTATCCAAAAATAGATCACAAACAGTCGAAGAGGTTGAGAAGTTGTTGGTGGTGTGGATCAACAATAAACAGACAGCAGGTGATAGTGTTTCAGAGTCGTCAATTTGTGAGAAAGCAAGGCAGCTGCATGCCACTCTTATAAAGAAAATACCTGGAACCAATGCTGATGTTAGTGAATTTAAGGCCAGCAGAGGCTGGTTTAACAGATTTAAGAAGCGTAGTGGCATAACACAGTGCGGTAAGGCACGGTGAGGCAGCAAGTTCAGAACAAACGTGCGGCTTAAAACTTCATGAATGAATTTAAGGGGTATGTAAGACGGAAAAATTCAAACCCCAGCAAGTCTTCAATTGTGATGAAAACAGGCGTGTTTTGGAAGAAAATGCCAGAGGACCTACATACTCAGGAGGAAAAGGCACTGCCAAGACACAAGCCTATGAAGATAGGCTAACTCTTTTGTTCTGTGCTAATGCTAGTGGGAAATTTAGAGTGAAGCCTTTACTGGTGTATCACTCAGAAAATCCCAGAGTGTTCAAGAAAAGCAATGTCATCAAGAATAAATTGTGTGTCTTGTGGAAAGCAAATAATAAGGAATGGGTCACGAGGCAAATTTCCAAAGAGTGGGTCCATGAAGTGTTTGGCCCCAGTGTGAAAAAATCTCTCCTTGAAAATAATTTGCCACTCAAGCATCTCCTGGTAATGGACAATGCTCATGCTCATCCTCCAAACTTGGAAGACCTATTGTCTAGGGACTTCAGTTTCATCACAGTGAAGTTTTGCCTCCTGTTATGGGGCTATAAGACCCAACATGTATTTATAAGTAACAGTTACTCTGGAATACCTAATTATATTGAATTGATGGGGACTCAGTTCTAAATGTCATAAGGGCTGATCAACCTTATGACTGAGAGGCAGCTGGGTCAAGCCTTTTTCTCAATATAATAGGTTATCCTATAGACACACACACAATTTAAATAAGTAGTTTATAAAGTTGTATTTCTTTTTGTAAAAGTAAAATTAAGGTGTGGTAGAATTGTGGTAACTGGAGAATTGTGCTTGGCACCAGTCTTTTGTTTTGGTGGGAGGAGCTTAGCTAGGCTTCTCTCTCTCCCTCTCTGACTCTCTCTCTCTGTGGCTGACCTTCAACCTGGCAGGATCTCTGGGTCCTTCTTCTATCTTTTGGGGCAGTATGTGTTGCTCCAGGGGTGAGTTTTATAATTTAAGTTGTGGCCACCATACCCAGGGTGACTAAAGTGTGTCAAAACATGGTTAGCCCAGAGTTATGTCAAGAAGAGAGAAGGACAAAAGTTAATAAGATACACCATGTGGGAGAACAGCTATGGAGTGTGTAGATCTTTGTTTTTAAAGTGTGAGGCTGTAATTGTATATTCTGTACATATCTATTGAGAATACAGTTATATTTTTATAGTAGTAGTTTACATAACCTGTGAAGAGGGCTGGTGAGAGGATATCAGACACTCAAGATGATCAGCCATGATGTAAGTATTACCCCTAGACAGATAAGGCCATTAAGTAAAAAACTACCCCACACTAGAACATGTAGTGAGAACCTTACTATCAAAGTAATAAGGGACAAACCAACGTAACACCTCCTCCAACCACTCCTCTCCTCCAGCCCATGGACCAGCAGGTCATTTCTAACTTCAAAAAACTCTACACCAAAGCAGTGTTTGAAATGTGTTTTGAAGTAACCTCAGACACTCAAATGACCCTAAGAGAGTTCTGGAGGAAGCACTTCAGTATCCTCCATTACATAAGCCTTATAGGTAAGGCTTGGGAGGGAGTGACTTCCAGGACTTTGAACTCTGCTTGGAGACAATTGTGGCCACAAGTGTGTCTCCGGAGAGATTTTGAAGGGCTTAAGGCTGACCCTGACCCTGCCAACTCTCTGCCTGTTGTGGAAGGTATTGTGGCATTGGGCAAGTCCATGGGGTTGGAGGTGAGTGGCAAGAATGTGGGAGAGTTGGTGGAGGACCAAAGGGAAGAGCTAACCACTGACAAACTGCAAGAGCTTCAACTGGTACAGTATCAGACCACAGCTGAGGAACTTGCTTCAGAGGAGGAGGAAGAGGGAGTGAAGGAGGTGCTTTCTTCAGTGATTAAGGACATGTATGCAAAGTGGAATGAGTTGCAAACTTTTGTTGAAAAGTATCACCCTGACCAAGCTGAAACAAGCCATATCTGCAACATGTTCAGTGACAAAAACCTTATCCCACTTCAGGGAAATCTTAAAGAGACGGCCAGAAGAAACAGAGCAGTCTTGACAGTTATTTTGTGACAGGGGGTCCAGTGACTCTCAAGCTGGTCCTAGTGGCCTTAAAAGACAAAGAAGGGAAGTAACCCCAGATAAGGATTGTTACCTAAAGTCTTGATGGAAGGGGATTTCCCCTTCCAAACAATAAGTCCTCCCTCTCTCCTCCTCCCTATCTTCCAGATGCCTGCAAGTCTCTTCAATAAAGGTAAGTAAATGTTATTTAAATGTTTATTTAAATTTTAATTTATGTATTGTATAATATATATGTATTTATCTGTGTTGTATGTAAAACTATAGTTATTCTTTAAAAAAATGTATTTTTTGTGAATATTTTTGTGGGTTCTGGACGTGATTATAGCAATTATATTATTTCTTATGGGTAATATTGCTTCGCTTTTTAGCAATTAGGGGGTTTGGCCTAGCTCTGGAATTGATTCAGGAAACACTGGTGGTTCACTGTGAGTACTACTGAGGCCAGTGTCCCTGGTTTTCCATCCATCCAAAGATTCCAAGATGGTTTTATGGTGAATGCCCAGTGGCATCACACCCTCAGCCTGTTGTGTAGGTGCTCCTCAAGTTTGTGAGAATGAAAATTTTATAGACACTGTTTTATCTGTGTTTATCACTTCGGTTAGGAGTAATTAACCTTTCAGGGTTTGGACGTACTAGTAAGCTTGGGCGATCAGTTGTTTTGAATCTATTACGCCTAAATTATAGCGCCTCAAATCTAGTGAGAGAAAGCTGGTAGGCTTGCATATGAAGAATTGGATCTATGTGGCTCAGTGTGCAGTATAAAAAAAATTGCAGCACCAGTGAGTAATGAGAAAAAAAAACTTTGGACCGTTTGTTTTTGTGGATTAAACAGCGACTTTGCACTGTATTTTCGTTATGGTATTTATTGTTGTATTCTAGTTTTCCTGGTCTCCATTTTATAGAATGAAGCATATTACAGGAAATGAGATGATTTTAGATGACTAAGAACGTACTTTAAATTGGCTCAAGTAGCAGAAAATGTTCTGATTTTTACAAAGTTCATAAGTTAAACCAATCACTGGTATAAGTGTCCAATAACACGTCAAACTGGTGAGTTATTATTCTTTCAACAAGTCGCGATATTATTTAACCATTTCTACACATGACAGTAGTTTGCCATAACAGTAATATCTTCTGTTTTTTGTGAGAATAAATAATCAGAGTGGAGTAGCAAAAGAATGTAAGAGGAGAATGGGACGGGATACTGAACAGATGAAATGATATTTTAGTGCCCGGATATGTCTTGTTTATTCTGGACACTATTTGAAAATTTGCATCTTTTGTGAATTTGTGTGACAATGTGGCAAAATTGCTAAATTCTGACATGTACAGTATAGCTAGATGACCTGCGTAACATGGTGTGGCTTTCTTGTTATCATCGATGAAGAAATGGAGAGTTCTACGCGAAACAGATATTTTTTTTGTCGCCTAGCACACAGGAATTGGCGAAAATTGGGCTCAAAGTGCGGCAAAATCGCGATTGCTAAACCACTGTCCGAGACCGTTAAATTTGCGAGAGCATAATCCGTCGTTTCATAAATTTCATACTTTTGGTGCTTATGATAAGGAAAAGATACTCTATCTTTTCATAAGAAAAAATAATTTTTTTTTTTAAATTTGGGCGACCTTGAGAACAAGTCCTGGGAGAGGGCATGGGACCTGTAAAAGGTAATAAAGGTCTTGTTTAAAATTAATTTTGTCATTTAGATCTTCTTATTTGATATTCAGTTATTACTTTCCCATCCTACAAGTGTCATTATCTTCTACAAAAAAAAAATGGTTACAGAGACAAGCATCTGAACATTTAACAAATGGGTAGAAAACATTTTGCAATGCTCAAAAACAAAAATCAGGCAAAAAAGATAGAAAAGAAGTGCATAACACTAATATGCAGTCTAGTTGTGTGTTAGCAGAAACATACCTCCATGATCACTGGTTAATTTCTAGTTTATATTTCCATAGAATTTTCAAATGTGCTATAAGACTTTTACGACTCTGATGGAATTAAAGGGGGGAAGAATAGATCTTGGGATTAGATGGCAGAGAAGGTGTGCGATTGTATGCTTATGAGGTATTTAGGAAATCAGTAACAGATTTGAAGTTTTAGTGATGCGAAGTGACTATCCGCTTTAAAAAAAGAAAAGTGGGAGTTGACTAGTTGATTTGGCAGCAATCACTGCATCCTCATTGACTGCATTTTTTTTTCTAAACGCAGTTAGGGGAAGAAAGTAAAGGTGAATGTGTATCTTCTTTTTAAGTTGTTATCATAAGCTAACACGAGTCACAACATTTACATAGCTAAATTCACATTACAGTCAAAAGACACAAAAAAAGCACAATAACGTGATGGAACAATACCCAAATACCGCACATAGGAGAGAGAAGATCGGCAACCTGCAGTCACATGTAAATGCGACCAAGTTGGATTGAAATATCGTGTAAGCTTACTCATCTGTGCAAGTTATTGTGATACAGTAATAAAATTCAGCCATGACAGATACTGAATCAAAATGCTGCATAATACATTTCCTCCTATGGTCATCCATACTTAGGGGTAAACACGTGGTGTGGTGGTGTATGTTGCAATTTTGTTACACATGAGGTTTACAGACAAAATCACTAAATGGCATTTATATCTCAAACATTGATGAGAAGACTTCAGATATGGTTTGCCTTTGCTATAGTAGAAGACTCTCGATAATAAAATTTCAATGTTCATTCTATAGTCTCTCATTGGATGGTTTCTTTGAAGATGTTTAATGTGGCTGTAAATTCTTCGGTCGTTTCGTCAAAATTTTTAGTAGTTTGGTAAGAGAAACAATCAGAGAAGATTTAAGTGTACGTGCCATGTTGAAGCGTGCTGCGCACAATTAGTGAAGTGACATATGGAGGAATTAATGTATATTATAATACGAAGGGTATGTCCGAAGCAGTACGAAAAAAAGAAGACATGACAACGAAGAAAGATGGGAGAACAAGACAGAAGAAAGGTAAAAAGATGCTAAAAATTAAAAAGATAGTAAGAGAGATTTAAAAAAATATCACCTCAGAAAGATTAAAGGAAAGACCGAATGAGATAGATTAGTAGATAGAGATTCATAGAGATAGGATAGATAGAAGATAAAGATATACTGAATATATATACAGAGAGAGAGAGAGAGGGAAGATTTTTACATTCTTGTAATTAAGTGCTATTACCTTCTTTTTGGATATTGATTTCATAACTGGGAAAAATTTTCCTATTCCTTTTCAAATATTCCAAGGACACAATTATGAATATTAAGATTTCACGTACTACAGATTTATTGTTTAATCTGACCACTGCCAAATGGCAACTATTATTTCAGTCGAAGAAACATTCACTTGGACATTCCCAGCAAAAACTTCGATAAACTAATTCCACATAAAACGTAAATTATCAGGAGGGTAAACGCCAGAGATAAATTATTTGTTTGTGTTACCTGTGTTTGTGAGAGAGTGCACCATACTGTTTGATGTTGTGAGGGAAGAGGACAGACAGAGTTACACCTTATGAAACTTCTTCGTTACCCACGTTAACCTAATGACCTGCAAAAGATAATACGAACTATAGTACAAATGGTGAAGTATACACTTGCGGGATATGAAGTAATCTTTGAGGTGTAATGGATAAAATTTGCTAAGACAGTCCAATAATGATGAAGGTAAATCCATTTTTTCTTTTGGGTCGTTGCCTTGATTGGTGAGACATTTAACGAGCTTACCAAAAAAGTGGTTAATTTGGATTAGGTATGAATTAATCTAAAAGAATATTAGGTATTTTGGGAGATAAAATAAGTAATATGGAAGCATAAGACCCAGCTCCCCATAGGGGAATAAGAGTATTTGTGGACATAAAAAGTAATCAGGAGATAAGTAATCTAGGAGCGTACAAAACAATCTGGGAGCAATAAGTAATCTGTGAGCATAAGAAATAATATGGAACATAAACATTTAATCTGGGAGCATTAGTTAGTTATAGTCCGAGTAATCTGGCGAGCATAAAGAGTAACTGTGAGCATTTTTTCTTTTTACAAAGCTAGGCAATCTGGGATGATATTAAGTGCTTGGAGATATTAAACACAGTAACCTGGGAGTTATAAGATGTGATCTTTCACTCATTAATCACACTGTATTGATATGGTTTACCATATGGAAACTGTTACAAAAAATGCAATATCTATAACTAATAAAACTTCTCCAGTGAATACTAGACAGGTCTGCCCTCTACGCCACTTACTAGCCATCCTTTACTGGGTTTTTGTAACAAGTAGCCGAATCCTGTGTCCTATCTATCCATATCTACCAAAACAGTCTAAACACGAACTAACGCAAGAGAGCGGACAGATGTTCCACAACAAAGGGCAAGCAAGCGGAGAGCAGGAGAGGGGGGTGTTGTTGGACCAGCAACAGCCAAAGAGAGAGAGGAAGGAAAGGCAGTCTCTCTATCAGGTGGGGATCACTCCACCCTGGTCACATGACTTCCTGGGCATGTTCCTCCCAGCAATACAGAGAAGCCGGCACTTATAACAAGTGAGGAGGCAGTTATAAGGTAGTTTGCCAATACGGGCAGATATCAACACTTACGAGCAATGAGCACAAAGTAAGGTTGTAAATGGTTACGTCCTACTACTGGTATAGCTAAGTCAAATAATAATATAAAGATATATTTACGATTTATGTAAAGCACCCTTCTGGCAAGACAATGATGGAGTGAATGGATGGTGAAAGTTTTCTTTTCGGGGCCCACCCTGACTTGGTGGGACTCATGCCAGTTTGATAATAAAAAAAAATAATTAATTTTTTTTATAGCCGGATTTGAGAGTCTGGAAAGGGAATTACAATGCTTCACTTTACAGGAGGGTTTGGGATATTGGCAGATTGGTTGTTATGTTGTGTATCTTTATACGGTATTTGCTTCTAACTGTTAGTATTCTGAGCAACTCTGCAAAAGCAGTTGATAATGTGTGAGTGTGCGAAGTGATGACTGATGATGAAAAGTACTTTTCTTTTTGGGTTTATTTGTTTTTGGGGCACCTGCTCGGTGGGAGCCGACCGACTTGTTGAAAAAAAAAAAAAAAAAAAAAAAAATAAAAAGATAAAAAAAAAAAAAAACAAAAAACATTATATTATATATTATAATAAATATATATAAATATATTATATATATATATATTTACCACACAATGTATGTGCAGTATGACCTAAAGTGTGAGAAGAAGTAGCAAGAATACCGACAATCTTGCATGGTCTATGGAGACAGAAAAAAAGGACACCAGCAATCTACCATCATGGTAAAACAATTACAGCTTTCGGTTGGCGGTTGCAGTTTTACAAACTAGTACTTAGCAAATATCAGCATCTAACTTATGATGAACAGTTAATACTACAACGAAATCGAGATATTACATGTAATAAAGTGTGACCATTCAGGGGTGCAAAAGATCCAAAGATGAATGAATGAGTATGTCATGGTTTTCATGCATAGTATGATTATGTATTATAAAGCAATGAATAGTTTTACCAAAAAAAGTTGAGTGTATTACTGTTGCAATAATCCAGGTCATACATAATTAATCTTAAAACTTAAGTGAATTTAAGAACTGTGGCTAGAGCAGTAACTTCTTCAGCAATGGAAGCCAACTCATAAGCTAGGGGATGGCAGAGATATCTGGTGTAAATTTAAATTGTGGAAGCATACAACAAAAAACAGCGTGGAAAAAACCAAAGAAACAAACTAAATGCAGGAGGAGAAATTTATGACTTAGTGTGGTGACAATTTCAAGTATTTCTCGGTACAAAAGGTCAGGACAAGGAAATTGTTGACTGAAAGGAGACTGCAGGCGAGGTCTTTGAGATTTAGTGCTTGACAATGTGAATCGACCTATTCCAGCCAGATAAGGAAGAAAGATTACTGAGAAAATGTTGGTGGAGCTTATCAACGATAAAAAAGAGTTGATAATCACGAAGAGGAGTGGAAGGAGAAACTGCAGTAAGATAGTATTATGCACAGTAATATAACAGCTCCATGCTGTGATAAAACTATTGAGGCCTTGACACATCTAGAGCATGCTCTGAAACAGCTCAGGACAAACAATCAGCTGTATGATAGTACTGTATGGAAGATGACCAGAGATGCATGACGCATACTTGAGAGCTATAGTAAGTTGCCTCAGCCATCCCTTCTCATCCATGCTCCATCCATCTACTTCATTACCAAAATCTCTGACATCCACCTAGCCCAGTCGGGACACTGGAAGCTCTCTTGATGTCAGACTCTACTCGCACTCCATCAACAGCATCATTTACCGGTGAAAACATTCACATTGGATTATTTTACCAGGTTATCTGGATGTATCATTAGTTTAAATTTACATAATGAAGTATTGTATATATGTACTTATTTTATGTGCATAGCATGTATGTTTTTTATTTCCTCATTTGTTCAATAATCGTATTATTAGTTCGATGGGAACAAATTTAAAGAACAAGTTGTTGGGCTTTCATGAGGTTTATCGTACATACCAATTTACCCATAAGTTCCTCACTTCACATGACCATTTCATGATATAGCTCATTTTGAGGAAAGTAACCTGAGCATAAGGTGTGTGGTCTACATACAGCAAATACCAAAGCAACTCTTTAACTGAAATCTTAGGATTAAAACCAACTAAGATTTCTTTTGCATTTCATTTAAATCAATTAAATCTTACTTCATAAAACTTTATCTAGCTGTTAAGAACAACGTGAATAAGTTTATGCTATAATTAAATCCCTTATACCCTCAGGTACATTGCTTCCTCATTTTTATACGAATTAAGTATGTATACCATATTCTCTGCAGGTTTCTATTATTATAGAGATTCTATATAATATATGACTAAACCTTAAATTTTCCCAAATAAATAGAAACTATTATTACTTTCTAACCACATGAGATGCTGCATGACTCAAGAAATCGAATTCGCTAACGCGACGGGCTGGAGTATTGAGACTCTATGACGCGGGTTCAATCATGGAGGGGTCTGATAGGGATTGCTGCATACTTCACAACGTAATCCATGCGAAAGAGGACGAGCATGACCTTCGAGGCAAGTTATGGAGCTGGTTTGGGGGTAAGTAGTCGCAACATCTTGTCAACAAGTACAGCAGAGCACACAAAGTTAAAATGAGCACTCCCGATGGTACTGACAATAATACCTAGACTCTGGAAAAAAAAAAAAAAGTACAATAGACACCTTCTATATGATCAATATTTATAAAACGAAAAAACTTAAAGCTTTACTGCAAAATTAAAGAACCTCACTATTAAATTGTTACTTTTAAGTATGTTATCAATATAAATAAAAACTTTATCTTTATTAATGTATAGATATTCACAGTTGGGCCCATGCTACCCAAAAACTTATACTTTGTAACCTCATAAATTTGATACTATATATTTTCATAGAGGGAGAGGGCGGGCTAATAATGTGGTAATCCAAAGGGGGACCCCCAATAATGTTGCTACTTCGAGGGGCACCCCAATTACTGTGCTACTTCCGAGGGGCCACCCCAAACAACTGTGCCTAGTTCCTGAGGGAGGACCCAAAATGTGCCTCGTCCATGAGTGAGGGGCACATTGCTGGCCTATGCCTAATATGAAGGAGAAGAACCCAATAGTGCTATCTCAGGGGGGGGGAACAACATTGTTACTAGTCTGGGGTCCACAAACACAATGTGATAGTCCTGGGGTCCCCAACAATGTGCCTAGTCCTGAATCCCAACGATGTGCCTAGTCCTGGGAGTCCTCAACATGTGCTAGTCAAGGGGACCAAATAGTGCCAGTCTGGGGGACCCCAAAATAGTGCCTAGTGGGACCCCAACAATGTGCTCGTTCGGGGGGGACCCAACAATGTGCCTGAGTCCTGGGGGATCCCCAACAATGTGCTTTCCAGGGGGTACCAAAAATGTGCCTAATCTGGGGGTCCCAACCAATGTGCCTAGTCCTGGGGACCCAACTATGTGCTCGTCCTGGGGACCCCACAAACAATGTGCTCTTCCCAGGGGACCCCAACAATGTGCCAGTCCCGGGGGACAACAATTGTGCTAGTCTGGGGGACCCCAACACATGCTGCCTAGTCCAGGGGACCCAAACAATGTGCTAGTCCAAGCAGGAGAGGGGTCCAGTAATGTGCCTAGTCCTGGAGGGAATGTGGGGGCCAAGAAAGTGCCTGTCCCGACGGGTGAGCCAACAGTGCACAGGGTCCACGTGACCGGTGGCAGCAGTATCTGTACCACTCATCACCCCCTGTCACATCGGACTAAAATTAGCAACATTTCCCTCCTTTTTGAAGTTGTATTCCATTACTGTATTGTCTACATCAACTATATGAATTATCATGTAAAATATGAAAGAAAAATATTTTTTCCAGTAATTTAACAATGCTACCAGCTGGGTCTGACGAGAACATTGTGACCTTTTTTAATCATGTTTATGAGTACACTCACAGGATGAGCTGGTGTGCACAATGTTGTAATAGCTAACTGGGGCAGCACAAAAAACAAATATGAGGAAAATTAGGAAGGACCCAGGCTAATATAGGGGGGGGTACACTGACTTTTTTTTTTTTTTTTTGGGGGGGGGGGGGTTATATAGTTAATTTTAATTGCAGTGTGGAAATTGTACTTATGTGCAGCTGGGGCTATATAAGTTTACATACTAAAGAAACAAAGTTTCTTTTGGAAGGAGAAAACTGGAAGAAAATGTTCCAATTAAGTCAGATGGCACCCCATCCCACCTGCTTAAATCCGCAGTATCCAGCCGCACACGCTCATGAGCCTTCTACAAACAGGCCTCTCTCAAGAAGAATGGAATGTGAAAATGTTAATTACGACAAGCTGCGAGTGTCTGTTCATCAATCACGTAGATGGACAGTTTGTGTCGCCTGGAGCGGCTAATTATTGTGCACCCGCAGTCATCCCACTGATCGCGTGTTGCAAAAAAATGGTCCTTGAGGTTACAAAGGGAGTGTCAGGACCTCATGAACATTGTTACATCACAGAAATACTACTAATTTACATTACTTCATACAGTTTGTAACAATTACATATGGGACATAATATAAAAAATATATAGTTACTACCATTGATAGAGATTATTATTACACTACTTCGGGGAGATTAGTTGCATTTAACAGAAGATCAAAGAAGGAACACTGCAGGAGGCCTATGGCCCATGCGAAGGAAGGTTCAGTCTCCACGTAGCTTAGCAATTCTTTAGTTCCCTTTGTATCTCTGTAGCAACTTCCAGTTGAGTTTTGTTAGTGGACCCAAATATTCATGTAAAGTAGACCAACAGCGTCCTTATAGCTAGTTCACACAAATAGCATATCTGCAAGTCGGCCAGCATTTATGATATCAGAAGGAGTCGTGTGTTATTTGAGCTTGCGTCCCCCATGTACCCAGCTTTACGATATTGCGACACAATTAGTAACTTTGCCTGTGTGAATCCTTAAGTTCCATGTAGTGTTTAATTCTGCTATAGTATTTGTTACGCCTATCGTTCAAAAGTTAACACAAAGGTGGTCAGAGGACGGGACGAAACACATTATGTTGATTGGTTTGGTAATTGGTTCATTAATTTTTATGGTCCACGAGAGAGGGTAACTGACCTAAAATTTTTAAATTGTAAAAGTTCTAACAGTGAGTTTTTTTTTTTCAGGTACATGTTCATTTTAATTTAATTTTCACAGGCGATATCATCTTACCTGGGGTTTCGCCCCAGGTGGGTCGGGCCCCCCCGGGCCCCGGGGCCCTTGACCAGGCCTGCGGTCGATCAGAGCCTGATCAACCGGGCTGTTATTTTTGGGGCTCATTTAGCCCAACGTACTAACCAAAGCCTGGTTGTTTGGGGGGTACTAAGAAATCCGCCCAGCCCCCTCTTGAAGGGGAGCCAAGGGCTATTGTAAATTTTCCCCTTATGTCTGGGGGGAGGTTTTAAAACAGTTTTGGGGCCCCGGGGAATTTAAAATTGTGTTTTCTCTTAATGTAAAAAATGGCGCTCCCCAGGGTTTTGGGCCCCTGGGAGGCAGCATTTAGGTTACATAGGCTATCACTTTGGAACAAGCAGTCTGTTTTGGGATATTTTTTATCAAAAAACCAAACGCTAAAAACCCCCGGGTTATACAGCCCCGGGTTTTTTTGCATAAAAATTTTCCCAAGGGGGGGGGGAAAAAAGGGGCCCAAAAAAAACCCCCCCAAAAACCCCCAAAAATTTTTTTTTAAAACAGTTTTGGGGGGGGGAAAACCTTTTTCCCCAAAAAAAAAAAAGGGAAAAAAACCCCCAAAAAAAAAGGGGGGGGGGGGGGGGCCCCCCCCCCCCCCCCCCCCCCCCCCCCCCCCCCCGGGAAAAAAACCAACCCCCCCCCCGGGCCCCCCCCCAAAAAAATTTTTTTGGGGGCCCAAAAAAAGGGGGGGGGGGTTTTCCTTGGGGGAGTTGGGGGGGGGTTCCCCGGGGGGGGGGCCCAAAAAAAAAAAAAGGGGGGGGGGGCCCCAAAATTTTTTAAAAAAAAAAGGGGGGGCCCGGGTTGAAGGTTGTTTGGGGGGGGGGGGGGAAAAAAAGGGGGGGGGGGAAAAAAAAGGGGGAAAATTTTTTAAAAAATTTTTTTAAAAAAAAATTTTTTAAAAAAAAAAAAAGGGGGAAAAGGGTTGGGAAAAAAGGGGGAAAGGGCCCCCCCCCCAAAAAACCAAGGGGGGTTTTTTAAAAGGGGGGCCCCCCCCCCTTTTTTTGGGGGGGGGGGGGGGAAAAAATTTTTTTTTGGGGGGGCCCCCCCCGGGGGGGAAAAACCCCCACCCTTTTTTTTGGGGGGGGGGGGGGGGGGTTTTTTGGGGGGGGGGGTTTTTCCCGGTTCCCCCCGGGGAAAAAAAAAGGGGGGGGGGGAAAAAAAAAAAAAAAAAAGGGGGTTTTGGCCGGAAAAGGGGGGGAAAAAAAAAAGGGGGGGGGGGCCCCCCCCCCCCCCCCCCCCGGGGGGGTTTTTGGGGGGGGGGGGTTTTTTTTTGGGGGGGGGGGTAAAAAAAACCAAACCAAATTAAAAAAAAAACCCCCCCAAAAAGGGGGAAAAAGGGGAAATTCCCCCCCCCCCCTTTAAAAGGGGGAATTTTTTTTGGGGGGGGGTTTTTTTTGGGGGAAAAAAAAAGGGGGAAAAAAAAAAAAAAAAAAAAAAAAAAAAAAAAAAAAAAAAAAAAAAAAATTGGGGAAAAACCCCCCCAAAAAAACCCCCCTTGTTTTTTGTTTTTTTTCCCCTTTTTTTTTTCCCCCAAAAAAACCCGGTTTTTTAAAATTTAAAAAGGGCCCCCAAAAAAAGGGGGGGGCCCCCCCCCAAAAAAAAAAACCGAAAAACCCCCAAATCCAGGTGATTTTTTTGGGGGGAAAAAAAAAAAAAAAAAGGAAAAAAAAAAAAAAAACCCCCCCGGGCCGGGGGGGGGGCCAACCCCCAAAAACCCCCCCCCAAAAAAACCCCCAAAAAAAAAAAAACCCCCAAAACCCTTTTTTTCCTTAAAACCCCCCAAAAAAAACCCCCAACAAAAAAAAACTTTTAATTTGGGGGCCCCGGGGAAAAAAAAATTTTCAGGTTCCGGGAAAAAAAAAAAAACCCCAAAAAAAAAAAGGGGGGGGCCCCCTTTTTTTTAAAGGCCCCCCCCCCCCCCCCCCCCCCCCCCCCCCCCCCCAAAACCCCCCCCCCAAAAAAAAAAAAACCAAAAAGGGGGGGGGGAAAAAAACCCCCCGGGGGTTTAAAAAATTTTTAAAAAAAATTTTTTTTAAAAAAAAAAATTTTTTTTTGGGAAAAAAAAAAAAAATTTTAAAATTAAAAAACCCCCCCTTGGGAAAAAAAGGACCCAAAAAAAATTTTTTTCCCCCAAAAAAACCCCCTTTTTAAAAAAGGCCCCAAAAAAAGGAAAAAAAAAATTTTTAAAAATTTAAAATTGGGGGGAAAAAAAATTTTAAAAAAACCAAAAGGCCAAAAATTAAAACCCCTTTTTGCAAGGGTTTGGGGGAAAAAGGGAAAAAAATTTTTAAAAAAAAAAAAAAAAATAAAAGGGGGGGAAAAAAAAAAAAAAAGAAAATTTTGGGGGGGGCCCCCCAAAAAAAAAGCCTTAAAACAAAAACCCCCGGAAGGGTTTTCCCCCTTTCCCCCCAAAAAAAACCCAAAAAGGGGAAAAAAAAAAAGGGGAAACCCCTTTTTTAAAATTTTTTTTTTTACACAAAAGATCATTTTGCAGTAATATGGTAATGGTTAAACCTTTTTAGATGCGACAGAAAAAACGGGCAAAAAGGGGGGGGTTGGCCTGTATGTCAAAGAGTCCCTTTCGCAGGGGAGTTGCAAACACCAAAAAATGGGTATTTTGAAGTTCTATCAAAAAAGATCGAGAAAAAAAACCCTAGTCTTTGGGGTTATATACAAGCCCCCAGAGCAACCCTCAAAACCCGTTCAAGGAACAGCTACTGAAAATCAAATTACTTTTTGGGAAAAACCCTTCCAGCTCCATCCCCAAACATCTTACTGCTTGGTGATTTCAACCTAAGGCATACAAAATGGAAGAATGTAGCAAACAATGTTATAGCTGAAACAATCCCGGAGGTAGCGCAGATGAAAGGTCAACACACATGAGCTACTAAGTCTCTGCGAAAAACACACCTTAACCCGCAGATAGTGGAGCCAACAAGACTAGAAAACACACTTGACCTTTTTCTTCACAAATAATGAGGACCTGATAAGAGACAAGAATATCAAAAAAACTAATTCCGATCACAATCTAATCGAAGTCCAGACGTACATGCATAGGGGTCCTGAACAGCAGAATGCATGTACCTGTGAAGGTTTTCTTCAAAAAATACAATTTCAACAACAAGAACATCAACGGGGGACCAGGTTAAACCATGTCCTACACGAAACATGTTGGGAAGATGTTTTCAAATGACATGGATCCAAACCAGTGCCTTGAAAGGATCAACTTCCTGGTAGCCGAAGATGTTCTAGGCATTTTCCCCCTAAGAAAAAAGAAGAGCAGGAGTAAACTGGAGAGAAAAAGACGCTCCCTCTACAGAAGACGACGAAGAGTCACTGAGCTCCTCAGGAGTGCTAGAATATCTGATACACGAAAGGAGGCGCTGACCAGGGAAGTGGAAACTATCGAACTTAAGCTAAATGACTCTTACAGGAACCAGGAGAGGCAGGAGGAGCTTAAAGCTATTAGTGAAATTGAAAGAAATTCAAAATTTCTTTATATGCCCAAAAACAAGGCAAATACCACATCTAGATCGGGCCCTTACTCAGACAGGATGGGACTTACACAGACGACAACAAGGAAATGAGTGAAATATTGAAATCCCAGTACGACTCTGTGTTTAGTGAACCACTAATCGTCTGAGGATCGACGACCCAAATGATTTCTTCATGAATGAGCCTCAAAACTCCATAAATGTATGCCAGATTTCCGACATTACCCTAACTCCGATAGATTTCGAAAAAGCCATTGACAACATACTTATGCACTCAGCCCGGGCCCAGACTCGTGGAACTCTGTTTTCATTAAGAACTGCAAGAAACCCCTCTCGTGTGCCCTAAGTACACTATGGAGGAGGAGCTTGGACATGGGTGAAATTCCACAGTCACTTAAAACAACGGATATAGCCCCACTCCATAAAGGTGGCAGCAAAGCATTAGCTAAGAACTATAGACCAATAGCTCTGACGTCCCACATCATAAAAATCTTTGAAAGAGTGCTAAGAAGCAGGATTGCAAATCACCTGGATTCAAAATCTGCACAATCCAGGGCAACATGGGTTCAGGGCAGGTCGCTCCTGCCTCTCACAACTACTGGATCACTATGACATGGCCTTGGATGCACTGGAAGAAAATCAGAATGCAGATGTAATATACACAGACTTTGCAAAAGCATTTGACAAATGCGATCATGGCGTAATAGCCCATAAAATACGTGCTAAAGGAATAACTGGGAAAGTGGGGAGATGGATCTTCAACTTCCTAACAAATCGAACACAAAGAGTAGTGGTCAACAGAGTTAAATCGGAGGCTGCCATAGTGAAGAGCTCTGTTCCACAAGGCACAGTACTCGCCCCCATCTTATTCCTTATCCTCATATCAGACATAAACAGAGATATACACCACAGCACCGTATCATCCTTTGCGGATGATACTAGGATCTACATGAGGCTGTCATCTGCTGAGGACGCGGTTAACCTCCAAGAAGATATAAACAAAGTTTTCCAGTGGGCAACGGTAAACAATATGATGTTCAATGAGGACAAATTCCAACTACTCCGTTATGGAAAACTGGAGGAGATAATAACTAGAACAGAGTATACTACTGACTCCGGCCATACAATAGAGCGGAAAAATAATGTAAGGGACTGGGAGTAGTAATGTCTGAGGATCTCACTTTCAAGGATCACAACAGTGCCACGATCGTACGTGCAAAGAAAATGATAGGATGAATAATGAGAACTTTCAAAATGAGAGATGCCAAGCCCATGATGATCCTTTTCAAATCACTTGTTCTCTCTAGGCTGGAATACTGCTGTACATTAACATCTCCATTACAAAGCAGGTGAAATCACAGATCTAGAGAGTGTACAGAGATCCTTTACTGCACGTATAAGTTCTGTCAAGCACCTTAACTACTGGGAACGCTTGGAAGCACTTGACTTGTACTCGTTGGAACGCAGGAGGGAGAGATATATCATAATCTACACTTGGAAAATCTTGGAAGGAATGGTCCCAAATCTGCACACAGAAATCACTCCCTACGAAAGTAAAAGACTGGGCAAGCGATGCAAAATGCCCCCAATAAAAAGTAGGGGCGCCATTGGTACACTAAGGGAAAACACCATAAGTGTCCGGGGCCCAAAACTGTTCAACAGCCTCCCATCAAGCATTAGGGAAATTGCCAATAAACCCCTGGCTGCCTTCAAGAGAGAGCTGGACAGATACCTAAAGTTAGTGCCGGATCAGCCAAGCTGTGGCTCGTACGTTGGACTGCGTGCGGCCAGCAGTAACAGCCTAGTTGATCAGGCCTTGATCCATCGGGAGGCCTGGTCATGGACCGGGCCGCGGGGGCGTTGATCCCCGGAATAACCTCCAGGTATACCTTTATAACTTTGATGAGTTCCGAGAGTTTTTTTGCTCCCTGAGACTGGCCATGGGCAAATATGAATTGGTAACATGTTATAACCAGAAACTCGTGCCCAATTCGTTATTAACTTATTAGTTGATGTATGATGCCTCCCAGATCAATTGCCCTAAAGACTGATGAGGACAAACGTCCCGAGGGAAGAAAACGGGAAATTCGTCACTGATGTTCAAGGTAGGGAGAAAGTAGAGCAAAATCTCCACACTCCACCAAGGCGAGTGCAGAAAGTTAGGACAGGTAGTTATTAAGATAATAAAAATGGTTATAAATTAAACTTAATTTTAAAAGGTGGACCGGTAAGCCAGGGGGAAAGCGGGTCAGGAAACATTTGTCATGTTTCCTGACAAATCTTACCTAACCTATTTCTTAACTACGACCTCCAAACCCCTCAAAGGAGGTTCCTTGATGCTGGTGAGGGGCTCCTGATCTAGGGAACTGAATCTGTGCTCCAATTCTCTGAATTGGCTTGAATGCCTTCCACCCCCCCCCTGGTCATATGCGCCGTATAATCCGTACGGGTTTAGCGTTCCCATAATAATAATACATGTAATAATAATAATATGACCTCCAGAGCTGTATAAGACCTGCTCTCTGTGGTGTGTATGGCCTGTGGTGTGTATGGCCTGTGGTGTGTATGGCCTGTGGTGTGTATGGCCTGTGTGGTATGGCCTGTGGTGTGTATGGCCTGTGGTGTGTATGGCCTGTGTGGTATGGCCTGTGGTGTGTTGGCTGTGTGGTAGGCCTGTGGTGGTATGGCCTGTGGTGTGTAGGCCCGTGGTGTGTAGGCCCGTGTGGTATGGCCTGTGGGGTGTATGGCCCGTGATGTGTATGGCTTGTGGGTATGGCCTGTGGTGTGTATGGCCCCTTGGTGTGTATGGCCTGTGGTGTGTATGGCTGTGGGGGTATGGCCTGTGGTGTGTATGGCCCTTTTGGATGGCCCGTGGGTTTTGGTCTGTGGTGTGTATGGCTTGGTGTGTAGGCCGTGGTGGTATGGGGCCTTGGTGTGTATGGCCTGTGGTGTGTATGGGTTTTGTGGTTTTGGTTG
>NC_069476.1:9319819-9384819 GCF_026875155.1 Cherax quadricarinatus
TCCGGGGGCCGTGAAAGTTCTTGTACATTTTCTAGTCAGAAATTTCACCTGCCTTGAAAGGTGCTGTTAAGTGCAGCAATATTCCCCTGGCAATCGTCTGCTACCACATCTCAATTTATGTTTATTTATTCTATTGTGGGGGGTATTTATATTTTTTTATGTTAGTATCTGTTTTTATATTTTTTGGGAAAAAATTCATAGATGGAAAAATAAAAATGTGAAATTTTAACGTAATATAGACATTTAAATGAGACTCGATATTTTTAATTATTTTTTCAATATGACGCGGAGACATAAACACCTTACTGATTTTAATGTGTCCCGCTGCCAGCACATATTAATTTTTATTTAAGTACGGTATACATAATTAAAATTTATAGAGTATTAAAAAAATGAAATAACTTTTAAAAAATTTTAAAATTTTTGGAGTTCCAGAAAAATGGAGAGACTTAGTGCTTACTGGCTCACAAAGAATGTAAACAAACAAGGTGGGGCCGGGACCGTATTAAAAAGTCGGGTGGGGGGGACCTTTTAAGGATTTTTGTCATAATTTGAAAGACCGATTAGGGGAACCCGTAAATTTGAAACGCCGTAAAGCGGGGGCCCTTCCCTTACGTACAGCAACGAAAAAGAATCCCCTCTGGGGGCCCTTCAAAAACCTTAAAAAAACTTTTATGCGTAGATCACCAAAAATAAAACTACAATAAAAACTGTAGGGGGCACTACAAGTGCTAAAAATTGTCTGAACTACAAGACAGGGGACCCCCCATAACGATGGCATCGCAAGCGATTTTTCCGAAAACGTTTACTTTTATCCCCAAATTTTTTGCCGCGCATCCCGTTTTAAAAACCCCATACCGATTTTCGTCCGAGACGGTCCAATGGCCCCAGGCCAGCCTCACATGTGCCGCCCGTCCCATTGTTTACCACCACCCCCCCGGAACATCCAAGCTCACTCGGAATATTTCTATTATTACGATTTTTGGGGCTGTTTCTGAAAAAAAAGTGACCATGGGCCCCCAAGAAAACTTCTAGTGCCAACCCTGGGTAAAAAGGGTGAGAATTTAGTATGGGAAAATTAAAAAAGATTTTGAAGGGTTTGGGGGGTAACCCCGGAACCTATGCCAGTTGGGAAACCCCTTTTGCTACTTTTTAAAAATTTAAGGAAATTGTGCAGAGTGGGTTTTTAATGCAAAAACCTTTATAGAGAAAATCACCCTGACAAGCTGTTGCAAGCCGTGCTTGTGACTATTTTTAAAAGACAATGTTATGGCCCATTTTAGGAAAAATCTTTAAAAGGAACGGGGGGTACAGACTCTATGGACAATTTGTTGTGCACGAGGGCCTGACTCCAAACTGGTCCAGGGCATTAAAAAAAAGGGAATAACCCCAGAAAAAGGGCTTTCTACCCAATTTTCCCAAAGGAAAAGGGGGTTCCCTTCTAAACATAAGAAGAAATGCTCTCCCCTCCTCCCCCCCATCAACATCACCAGATTTCAATAAAAAATAAAATGTCTTAATTGTCATGCCTTTTTCAGTTTGTGTGTATTAAAAATTACATTTTATGTGGGAAAAAAAATTTTTTTTATACTTTTGGGGGTCTTTCACGATAATTTTTTTCCATTATTTCTTATGGGGAAATTCATTCGCAAACGATTATTTCGCATAACAGAGCCCTCTTGCACGATTAAAATCGTTAACCGGGGGGCCACTGTCATGGACGCCATTTTAAACGGCAGCATCAGCTAATGGCAAATCGTTAGCGGCATTTTTTGCATAAAAAATACGGGCCGGGGCAATCCCCAAGAACTTGGTTAAGGGCTTCGCCCCAAACGGCCCGTGGGGCCCTGAGCGCGGCCACCCGTCCACTCCATGATGTCCATTGTTTACAACCAGTGAGGATTTTTCCACGCATACATGTATATATTTTGTATTTTTTCCTTGTTGTTAGTGCTTGAACTGCAAAATATCCACCAGGGGGCCAAAGAAAGCTTCTATGCCACCCCGGGGTAAAAAAAGGGAAAGAGCACACTAGAATTCAAGAAAAAGCTCGTAAAAAAGTGAAAAGTGGAGAAGGAAGAGAGGGGAAATGTGCCTCCGCAGTGTTCGGTTCTACGTAGTACGATACAAAACGCACGTTGAAAAAGGGCATTCCAGCCAGCGAAAAAGGAGAATAACAGTGTACAACTAATTTAAAGCGAGAAGCACAAAAAAAGAACAAAAGTAACTCTCCAATGTTTTTGGGATTGTAAGGAACCGCTAAACTACGCCCCCCGGTACGTATCTTCCCCCACCCTAACATCCCAATCTCCTCAACAACTAACTAATTAAAAAAAACCTCCTCCAAGGAAAGTTAAAGGTAAATATAAGTGTAAATAAAAAGGCCCCCCAATGGAAATAACAAGTCACTGATTTTTTTGGGGTTTATCCTGGGTACTTTACAACAGGGTGCTATGTATGATAATCTAGTACATAACTTTTTTGTGTACCCTGAAAAAAACATTTTAAAATTACAATGAAAATATTTTTATTTATAAATTAAAATGTTAAATTTTTTTATTAAAAATTTCATACTTAAGTGTGATAGGGGCGGGGGGTTCTGCTCCCCTCGCCCCACTACCACTAGTACGGCATCCTCATGGCCTTTAAAACCCAAAACACTTCCACCACTTACTCCTCACATACTTTTATGACATATTTTTTTCAGTTAGAAAATATATCACGTTTCAGTTATTAATAGTGTTTATTATTTTATTTGAGAATGTGATAGATAAAAAAGCCCAGAATGATACAGCGTCATACGAAGCATGAAAAACCGCCTTCCTCTCGCCTCCTACCTGTTTTCCCATAACCAGTGGATTTTTAAATTTTCATTTTTATCCTTTTATTTAAATTTTTATATTTTTTTTGTCATTTTTTTTTGTATTTTTATTTAATCTTTAAAAAAAATATTTTTTTTTTTAAAACTTTTGGCTGTCTGAAACAATCAAGAAAAATGTTCTTATGAACAAGAAAAAGACCTTATATAAGAAAATTTTTTTGGGGAGCAGGGAAAAAAACCTTGTATGCAGGACAATGACCTTTTGAGCAGGGCAATGACAATGTTTACCTAAGTTACCGGGGGAAACTCTGGGGTTCAAACCCCCCGTGGCCCAGCCCATGACCAGCCCCAGGGTGGATTATGGGTTGATCAAACCCTGCTGTTTCTGCTGGGCCCCAAGCACTCCAACAATGAACTACAGCCCGGCTGGTCGTTTCGTACTGACTTTAGGGCCTGTCCAGTGCCGCTTGAAGACAAAAACCCGGGGGCTATTTTTAATCTCCCTTATGTATGCTGGGAGGCAGTTTTACAACTTGGGCCCCAACACTTTCTGCATTGTCTCTTAACATGCTAGGGCACCCCTCTTTTTATTGGGGGGGGGTGTTTTCATCACGCCGAGTCTTTTGCTTTCGTAGGGGGTGATTTTCGTGTGCAAGTTTGGTAAAAAATCCCCTAGGATTTTCCGATGAATAAATTGGTATCTCTCTGCCCGTGTTCGAGGGAGTACGGGTTTTGGGAAATTGAAGCTTCCCAGTAATTGAGGGTTTTTTTTCTCCCTTTCTCCCTTATCTCTGACATTTTCTAGGTTAGCAAATTTCACCTGCCTTGAAAGGTGCTATTTTGTGCAGCAATATTCCCGTCTAGATGAACTGTGGGCCTAAGAGTGTCATTGGAGGCAAAAGGGAGGTGGATGAGAAAAGGGGTTTTACGGAAAAAAGGGGAGCATTTGGAGGGTGAAAGGGAAAAGGGGCATAAAAAGGACTGAGCTAAAGGGGCCGGGGAGGGGAGTGCGTAAGGTATCATCAAGATTTTGGTGGAGAAAATCAGGTCGTTGTCAAGAAGTCAATAAAGAGGTCAGGTTTTTAAAGGAGGGTCCATCAGCAAAAAGGGGAAGGGTTAAAGGAGAGAAAGTAAAAACAAAGAGGGCTTTGGGGGTTTAAATTCTGCTTTCTCGTTGAAAATTTTGTGAAGCATTTCTAAAAAATTGGGGCTAATCGATACGGGGAATTTTGACACTGCTCACAAAAAGAGGTCGGGGTTGCCCTCCATGAGACCCGTGGTAAGCGATTTGGGGCCCAATGCAAGAGGGGAGAGGGGGTGGGTTCCCCCAAAACCCAGGGAAACGATGACAAGAAACGGCCAAAAACCAATGCTGGGTTTTTAATTGAATGAAGTTTTTACCAAGCAGATTTTGCCCAAGTTGTTGCCAACGGGCCAAAGGGTTTGGGCACCCTTTTTTACAAAATAGCCCCAGAAAAAAAAACACCTCTATAGGAAATTGGTAGGTCATTTTACTGCTAAACCGGCGGGCAGTGTCTCCCCTGTTCTTTTGCCCTGAACGCCCAACATAAACCAGGGACCCAACAAAAAAATAATATTTTTATGTTCGAGAGAAAAAAGCTTTACCCAAAAGGGTTGGATACGGAAAACCCTAGGGGGTTGAATTATAAATTTTTTTCCCGTATACCCCGTAGAAACCACAAAGGGGAGTCTAAGACTCCCACAAATGATGAAGGGGGCATAATGCAATAAAAATTTAAGTGTTTGAAAAGAAGGCTTACGTTCAGCAGAAAAAAATGCTAGCCGAAGATAGAAAATTTGGGCCCCCCCCAACCGGAACGCTGTCCGGAAAAACACTGCGGGAAAAATTCCGACCCCGTCTGAAGACTTAAGCCATTTTTTGTACACAGGGTGGCATGAAAAGGGAAAAGGGGAAAAGTGTTTAAAGGAAAAAGAGAGGGGAAAAGCCACCATAGGCATTTGAGCTTTGAGAAAGGGGAAAAGTAGAAAAAACGGGCCTGAACAGCGGGAAATTCCCGGGGGGGTGGGGAAAAGTGAGTTTTTTTAACATAACATATAAAGGTGGAAAAACTGAAGGGAAAACAAGAGTGAATTAGGCAAAAAAAAAAAGGGAGGGAAAGGAAAAACAGGGGGGGGCAAAATTTAAAATAAAAAATGTCTACAAATATCAGTGACCATTCTATAAAGGGAAGGTTTGTGTAGATGTGAAGCAAAACATATTTGGAAGGCAATGGGAATCACGGCGATCAAAAAAGGGAGGGAAACCATTCGTTTTGCGTTTAGAGGTTCAACGGGGAAGAGCAAAAAAACCCACCAAGGACAAAAGTAACCCTTGGTGAGGATAAGTTAAGGCTAGAGGAGTAGGAGGAGGGGCCCCGCGGAATAAATCGGGCCCACCATAATCGAGTTTCGATAAAACGGGGCTGAATGTAGGCAAGAAGAGTGGGGGAAAAATCAGTCCGGGAAAAGAAGAGGGGGGTTTTAAAAAGGGTTTAGCCAGCTTGAAAAAGTTCCCTTTTTCAAGAGGTAATTTGGGGTTTCCAGGTTTAACCCTTCGGTCAAAGAAAAAGGCCCTAGAAACCTGACTGTATCACGTTCGGGGATAGGGGGGCCTAGAATACAAAGGATGATCGGAGATAACGGGCCCTCTAGTGAAATTTAATTTTGGTGAGTTTTGGTATTTTAAAAATTTTAAAAACCCAGGGCGTGGTGGGCCCCAAGGGGAAACCGGTGGGAGCATGCTGCAGAGAAACTGAAATTTTAAGATGACAGCAGCGCCTGCCAAGAAAATAGCGAAGTCATAAACATAGATGATGAAAAAATTTTGGGTTTGGAAGAACAAGGCCAAATAAATTTTTTCCCAAGGGGGAAAAAGTTTTTGGTTTTAGAAAACATCCTGAGGGACCCCTTCAGTTTTTGGAGGGAAGTCCGGGGAAAGAACTTTAAATTGCCCTAAAAACACGGAAATGTCTGCCCAGAAAAAAAGTTCTTAAGGAAGGAGGGGTAGTTTTCCTTGGGGGGGCCTTTAAGGAAATGGGCCTGGGAAAAAAATTTATTATACCTCCCAAGTTATGTCTTTAACCCTTTTCTCAAGGTAAAAAAAATTATGGCAATAACTGAGTAAATTATTCGCAAAGGCATTCCAAAACAAAAAGTTCCAAGCGTAGTAAGGGGTCTAGGGTTTTAAAAACGACCCTTACAAAAGCCATTTTGACAGCGGAAAAAGACTGTTGTTTTGGGCTCTAAATACCACTTTTAAACGTGATTTTTTCGAGACGTTCCATCACTTTGAAAAACTGCACTAGTAAAGGGGCGATGGGGACCCATAGTGGGGGCATTTTGTCCTGTATACCCGGGGTTTTCGGAAAAAGGGGAACAAAGGCAATTTCCCAGCTGGGGAAGAACTCCCTTTTTGCCCAAATAAATTGAAGAGGTTTAAGGGGGACTACAAGGGGGGTGACCCATGTAAATTTTTTGTAAAAAAAAATATGATGTCGTCAGGCCCCGCTGCCGGGTGATCGGCAAGCTTTAAGCGTTGCCCCCGTTCTTGGGAAATGTAAAAAGGGCCTTCATTTTACTTTTTTTCCCTGAGAGAAGAAAAGTCCAAAAGGGGACTAAATCCGGCAGACTTTTAGGAAAGAAACGAGGGGGACAGATGGGGGGCCCCCGGGAAAAAACGGACCGATGGTTGTGCCAAGTTCAATGCAACGTCGAAAGGGGTTTGGGTACATCCCAAAAACCCCCAGCGAACCCCTTTGAACAGGGGGGGTCAGGGAGTTTTTCCACCCAAATTTTCCCCACCTTTTTTTTTCCCGACTGCAAATCATTGAAAGAAGCCCGAGGTTTGGGGGAAACATAGTCCGCCAAAAAGTGCGTTTAGTTCACGGATGAAACGGCGACGATCGCACGTTTTGCTTAAAAAAAAAAAAAGGGCTTCCCGCGGGTTTTATTGTACCGGTACCTGCCCATCAAACGCGTTTCAAACTTTCGCAAAGAGCACAAGCAGGGGAAACCACCAAGGCACGCCTTCTGAGAAAGCCTGTCTGAGGGTTTTGGGGGGATAAAATAGAAGCTGCGGTTATAAAATTTTACGGGCGAGAAGAAATTTTAAAGGGGCTCATCAATGGAGGGGTTTTAAGAAGGAACCCACTAAAAGCAGTGAGGTGTGGAAAGATCCCAAATTTTCCCGATCAAAATTTCCAGTGAGGGCACGGAAAAAAGGGGGTGGAATAGGAAGGAGAAGTAAGAATGATGGAAAATGATTCCCCCGTCATGTAAGTCGGTTAAAAACAGACCCGGTGAATCTAGTGCAATGGAGGAAGAGCGCTGATAGTCCAAAGCAAGAGAGAGTAGAGGACCCAGGATCAAAATGGGGGGGATACCCCCCCTAATTTAAAAAAAATGGGGGGGGGTGAGAGGCCCGGGAAAAAATCCAACTGGATGCCATGGATTTACAAGAAAAACCCCCCCCCCCCAAAGGAAAAGGTGGGGCATTAAAATCCCCAAGTAAAAGAAGTGGTGGGGGTAAGGGTGAAACAAGAAAGGGGAAAGGGTTTTGGGGGGAAAAAAAGCTCGAGAAGGGAGAGATATAAAAAAAACATATTGTAAACCACTTATTCAAGTGGATTTTTGGGGTGCTTTTAATTTCAGCGAGGTATGGACAAATAGTTGACAGTACGGAAAATCCTGCTAGAAGAAGGGCACTTTTATTAAAAGGTTTCCCACCTGAGAAAAAGGGTCCCAAGAATACAATAAATTATAGCCTGAGTTGGTTGGAAAAAAGCCGGTGTAATTTTGGTTCTTTTAAGCAAGCAACCCCCAAAGGGGAAAAAACCCGGAAAAAACAACATCTGAAAACTAAACCCCCATTTTCCCCTGAGGGCCCCAGATATTCCCCTGTTTAAAAAGGCCAAGAAATTTGGGACGAAGAAAATACCAAGGAAACTGTAGGTAAAAAGGGACATACTACTAGAGGGGTTAGAAAAGTCAATGTGTGGTGGCAGTTTGGGAAAACGTTCAAGTAGCGAAGGAAAGGGGCGTTGCAAGAATGGGGGTTTTGAAGATGGAGGGAAAGGGGAAAAGCGGGAAAAAGGAAGGAATCATTTTCCATGGAAAGGGTTTAAATTCTGCAATTTTTATTTTGAAAAAGGCTTTAAGTGTTTTGAAATTTAAAATGTATGGGGGAAACCCTTAAATTGGGGGATAGAAGGGGAGGGTGATTTAAAAATTTGGGAGGGAATGGGGCTGTACACAAAAAGGGGGGGGGAGGGAAGGTTTTAAGGGAGGAGATGAAGTGTGGGGGGGGAAAAGAAGAAGGCCCCGAAACCTGGGAGGGGGCAGAAGAAAGGGGGAAACTTGGGGGGGAAAGGGGGGGGGAAGGGTGTACGAGGAGGGGGGTGAAACTCCACCTTTTAATAGAGCCAGAGAGAGGGGGAAAGAAAATAGGGACAAAAGGGCCCGGAAAGGTAAAGTGTGGGGGTGGAAGAAAGGGAAGGAAGGGGAAAGGGAAAATTTTAGCCCAAAGGGATTTTTTGGACTTCTGAAAAATTAAGGGGGGGATTGGTATTTGGGGTCGGTTTTCCCAGGGGCCTTTTTTTGATACTTTGGGGGTTTTGAGGAAGGCGCGAAGATGTGAAACGACTGAGTTGTAGTCGGGACGTCAGAGCCAAGGGCAGCAAAAAAGGGTTAGATGGGCCCGGTGGCTATGGGGGGGTAAAAAACAGAGGAGGCCGCAGAAGATGGGAACCCCCCAAGTGGGGGGGTGTTTGGAAACACCCAAATTTAAAAAACAAAGGGGTGTTTTCCCCTTTGGGGGGCGGAGAGAGTAACTGCCATAGCATAAAGGGGAGACCTTCTCCTTTTGAGGGAAAGGGGGTTTCCACGTTTATTTAAGTAGACCCCGGCAACGGGGGGGGTTCGAAAGGGTGGGCTTAAATTTCAAATTTAAGGGGAAGAAAGGAGGTTGAATGCAAGATGTATTTGAATGGTCGTCGGCAAACCACAGGGCTGGGCATTCGGCCCCTTTGTCTGCAATTTTTTCCCGGGTGGGCAAAAACCCAGCAAATTTTTCAAAAGGGTTCCGGTTTAAAGGGATCACCTTTCCCAAAAATTGTAAAACCCATGTCCCCCGGGGCAAACGAGGGAAAGGGGTTTTTCCCGGTGTCAAAAGGGTTTAAAAAAAAAAAAAAATTTTTCCCCCCTTTTAAAAAAAAAAAAATTTTTTTTTTTTTGGGGTTTTTTTTAAAAAAAAAAAAGGAAAAACAAAAAAAAATAAAAAAAAAAAAAAAAAATTAAAAAAAAATTTTAAAAAAATAAAAAAAAAAAAAAAAAAAAAAAAATTTTTTTTTTTTTTTTTTTTTTAAAAAACGGAATTGGGGGGTAAAACCCCGGGCCCCAAAAACTCTTTTTTGGGTTAGAGGGCCCCTGTTAAAAAATTCTTCCACAATGGCGGGACATTTGGGGGCCAAAAACTACCCTGGTAAAAAAGGTTTTCAAGGGAAGGGGGTTGGTTTAAAGGGGAAATTAAAATTTTATTGGGGGTTTTGGCCGTAATGAGCGTGGAGAGGGAAAAAACTTTAAAAATGGCCGGGCCTTTTTTTATTTTAAAAGGTTAAAAAGGGAACGAAGGGCTTAAAAAAAGATTGAAGGGCCCCTGGCGTTTAAGGGGGGTTGACCGGGTTGGTCCCGGGTGAAAAGGGGGCCCCGGGGATTCCGGGGAAAAAAGGATCCGTTTTTGGGGGGAGGGGGGCCCGGAAAAGGGGGATTCAAAAAGGAGAGGGAGTTCCGGAACAAATCGGGGAAAGGGAAATTCCAAAAAGGGGGGCGAAGCCCCCCGGGACCTGAAGCGGGGGGAAAGGAAAAAGCACCCGCAAAGGTACAAAAGGGGATCAGGAGTGGGGCCCAAGAAATGGCTAAACACAAGGCAGGGTCGAATTTGGGGTCGGGATCAAGAAGGGGGCCCGGGGGAGTGGGGTTTCAAAGGGGAAATTTGGGTTTTTTCCATGGTTAGGTTAACTTTCCCTTTTCTTTTTTTTTTTTAAGAAAAAAAAAAGAAAAGAAAAATAAAAAAAAAAAAAAGAAAAAAAAAAAGGGGGAAAAGGGGGGGAAAAGGGGGTATTCCCCGGGGAATGAAAGGGGGCCCGGGAAAACCCCTCCGCGCCCAAAAAGGACCTCAGCACCATAGTAGCGCAGTGCAGCTGGAAAACCCCTGCCATACCCTACCCTTATGCCAGTAAACCCGCAATCCGGATTTGCAAAAATTCACATCTGCAAGCTACCTCGGGGACAAAAGAGAGGGGGCCCGGGCCCGGGTACCGCCATAAAGCATACCCCCCTTGGCCCAACCCACCCCCGGAATCCGAAAGGTGGCTTCCAGAGATACACCCGTCGCCCGAAAGACACCCAAAGCTACTCCAGGATACTGGAGAGGGATCGGGACATCCCCAGGCAATCCAGATTCCATGGCAAACTATGCCACAGCCAAGAACCTCAACGGAATGGGATGGACCCCGGTGTCCTTTCCCCTACCTAGGAACTAGCGCACCTGTGGGAGAAATCCCAAAGGCCAAAAAGAGGAAGGGCAAAAGGGAGGGGTGGGGAGGAGGAGGAGGAATGGAAAAAGGGGAGGATGGGGAGGATGGGAGAGGGGAGGGGAGAATGGGGGGTAATTAGGTTCGGTCTGAGGAAGAAGACCGACAGGGCTAATTCCTCAGACCAAGAGCCTCTTCACCACGCCAAGGAGCCCCCCTTGAAGAGGCCAAAATAACAAAAAAAAAGGCACAATACTGTGACTGGAACGATACACAAATAACCCGCTCCAGTCACTGACCATCAGTTTATAGGATGCAGGGTGGTTTCTGGAGACATTTTATGGAAAAAAAATGCATCTAATAACCCGCAAAATGCAGTAACCCAAGTTGCAGGAAATGCTCTGCATAACAAGGGATTTTCTATATACATAGTAGTATGTCACTGATGTCAGCTATGGTCTGTATACCTTGTACAGTTAGTCCTTGACTTACAAACACATTAAGAATCTTGTGTATCATATCATTACAGGAGGCCCTCCATATTCACGAGGGTTGGGGATCAAGAACCTCGCGAATCTTGAAAATTCGCAAATGCTTGGTGCATAAATATGATGTAGGGAAATATAATAATACTGTAGTGTTTGCTAATGTTTTGATGTGCAAATATATTGCAGTGAAATACAATAATAGCATTTACTTAGCCAAACAATATTGCTTCCTTAACCTATTGAACCACGAACAATCATAAAACACATGAAAACTCCATAAAATATTGTACATACATGTTATGATTGGGCGGCTGGGCATTTGCAAATATTTGAAGCTCGTGAAAGTGGAGGGCTAGCTGTATTGTGTATATCATTATTATACACAATACAGAAAGTCCCCAATGTGTTCTAAGTTGAAGACTTCCTCTAGAATGAATATTATAGACATTAATGAGATTCTCGAGGATGTTTGTAGTCAAGCGATTTATGTACTTGTACTTAGAGCAGAAATAATGGTTTATTATTTTTTTTATTATTATTTAACATGCCTAAGTCATTCTTACAACAAAAAAAACACCTAACACATCTTTATTTTCAAGCACCAACATGGTCAAAAGTTATAGGTTTACCAACAGTAGAAACATCACTGTTTTAAAGGCACAGACAGGTGCCTCCTTGACTTACGATGGGATATGTTTTAACGAACCCATCGTAAGTGAAAATATCAGAACGAATATAAAATGATTATGCTAAAAATAAAATACATCAAATAATAACTACTGTCATTGAATCAGATAATGTAACCAAATAATTACTGTACTAACTAAATACAGCTCTCCTCACTTAGCCGACGTACTCCTTTACTTACAATGGCTCTCTGCCCAGTATTCATACCTAAAATAAGTATATTAGAGCAGATATTTCCTCATTCTGTTTATTACACTATACAAGTACTTGCTGCTGTATGTGGTAAAAAATTACCAGAAATGTTCATATAAATGGTTGCAAAGATGACATTAAATAAATTATCGAAGCTGGTTGACACAAACAGACTACCATTATAATATGCTCCTCACTTAGCGACCAATATTCATTTAACCCTTAAATGGGACCCATGAACGTATATATACCGGTTTTTCAACATTTGAAAGTCTGTAAGAAAAATGTAGATCTTTTTTTTTTCCATTTGAAAATGTGTAAAAAATACTTTTATCTACAATTTGTTTTTTTGTTATGTTCGAAAATATGTAAAAAAAAATGTAGATCTCGTTTGGAGCATTACGATTTGAACGATCGATCTGTTTGGGACTGTTTAGAGAGGTTAATGATATCGGTCTCATGTAATGGAACTCCATCGTTAGTGAGGAGAGGCTTGTCAGTATTAAATGTAATATTGAATGAATACAAGTTACCTTATGTTGGGTTAATTGTCTCTAAGTTTCACCTCCAAGTAATTGTGCTACACCATTCGTAAAGTCGAACATCTCGTAAGTATCGATCCGTTGTAACTGTTAAAACGTCAAAATACTGTAAAATGAACCCAAAATGCTCTGATGGAACTATGGGCTTCCTGCTTGCACACTAAATGTCACCCCATCTCACTGTCATAGCAACCTGTATCACTTGTCACCCCATCATTGTACAAGCACTGTATCATGTCTACATCATTGCACAAGAAGTGAACTGTATCTGTCACCCCATACAACTGTACAAGCACTGTATCATGTCACCTAACATTGTCAAGTACTTGTATAGTCAACCTTCCTTGTACAAGCACTGTATCATGCCACCGCCATCACTGTTCAAGCACTGTATCATGTCACCATCACTGTAACCAATAAAACACTATCATGTACCCCATCATTGTACATGCACTATCATGTCAACCATAACTGTACAAGCACTGTATCATGTCAATCATCATTGTACAAGCACTATCATGTCAACCAATCACGTGTACAGCATTTGTAGTCAACCATCACTGTACACACATTGTATCTATTCAACCATCACTTACAAACATTGTATCATGTCACCTTCACTGTAATTGTATCATGTTCACCCATCATATGACATGACACTATATGTCAACCATCCACTGTACAAAAAATAACATTTGTATCATGCTCAACCATCACTTGTAAAAGCACTGTCTCATGTCAGCCATTCATTGTAACATTGCTCATGTCACCCATCATTGTACAAGCACTGTATCATGTCACCCATCATTGTACATGCACTGTATCATGTCAACATCACTGTACAATCTTTGTATCATGTCAACCTTCACTGTCCAACATTGTATATCACCCATTACTGTACATTGTATCATGTCAACCTCACTGTACAAACATTGTAAGATGTCAACCATCACTGTCAAACATTTTTTTTTTCTATCTTATTTTAAACTTTTGCTACCTTAACTTTGTATATTTTATTCATTGTCAATTTAAATCTAGTTATTACTCTATTCTTCGTAAACAAATTATATAAAACCTTAGTCATTACAATTGGCGTCATGAAACACCAACATCCTCCCCCCCCCCCCCCCCCCCCCCCCCCCCCCCACTCCCCCTTACCCCCCCCCCCCCCCCCCCCCCCCCCCCACTCTTGTCTTTTTTATATTATTTGATTAAACCTCGAGTCTGTACTCATAGTCAATACAAATTCATTACTAATAGACCATATTGCAATTACTAGTGAGAGGGATATGGTGCTATTTTTAATTTGTATTGTTATATTATTAGATTAAATCTAGTTGTACTATAGCTATTCTAGCTCAAACACAGACTTCCAGACAAAAGTATTATATCTAGACCTTAGTGCAATTATTTGATTTCCAAATTTATTGTTCACACAAAACTTAAATTGTCTTTTATATTATAATTTATATTATAAGTCTAAACTTTAAAGAATTCCTTTAAAGTTACTACCTACTATCATATCCCAAGCTCCAATATTTTGTCATCACTTTATTTGTTCACCACAAATTATTTAGTCCCTTTTATATTGTCTCCTTATTTTAGCTTAAAAACTACCGTAGCTATATTTTTACATTTGTTAAATTAATAAGGTGCTATTTTTTTAGCTTTTCGATATTTACTTTGTTGATACTTAATACTAACTATAGGATTACTACTAATGTTATGATTACAAGCATTGATCCCTGATTACCAACCTCTTATTTAATGACGTTAAATGATTCAAACGTTACTGTAATTCTTCACTAGCAGAACAATAAAGGCACTTCTCAGAGACAACAAAACATAACTATCTTTAATACAATATCAGATCTTTAAGCAGCATTACGATGACCTCTAGCTCTCATTACTAAATTCCCTTGCATGCCAATATGATCCATTCCATTACACTACTGAAAACTGGACTAAAGCCTGATACTACAGATGTCTATGACCATTCCTGGTTACACAGCCATACACAACTGTAGGCCAGACCAACAAGGGGGTGGCACTGCTATATACTACTCAGACCAACTAGAATGTATCACTAATACTTGCACAAGGGATGAACATGGGGAATATATAATAGCTAAATTCAAATCCAAATACCTACAAAAACCTCTCACAGTGATAAACATCTACAGAGTTCCACAATCAAACATTAGCCAATTTAGTCAAAACCTAGGAAGTATGATAACTGATGCACGCATGAACAAAGATCACTTACTACTCTCAGGTGACTTCAATATAAATCTCCTGCAAGACCAGGACCCACACGTTACTGAATTCACAAACACAATGAGTAACTGCATGTTGCTACCAACAGTAACAAAACCTACAAGAGTTACAGAGACTAGTGTTTCCCTACTTGACCACATCTGGACCAACACCATATCCCCTTTAAAATCAGGCATAATTACAGATAATACCACAGACCACTACCCTACTTTCCTCATAACAACTCTTGGTAAAATACCCCAAGACACTACTAAAGTCACCTTCAGACTTCACAATGAGGCAGCCATTAATAACTTCACAACAGCAGTAACAAACATTGACTGGCACACTGAGCTAGAAATCTATACAGATATTGACGAATGTTTTAATAATTTTCTAAAAAAGACCCAATACCTTTATAACAAGCACTGCCCTAAAAAAACTAAACAGATGACAGCTAAGAGACTGAACAGTCCCTGGCTAACACCCAGCATTCTCAAATCCATAAATACAAAACACCGATATGAAAAACAGTACAGAATGGGTCACATAACCAGAGACCAAACAAAACGTTACTCGTCAATCCTAACCAGCCTGATAAGAAGGGCAAAAAAATTGTATTATGAGAACAGATTATCCAACTTACGAGGTGATATAAAAAAGACCTGGAAGACCCTATCAGAAATTCTGGGAACAAAAAAGATATCACGACATAGCGAAATAAAATTAGCAAAATCAGATGAACCCCAACTCCCACCAACAGAAACAGCAAACAGACTCAATGATTTCTTCTCCACTATAGGTCAAAACCTTGCCAATAAAATCCCAAGCTCAGATACCCCACCAAATGACTACCTCACTGGCAACTACCCGAACACACTGTTCCTAGCTCCGACTAACCCATACGAAGTCTCCCTTATTATCAACGCACTGAAAAACAAGGCAGGAGATTTAAATACCTTACCACCCTTTATATACAAAAAAGCGTCACAAGTACTATCACCAATCATTGCAACACTCTTTAACAAATCCATTGAATCCTCCACCTTCCCTACAGTTCTCAAAATAGCAAGGGTCACCCCGATCCATAAAGGAGGAGACCAAACAGAGTTGAATAACTATAGGCCAATATCCAATTTACACCCTCTCTCAAAAATCTTCGAAGAATTAATTCATAAACGAATCTACTCCTACCTCATCTCCCAAAACATTCTCAACCTGCCAATTGGGCATTTCGGCTAATAAAAAATACGAGTGATGCTATTATACAATGCTAGAAAATATATACACTGCAATAGAGAAAAAAGAAGTTCCCACTGGGGGGGGGATCTTCATTGATCTTACGTAAGCTTTTGATACTCAGTGACCATGACTTGCCTCACGTAAAGATTGTCACTCACTATGGTTTAGAGGGCACTCCTCAATACCTCAAAGTCTACCTCAGCAACAGAAGCAATTTTGTGTACGCAAATGGGGCAAGCTCTTCTGCTCAACCAAATTACAGTTGGTGTCCCACAGGGAAGTGTCTTGGCCCTCTTCCTCTTTCTCCTATACTTAAATGACTTACAAATGCTTCGCAATTACTCAAACCCACACTTTTGACCAGATGGACACTACATTTGTCTTCTCTCACCTGAGCCAGCTCACGCCTAGTGCAATAATGTAAAACACGAATTACAGAAATAATATCTACTGGATGAGGACTACCAATTCTTACACTAAACATTGACAAAACCTACTTCATTCAGGTTTGGTAACAGAGACTACAGATGTACATCTTTACATTATGATACACAGAACACACCTATCACAAAGCTAACAGAGGGAAAATTCTTAGGAATCCACCTTGATATAGGACTCAAATTTCATTCACATATAAACAACATTTCTAAGAAAAATTTCAAAAAAGGGGGGGACTGTAGGCATACATATCGAGTACCGGTACTATGTTCACAGTCAGCCTCTCTGGCCCTTATCATTTCTTATTTACTCCTATCTCACCTATGGAATTTGTGCATGGGCTCACAAACTATTAACCATCTAGGACCACCTAATTACCAACAAAAGGCTGCAGTTAGAATGTAACAATGCTCACTACGGCATCCACACTCACCAATATCCAAAACGCTCAACCTAACTCACCATACAAAAACATCCACTTACTTATACTGCACTATTAATACAAAAGAACACTTAACTTGATTTTACCCTCCCCTCAAGCCTCTCTTGCCAACCTCAACAGATCACATGACCATAAACAAGGCACAGATCTACTCTTTGATGTTCCTCGTGTCATCATCACGCTAGGCAAAAATCAATGCACATATAAGGACCCTTAAAATCTGGATTCATTACCTTGTAAATTATAAAAGAACACACATGTTTATACTTCAAGTCTCTTCTCAAGATCAACTTACTCACTCAACAAAATAAATACTGAATTACTGAACCTTATTAAATTGTATATCCTATACGGATAAGCACAATTACTATCACACAAATGTTATCCTGGACCATTAACTTTGTTATTTTTTTAAATACACTACCTAACAGAATTTCCATTCGAGCTTGAATGTACAGCAATGCATGGCAACCATATGACTGTCTTTGTAATTCTACATTTGTGCTTTTAGTACTGTTTACATATAATGTTTTATCACGGATTTCATCATTGCTTAGTTATTCTTAGTTAATTTATAGCTCAGCCCGAATGCTATGCATTAAGTGCGTTGGCATGCTGCTCATTACCTGTATTTTTTTGTTACCTCTGTATGTATGCTAAATTACTAAATAAATAAATAAATAAATCACTGTACATTGTATCATGTCACCCATCACTGTACAAACATTGTATCATGTCACCCATCACTGTACATTGTATCATGTCACCCATCACTGTACAAACATTGTATCATGTCACCCATCTTGTACATTGTATCCTGTCACCCATCCACTGTACCAAACAATTGCATATGTCAAACCATCTCTGTACAAACCAATTGTATACATGTCAACCATCACCGCGCCTACTATTGTATCATGGTCACCATCACTGTACAAAATAGTATCATGTCATCCATCACTGTACATTGTATCATGTTAACCCATCACCTGTACAAACATTGATCATGTCAACCATTTCTGTTCAAACATTGTTTAGCTGAAATAAACATTTAATGTCTGTGCCCGGTATTGGTGTAGGTTTCGAACTCCTATCAGTAATCATGGTACAGTCTGTGACCAGTTCTAGTGGATGGAGAGTGACCAGTTTATTTATTTATCTATTTAATAATTTGAACTTGCATCAGTGTGGTGGGGTGTGACCAGTTAGGTCATTATTAATTACTCCACTCCATGTAAGCAGTTTGAATGCCTGGTCAGGGTTCATTTGTTCTACGAAGTTCAAAATTCTTTCAACGCCTTCACAGAGACATACTACGGGGCAGTCCTGAAAACTATCTCCTGGGCCCCCCCCATGCGGCACGTTCCGGGTGCCGTGAAGATGATCAGGAGAACCAATGGAATTTCGGCTTCATGCCAGCGAATTTCATAGCCGGTGTCACGAATGAATGTCTTTGCCATCTCTGTGTTGCGGAATTATGGAAGGTCCAATATGCTGGTAGGAATCAACTGATTCAATATTTTTACTGATATACTAATTATTTGTATTATTATACAGATACTGATAAAAAGACTGACAGAACTTATTGTCTGTACAGTACTGCCAGTAGGTAATTGCCCTATCGTGGAGGGGTATTAGTAATGGCATACCTGAAGGGTGTGTGATGCCCAAAGTGCTAGGAACATACCATGAGGGTGTGTGATGCCCAGTGCTAGAAATACATGAAGGGTGTGTGATCCCAAGTGCTAGGAACATAATGAAGGGCTTGTGTGATGCCCAAGTGCTAGGAAACCATACCATGAAGGGTGTTGTGATACCCAAGTAGTAGCATACCATGAGGGTGTGTGATGCCAAGTATTAGGAGACCAAGACCATGTCATTAGTTTGTTGACATGCCAGCAACTCCAGTATACTTGCCGAACACCACACTCGATGGCCTTGCCTCTGTCAAACATAACGCTCATAGTTCAGAAACAGATGTTTGAAAACACAAATATACTGTGAATTTCTCAGCTCACACACTGAGGTCCGGGGGTTGATTCACGGTACGGGTGGAAACAGTAGGTCATGTTTCCTTAAGACACCTGCTGTCCCTGTTCACCTAGCAGTAAGTGGATACCTGGGGTTAGTCACCTTACAACTGCTTGTCACTGTTCACCTAGACTAAGTGACCAGTTGTGGGTGCATCCTGGGGGACAAGACTGAAGGACCACAATGGAAATATGTAAGACAGACAGTCCTCGATGACCCACAGACTTTCTTGGGTTATCCTGGGTGGCTAAGTCTCCCTACACTGGGTTATCCTGGGTGGCTAACTCTCTCTACCCTGGGTTATCCTGGGTGGCTAACCTTCCCTACCTTGGGTTATCCTGGGTGGCTAACACTCCCTACCCTGGCTTATCCTGACTGAGTAACACTCCCCTACCCTGGGTTATCCTGGGTAGCTAACTCTCCTTACCCTGGGTTATCCTGGGTGGCTAACTCTCTTTACCCTGGGTTATCCTGGGTGGCTAACCCTCCCCAGGTAAAAAAAAATGCTAACAAATATTATCTGATCTTACCTTCTCTAAAATAGCATCAAGGAGCAGCATGTTGGCTTCCTGGCTTTAATAGTGTGAGGAAGAAACAGTACGTTACTTGTTTGGTATAAGCTGATCAATGGGCACCTGCTTCACCCTTATGATCACCAGTGCTTCTGATAGGTCCTCTTGTATCTTGGCTCCCACATTCTGATAGGCCTGTAAATGATTAAGACTACAGTAGTCTCCCTATATCCATGAGGGAATGATCCTAACGCTACCATGGATCCCAAACCACAAGATAGTACCCACCACACTATGCACACACAGTGATACCCGTGTTTGAACAGCTTCCCAACTCGACCAGTTATGTAAGTGTATTATTGTCGTGCCTTTGTTAAGTTTATTTGTGGGTCTGAAACTGGACTAACTCTAATTTAATTATTCTTATGGGAAACAAATTATACGGTAACTCGGCACTTGAACAAAGCCTTCTGGAAACGAAGAAAGTTCGAAACTCAGGGTAAGAACTAAGTTGTTTTCTCAGCTTACATACTAACCTATGATGAAGGGTTTATTGATAAATTTACACACAGAAAAAATGGAGAATTTCACTTTTTTACTATATGAGAATGACCTACTTGAGGTTGTCTCTCGACTCTGAAGAACTGCCACCATCACTACTGTCTCTGTTGCCAACATTATCTAAGCTAAATTAAGGGATATGTTCAGGCCTTGGTAAACCGTGGAATAACGAAACTGGAGAAACCGACTTCTGCATACGCCAAAACGACATGTAATCATTAGTGGAAATTGCCAGAATGGATGTTGGAAGATGGCTTCTTTCGCTGGATTAAAGGGTTACTGTCCAACAGAAAGTCGTCTGTGTTGTTCCAGGGGACATAGAAGTGGTAACTAAAGATTTTGAATTAGGAACCCCTCAGGGAGGTGTGCTTAGTCCAACCTTTTCAACTTTTGATTAATTGCATTACTTAATGCCCATGCCTAGCCATGCCCCATCATTATATGGTTAGTTTTGCTGATGACATAATAATTCACACCACCGGATTCTCCAACACCAAAACTTCTTAATCATGTTACTTGGCCTCGTGTCAGGATCCTTGGCGTATAATAATTCAGAGGAATAAAACAAAGATACTCACACAGATCGTCCTCCTCGGCAGAGAGGGCACTGTTCGTCAGAACCAGTTGCATGATCCGGGTCTCTTTCTAGATATGTAAGCAGATAAGGATGTAGGCTTTGCGGTTCCACTACTTGGACCCTGTTGTAGAGACTTTGTCACCAATAAAAGAAAAAAGGCTGAGAGCAATTAGAGTTGTGGCTGGGGTTACACCCCAGGCTTTGGTGCTAATGTTAAAATTGTGAAAATGGATGTATCTTGCTTCTATTAGATATTGGTTGATTATGCGGCGCTACTACTTGCACTCGTGTCTGACTGGAGCTTGGAGGCTGGAAAACTGCAAACGACAGCAATGAGGATCATCATAAGGATGGCCCTCGGTACTGCCAAAAATTTTAAATATGACAGGAAAGAACTTAATATTCCAAGCATTAGAAGATCGTGTTACTGAAAGAAATATCTTATTGGGGTCAATTGCTTAGGCTAGCCCAATTTCAAAACCCCCAGACAGAAGCCTCCAAACTTTTCTCAGCACTGCGTGAACATCCCTTCCAGATGGATCGAAAAAACTGGAACCGACCTCGCATGACCAGTACATGATCTATATAAGTTGGACAAACAGCGACATTTCCATGCTCCATGCGGATATTACCCCATTCCAAACTACCTTTCCTCCGGTCTCCCCCAAAACTCCTTCTTAAATCACAAACAAAGTTCGTTCTTGAAGCCAAAACATGATGCCTTAGGCTGTTATCGGATAACTTAGTCACACAGAACATCTCATTCACAAATTATTTACGTTAATGGTTCTTCACCTGGTCCAACTGGTGCTGCTGGTAGTGCTGGTGTTGTACAGGTGATGGCTTCATAAAGACATGGGCACGCCATCTATAACTGGGACTCTACCCTTCAAACAAGAACTCTGTTTCATCTCCTTTGCACTAAATGTGTCAGGTATCTAGTTGACACTTTAATTGTAAACTGATGCAACGCGGGTTCTACTGTACATAAACATCATTGATTAAGAATGGAGGCGCACTGCCAGCAGGCCTACTAGCCAAGCTAAGGACCCTCAATGGATATAAGTCACTGACTTTTTTAGGTCTAATCCGAGGTTCTCTACAAATTGCTGCAAAGATATACCAGGAGTATACTGGAGATAGTTCGGGGGTCAATGCCCTCGTGGCTCATTTCTGTGACCAGGGGGCCTTATGGTGGCCGGGCCAGATCAACCAGGCTGTTATTACTAGCGCATGCAGTCAATGTACACCACAGCCCCGGTGGTCAGGTACTGGACTTTAGGTGCCTATTCCAGTGCCTTGCTTGAAGACAGCCAAGGGTCATTGAAGACAGCCAGGGGTCTTGAGACAAGCCAGGGGTTCTTGAAGACAGCCAAAGGGTCTTAAAGACACCCAAGGGTCTTAAAGACAGCCAGGGGTTTTTTGGAAACCCCCTTTATATATGCGGAGAGGCAGTTGAACGTCTTGAAATGATAATCTATGTAATTTGTATTTGTGTATTCCTGAAAATTCCCTTAAATGTCAAATTTTAAATTTTTGGGTTTTGCTAAAGAAAAAAAGGAAAGTCCACTTCTTGCGGGGGCTTTTCAGGTGTCAAAAATCCTAGTACTTAAAAACTCTTAAATCTAGAAAATTTTCACCCTTTTTTTAAAGGTCCCCTATAATGCTGCTTGGACTTTGGGTTTGCAAATTTTGTGTAACTGTATTTATGTGTACTTGTAAGTAAATAAAAAAAAGGGTTTTGGAAAGTTTAATTGGGACAATTAGGCAGGGTTTTGCCCCGTGCCCCGGGTTTGGAAACGGTTTGGTTTCACAAAAAACCTACCCGGGCCGGGGATTAAACCCCGCGGTCAAAGAGTTCAAAAACCCCAGCCCTTCCGTTAGCCACTAAAACCAGTTGCCACAAAAAAGGATTCGTCCTCCCCTTATTTTCTTGTATATTTCAAACACCTGGGAAAGGGTTAGAACGGCCCACTGTGACCAAAAAATTTGCAATTTTTTTACAACGAATCTCCAGCTAGCGGGGGCCCGTGCCCGCGGGTTTAAATTTCCCGGTCGGGGTATGGTTTTGTTTGAAAATCGTGTCATTACGATTTCAGTGTCGGGTTGACGGCATGAGGGGACTTGAGCTAAAATTTCCGTCCCCGGCCCGCTAGCTGGATTTTTCGTCTTTTAAAAACTTGCATTTGTGGTCACAGTGGTGCCTGGGAAACCCTTTCCTTTAATGGTGTAGAAATATACCTATTTTGGACAAATTTTATTGTGGCTGTTGGTCTATTTGGCTAAGCGGGGGTTGGGGGTTTTGGGGACTTTTTGGGAACCGGGGTTTTCAACCCCGGGGCCGGGGTATGGTTTTTTAGCATTTGCAACGTGTCATTACGATTTCGTGAGTCGGGGTTTTCCCACACAGTTAGGGTCCGGTTTGTTTCCCCGCCAAGGTTGGGAAACCCATTGGAGTGTTTCTTTACCGATTGTTATTTTCCCCCCATCATTTAAAAATGGGTACCTGTGTGCTGTGGGGGGTTTGGGGGAGGGGCACCCGGGGTTTGTTAGTCGACGGGGTTTTGGTGGTTTTCCTGTGTGTTGTGGACTGGTGTGGGTGGCATCCTGGGGTTAGTTGTTTGGGTTTGTGGGTAGATCCTGGGGTTGGGGAAAAGGTGTGGGTGGACCCCGGGGGCCCCGCCCCCTTGAAAAATTTTTTGGGTTTTAAATCCGGGGTGGAAAAATTAATATAAAATTTTTATAAAAATTTATAAAATTATTAAAATTTAATATTTTTTATAAAATATATATTTTATAAATAAATTTATTTTAATAAAATATTTTTTAATTATATATATATTATATAATATATATAAAAATATTTTTATATTATATATATATATATTAAAATAAATATATATTTTTTTAATTAATATTATATATATTTCTTATTTTGGGAAAAAAGGAAACCTTGAAAATTATAATTTATTTAATTAAAAAATAATAATAAAAAATATAAAATATATATTTAATATAAAAATATAAAAATTTTTTTTAATATTTTTAATATATATTATTTTAATATTTATATTTATTTAAAATAAAATTTTCCCCATTTTAAAATTATATTATATAAAAATTAAATAATTATATATTTATAAAATAAAATTAATAAAAATATATATTTTTAGTGAGGCCAAGTAGAGTATGTAGGAAAGGGGGAAAAATTTTTTCCAAGTAAAGTAGGCCTTAGCCCAAAGGTTTGTGTGATGTCACCGAGGTTGTTTAATATATTTTTTAAAATGGGGTTGTAAGAGAAGTAAATGCGGGGGTTTTGGGCAAAGGCTTTGGGGGGAAAAAGAAAAGAATCACACAAAAAAGGGGGGAGTTGTCACAGCTGCTCTTTGCTGAGGGAAAACTGTGCCTTGGGAGTTTCTAAAGAGAAGTTGCATGAGGGGGTGGATAAATTTGGTTTGGGTGTGCAAAGAAAAAAATTAAAGGGGGAATACAGGAAAGAGAAAGGTTATGAGGTTAAAAAAAAGTTTTGGGTGTAAAAGGGATTGAATATCAGTTTTGGAGGGAGAGAGTATGGAGGAGGTAAAACGATTCGTTTTTGGGGGGGAAAGGGGTCGGGCAGGGGGGGTCTATGAAAGATGGGTGAATCTAGAATTGATGGGGGAAAAAAAAGGGGGAAGGGGTTTTGGTCCCATTTTTGGAGTTGGGGGAGACAAAGCCCTTTGGCCTTGGGGGAAAGGGGGGAATGTATGAGAGTATAGTTTTACAACGCTCTTATATGGGTGTGAAGCATGGGTGATAAATTTGGTTGCAGCGAGGGAAGGTGGAGGAGTGGGATTCAGGGTTGGGGGCAATTTTGTGGTGTGAAAAATTAATGCAGGGAATTCGTATTTTGGGAATTTTAGGAGGAGGTGTGGGATTACCAAAACTGTTGTCCAGGGGGGCTGGGGAAAGGGTTTTTGAGGGGGTTTTGGCAGGGAGAGAAAAGGGAGCGAAAACAGAAGGGGACTTCAAAAAGTGTTTTCAGTTGTAGGGGAAAGGAAAGGGCGGGGTAGGGGTCGGCCTAAAAAAGGGTTTGGGGAGGGGGGGGGTTTAAAGGGAAGGTTTTGTGTGCGGGGGGGTTTGGATTTCAGGGGGGCATGCGGGGAGCGTGTTGGTTTAGGGTGGGGAGACAAAGGGTTTTTTAAATTATTGGGACGTGTGTTGGAGGTGAGCAAATTTTAATTTATGAAGGGATTCGGGGAAACCCGGGAAAGGCCCGGCTTGAGTCGTGGAGATGGGAAGTACAGTGTGCACTCTGAAGGGGGGGTTGTTAATTTTGCATTTTTAAAAACTGTAGTGAAAAGGGCCACCCTTTTTGGCAAGACAGTGTTGGAGTGAAGGGATGGTGAAAGTTTTTTTTTCGGGCCCCCCTGCCTTGGTGGGAATGGGCCCAGTGTGATAAAAAAATTTAAAAAAAAAAAATTATATATATATATTTTTAAAATATTTTATTTTATATATATAAAATTTTTATATTTTATGATTTATTATTTTTTATATAAAATATATAAAATTTATATATATACGTGGCCCCCCGGCATAACGTTTTCCCCCGAATGCGCCCATTTATGTAAGTGAAATTTATGTAAGTCCCGTTTGTACGGTATTTTTTGGGGGTCTAAAATTGGACTAATTTTTAACTTCCAATTTTCCCTTAGGGGAATTAAATTTTTGGGTTCATTTAATGGCACCGGAACATACTTATGGAGTGAAAAAAAAAATCAAAAAGGGGGGGTCACTGATTATTTTTTATAATACAGGGGGACCCCCGCTAACAAATGGATTCACATAGCGATTATTTGCTACCGTTACTTTAATTGAAAAAATTTTCCCTCGCATACCGTTTAAAAAAACCCGCTTCCCGATTTCGTCCGAACGTTTTCCAAAATTGGGCCTGAGCCAGTTTAACATGTTCCGCCGGTGGCATTTTTTCCCAGCCACCCTCCCCCAATAAATCCAAGATACTTGGGAAATATTTCGTTTTTTTTACATGTTTTCGGTGCGGGTTTTTTAAAAATTTAATTTGCCCAGGGGCCCCCTGAAAGCTTTTGTCCCAAAAACCCGGTGGAAAAAAAAGGGTGAAAATTTAGTAGGGGAAATTAAGAAAGATTTTAAAGGGGTTTGGGTAACCCTGAAAAGGGCCTAGGGCCAGTTGGGGAAATCCATTGGGGGCCTACTTAAAAAAATTAAGGAAATGTGTGCCCCTGGGGGTTGAACTGCAAACCTTTATGGATAAAAAATCCCTGAACAGCGGGTTGCAAGCGGGGCCTGGTGCCTTTTAAAAATGACAATGTTGTGGCCCTTTTTTAGACAAATGAAAAGGGAACGGGGGTAAGAGCTCTTTTGGGACAGTTTGTTGTGGGGACAGAGGCCCAAAGGGGCCCTCCAAGGGGTTTCCTTTGGGGAATTAAAAAGAAGAAGGGAAAATTTTTTTAAACCCGGAAAAGGATTGCTCCCCTAAAGTCCTAAGGGAAAGGGTTTCCCCCTTTCCCAAAACAGTAAGAAGATAAGGCTCCCCCCTTCCCCCCAACCCCATCAATCATCCCCAATTCTTAAAAAAAAGAAAGTGTCTTTTAAAGGTGTGATCCCTTTTTTTCAGTTTGTGTGTATTAAAATTAAAAACATTTCAGGGGGTTTAAAAAATTTTTTTTTCAAAATTTTGGGTTTTCTTGCACGGATTAATTTTATTTCCAAAATTTTTTAAATGGGGAAATTATTACATAACGTTATTTCGAAATAAGGGTTTACCCCTCTTTGCACGGATTTAAAAACTTTAAACCGGGGGTCCACTTTTTATAAAATATTATATATTTTTAAAAATATATTTTTTATTTTATAAATTTTATATTTATATAATTTATATATATAATATATATTAAAATATATTATAAAAAAATTTTTTTAAATTTCCCAGGGCCACTAAATAATTAAACAAAAAAATCCCCTGATGTGGAAAATTGCATTTATCTGAATGTAAAAAAATTTATGACATAACAGAAAATGATAACAAAGATAATTATTTTAAAATTTTACTTTAAAACGAGTGGGAAATTTTGGGACACTAGGTCCCCAAAAAATGCCCCCCCTTTGTCCTCCCAAAATGTCAAAACCCACAGGTTCCCTTTTGGAAACCTTTAAATTTAAAATGAAATTTTACATAATAGGAATACGGGTTTAAATATATAAATTTGGGATGTATTTTAAAAAAAATAATAAATGGTTTTTTAAATTACACAATTACAAAAACAAAAGGAAAAAATATATTTTAAATCCTAAAAATTTGACTGGGATTAATGGGTATCTCTCAAAAAAAACCTCACTCTAACAAAATCTATAAAAACCAATGCTGGCCAAAATTTTACACACAAATCTAGGGGGCTTTCAGGGGTTCCTGGGCTGTTTGTCCGTTTGATATCTCAAGGTATGCAGGATTGACATCCCCCCAATTTCACCTCTTTTTTGGGGTGTAAACCCAAAATTTTTTAAACCTTAGACCCGGGAAAAATTTTTCCCCATTAAAACCAACGTTTGTAAAAAAATTAAAAATGCAAAAATTGGGGGATCTTGTCTGCGCAGACGCGGTTTTCCCTTTTTTATAAACAAAAAAATATTTTTAAAATTTTCAGTAGGGCCCATTTTTTACTTAAATACTGAATTTCTGGAAAAATATATGTACGGGATTTTCCACGCTGGGGCCGCCGGAGTTCTTTTGCTAAAACAATTAAAATTTACCCCTTCCTTTAGGAGTTGTTTCCAAGCCATTTTTGGCTTGGGGGTTTTCCCCTTTGTAGATCTTACTACGATTTTCATCTTCCGGCATCATTTGGGTCTGGGTTATTTACATTAAATCGTGCCCACTTTCCCCTAAGTTTTCATTTACGTTTGTTGAACCCCAAATTTCCCAAGGGGAATCAATTTATTAATTGTGCGAAAATTTTCCTGGCACGACAAAACCCCACTTTAAAATTTCCGACAAAACCTTGGAATCTGGGTACAATGCCCAATATTTGCCAAGAGCCCACAATGTTCGGGGTGTTGGTGTCTTTTTAAAAACACAATGTCAATTTGATTGTTTGGCCCGTTGTTTACTGCCTCTGTCGCACCTAAAAGTGTTCCGTGGGTGTAAGAAATATTCCTTACGCCACACATTAAAACCCAATGTTTAATTTACTTTATTTAACATTTTAATTTTTAAAAACACTGCCGAAATATTGAAATCTTCATCACTTTCTTGGTTTGATCTTTGGGACGGGGGGCGGGTTCCCAAATTTTCCCTTTCCCACATATTAGGTGAAAAAGGTGTTAAAAACATCTGCTCGGGTTTGAAACACTATGTAGAGAGAGGGCCTTATTATTTTACGATTTTTTTGCCCCCAAACAAACCCACTGCAGGAATTTTTCCCAAAATTTTAATTCTTTTCTGGTGCAGTACTTTGCGGAGACACCTCTTCACTTTTCCTATCAGTCTTTCGTCAGGCTCCCCTGCCAAGGGGCTCTAGGGTAATAAATTTCCAGGTACACCCTCCCCTGGGTTAAAGAGATTGAACATCGTTACAAATTTTTTAAATTCTATAATTTGTTGAGCACTGCTACAAATTTTTGGGGGCATTACCCAAAACCCATCAACCTTGGACAGGATCTTACTGAAAATTTTTCCCAAAACGCTGTATAAATGTTTGCGACCAATTTCCTGTCCCATTCTAAATAAAACTCCCCTAGTGGGCAGTACAGGTGAAAAAAACAAACAAAAAATTTTCAGGGGAAAACACCTTTTGTTTGTACCTTTTAAAAAATTATTGGACCTTATAGCCCACCCCTGTTACATAAAAATGGTTTCACAAATTTTTACACTTTCCCCGTTGGTAATGGTGGAGGACCGGGGTTTAATATGGGAAATTTTGGGCACCCAACCAGAAAACATATTCCCAACAAGTTTTAAATAAAACCCTTTTTTAAACCCCTTTGCCGTCCTTGTGGAATCCAGAAATTTTCCCCAAAATACAATTTAAAATTCTTGCCCCCACCAGGGTTCCCTTTTTTATGGGCATTTGAAAAATTAAATTTGTTAGATGATGATTTTTGGGGCATTTAAGATAGGGTTTTTTGGCAAATTCCCCCAAAATTTCAGCTTTTTTAAACCAACCTCTGCCCTAATTATATTTTTCTCAAAACCCGCCCCAATATTTCTCTATTTTTTAACCCTTTCCAATTTTTTTTTCCATCATCTTTTTAATTCATTTCCTTTTAGATTTCCCCCGCCCCCTCTTTACCCAATATTAAAAGGGGGATGTAAAAACTTTTATGAAATATTTATCTTTTTTTTAGAAATTAAAAAACCCCAAATTATTTACATTGATCAGTTTGGGTAAAGAAAAATTTCCTTTTTAAAACAATGGATAAAGAAGGAAAAACTTTTGGGCGGTGGTCACAGTAATTTCAACGGAGCAATTTACGCCTTTTGAAACGGGGCCAATTAGCTTTTTTTCCCAAACCAGCTGGGATCTTTTAAACCATAAATCCCGGGCTTTTTAAACAAATTTAGCATAGGAAACCCCTTTCGGACAAAAAATTCAGCGGGTTTTCCCCCTCACCAGGTATAGGATTAAATTTAACATATGCTGACCCAAACTATTTTTCTTTTTTTGGTTGTAAATTTCAGGATCTTTTTGAAAGAAACCAAAATTTTTTGTTTCCTTTGCGAACCCAGTGTAAGGTTTACCTCATTTTCGGGCCCCCAAATTACGTGTCACAAAAATTTCCCTCCTGCAACTTTTTTCCTTATTTAATTAGTTTTTTTGGACACCTAAATAAAGGGTGTTAATTCCAATGAGGAAAGGTACGTGATTTAATTGGAGATATTTTAAACCTTAGACTTAAAAAGGGGAAATAACACTTTTTAAAAGGAAGGAAAAGAAAATGCCCATAGGAAAATTTTAAATTTTTCAAAAAAATTTTTTGGAGTACTTTTCCCCCCAAATTTGGTTTTGGGGCCACCTGGAAATGGGAATCCAACTTTGGGAAATTTTTCTCAAAATCACCAATTAATTCATCCCCCCTGTTAATAAATTTCCTATTTTTGGGAATTTTCTTCCCAAGCCTTTTTAAGTTTCATGCTTCCGTTTTTAAATAATTTCCCTTTATAGAAAGGGGTAAACATAAACTTTGGGTGGATAAAAAATTTTTGGAAAAAACTTCAGCAACCCAAAAACTCTCTTATTTAAATTTAATTGGGCTTAACTTAATTTTTAGGTTTTAACTTTAAATCTCTCTCAGTACCCCAAAATTTTAATCCAAAAACATTTCTCCCTTTTTGCTTTTTCATCTCCGGGGAAAATCTTTTTTTTTTTTGGCCCTTTAAATTTATCCCCTCAGAGGTTTTTTTGCCACTTTGCATTTTTTTTATTACCTCCCTTTAAGTCTTTTAACGTTCCTTTCGTTGAGTCACCCCCGGGGAAATTGCCCACATTTTCGGGAAGGGGCCCCATTATACGGGGGTTGGGTTTCCGGGGTTTACCCCGTAAAAGGGGAAAAACCGCCGAAAAAGGGAAAAACCTTTTTTTCCCACTTAAAAATGCATACAAACATAGAAAAAACAAGTTTACACAAAACATATATTAAGTTGGGAATGGGAACCCAGCATCAAAAAAACAATTAAAATAGGTAAATTACAACTTTAGGGCACCATTCCTTCCTTAAAAAAATTTTTTAGTTTAAATTTGGGGTTTGAGACAAGTAGAAATTAATGTAGAAATCAAGTGGGGTTTTGGTATTTAATAGCCAGGCTCCTCCCCCGGGCCCACCCCCCCCAAAATTATATTCTAGATTTTTTAAGCACCCCAGAGCGATAAAATGTATTTTTACAGTTCACTTTACTTACCTTAAAAATATTTGTGTCTAATTTTAGGGTCGGGGTTTAGTAAAGAGATAAAACAAATAAATGGGGAGAGAGAAAGAATGGTACATGAGAGGTGACAGGCCAGGAAAGAGTAAAAAACCAGGCCCCCACATCTTAAATTTATTTTTATTTTTTTTTATTGTGGGGTTGTATTATCATCTTTTTTATGTTATGTATCGTTTTTATTTTTAAAATTTTTGAAAAAAAATCTGGAGGTTTAAATTTAAAAAGTGTTATTACCTTTAATTTACGACATTTAATGAGATCGGGGGATTTTTGTTATTTTTCCCCACTTGTGGAAGTCGTTTTCCCCCAAAGTAAAATTTATTTTTATTTTTTACTGGGGGGGGTGTATTTTCTTATTTATTTGTTATGCATGTGTTTATTATAAAAATTTTGAAAAAAATACATGGATGGATTAATAAAAATGGGTTTTTAAACTTTAAATATACGACTTTTTAAATGACTTGAGTATGTAAGTTTATTTAGGTACAGGTATACATAAGTTTAATTATCAGAGTATTAAAAAAATATAAAATTAATTTTTAAAAAAAACATTGAAATTTTGGATTTGTTTCCAGAAAAAAATGGAGAGACTTAGTGCTTATGGTCATGGAGAATGTAAACAAACAGGGGGGGCCGGTGCCCGTTTAGAAAGTCAGGTGGGGGGAGCCCTATAGTGAGTTTTGGTCATAATTTTTTTAAAAGTCCGTATTTGGGGAAACGGGCCCTTTTTGTGAAACGCCGGAAAAAAAGGGGCCCTTTCCCGTTAATTGTTTGCCCCATTACTTTTTCTCAATGGACTTTCCCTACGTTTTAAAGGGGTGCTTTAGGGGTCGCTTGAAGTAGGGGGGGACTGGGGTAGCACCAAAAAATTTCGGTCCTAAAAACAAAAAATTTTTTAGAGGGCTAAGTGGGGTTTAAAAAGGTTTTTCAGGCCCTAAACGGGTACAATCCCGGTCAGCCCCTTGTAAACCCCCTTTAGGAAAGCTTTATTTTGTTTTGCCGTAAAGGCTAATTCTTCACCCCGGGAAAATTTTAAAAAGTTTTCTCCAATTTTTTTCCCATTCAAAGGGGCCTGTCAAACAAACAGTCATTTTTTAAAAAAAGGGACATTTTTGTTACTTGGCACTACAATTAAACACAAAACCCCCCCAAGGGGTGGTTTTTAGAATCCCTTTTTCACTCGGATTGGGGGGAAAAAGTGACCATAAATTTTGGCTTGCTCAGGAGGTACCTCTTCCTTTTAAAAATTTTTAATTAATTTTTTCAGCCCAAATTAAAATCATTTTGGCAGTTAACAAATTTTTTGGTGTCTTACTCAGTTTCCCCGGAGCGGGGGCCTTTTTTTTTTCCATATGCCATTTGGGAAAATTTGGGGGGAATTTGGTGGTTCAGTCTCCAAAGAGTGCAACCCCGTATTGTCCAGATTCAAAAAATTTTTTTCTCTAGGTATTGTCCCGAGGAAAAAAAATCTCTGGAAATTTCTTTTATTTAATTTTAAATTTCCAAAGCTGTCTCCCCCAATTTATGCATGGCTCAACACCCTCCTCTAGGGGGGATTTTATTTGGGGGAAAGTTTTAAAGAGTTAAAACCACCCAGTTTTGGTATTTGTAGTTTTTCCCCTAGTCCCTGAATTTTTATTACGAGGAAACCCACCCAAAAATTTTCATGTCCTCCGCAGGGTTTGGGGGTTTGAAAAAAACAAAATTTTGGACCCCGAGGAAAAATTACAGAGGTTGCAAATGGTTTCATCAACCCCCCAGATAGTCAAACCATTATGAAAATGAGTGTGGGGGATGATGAACAAAGAAGGGTTATAGTGGGGTTAATAATTTTAAAAAAAGATGAAATTTATGTTGGGGGTTTTCAATCACGTGAAGATGAAAAGGGGCAGGAAGACCATCAGATATTTAAAATGATGAGTGTAAAAGTTTTATTGATTACTGAGTGTGGAGATGACCGGTTGTTTTTAAAGGGGGGTTTTATAATGGTCAAATTTATGGGGAAAAAGGGGATTAAAAGTGGGTGTAATGATGAGTGTAATAAAAGCGGGGAGGTGAGTGCTAGGGATAGTGTCAAGAAAACCAAAACATTCCAGACAAAGAGCGCTGGGGGCCCTTTGTGCAAAGATCCCCAAAAGGGGCCACTAATGGAAAATGCACTTTGGAGATCATGGGGTAAGGATAATACTGATGATATTGTAGTGATTATGTCTGTTTGTTTTTTTAGTAATTTTTTTCTTTTTAAAAAAATCTTCCCCCCCAATCCCAAAAAAAACATTTCCCAAAAAATTTTTTCCCCCCAATATAAAACACCCCCAAAATTAATTAACAATTAACCAATTTTCCCCCAAAACCAACCCCCTTTTTCCCCCCCCCCAAAAATTCCACCAATACCCAAAACCAAAACCCCCCCCAAAAAAAAAACCCCCACCCCCCCAAACCCCAAAAAAAAAAACCAACCCCAAAAAACCCCCCCAACCCCAAAATTTATCCCCCCTTTTTTAATTTCACCCCCCTTTTCCAAACCCCCAATTTAAATCCCAAACCCCAAATTAAAAATCTCCTTTGGAATTTAAGGTTAATAACTTTTTTAACTTTCCCAAAATTGCCCCTTTTTCCCCCCCACCCCAAACAATTTCCACCTTCTTTCCCAAATTCCCCCACCAAGCCCCCAAATTTTAAAAAATTCCATTTCCCCCCCCCCCCCCCCCCCTTCCCGGTAACCCCCCCCCCCGGTAATTCCCCAAACCCCCCTTAATTTCCTTATCAACCCCCTAGACTTTTTTCCACCCCCTTTTCCCACTTGGGTTTCCTTGGAACCCCCCAACAACAGTAATTGTCCTATTGCTTTTTAATGTTGGGGCCCTTCTTCAAACCAAAACTTTCCAAAAAACAAAGGGCTTTCCATTTTCAATAAAAGCTTTCTTGATCATTTCCCCCAGGGTAACCCCCTAGTATGGAAACCATCCTCCCCTTGGGGGGTTTTAAAAAACTCCCTTAAAGTTTCCCTTTACAACAGATGGGAAAAAATTTGTTGGGGCAATTTTTAATGGATGTTAACCCCCTTTAGGGAATGGTGGACTTTTAAAAGAATTTGGGGGAAAAAGACAGAACTTCAGAGCCCCCTTTTTCCTTCTTACTATTTAAATCCCTTGGGGGGTTCATTTAATATAAGTCTTTTATAAAAAATTTTAAAACAAAAAGATGCAAAGGGGAAATTTTTTCGTTTTGCTCCCGCAAGGGGGAGTATGAAAACCCTTTTTACCCAAAATGCTTTAGCCCCAAACTGGGCCCAAAAGTGGTGAGGGGGAACTTAAAAACCCGAGTTTTGGGGCAAAACTTTAATTTAAACAATTTGTCAAAGGGGCTCCAATCTCCAAACCCCATTTACCCGGGGAGGGGGAAAAAATAAATTTGGGGTAACCCAAACTGGGCCCCCCCAACCCCCCCCCTAACCCTTCAAAAAGGGGTGAATTTTTTCGTTTTGCCACAAAACAAACAAATTTTTTCTCCCGGGGCAAAAAGGCTTATGATGGAAGGGGGGATTTGTTTTCTTTAAAATTCCCCACCGGGAATGACTCAACATTTCCTTTACCTTTAAATGCTTTTTATTGCCAAGCATTTAACTAAAGGGGAAATTCCCCAATTGGTTTTTGGGGGGATTTTTGGTTTTAATTACTTAAAAAAATCAATTTGTTGTTCAGGGGGAAAAAGGGGTTTCCCTTTTTGAATTAAAACAGGGAGGTTTTGGGGGGCTCCCAAATTTGGAACCCAAAATGCCCCCAATTTTCCCCTTAGAAAACCCTTTTTAAAAAAATTTTGTTTCTATGCTTGTTAAAACCATTTCCCAAAAAAATTTCTTAATCGTCTAGGCCAATTAAGGCCAAAAGGGGTTTTTTTCCCGGGGGTTCAAAGGTTCTCAAAGGGTTCCTCCTGGGGGAAACCCCCTTTCCCGCCCGACCCGTTCATAAATTTTTTCCCTTCCTTAAAGTTTTTTTGTAGCAAGAATTAACAAAGGAATTCCAAGGGTTTGGGGGCCCCCCTATTGGGGGAAACCTTTTTGTTAACGGAGTCTGTTTTTTTGGTCCCCAATTTCAGAAAAGAAAGGCCTGAGAGCCCCCCTTAGGGTTTTTGGCTTTGGTTTCCCCCCCCCAAAGGGATGGTTGGCTAAGGGGTTAAAAATTGGGAAATGATTAAATCCCCCTTGGGGGGCCCCAATTTAGATCCCTTGGTTGAGGGTTTTAGTGGGCTAGGTTTGGGCCCTTACCTTTTTCCAATTTGTGTCTGGAAAAATAAGTTGGGGGCTGGAAAACTTTTTAAAAAACGAAAACATATTTTTAAGGGTCCAAACCCCTTTAGGAATATTGGCTCTGGTACTTTCCCAGAAAAAATTTTTAAAAATGCGGAAAAAATTTAATTTCTAAGCCCTTAAAAGATCGTGTTACTGAAGAAATATCCTTATTGGGGGCAATATGCTTAGGCTAGCCCTTTTAAACCCCCGCCCAGAAGCCCTCCAAACTTTTCCTCAGCACTGGTGAAATCTCCTTCCAGATTGGTCGAAAAAAATGGAAAAAGCCTCCGCATGGGCCAGCTCATGAAACTATTATCAAGTTGGGCAAAAGGGACATTTCCTGCTCCTGGGATAAATTTCCCCCTTTTCCAAAATTCCCCTTCCCCCATTTTCCCCCAAAACTTTTCGAAATTCCCCCAAACCAAAAATTTCGTTTTGGAAAACCAAATGGCCTTAAGGGTGTTTTTGATTAAAATTAGGCACACAAAAACAATTTTTTCCCCAAATTTTTTCGTTGATTGGGTTCTGTTCACCAGTCCCAAAATGGTGCAGCTGGGAGTGTGCTGTTGTCACACGTGATGGCTCTCATTTAAAAATTTGGGAGCACGCATCCCAAAAAGGGGGGCCCCTACCTTTAAACAGAAACCCGTTTGCCCCTACTCCTTGCACTCAAATGTGGCCCTGTTTTTCTAAGGTTTACATTTATTTGTAACTGATTTTTCCCGTCATCCATAAAAAGGTCCCGTGAGGAGGAAACCACCGCTATGGTGCAATTTCCCAAAAAAGTAAGCAGGGGGTTTTTGGTGGTGTTAAAAAGTATCTATGGCAGGTTAAAATCCCACCACCCGATGTAGACCAAACAAAAAGTTTAAAATTTGCCAGATGGACTATTGTCACACCTTGCATCATTATGTATGGAGTGTGACCAAAAATTAAAGGGAAATTTTGAAAACAATCACTCAGAAAAGTTCAAGAATTGGGAAAGTATTTTATCCACAGCCCCTTTTGGGGAAATACCCTTTACTTTGCTAGCTGGTTTAAAAAAAAGCATTATCATGTTGTGTGTGTGTTTTGTGTGTGTTGTGTTTTGTGTGTTTTTGTGTTTACCTTTACCTTTGTTGGGACTTACCCAGTTGGGGTTTGGGGGGGGTCGGTCCCAGCTCCTGGCCCCGCCCCTTTTACTTTATTTGCTATTGGGCACTCTCCCCCAAACCGTGAGCTTTATCATACCTCTGCTTAAAGCATGTATGGATTTCCCGCCCCCTCTACCCAGAGAGTTTACCTGAGAGAGTTCCGGGGGTCAACCCCCGCGGCCCGGGCTTGGGCCAGGCCCCCTTAGGTCAGTGTCCCAGGATGGGGCCCACCCAGCGACTAACACCCGGTTCCTTTTACTGATGGGGAAAATAGAAAAAAAAAAGGTGGAAAAAAAAAACGGGCCCAATGTTTTACTCTTGGGTGGGAATCGAACCCCCGGCCCTCACCGTGTGAACGCGAGAGGGGTTAAAACCCCCGGGGGCCCCCAAGCCCCTACACGCTCAAAGCTTTCCCAAAAAAATTCCACTTTCTGACTACTCTGTGGGCCCAAGAAATTTCTTCCTAAATCCCCGTGATTCATTTTGTCTTGGGTTCCAACTGTGTTCCCCCCTTTTTCTGTGTCAAATTTTGGAAATTTTTTTTCCCTTTTTCCCTTGTCAAATTTTCCTTTTCAGTAATTTTTTTTGTCGTTATATGTCCCCCCTATCTCTCCTGTCCCAGTGTCGCGGAAGATTTCCCTTTAACCCCTCCTGGGGGGACATTTCCTCTTAGCTCTGGGGTAGTTTTGTTGCCCAAAACCCCCGGCACTTTTTCTAGTTTCTTCACGGCTTTGGGTAGGTGTGGGGTTCCAAAAATGGTGCCGCATCTCCAATATGGGCCTTTAAAGTACACGGGTACAGGGTCCTGAAAGATTCCCTTTTTAAGATTGTCGGAAAACTGTTCTGGGTTTGCTAGGCGCCCCTATGCTGCAGAGTTTATTTGGTTTATGTGTGCTTCAGGAGATGTGCCCGGGGTTATATTTACCCCCAAAATCTTTTTTCCTTTTGGGGAGGTTTGTAGTCTCTGAACCCCCAGAAAATGTACTCCGTCTGCGGCCTTTTTTGCCCTTCCCCAAAACTTAAGACTTTGCCTTGGTGGGATTGAACTCAAGGGGGCCCAATTTCTGGGCCAGGTCTGCAGCCTGTCCCGATCCCCCTTTTTTGTTCGCCCGGTCTTCGATCGAGGAATTCTTCTCATCAACTTCAAGTTCTGCAAAAAAGGGAACCTCAGAGTCTTTCCTTCCGTCATGGGGCGTTCACAAAAAACCCCGAAAAAGCATGGTCCTTGGGCTGCCCCTGGGGACCCCCCTGGTCCCCAGGTGCCCAAAATCTTTACACCTTTTGCCACGTACCATGGGCTCGCTGCTGTCTTCCTGACAAGTATTTCCCCCGGTTCCCTTGTAGTGCCCTTTCCCCGTTTTTTCCCCGCTTGGGCCCCCGTTTTTGCACCAATTTTCTTGGGGTGGAACTGTGTCAAAAGCCTTCTTGCCGTCCCAAGGGAAAAAGCAATCACCCCCCCCTCTCTCTTTGTTTTTATGCTGTCACCCTGGCATAGAACTCCAGTGGTTTTTGACACCCGGTTTCCCGTCCCTGAAACCATGTTGGCTGCTGTTGATGAGTCATTCCTTTCTAGGGTTCCACCACTTTCTCCCGATAACTTCTCCATGATTTTTTATAAATATTTAAAGTATGTTGTGGTGGTGTGTGTGGTGTGGTGTGGTGTGTGTGTTTTGTGTGTACTCACCTATTTGTAATCACCTATTTTTGGGGTTTGGGGGGGCGAGTCCGCTCCTGGCCCCCCTCTTGCTGATTGCTACTAGGTCCTCTCTCTCCCTGCCCCCTGAGCTCTATTTTACCCCGCCTTTTAAAAAAAAGTTGGGTTCCCGCCTCCCCCAAACCCCCCCCCTCACTTTTCTGGCTTTCCAAAGGGGTGACTAAACCCCCTATGACTGAAGAAAATTTTCCTTAAAATCCTTTGATTTATCTTTAGTCTTTAAACTTCCAAATTTTGACCTCTTGTGTCGGTTTTCCTTCTTGGAACATCCCCTCTTTTTTCCACCCCGTCTATTCCCCGCAGTGATTTTAATTTTGGGCGTTTTTCATTTTCTCCCCTGAAACCCCCCCTTTGGCCCCCAGTGTTATCGGGGGCCCATTTCCCTCAACCTTTCTTCGTAGGAAAAATCCCCCTAGCTTTTGGGGGCTTTTATTGAAAACCCTTTTCAATTTCTGGTGTGTGTGTGTGTTTTGTGTGTGTGTTTGGGGTGTGTGTGTGTGTGTGTTTTGTGTGTGTGTGTGGGTGTGTGTGTGTGTGTGTGTGTGTGTTGGGGGTGTTGGGCAGAGGGTTAAATGCCCGGTTTTTCACATTTTAAAATTTTTTCAAGGCCTGACTTTTGGGAGAAAGAAACTTTTCCCCCAATTTCAAAAATATGATTAATTTATGAGATCTACTTCGTTATTACCAGTTTACTAAAAAAAATCTCCTTATTTTGTTGGGAAAATAATTTTGTTTTGAAATTTATATTATTTCCTAAAAGGGTTATTAAAAACCCTTTTAAAAACATCAGTATTTTTCCGTTTCTTGATTTTATTAATTTTAAAAAATTTATTATATGCCTTGGTTACATGACCCTTTTTAGCTTGCAATGGGCGCTTTCTTTGTCTATATTCCATATGTTTGTTTCTATATTTAAAATTTCCCCATTTTAGCCAAAATGGGAATGAAATTAAAATTTAACCCAATTAATAACACTTTATTACAACTTACAAATCTGATACAACTTACCTTTGAATAAATCCTAGCTACTTGAGCTTAGCAATTACATGTAAGAAAATAATATAAACTTCAAATGTACATTAATACAAACAAACCTTTAGCCAGACTTGGCTTATCAAAATTAATATTATACAAATTAATAAATCCTTGCCAGAATTTGGCATAGCAAAATTAATATTATACACATTAATATATCAATTACACATACACTGATATAAATCTTGGCCAGAATTGTCTTATCAAATTAATTATACAAATACATTAATATAAATCCTAGCCACTTTGGCTTTGCAAAATTAATATTATACACATTAATATAATTAGTTACACTTGACTTACCAATTACACATACACTGATATAAATCTTGGCCATAATTATCTTATCAAATTAATATTATACAAATGCATTAATATAAATCCTAGCCACTTTGGCTTTGAAAAATTAATATACACATTAATATAATTAGCTACACTTGGCTTATCAATTACAGATACACTTATACACATTAATATAATCTTTAGCCACACTTGACTTATCCAAATTAATATTGTAATAATTATAATCCACTACACATTAAGTAAATTTGTGAACTTAACATCCACATCCTTCTGTTATTTCACATATAATTATTAAGTAATTAACTAATTAATGACTTCACTAATTACCTCCGGTTCAAGAATGACCAATGGGCAAATTAAATGTGGAAAATTGCATTTAGCTGAATGTATCATTGTATACATAACAGTAAATGAACACAGATAATTATTATTTATCAGTTAGACAAGTAGGAATTTTGGACACCTAGGTCTCAAAAAATGTCCTCCTTCGATACCTACCACTGTCATATCCACAAGTTGCTCTGGACCTATTAATCATAAATGAAATATACATCACCAGGAATGCTTGTGAAAATTTGTGTGGACTGCCTCCAAGTGAGTCGCCTACCCTGGCAAACTCTGTTGACACCGAGCTCTGAGGTGGGTACCTCAGCCTCACAAGTGGCTTATAGGACAGATTTTCACAAATGATTGATGTTGCAAGAAACTCGCCTGCATGCACATATAAAGGACTAACTTGGTGTTGCAGCATATATCCTGATCTTCAACTTCCCTAAGCTTAGCCTTAGCCCCTCTGGACTTTCCCTCAGAAACCACGTGCAACCGGGAGCCTTAATTCCTGCAATATTCAATCGTTATTAGTGACCTGCCTGCACCTCAGAAATTCTTATATCCAAGAGGGTATGTATTCCCTAGTATAACTATGCAGACACGGACACTAGCTTCCAGACTGCTTTGAGACACTGGTACTTACTGGGCATGCTCTGCCTGTTGCACACCGGGCCCACAGATAAAACTCAACTCACAATCTCCCCAGACACTGGCCAGAAATCTACGAGAAAGTGGAGGTCTTGTCTTACTGTATGGGCCTGACGGAGGTCATCTACGGTACATCGAGGTGCCTCTACCAGATTTCCCCAGGTCTCAAATGTGAAGACACGTGGGGGGCGCCATCTGTTGATCACGGCACGTCTTGTCCAGTTGGTATCTGTCTTAAGAAGAACGAGCTGGTCTCTCTTCCATACCCTCGTCTCTTCGTTCAAACTAGGGCTGCCAGTTCTCCCTAGCTAACTTATCCTAGTGTTTGCCTACATTATTGGCCTATTACTACCTATGTTAAGGTCTTAGGTCTACATTATTATTATCTACAGTTGTCTCAATAATCCTAATATTAGTGTACTACCAGTAAAACTACCTACTCCTTCCCTGAAGAGTAAATCTATAAATTAAATAAATGCCTACCAACAATCCACCGCCAACTAAAGAGAATGCTGTTTGTTTGGGAGGGTTTTAAGGGCCATCCAGGTCAGCCGTTCCATCACGGCCATGCTGGATCTGTCCTGTGGAACTTTAGGGACCAAATAAATTTCGACATCGCTGGTAAATATATAAATTTGTGGACTGTATATTAAAAATAATAAATGATTATATATATATATATATATACAGTGGACCCCCGCATAACGATTACCTCCGAATGCGACCAATTATGTAAGTGTATTTATGTAAGTGCGTTTGTACGTGTATGTTTGGGGGTCTGAAATGGACTAATCTACTTCACAATATTTCTTATGGGAACAAATTCGGTCAGTACTGGCACCTGAACATACTTCTGGAGTGAAAAAATATCGTTAACCGGGGGTCCACTGTATACACACACACACACACACACACACACATTTATACAACAGAAGGAGAATATATCTTAATTATAACACTCACCAATTTGACTGGAGATTAATGTGTCATGTACAGGACCCCCCCCCCTTTTGCCTACATTTATGAAAATTTTACTGGCCAGAAATTAAACATAAATTAGACAGCTTATCTGAGGTTCCTGGAGTTGTCCTGTCTTGTCGCCTGATATCTCAAGTTATGCAGGAATGCACATCCAACAATTTCGCCTCCTATTTGAGAGGTGTCAGCCCAATTTTAACCTCTAGAGCACGAAAATTCCTTCCCATTACACTAACATTGTATCCAATTCAAAAACCAAAATGGCGACTGTCCTATTTTTAAAAATACACTTTTATTAATTACAATATAGGGCATCTATTTACCTATGAATTACCATATTTCCGGAAAATATACAGTATTCTCCACAAGTACTATACCCTTTGGGGCCTAGTTCCTAGGCCTTTTGTGTATCCATATGCTCTCGCGCTACCGTCCACAGGATGGATATGGGGTGCACAATAAACTAGCCACTTCGGTGGCAAAATCTAAAATATATGTTAGACCTATCTACTGGCTTATGGCTATACCCCAACTGTTTTAGTTGTTGCCAGAGATTTCTGGGGTTATGCTTATACTCTTCAATTTTTTAGCAATAGTGCTTTGCCTTTGCTCCTTTTGTAAGTCTCTGTACCCTTTTCCTCACCCTTTGGAATTCATTTAGTGCTGCAATATCCTGTCTGTTTGCTTTAAATCTTTTTAGCAGCTGGTCTCTGAATTTCATATTATCTAATATCTCAGTAGTCATCCAGGGTTCAGTTCTTCATTTAATCCTGACCTCTTTAACTGGTGCAATATTATCAAGGATGGTAGTGAACATTGTTTTGAATTTTTCCCAGGCATCGTTTACGTCCGTGCAACTTGTTATCTCTGTCCAGTCACAATTGTGTAGCCTATTTACCAGTGTTTCTTTACTGTAGTTTCTAGTTGACCTCATTTTTATTGTCCTGTGTAGGCCTATCCTATCCCTAGTGATTTTCCTGGTGCAGTAAATGATGAAAAGATCACTAAGACCTGTGGTAATGACGCCTGACTGACTAGTATTCTCAGAGCGGTTACAAAGTATGTGGTCAATTAGGGTGGCTGAAAACTGTGTGATCCGGGTTGGTGTATTAATTAGTTGAGTGTAACTATTTAAACCTAGAATTTGCTTATACCTTTTGCATAGCCCGTTATTTTGCTGCTGAAAACAGATATTGAAGTCGCCCAGTATTATTGTCTCGCAATTGTTTTCAAATCCGGACAATACTCTGGAAAAGTCTTCTAAGAACTGGTCTTGGGTAGGAGGGCGGTAACTAGTTCCTACTAAGATGGGTTTGGTCTTGGGAAGCAGCACTTCAAACCATAGAATCTCCAGTTTATTGTTATTTAAATCAGGTCTTGGGTTGTAAGCTAAGTCATTTCTAATGTAGGCACATACTCCACCACCCTTTCTGTTCCTTTCTAAGCGTTTTATATTGTAACCTTCTATTTTGACCTCGTCGTCAGTCACCGTATCATCCAACCAGGATTCAGAGATGGTTATAACTGCTGCCCTGCTTTTGTTAGAATCTTAATCTCTGCCAATTTAGGAAGAAGTGATCTTGCGTTGACATGAATAAAGTGAAGGCCTGTTTTCATAAAACAATTATAATCAACAATATATGGCAATCGGTCATTTGTATTAAAATTAGGTAAATCAATGTCATCATTGCTAAAGGGTAACTGTGCCAAAGTGCATTTGTTACACACAAAGTGAATTCTGGCACCGTTGCTATAATTGTGCATACATCCATCATGCACCCACCCCTTACACATTTTACATAAGGTGCCTTTTCTGTTTTTCATGCGTACTTTAGTACAGTGTATGCACCTGTTTGGTAGTGTTTGAGATAATAATGGCTGTATTGTCTCACATTGACCTATGTATGCATTACATATGCAGTTAAGGTTATCATTCCTAGCTACTAGACCGTCATTATCACCGTCATTTATCTGTCTGTTTTGCCTCTGCACAATAGTTTGAGGTCCTGGATTAATTTGGATATCACCACTTAAGAGCGCTACAATAAGAGCTGTGTGCCACTGTTTTTGTTTGGGTATGCGGTGTTGCTATACCTTGTGGCGATAGTGACATTTACTTTTCTGGTAGGATGGCAACTGTTGGTCTTTTAATGTCCAGGGCGCTGTTACTCCATTCATCTTTTCCAGCCCCCATGACTGATTTCTTTCTTCATGGAATTGAAGAAGAAAGATAAATATAATTATGGCAGCCTGTACCCCTCTAATGCCTGCCATTTTCACTCTTCGCTCTTTTACTCATATACAATAATATTTATTTCTATTTTCCAGTCACCTAGTACACCCTAGTATCTGCTTTAGCAATCACCACTGAATTACTAGTAAATTTTCTTCTTCAAAACCCTCTTCACTGCTCACTTTTCCCTTAACTTCACAAACCCCTTTCAGTTAACCCCTTATTACACACTCCCCTTCCCACCTCACTTCACAGTCCGGCTTCACATATTAACTTCTAACTCCTTTCCATTCTGGTAGACCAGAAAGGTTTAATAAATGGTTTTATCCTGCCAAATCCCCCTCAATTCCATTTATCGGGGGTTGTGTGGTGTTGTTGACTGCCTGACCTGGTCTGCTGACTCAGCCATTTTTAAAACACTGAGGGAAGTAAACGCCACATACAACCTGACTTTCCTTGAGTTTATAGATATATTTGGCGTTTTCTGCTATGATTCTCTCACTGTACACTGGTCAGCTGAGTATAGGTCAGCTAAAACATTAACCTTGACTGTTTACCTATTCACTTCTTTCCCACGACTGGCACTGAGGGATAACCGTCCTATAACCTTGGAGTCAGTTTTGTCCCCCAGGATGCCACCCACACCAGTTACCTAATACCCAGGTACCTCCTTACTGCTAGGTGAACATTGACAGAGGTGTAACTAACACCCAGGTACCTACTTACTGCTAGGTGAACACTGACAGAAGGTGTAACTAACACCCAGGTACCTACTTACTGCTAGATGAACACTGACAGAAGGTGTAACTAACACCCAGGTACCTACTTACTGTTAGGTGAACACTGACAGAAGGTGTAACTAACACCCAGGTACCTACTTACTGCTAGGTGAACACTGACAGAAGGTGTAACTAACACCCAGGTACCTACTTACTGCTAGGTGAACACTGACAGAAAGGTGTAACTAACACCCAGGTACCTACTTACTGCTAGGTGAACACTGACAGAAGGTGTAACTAACACCCAGGTACCTATTTACTGCAAGTACTTCTGGCAGTCTGGGAGATACAGATGACCGAACTAAATGGTGGCTAAAGCTCCCGCTTCACACACGGAGGGCCCGGGTTCGATTCCCGGCGGGTGGAAACATTTCGACACGTTTCCTTACACCTGTTGTCCTGTTCACCTAGCAGCAAACAGGTACCTGGGTGTTAGTCGACTGGTGTGGGTCGCATCCTGGGGGACAAGATTAAGGACCCCAATGGAAATAAGTTAGACAGTCCTCGATGACGCACTGACTTTCTTGGGTTATCCTGGGTGGCTAACCCTCCGGGGTTAAAAATCCGAACAAAATCTTATCTTATCTTATCAGGCCTATGGTCATTATATAGTCTATAATATATAGTCTATAATATATAGTTATAGTATATAGTCTACAGTATATATTATAGACTATATACTATATACTATGTACTACATATTATAGACTATATTACTGTAGACTATATACTATAAACTATATATTATAGACTATATATTATAGACTATATATTATAGACTATATATTATAGACTATATACTGTAGACTATATGCTATAAATTATATATTTATAGACTATATATTATAGACTATATATTATAGACTATATTTTATAGACTTATACTGTAGACTATATGCTATAAAATTATATTATTATAGACTATATATTTATAGACTATATACTGTAGACTATATGCTATAAATTATATATTATAGACTATATATTATAGACTATATATTATAGACTATATACTGTAGACTATATGCTATAAATATATATATTATAGACTATATATTATAGACTATATACTGTAGACTATATGCTATAAATTATATATTATAGACTATATATTATTGACTATATATTATAGACTATATATTATAGACTATATACTGTAGACTATATGCTATAAATTATATATTATAGACTATATATTATAGACTATATACTGTAGACTATATGCTATAAATTATATATTATAGACTATATATTATAGACTATATATTATAGACTATATATTATAGACTATATACTGTAGACTATATGCTATAAATTATATATTATAGACTATATATTATAGACTATATATTATAGACTATATATTATAGACTATATACTGTAGACTATATACTATAAACTATATATTATAGACTATATATTATAGACTATATATTATAGACTATATATTATAGATATATACTGTAGACTATATGCTATAAATTATATATTATAGACTATAATATATAATTTATAGCATATAGTCTACAGTATATAGTCTATAATATATAGTCTATAATATATAGTATATAGTTCCTCATCCTCATATCCGACATAGACAAGGATGTCAGCCACAGCACCGTGTCTTCCTTTGCAGATGACACCCGAATCTGCATGACAGTGTCTTCCATTGCAGACACTGCAAGGCTCCAGGCGGACATCAACCAAATCTTTCAGTGGGCTGCAGAAAACAATATGAAGTTCAACGATGAGAAATTTCAATTACTCAGATATGGTAAACATGAGGAAATTAAATCTTCATCAGAGTACAAAACAAATTCTGGTCACAAAATAGAGCGAAACACCAACGTCAAAGACCTGGGAGTGATTATGTTGGAGGATCTCACCTTCAAGGACCATAACATTGTATCAATCGCATCTGCTAGAAAAATGACAGGATGGATAATGAGAACCTTCAAAACTAGGGAGGCCAAGCCCATGATGACACTCTTCAGGTCACTTGTTCTATCTAGGCTGGAATATTGCTGCACTCTAACAGCACTTTCAAGGCAGGTGAAATTGCCGACCTAGAAAATGTACAGAGAACTTTCACGGCGCGCATAACGGAGATAAAAACACTCAATTACTGGGAGCGCTTGAGGTTTCTAAACCTGTATTCCCTGGAACGCAGGAGGGAGAGATAAATGATTATATACACCTGGAAAATCCTAGAGGGACTAGTACCGAACTTGCACACGAAAATCACTCACTACGAAAGCAAAAGACTTGGCAGACGATGCACCATCCCCCCAATGAAAAGCAGGGGTGTCCACTAGCACGTTAAGAGACCATACAATAAGTGTCAGGGGCCCGAGACTGTTCAACTGCCTCCCAGCACACATAAGGGGGATTACCAACAGACCCCTGGCAGTCTTCAAGCTGGCACTGGACAAGCACCTAAAGTCAGTTCCTGATCAGCCGGGCTGTGGCTCGTACGTTGGTTTGCGTGCAGCCAGCAGCAACAGCCTGGTTGATCAGGCGCTGATCCACCAGGAGGCCTGGTCACAGACCGGGCCGCAGGGGCGTTGACCCCCGAAACTCTCTCCAGGTAATATAGCATATAGTATAGTATATAGTATAGTATAGTATATAGTATATAGTTTATAGTATATAGTATAGTATATAGTATAAACACCTAAAGTCGGTACCTGACCAGCCGGGCTGCGGTTCGTACGTTGGTTTGCGTGCAGCCAGCAGTAACAGCCTGGTTGATCAGGCTCTGATCCACCAGGAGGCCTGGTCACAGACCGGGCCGCGGGGGCGTTGACCCCCGGAACTCTCTCCAGGTAAACTCCAGGTATAGTCTACAGCAAACACAGTCAATGCTGAATTACAGAAAATATCTGCCTGGATGACGACTAGCAAACTTACCCTGAACACTGATAAAACCTATTTCATTCAGTTTGGAAACAAAGCTGCAAATGATCCAATTAACATTACGCTAAATGCATCATCAGTCAAAAGACTCACAGGGAAAATTCCTAGGTATCCACCTTGACAGTAGGCTTAAGTTCCGGACACACATACAACAAATCACCAAGAAAATCTCCAAGACTGTAGGCATACTATCAAAGATAAGGTACTACGTTCCACAATCAGCTCTCCTTGCACTGTACCATTCACTCATATACCCTTATCTTACATATGGAATTTGTGCATGGGGATCAACAACATCCAGTCACCTAAAACCCTTAATAACCCAGCAAAAGGCAGCAGTAAGAATAACAAATTCCCACTCCCGCCAGCATACTCCACCAATTTTCAAAAGTCTGAATCTGCTTACCATTAAGAACATCCATACTTATTCATGTGCCTACTACATACACAGAACAATACACGCAAATATAAACCCACACTCAAACTTTTCCTCACCAACCTAAACAGGACACATGACCACAACACAAGACACAGATCTCTTTTTGATATACCTCGTGTCCATATCACACTGTGTAAAAACTCTATGCACATAAAGGGCCCCAAAATATGGAATTCATTACCAGAAGATATTAAAGTAACCCAGTCTGAAAATCAATTTAAGACTCTTCTCAAAAGCCACTTAATCACCCTAGACTAAATGCTAAATACTCAGTACACATTTACTCACATATGTACTCCCACATCATAACTGAAACAATCACATTGAACCTTTTATCCATTGTTGACAGGAATATAATTGAATCATTGTTTTTCACAAAAGCATTTTAGAATATAAATACATATATCTTCGTATAATACAAATTTTGATTCATTTATAATTAATATTCTACTGTACAACTATAATTACTATAACATAATTACTTTCCTACTGTACAACTATGATATACTACTCCTTAGTATTAAGTAGACTGTAAGCCAATAATGTTAAGTTGGCCCATAATGCCTAGGCATAATAGAGGCTCTCTTTGTATTGCAACCCACTATTGTATATTACCTGGAGACCTGGAGTTTACCTGGAGAGAGTTTCGGGGGTCAACGCCCCCGCGGCCCGGTCTGTGACCAGGCCTCCTGGTGGATCAGCGCCTGATCAACCAGGCTGTTGCTGCTGGCTGCACGCAAACCAACGTACGAGCCACAGCCCGGCTGATCAGGAACTGACTTTAGGTGCTTGTCCAGTGCCAGCTTGAAGACTGCCAGGGGTCTGTTGGTAATCCCCCTTATGTGTGCTGGGAGGCAGTTGAACAGTCTCGGTCCCCTGACACTTATTGTATGGTCTCTTAACGTGCTAGTGACACCCCTGCTTTTCATTGGGGGGATGGTGCATCGTCTGCCAAGTCTTTTGCTTTCGTAGTGAGTGATTTTCGTGTGCAAGTTCGGTACTAGTCCCTCTAGGATTTTCCAGGTGTATATAATCATGTATCTCTCCCTCCTGCGTTCCAGGGAATACAGGTTTAGAAACCTCAAGCGCTCCCAGTAATTGAGGTGTTTTATCTCCGTTATGCGCGCCGTGAAAGTTCTCTGTACATTTTCTAGGTCGGCAATTTCACCTGCCTTGAAAGGTGCTGTTAGAGTGCAGAATATTCCAGCCTAGATAGAACAAGTGACCTGAAGAGTGTCATCATGGGCTTGGCCTCCCTAGTTTTGAAGGTTCTCATTATCCATCCTGTCATTTTTCTAGCAGATGCGATTGATACAATGTTATGGTCCTTGAAGGTGAGATCCTCCGACATAATCACTCCAGGTCTTTGACGTTGGTGTTTCGCTCTATTTTGTGGCCAGAATTTGTTTTGTACTCTGATGAAGATTTAATTTCCTCATGTTTACCATATCTGAGTAATTGAAATTTCTCATCGTTGAACTTCATATTGTTTTCTGCAGCCCACTGAAAGATTTGGTTGATGTCCGCCTGGAGCCTTGCAGTGTCTGCAATGGAAGACACTGTCATGCAGATTCGGGTGTCATCTGCAAAGGAAGACACGGTGCTGTGGCTGACATCCTTGTCTATGTCGGTATGAGGATGAGGAACAAGATGGGAGCTAGTACTGTGCTTGTGGAACAGAGCTTTTCACCGTAGCTGCCTCGGACTTTACTCTGTTGACGACTACTCTCTGTGTTCTGTTAGTGAGGAAATTATAGATCCATCGACCAACTTTTCCTGTTATTCCTTTAGCGCGCATTTTGTGCGCTATTACGCCATGGTCACACTTGTCGAAGGCTTTTGCAAAGTCTGTATATATTACATCTGCATTCTTTTTGTCTTCTAGTGCATTTTAGGACCTTGTCGTAGTGATCCAGTAGTTGAGACAGACAGGAGCGACCTGTTCTAAACCCATGTTGCCCTGGGTTGTGTAACTGATGGGTTTCTAGATGGGTGGTGATCTTGCTTCTTAGGACCCTTTCAAAGATTTTTATGATATGGGATGTTAGTGCTATTGGTCTGTAGTTCTTTGCTGTTGCTTTACTGCCCCCTTTGTGGAGTGGGGCTATGTCTGTTGTTTTTAGTAACTGAGGGACGACCCCCGTGTCCATGCTCCCTCTCCATAGGATGGAAAAGGCTCGTGATAGGGGCTTCTTGCAGTTCTTGATGAACACAGAGTTCCATGAGTCTGGCCCTGGGGCAGAGTGCATGGGCATGTCATTTATCGCCTGTTCGAAGTCATTTGGCGTCAGGATAACATCGGATAGGCTTGTGTTAATCAAATTTTGTGGCTCTCTCATAAAAAATTCATTTTGATCTTCGACTCTCAGTCTGGTTAGCGGCTTGCTAAAAACTGAGTCATATTGGGACTTGAGTAGCTCACTCATTTCCTTGCTGTCATCTGTGTAGGACCCATCTTGTTTAAGTAGGGGCCCAATACTGGACGTTGTTCTCGATTTTGATTTGGCATAGGAGAAGAAATACTTTGGGTTTCTTTCGATTTCTTTTATGGCTTTTAGTTCTTCCCGCGATTCCTGACTCCTAAAGGATTCTTTTAGCTTAAGTTCGATGCTTGCTATTTCTCTGACCAGTGTCTCCCTGCGCATTTCTGATATATTGACCTCTTTTAGCCCGGTCTGTTATTCTTTTCCGTGCCTGTAAAGGGAGCGCCTGTCTCTTTCTATTTTACATCTACTCCTCCTTTTTCTTAGAGGAATAAGCCTTGTGCATACATCGAGTGCCACCGAGTTAATCTGTTCTAGGCATAAGTTTGGGTCTGTGTTGCTTAGTATATCTTCCCAGCTTATATCGGTTAGGACTTGGTTTACTTGGTCCCACTTTATGTTTTTGTTATTGAAGTTGAATTTGGTGAATGCTCCCTCGTGACTAGTCTCATTTTGTCGGTCTGGGGCTCCACGCATACATGTCTGAACCTCAATTATGTTGTGATCTGAGTATATTGTTTTTGATATGGTGACATTTCTTATCAGATCATCATTGTTAGTGAAGATGAGGTCTAGTGTATTCTCCAGTCTAGTAGGCTCTATTATTTGCTGGTTTAAATTGAATTTTGTGCAGAGATTTAAAAGCTCGTGTGAGTGTGAGTTTTCATCAGAGCTGCCTCCTGGTGTTATTACTGCAACAATATTATTTGCTATATTCCTCCATTTTAGGTGCCTTAAGTTGAAATCCCCCAGGAGCAAGATGTTGGGTGCAGGAGCTGGAGATTTTCCAGACAGTGGTCAATTTTTAACAGCTGTTCCTGGAATTGCTGGGATGTTGCATCCGGAGGCTTGTAGACTACCACAATGACTAGGTTTTGGTTCTCGACCTTTACTGCTAAAACTTCCACTACGTCATTTGAGGCATTAAGCAGTTCTGTGCAAACAAGTGACTCTGCAATGTACAGGCCAACCCCCCCTTTGCCTGTTCACTCTGTCACATCTGTATAGGTTGTAACCTGGGATCCATATTTCGTTGTCCAAGTGATCCTTTATGTGGGTCTCAGTGAAAGCCGCGAACATTGCCTTTGCCTCTGCAAGCAGTCCACGGATGAAAGGTATTTTGTTGTTTATTGCTGGCTTTAGACCCTGTATATTTGCAAAGAAGAATGTTATCGGACTGGTGGTATTGTTGGTACTGGGGGGGGATTTTTTTTTTCCGGCATTAGTATCTGTATCTGTTGGTTTGGAGTGGAGGCCATCGACTGTGGTTCCACTCCAGGAATGACTGGATTTGGTGTACGATTTCTGCCATTTCCTGCCAGTTTTTTTTCCTTCCTGGCACTAAAAAACCTCTCCTCTTGAGTGGCTGTGGCTACCCCGGTTTTCCCATGGCCTGGATGGTTTTGTATCTTTTTGTCCCTTTAGATGGTATGCCTGGCAATTTAAGTTATAGCACAGTCTTTCCTGTACTGAAGAGGTACACATTTCAGGGTTGAAAAAGCTTACAGGAAGGGAGTTTGCATTTTCCTGTTGTCATATGGGCATGACATTTTCTAGGGTGGTCATAGTTGCATGTCCCATCTGTTTTTCCAGATTTCCCATGCCAGCAGATACCAAGTGCATAGTATGTGCACAGGCTTGGTTTCCGTTTGCCTTGGGTTTCTGTGACTGTATTCCCTGTTGGTGCATGTTTCCCTGTCTTATTCCTATCCTCCTTAGCACCAACAATGGAGCTCCCACCAGTTGTTTTTGGTAATTTATCCTCACTATTGCTATTGGAGTCCTCTTGTTTGCTATTTCCTGCGGTATTTCTGGTTTGCAATATTGGTTTTATCTTATCTTTGACTACACTTGTTTTCCCTACTATGGCTCCTGTCCTCTATGAGGTCATTTATATGTATTCCTTCCTGCGTATAATTCCCGACTACCTGGACAAAATCTCCAGCTTCACCATTACTGTCTCCCAGGACAATATCTCCAACTTCACCATTTCTGTCTCCCAGGACAGCACCTCCAGCTTCACCATTACTGTCTCCCAGGACAGCACTATCAGCCCCACATTTACTGACTACCAGGACATCATCTCCAGCCTTACAGTTTCTGACTACATGGCCAGTATCAAGGGCAGTACCATTCAGCACAGACTTTTTATGTTCCCATCTGTTGTAGAAAGCTTCCAGGTTTTCTATGAAAGCAGCTTTGATGTTATCCTCTTTTAATACCCTTGTGATTTTAGTCCACAGATTTTCCTCATTTGGGCATACCCAAAAACACTTCCCTGTTTTAATACTGCTTGTAGCTAGTTCTGGGATATCTGCACAAGGAGCGTGACACCAATTTCCACAAAAATGACAATTTATCCATGTGGAAGCCCGTTTGTTTGACTGACCACAGACTACACACAGCTTCATAATGATTTGAATGGTTGATTTACTGCAAGTCTACTAGCAACCTCTTGAATATTATATTAATAACCTTAAATGAAGCTCTAGCTATTTTTTATTTCTGTTTCTAACTCTTTTTGTATATTGGACAGCTTACCGTCACGTTCCTGATTTTTAATGTTTGTGTTTATAAGGGCGCCTACAACCCCATCCGTTTACAGTCTGCTTTATTGTCCAACGAAACTGTTTGAAACCAGTCAAGGGTTCGGACCAGTCAAGGTTCGGACCAGTCGATCTGCTCTGATAAGTGGGTCACTTATTTAAAACATACTGGTCGGTGATTTGAGCTAACACATGAAGGATCTACTGGAAATTATCTCCCCGAGTAATATGTGATTTGACTGATACAAAAGTATTTAAATTGCGTGTTTGAAGAGCCGGTGATATCTGGCAGCTCCTACAATGACGTACAGTCGACCTCTTTGTTTATCAATCGCTGTATCTGGCTTTTCTATTTTTGTTTTTCCGTCTCCACCACAATAAATGCTATATTATCACTATAGTTGACTGGTGCAAATTTTGGAGGAAGGACGCTTTTTCTGTAGTAATAATTGCTTCTCGTTGTGTATATTGCGACCGCTGGTAACTACAGGTTATATGAAATTCACAGTAACGTCTCGTATTTCAAGAAAAAGAAACTAATGAAAGTCACTCCACTCCACTAAGTACCATTATAATACTGGTTAGTTGCTACTACAACACTGTTTGCAAAGACATTAAATAAATAAATAAATACGGGGCCTGGGGAGTTTACACAGGGCCTGTGGAGGTTATATGGGGCCTAGGGAGGTTTCATGGGGCCTGGGGAGGTTATACTGGGCCTGAAGTGGTTATACGGGGCCTAGGGAGGTTATACGGGGCCTGGGGAGTTTATACCGGGCCTGATGAGGTTATACGGGGCCTGGGGAATTTATACGTGGCCTGGGAAGGTTATATGGGGCCTGGGGAGGTTATACTGGGCCTGCGGAGGTTATACAGGACCTGGGGAGTTTATGCGGGGCCTGGGGAGTTTACATAAGGCCTGGGGAGGTTATACGGGGTCTGGGGAGGTTTTATGGGGCCTGGGGAGGTTATACGGGGCCTGAGGAGGTTACCAAGATCCTGATGCTATGCCACTGGTAGGGGTCATACACTGGCAGGGGCCATACACTGGTATGGGGTCATACACTGGTAGGGGTCATACACTGGTAGGGGTCATGCACTAGTAGGGGGTCATACACTGGTAGGGGGTCATACACTTGGAGTTTACCTGGAGAGAGTTCCGGGGGTCAACGCCCCCGCGGCCCGGTCTTTGACCAAGCCTCCTGGTGGATCAGAGCCTGATCAACCAGGCTGTTACTGCTGGCTGCACGCAATCCAACGTACGAGCCACAGGCCGGCTGGTCAGGTACCAACTTTAGGTGCTTGTCCAGTGCCTGCTTGAAGACAGCCAGGAGTCTATTGGTAATCCCCCTTATGTATGCTGGGAGGCAGTTGAACAGTCTTGGGGCCCGGACACTTATTGTGTTGTCTCTCAATGTACCCGTGGCGCCCCTGCTTTTCATCGGGGGACTACTGCATCTCCTGCCGAGTCTTTTGCTTTCATAGGGAGTGATTTTCGTGTGCAGGTTTGGTACCAATCCCTTCAGGACCTTCCAAGTGTATATTATCATGTATCTCAATCTCTCGCCTGCATTCCAAGGAATGCAGACCAAGGATCTTCAACCGTTCCCAGTAATGTAGGTGCCTTATCGTACTTATGTGTGCCGTGAAAGTTCTTTGTGCGCTCTCCAGGCCTGCAATGTCTCCAGCCTTGAAGGGGGCCGTTAGTGTACAGCAGTATTCCATCCTAGAGAGAACAAGCGATCTGAAGAGGATCATCGTGAGCTTGGCGTCCCTAGTTTTGAAGGTTCTCATTATCCATCCTATCGTTTTCTTAGCAGATGAGGTAGATACATCGTTGTGATCTCTGAAGGCGAGATCCTCTGACATTATCACTCCCAGGTCCTTCACATTTCTTTTTCGCTCTATTGTATGGTTAGAATTTGTTGTATACCCAGACACATTTTTAATTTCCTCAAGCTTTCCATATCTGAGTAGTTGAAATTTCTCCTCGTTGACCTTCGTATTGTTTTGAGTGGCCCATTTGAAGATTTGGTTGATGTCCGCTTGGAGACTTGTGATGTCTTCCATGGAGGTCACTGTCATGGCAATCCGGATGTTATCCACAAAGAAGACACGGAGCTATGGCTTACATCTCAGTCTATATCTGAAATGAGGATGAGGAATGGAATGGGAGCGAGTACTGTGCCTTGTGGAACAGAGCTTTTCACCGTAACTTCCAGAGACTTTACTCTGTTTACTATTACTTTTTGTGTTCTATTTGTCAGAAAGTTATAGATCCTGGCAGTCTTCAAGCTGGCACTGGACAAGCACCTAAAGTCAGTTCCGGATCAGCCGGGCTGTGGCTCGTACGTTGGTTTGCGTGCAGCCAGCAGCAACAGCCTGGTTGATCAGGCTCTGATCCACCAGGAGGCCTGGTCACAGACCGGGCCGCGGGGGCGTTGACCCCCGGAACTCTCTCCAGGTAAACTCCAGATCCATCTACCAACTTTTCCTGTTATTCTTTCATCATTCATTTTGTGTGCTATTACACCATGGTCACACTTGTCGAAAGCTTTTGTAAAGTCTGTGTATATTACATCAGTATTTTGTTTATCATCAACAGCATCCAAGACCTTTTCATAGTGATCCAGTAGCTGGGCAGGCAGCAGCAACCTGCTCTAAACCCGTGTTGCCCTGGGTTGTGTAAGTGATGGGTATCTAGGTGGTTGGCGATCTTGATTCTTAGAACCTTCTCAAAGATTTTCATGATATGGGATGTTAGTGCTATCGGTCTGTAGTTCTTTACAATTGCTTTACTGCCACCTTTGTGGAGTGAGGCTATGTCTGCTTTTTTTTTTTTAGCTGAAAGAGGTGAATGGGTGAGTTTACAGGTAAGGAAGAAGGGGATCTGACAAGAGTAGAGGCCTATGAAAGCCACTTCAAATGGAAAACTGTTTTCACTGTTTTGTTTCGTTAGGTATATCACTAGTCACAACTGGGCCATACATACTACCAGCTCGGGAGATAGACCTGGGTGATTTCAATAAGCAACGTCTTATGGTTTCAGTTAGGCTTGCTTTAACAGTCACTTAAATAGGACTTGTGCTAGTCACCAAAGCTTTTGGAATGGTGCGAGTTATGAGTTAATTCTTCCTTCATTTCTCACATAAGTAAGTTTGTTTAGGTACAGGTACACATAAATAGTTACACAAATAGTAACATATGTGTAAATTACCTAAGATAACCCCCAAAAAAGTCAGACAAAGTGACTTATTTCCAATGATATATGGAGAGCAGCCTTGGGCGCCTGCGCTGACCCTCCCACTCATGATGTGCCAGTATTGACGGTTTCACCAGCAGCAGCAACCTTGGGGCTACACCTCACGTTTGTATCCGTGTCTAGCAGTAGTCTAGTGCACTCTTCAATGTGTGGATCAGGGACCACTCCCTGGCCGAGTGATCAGCGTGTATGTCTTTACTTACATTATCACCATATTACCCCGCTTCCCAACACTCATAAAATTCTAAGATAGAGCTTTGTAACATATAAAAGCATAGTGACGAATCTTCATTATCTAGCGCTAGTTAGTGCTGCGTGAACGTCTTTACTTGTAATTATTGTGTGTGTTGTGTGTGACTGAGTCACTCTCAACACCCTGATGGGCAACACTAGTGCTGTTGTCTGTCTGACTCCCAAGAGTCACTTCTCATCACGTCCTTCAACAGACAGGTCAGTGAAGGATACTGTAAAGTATCACAGTTGTATTTTGCCATGGTGGAGGATCTACATTACCTTAAACCTATTGCTACTTAATACAAATCAGCTGATAGAATAATAACCTCGCCCAGTCAGGTTCCAGACAACCAAGGCCGGATTAAGACATGGGCTTTAGGAGACTGAAGCCAGCTGGAGGGCCTCCACAGATGTTCTCAACAACTTACAATTTACTGATGTCCTGGAGAAATTTGTTTCCAAGAAATTACGGAAAGCAAATGTTTGACTTTTAATTGTGGTTTGCCATGTAAAAATAAATTTAATGTTTCTTTGACTTTTTTCCTTGTGACAATATCACTGGGGGCCTCAGTATCTGTAGCCCAGGGGCCTACAAAATATTAATCCGGCTCTGCAGACAATACACACCCAACTATTGAAAATTCTTAACTTACAACTGACCTACTAGCTAGTAGCTCCTGCACAAGCCTTCAGAAATAAATAAGCTGTAATAATTATTGTTATTTACTCGTGCTTGTTTCAGGTGAATGTTGTGCAGACCGCGCTCCACTTTCCTCACCACATTACTTATCAACAGTTGTTGCACGAGAAATTTTGAGTTATTTGCTAGTCAGAATTTACAAATAAATAAAAGGTAATAAAACATAATCGCAAAAAGAAAGAAGTTTTATGTTCAAAACAATACTGAATTCGTTGTAACCTGTGGGAAAGTGTCATTTCGAAATGTTGTCATTATTTTGGTAGGTTAGTGTGTGAAGTTTGCATTGAATGTTCCTCTCAAAGCCTGTAATGTGTGTGTGTGTGTGTGTGTGTGTACTCATTTGTACTCACCTATTTGTGGTTGCAGGGGTCGATTCATAGCTCCTGACCCCGCCTCTTCACTGGTCACTACTAGGTTCGCTCTCTTCTCCATGAGCTTGATCATACCTCTTCTTAAAGCTATGTATGGATCCTGCCTCCACTACATCACTCTTCAGACTTCCACTTCCTGACAACTCTATGACTGAAGAAATACTTCCTAACATCCCTGTAGCTCATCTTAAGTCTTCAACTTCCAACTGTGACCCCTTGTTGCTGTGTCCCATCTCTGAAACATCCTGTATCCATCCACCTTGTCAATTCCTCTCAGTATTTAATGTGTCGTTATTATATCCCCCTTACCCCTCCTGTCCTCCAGTGTCGTCAGGTCGATTTCCCTTAACCTCTCCTCGTAGGACATACCCCTTAGCTCCGGGACTAGACTTGTTGCAAACCTTTGCAAGTTCTCTAATTTCTTGACGTGCTTGACCAGGTGCGAGTTCCAAACTGGTGCTGCATACTCCAAATGGGCCTGACGTACACGGTGTAATTTTGAACGATTCCTTACTCAGGTGTCGAAACGCTTTTCTTAGATTTGCAAAGCGCCCATATCCTATGTGTATATGTACGTACATGTGTACCATCATTCATGTAAGTGTTCTTGAGTCACATGTCTCTTTAAGATTTATTTAGGTTAAATATACAGATATTTTTACAGACTAAACTTCCATAACGTATGCATGTGAATCTTATTAACACACACTGTTCGTAAGTTGTGATTTATTTAAACATATTCATGTATGTTTTTATCAGCATACTTGTGGATCATGTAAAATCCTTTCTCAAGAAGTCAGTTTGTAATTTGCTTTACCCTTACTGTTGTGATGTCAGCCAAAGCACCGTGTCTTCCTTTGCAGATGACACCCGAATCTGCATGACAGTGTCTTCTATTGCAGACACTGCAAGGCTCCAGGCGAACATAAACCAAATCTTTCAATGGGCTGCAGAAAACAATATGAAGTTCAACAATGAGAAATTTTAACTTCTCCGATATGGTAAACATGAGGAATGATAATAAACTATGCACGATTGCAGTAACTAGTGACATGGTCCTCAGACAAATAGAGAAATTAAAGTCTAACAAATCCCCAGGTCCTGATGAACTGTTTGCAAGTGTGTTAAAGGAATGTAAAGAGGAACTTATCATACCTTTGGCTAATCTTTTTAACATATCACTACAAACTGGCATAGTGCCTGATAAGTGGAAAATGGCAAATGTAATACCCATTTACAAGGCAGGTGACAGGTCCTTGGCTTCGAACTATAGACCAATAAGCCTCACCTCCATAGTGGGAAACTTTATGGAATCAATAATTGCCGAAGCATTTCGTAGCCATCCTGATAGGCACAGGTTGATTAATGAATCTCAACACGGTTTTACAAAAGGGCGTTCCTGTCTTACGAATTTACTAACTTTTTTCACTAAGGTGTTTGAGGAGGTAGATCATGGTAATGAATATGATATTGTGTATATGGACTTCAGTAAGGCTTTCGATAGAGTTCCACACCAGAGGCTATTGAGGAAACTTAAGGCACACGGAATAGGAGAAATTTTTTCCTGGGTAGGGGCATGGCTGACAAATAGGCAGCAGAGAGTTTGCATAAATGGGGAGAAATCAGAATGGGGGCACGTCACAAGCGGTGTTCCTCAGGGGTCAGTGTTGGGCCCGTTGTTGTTCACAATTTACATAAACGACATAGATGAGGGAATAAATAGCGACATAAGCAAATTTGGTGATGACACCAAAATAGGCCATCCAATTCATTCTAATGAGGACACTAGAGCACTCCAGGATGATTTGAATAGACTGATGCAATGGTCGGAGAAGTGGCAGATGCAGTTTAATATTGACAAATGCAAAGTTCTAAATGTTGGACAGTTAAATAACCATGCCACATATAAACTAAATAATGTAGATCTTAATACTACTGCTTCCGAAAAGGATTTAGGAGTTCTGGTTAGCAGTAATCTAAAACCAAGACAACAGTGCATTAGTGTTCGCAATAAAGCTAACAGAATTCTTGGCTTCATATTTAGAAGTATAAATAATAGAAGTCCTCAGGTTGTTCTTCAACTCTATATATCCTTGGTTAGGCCTCATTTAGACTATGCTGCTCAGTTCTGGTCACCGTAATACAGAATGGATATAAATGCTCTAAAAAACGTACAGAGGAGGATGACAAAGATGATCCCATGTATCAGAAATCTTCCCTATAAGGATAGACTGAGGGCCCTGAAACTGCACTTTCACGAAAGGCGTAGAATTAGGGGGGATATGATCGAGGTGTATAAATGGAAAACAGGAATAAATAAAGGGGATGTAAACAGCGTGCTGAAAATTTCCAGCCAAGACAGGACTCGCAACAATGGTTTCAAGTTGGAAAAAATCAGATTCAGGAAGGATATAGGAAAGCACTGGTTTGGTAATAGAGTTGTGGATGAGTGGAACAAACTCCCGAGTACAGTTATTCAAGCTAAAACGTTGTGTAGTTTTAAAAATAGGTTGGATAAATACATGAGTGGGTGTGGGTGGGTGTGAGTTGGACCTGACTAGCTTGTGCTGCTGGGTCTGGAGCCGTGCTCCTTCCTTGAGTGGAGGTGACCAGACTGGGTGGGTCATTGGGCTAATCCGGGGAGGGTGAGTCATTGGGTTAATCCGGGGGGGACATGGACCTGCTCCGCATGGGTCAGTAGGCCTGTTACAGTCTTCCTTCTTTCTTATGTTCTTATGTTCTAAATTAAAACTTCATCAGAGTATAAAACAAATTCCAGCCACAAAATAGAGCGAAAAACTAACGTCAAAGACCTGGGAGTGATCATGTCGGAGGATCTCACCTTCAAGGACCATAACATTGTATCAGTCGCATCTGCTAGAAAAATAACAGGATGGATAATGAGAACCTTCAAAACTAGGGATGCCAAGCCCATGATGACACTCTTCAGGTCGCTTGTTCTATATAGGCTGGAATATTACTGCACACTAACAGCACCTTTCAAGGCAGGTGAAATTGCTGACCCAGAAAATGTACAGAGAACCTTCACGGCACGCATAACGGAGATAAAACACCTAAATTACTGGTAGTGCTTGAAGTTCCTGAACCTGTATTCCCTGGAACGCAGGCGGGAGAGATACGTGATTATATACACCTGGAAAATCCTAGAGGGACTAGTACCGAACTTGCACACGAAAATCACTCACTACGAAAGCAAAAGACTTGGCAGACGATGCGACATCCCCCCAATGAAAAGCAGGGGTGTCACTAGCACGTTTTAGACTGGTTATAAATGACCATAATTTTTAAAGGGGTGGACCGGTAAGCCAGCGGAAGGCCTCGGTCAGATGACCAAAAGCTCCAAAGGCGGGTCATCATCTGACTAAGACCCGCGTCAGGAAACATTTGTCCTGTTTCCTGACGAACCTTACCTAACCTAACCTAACTAGCACGTTAAGAGACAACACAATAAGTGTCAGGGGCCTAAGACTGTTCAACTGCCTCCCAGCATACCTAAGGGGATTACCAATAGACCCCTGTCTGTCTTCAAGCAGGCACTGGACAAGCACCTAAAGTCGGTACCTGACCAGCCGGGCTGTGGTTCGTACGTCAGCTTGCGTGCAGCCAGCAGTAACAGCCTGGTTAATCAGGCTCTGATCCACCATGAGGCCTGGTCACAGACCGGGCCGCGGGGGCGTTGACCCCCCGGAACTCTCTCCAGGTAAACTGCAGATAAGAAAAAGTTTAGCAAGTGTAGTTTAAGTGAGGAAGTCGATGGTGTTGAAACTGGCGAAGAAAGAGTGGAAAAAGTGCTTAGTGAAAGTCAGCCGTTGCGCCAGCCAGCCTAAGTTAGTTATCTTGACTTTCTCAAGGTGATGGTTGAGTCATTGTCACGTGGTAATAACCTGGTTCTCTAAATGACGATTATGATCACTTCATCCCTTCCTCATGGTCGCCTTAACCCCTCCTCATGATTACCTAAACCCCTCCTCATAATAAAAAGGAAAATTTATTTGGATTATTAACCCTATGGGTTAGTAACCCAGGCCATCTCAATAAAGCCACTAGGTCCGGCTTATTCCCACTAGTGTCCCTCGATCCTCTTGCCCAGAATACATTCACAGCAGTCGAGTGATCCTCAGTTTGATGAATTAGACACTTGTGTAACAACTGGGTATCATTATTTTGTAGACCCAGATGTTGCATATGTTTATAATACGCCATCTTGTTACCATTGTTATATCCAAAAGTAACAGGTGTAAGGAAACATGCCCAACGATTTCAGTTGTGATGGGATCGATACCGAGTTGAAGGCGCTGCCATACGAGCCATGATCCGTCACTTGAGCATTTAATGATATCTAATTCATATCTTTCAGTTAGTTTATTATATTATCATGCACCCTAAACCCATTGTGGGGGCGGTAATCAAACGATTACAGACACATAATGGGTCCAGAGACTGGACCCGTTATATTTTGATAGCTAAACAAGTTACAGTATACCTGGAGAGGGTTTCGGAGGTCAACGCCCCCGCACCCCAGTCTGTGACCAGGCCTCACGGTGGATCAGGGCCTGATCAACCAGGCTGTTACTGCTGACCGCATGCAAACTGACGTACGAGACACAGCCCGGCTGGTCAGGTACTGACTTTAGGTGCCTGCCCAGCGCCTTCTTGAAGACAGCCAGGGGTCTATTGGTAATCCCCTTTATGTATGCTGGGAGGCAGTTGAACAGTCTTGAGCTCCTCACACTGTGTTGTCTCTTAGCGTACTCATGGCTTGGTAATAAACTATTTACATGTTTATATCTGGTTACAATCGCCATGAGTTATTTATGCAGACATGAATTAGGTCACAAGAAATATTACAGGAGAGCCCCGCTTACACAGCAGGTTAGGTTCCGGGCTACTGCTGTAAATCAAAAATAACCGTAAAGTGAAACATAACCTTATTTTTTTTTTAATTTCAAGTGCATATAAAAGCCTGATAACATGTTTACTCTATCATATATTAAGTGAGCAATAGAGCTAAGCCTAAAAAATGCATATACAGTACACACATTACTTAAAATATTTTCGTCCTTACCTTATGGTGAGTGGTGAATATATTTACTATAGGAAGGCTGAATAAATGAAGAATGGGTACAGTTGAAAACCGCTGCATTAGCAAAACTTTGTAAAGTGAAGCGCTGTAAATCGGGACCCACCTGTACCTTATATTTTAGCGAGATATGCTTGTAAAAAAGTTTAAGCAGTTACGTGTTATTAACAGCAGGCAATGTCAGGATATTTTTCCAGAATAGTTGGTAATATGCCGCATTTGAGTGCGAGTTGTTTCTGAATTCATTAATTTTATCGCATTCCAGCACATAATGACCCAAGGTGTGACCATTGTCAACTAGTAAAGTTTACCTTTCGTTTGGCTTACATCTGATGATGGTGTTGTAACCTCCCAGAGATACTTGTAACCCATCCGGAACCTGGCACTAGTGACATCCAATACGTATGGCAGGGCTCAAGTGGCCAGCAGATAGGCAGGGCCAGGAGCTGAAACTCGACTCGTGCAATCACAATTAAGTGAATACAATTAGGCGAAAACACACACAGGAAGGAAACAACGAGTGATGGTACGTGACGAGGTGTCAGAGTGGGCGACTGTGACTGTGACGAGCGGGGTTCCTCAGGGGTCAGTCCTAGGGCTGGTGCTGTTTCTGGTATATGTAAATGACATGACAGAAAGAATAAATTCAGAGGTGTCCATGTTTGCAGACGACATGAAGCTAATGCGGAGAATTCAAGTGAAAGAGGGTCAGGTAGAACTACGAAGGGATCTGGACAGGCTGCAAGCCTGGTCCAACAGTTGGCTTCTGGAGTTTAACCCCACCAAGTGCAAAGTCACGAAGATTGAGGATGGTCAAAGAAGACAGCAGACAGAGTACAGGCTAGGAGGCGAAAGACTGCAACCCTTACCCAAGGAAAAGGATCTTGACGTGAGTATAATACCGAGCACATATCCTCAGGCGCACATCTACCAAATAACTGCTGCAGCATATGGGTGCCTGGCAAACCTAAGAATAGCTTTTCGACACCTTAGCAAGGACTCGTTCCGTTCAAGACTACACCGTGTACGTCAGGCCCAAATTGGAATATGCAGCACCGGTACGGAACTCACACCTGCTCAAACACGTCAAGAAATTAGAAAGTGCAAAGATTTGCAACAAGACTAGTTCCGGAGCTAAGGGGTATCTCCTACTAGGAAAGATTAAGGAATATCAACCTGACGACACTGGAGGACAGGAGAGATAGGGGGGATATGATAACTACTTATAAAATACTAAAAGGAATCGACAAGGTGGACAGAGACAGGATGTTCCAGAAAGGGGACGCAGCAACATGGGGTCACAGTTGGAAGTTGAAGACTCAGATGAATCACAGGGACGTTAGGAAGTATTTCTTCAGTCACAGAGTTGTCAGGAAGTGGAATAGTCTGGGAAGTGATGTATTGGAGGCAGGATCCATACATAGCTTTAAGAAGAGGTATGATAAAGCTCATGGAGCAGGGAGAATGACCCAGTAGCGGCCAGTGAAGAGGCAGGGCCAGGATCTATGACTCGATCCCTGCAACCACAACTAGGTGAGTACACACACACACACATACACACACACAGGAGCTGAGTTTCGACCCCTGCAACTACAATTAGGTGAGTACACACACACACACACACACACACACACACACACACACACACACACAATGAAGAAAGATTAAGGGAAATCGGCCTGACGACACTGGAGGACAGGAGGGTCAGGGGAGACATGATAACGACATATAAAATACTGCGTGGAATAGACAAGGTGGACAAGGACAGGATGTTCCAGGGAGGGGACACAGAAACAAGAGGCCACAATTGGAAGTTGAAGACACAAATGAGTCAGAGAGATAGTAGGAAGTATTTCTTCAGTCATAGAGTTGTAAGGCAGTGGAATAGCCTAGAAAATGACGTAGTGGAGGCAGGAACCATACACAGTTTTAAGACGAGGTTTGATAAAGCTCATGGAGCGGGGAGAGAGAGGGCCTAGTAGCAACCGGTGAAGAGGCGGGGCCAGGAGCTAGGACTCGACCCCTGCAACCACAAATAGGTGAGTACAAATAGGTGAGTACACACACACACACACACACACACACGTACTCATATACAACAGGCCTAGTGTCTAATCGACATGTGCCTAGGACAAAATGGTAACTAACACACAGACAAATACACCCTGCCAAATGCAAAGCCATGAAGATCGGGGTAGGGCAAAGAAGACCGCAGACAGAGTATAGGCTAGGTGGACAAAGACTGCAAACCTCACTCAAGGAGAAAGATCTTGGGGTGACCATAACTCTGAGCACGTCTCCGGAGGTACACATCAACCAGATAACTGCTGCAGCATGTGGGTGTCTGGTAAACCTGAGAATAGAGTTCCGATACCTTAATAAGGAATACTTGGAGTTTGCCTGGAGAGGGTTTCGGGGGTCAACGCCCCCACGGCCCGGTCTGAGACCAGGCCTCATGGTGGATCAGGGTCTGATCAACCAGGCTGTTACTGCTGGCCACACGCCACTGTACATTGTGTACGTCAGGCCCATACTGGAGTATGCAGCACCAGTTTGGAACCCACGCCTGATCAAGCACGTCAAGAAGTTACAGAAAGTACAAAGATTTGCAACAAGGCTAGTTCCAGAGCTCAGGGGAATGTCCTACGATGAAAGGTTGAGGGAAATCGGACTGACGACACTGGAGGACAGAAGGATCAGGGGAGACATGATAACGACATACAAGATACTGCATGGAATAGATAAGGTGGACAGAGACTGAATGTTCCAGAGAGGGAACACAGAAACAAGAGGTCACAAATGGATGCTGAAGACTCAGACGAGTCACAGGGATGTTAGGAAGTATTTCTTCAGTCATAGAGTCGTCAGGAAGTGGAACAGCCTAGCAAGTGACGTAGTGGAGGCATAAACCATACATAGCTTCAAGACGAGGTATGACAAAGCTCAGGAAGCAGAGAGAGAGAGGCCCTAGTAGCGATCAGTGAAGAGGCGGGGCCAGGAGCTGAGTCTCGACCCCTGCAATCACAATTAGGTGAGTACACACACACACGCACACACACACACACACACACACACACACACACACACACGACTCGACCCTAAGACTCGACCCCTGCAACCACAAATAGATGAGTACAAATAGGTGAGTACACACACACTCATTATAAACGACAGCCAGCACGGGTTCATGGAAAGCAAATCCTGTGTCACAAACCTACTAGAGTT
>NC_069476.1:9389819-9412938 GCF_026875155.1 Cherax quadricarinatus
AGGAAATGTTTGAAAGTATAGTGGTACCGACACTCCTATATGGATGTGAAGCTTGGGTTGTAAATGCTGCAGCAAGGAGGCGGTTGGAGGCAGTTGAGATGTCCTGTCTAAGGGCAATGTGTGGTGTAAATATTATGCAGAGAATTCGGAATGTGGAAATTAGGAGGAGGTGTGGAGTTACTAAAATTATTAGTCAGAGGGCTGAAGAGGGGTTGTTGAGATGGTTTGGTCATTTAGAGAGAATGGATCAAAGTAGAATGGCTTGGAGAGTGTATAAATCTGCAGGGGAAGGAAGGAGGGAGTAGGTGTCGTCCTCGGAAAGGTTGGAGGGAGGAGGTAAAGGTTTTGTGGGCGAGGGGCTTGGGCTTCCAGCAAGCGTGTGTGAGCGTGTTAGATAGAAGTGAATGAAGGCGAATGGTTCTTGGGACCTGACAAGCTGTTGGAGTGTGAGCAGGGTAATATTTAGTGAAGGGATTCTGGGAAACCGGTTAGCTGGATTTGAGTCCTGGAAATGTGAAGTACAATGCCTGCACTTTAAAGGAGGGCTTTTAGTTTAATATCTTTATTATGCACCCCATACCCATCCTGTGAGCGGTAGTCAAAAGATTACAGAGGTACATAATGGGTCCAGGGACTGGGCCTCAAAGTTTTGATAGCTGAGCAAGTTACAAAGGTAATGAACTCACATTTTACAAAGGTAATGAAGTCACAATTTACAAAGGTAATGAACTCCAGGTAGGTCTGGTCACAATCATGGCAGGTTACAAAGGTATTTACAGATTACAGAGGTACATAATGGGTCCAGGGACTGGGCACCGAAAGTTTTGATAGCTGAACTAGGTACAAAGGTAATGAACTCACAAGTTACAAAGGTAATGAATCCTGTAAGAATGGTTACTTACGTTTATACATGGCTACAATCATGAACAAATTATAGAGTACTGAGCAATTCACACTTCCACACCCGGTCACAACTGTAATGAGTTATTGGTGCAAATATTGATTGTTGAGTCACACACACACACATACACACACACACACACACACACACACACACACACACTCATACACAAACTCATACACACACACACACACACACTCACACACACACACACAATCAGTGGAGACTGTAGTAAATGAAAGAGCTAAGCTATATGTGGAGGCCCTAACAGACCACAGCAGAGCCCAGGGAAAGCCGAGAAGGGAAAATGACAGGCCACTGAGCCCAAGTACATTAGCTAGTGAAACTGAAGAAAGGAAAGCTGAAATGGAGGAAATCAAATTGAATGAGGGGATACACAGGGATATGCAGTGGGAGAATGAAAGGGAGAGGTCAGTCTTTGTGTGTGGGCTCCAGGAAGTTGAAGGGGAAACATATGAAGCAAGAAAACAAGGGGAAAAAAAGCAATTGAAAGCATCATGAAAGCAATAGGAGAAGATGACATGACCCAGCTGGAAAATTTTCGGAGAATAGGGGGGTTTGTAAAAAAAAGAACCCGGCCAGTGAAAGTGACTTTCAAGGCAGAATCGACTCGGAACAGGATCCTGCAGGAGAAAGCACGATTAAGGGACATGCCGCATACAGGAAGGTGTATCTCGACCACAACAGAACACAAGCAGAAAGGCAGAAACTGAGAGAGATGGTACAAAGGTGAAAGGAGGAAAGAGAGGGGATGGAGAAGACAGACAGGAGATCCCAGACACAGGAAGATCAAATACAGCCTCCCTCACAACTTCCTATAGAAGCCTCACAACCAGGTCAACCCCAGTGCAACCAAATACTCTAAACCAAAACACCCATGCTACATCCAATGCCCCCACCCACTGCATTACAAACTCCACCCCCACAGCAACCACCCATAGTTCCTTATCAGGTCTCCCACTTCCCCAACCCCAATACACCTCCCAGACCACAATCTTAGAAAAGAAGTTGAAGGTGTGGTATACAAATGCAGATGGAATAACAAACAAGTATGAGGAGTGGCACGAAAGAATCAAGGAGGCATCCCCAGACATAATAGCACTCACAGAAACAAAACTCACCAGAATAATAACAGATTCAATCTTTCCATCCTGATATCAAATCCTCAGGAAAGACAGAGGGAGGAGAGGGGGAGGAGGAGTTGCACTGCTTATTAAAAACCAGTGGGGGTTTGAGAAAATGGAAGGAATGGATGGCACGGGCGAAAGGGACTACTTAGTAGGAACAATCCAGTCTGAGGGACATAAGGTGATAATTGCAGTAATGTACAACCCACCACAGAACTGCAGGAGGCCAAGAGAAGAATACGATGAGAGCAACAGAGCAATGGTCGACACACTAGCCGAGGTGGCCAGGAGAGCACACATGGGGGGAGCAAAGTTACTAGTTATGGGTGATTTCAATCACAAGGAGATTGACTGGGAAAACCTGGAGCCCCATGATGGTCCCGAAACATGGAGAGCCAAGATGATGGATGTGGTACTGGAAAACCTCATGCATCAACATGTTAGAGACACTACCAGAGAGACAGGAGAGGATGAACCAGCAAGACTGGACCTTGTATTCACCTTGAGTAGTTCTGACATCGAGGATATCATGTATGAAAGGCCCCTGGGAGCTAGTGATCATGTGGTTCTGTGCTTCGACTACATAGTTGAGCTCCAAGTGGAGAGAGCAGCAGGAATAGGGTGGGAAAAACCAAACTACAAAAGGGGGAACTACTCAGGCTTGAGGAACTTCTTTCAAGACATTCAGTGGGAGAGGGAACTGACAGGAAAACCAGTACAAGAAATGATGGACTATGTGGCAACAAAATGCAAGGAGGCAGAGGAGAGGTTTGTTCCCAAGGGAAACAGAAATAATGGGAAGAGCAGAAAGAGTCCTTGGTTCACCCAAAGGTGTAGGGAGGCAAAAACTAGGTGTACTAGAGAATGGAAAAGGTACAGAAGACAGAGAACTCAGAAAAAATAAAGAGATTAGCCGAAGAGCCAGAAACGAATATGCACAGATAAGAAGGGAGGCTCAGTGGCAATACGAAAATGACATAGCATCGAAAGTTTAAGACTGACCGAAGCTGTTGTACAGCCACATCAGGAGGAAAACAACAGTCAAGGACCAGGTAATCAGACTGAGGAAGGGTGATGGGGAATTCACAAGAAACGACCGGGAGGTATGTCAGGAGCTCAACACGAGATTTAAAGAAGTATTTACAGTGGAAAACAGTAGGACTCCAGGAAATCAGAGCAGGGGGGTGCACCAGCAAGTGCTGGATGAGGTACATATAACCAAGGAGGAGGTGAAGAAGCTGCTATGCGAACTTGACACCTCAAAGGCGGTGGGACCAGACACATCTCTCCGTGGGTTCTTAAAAAGGAGCAGAGATATTGTGTGTACCATTAACAAAGATCTTCAACACATCATTTGAAACTGGGCAACTCCCAGAGGTATGGAAGATGGCAAATGTAGTCCCAATTTTTAAAAAGGGAGACAGACATGAGGCACTAAACTACAGACCTGTATCACTAACGTGTATAGTATGCAAGGTCATGGAGAAGAATCATCAGGAGGAGAGTGGTGGAGCACCTGGAAAGAAACAAGTGTATAATTGACAACCAGCATGGTTTCAGGGAGGGAAAATCCTGTGTCACAAAACCTACTAGAGTTTTATGACAAGGTGACAGAAGTAAGACAAGAGAGAGAGAGGGGGATCGACTGCATTTTTTTTGGACTGCAAGAAGGCTTCGACACAGTTCCTCACAAGAGGTTACTGCAAAAGCTAGAGGATCGGGCACACATAGCAGGAAAGGCACTGCAATGGATCAGAGAATACCTGACAGGGAGGCAACAACGAGTCATGGTACGTGACGAGTGTCAGAGTGGGGCGCCTGTGACAAGGGGGGTTCCACAGGGGTCAGTCCAGGACCTGTGCTGTTCTTGGTATTATTTTGAATGACATAACGGAAGGGATAGACTCAGAAGTGCGTTTGCGGATGATGTGAAGTTAATGAGAAGAAATCAAATCGGATGAGGATCAGGCAGGACTACAAAGAGACCTGGACAGGCTACAAGCCTGGTCCAGCAACGGGCTCCTTGAGTTTAACCCTGCCAAATGCAAAGTCATGAAGATTGGGGAAGGGCAAAGAAGACCGCAGACACCAATATAGTTTAGATGGTCAAAGTCTGCAAACCTCACTCAAGGAAAAAGATCGGGGGGTGAGTATAAACACATCATATCCCCTGAGGCGCACATCAATCAGATAACTGCTGCACATACGGGGGGCCTGACAAACCTACGGACAGCGTTCCGATACCTCAGTAAGGATTCGTTCAAGACTCTGTATACCATTTACGTCAGGCCCATACTGGAGTATGCAGCACCGGTTTGGAATCCACACCTAGTCAAGCACGTCAAGAAATTAGAGAAAGTGCAAAGGGTTTGCAACAAGACTAGTCCCAGAGCTACGGGGATTGTCCTACGAAGAAAGGTTGAGAGAAATCGGCCTGACGACACTGGAGGCCAGGAGGGTCAGGGGAGACATGATAACGACATATAAAATACTGCGCGGAATAGATGAGGTGGACAAAGACGGGATGTTCCAGAGATGGGACACAGACACAAGAGGTCACAATTGGAAGTTGAAGACTCAGATGAATTAAAGGGATGTTAGGAAGTATTTCTTCAGTCATAGGAGTAGTCAAGCCGTGAATAGCCTAGAAAGTGAAGTAGTGGAGGCAGGAACCATACATAGTTTTAAGGCGAGGTATGATAAAGCTCATGGAGCAGGGAGAGAGAGGACCTAGTAGCAATCAGTGAAGAGGCGGGGCCAGGAGCTATGACTAGACCCTGCAACCACAAATAGGTGAGTACACACACACACACACACACACGCACGCACACACACACACACACACACACACACACCACACACACACACACACCACACACACACACACACACACACAACACACACACACACACACACGCACTACAAGATACTGCGGGGAATAGACAGGTGGACAGAGATAGGATGTTCCAGAGAGGGGACACAGGGACAAGGGGTCACAACTGGAAGCTGAAGACTCAGACGAGTCACAGGGATGTTAGGAAGTATTTCTTCAGTCATAGAGTTGTCAGCAAGTGGAATAGCCTAGCAAGTGAAGTAGTGGAGGCAGGAACCATACATAGTTTTAAGAAGAGGTATGACAAAGCTCAGGAAGCAGAGAGAGAGAGGACCCAGTAGCGATCAGTGAAGAGGCGGGGCCAGGAGCTGAGTCTCGACCCGGCAACCACAATTAGGTGAGTACAATTAGGTGAGTACACACACACACACAACACACACACACACAACACACAACACACACACACACACACACACAAACACACTCATACACAAACTCATACACACACACGCACACACACTCATACACACACACACACACACACACACACACACACACACACACACAATGGGCGATTTCAACCACAGGGAGATCGACTGGGAAAATCTGGAGCCACATGGGGGTCCCGAAACATGGAGAGCCAAGATGATGGATGTGGTACTTGAAAACCTCATGCATCAACATGTCAGGGACACAACCAGAGAGAGAGGGGAGGATGAGCCAGCAAGACTGGATCTTGTGTTCACCCTGAGCAGTTCAGACATTGAAGACATCACTTACGAGAGGCCCCTTGGAGCTAGCGATCATGTGGTTCTGAGTTTTGACTATATAGTAGAGTTACAAGTGGAGAAGGTAACAGGAACTGAAGGGGACAGGCCAAACTATAAAAGGGGGGACTACACAGGTATGAGAAACTTCCTGCAGGAGGTTCAGTGGGACAGAGAAATGGTAGGAAAATCAGTAAACGAGATGATGGAATATGTGGCAACAAAGTGCAAGGAGGCAGAGGAAAGTTTTGTTCCCAAGGGAAACAGAAATAATAGAAAGACCAAAACGAGTCCTTGGTTTACCCGAAGGTGTAGGGAGGCAAAAACTAAAGTGCAACAGAGAATGGAAAAGGTACAGGAGGCATAGGAAACAGGAAAACAAGGAGATTAGTAGAAGAGCCAGAAACGAGTATGCGCAGATAAGGAGGGAGGCCCAGCGACAGTATGAAAACGACATAGCATCGAAAGTCAAATCTGACCCGAAACTGCTGTATAGCCACATTAGGAGGAAGACAACAGTCAAGGACCAGGTGATAAGGCTGAGGAAAGAAGGTGGAGAACTCACAAGAAACGATCAAGAGGTATGTGAGGAGCTCAACACGAGATTTAAGGAAGTATTTACAGTAGAGACAGGAAGGACTCTGGGGGGACAGACCAGATGGGGACACCAACAAGGAATACACCAACAAGTGTTGGACGACATACATACAGATGAGGAGGAGGTGAAGAAACTGCTAAGGGACATCGATACCTCAAAGGCAATGGGACCGGACAACATCTCTCCGTGGGTCAAAGATCTCAACTTCAAGGACCATAACATTGTATCAATCGCATCTGCTAGAAAAATGACAGGATGGATAATGAGAACCTTCAAAACTAGGGAGGCCAAGCCCATGATGACACTCTTCAGGTCACTTGTTCTATCTAGGCTGGAATATTGCTGCACTCTAACAGCACCTTTCAAGGCAGGTGAAATTGCCGACCTAGAAAATGTACAGAGAACTTTCACGGCACGCATAACGGAGATAAAACACCTCAATTACTGGGAGCACTTGAGGTTTCTAAACCTGTATTCCCTGGAACGCAGGAGGGAGAGATACATGATTATATACACCTGGAAAATCCTAGAGGGACTAGTACCGAACTTGCACACGAAAATCACTCACTACGAAAGCAAAAGACTTGGCAGACGATGCACCATCCCCCCAATGAAAAGCAGGGGTGTCACTAGCACGTTAAGAGACCATACAATAAGTGTCAGGGGCCCGAGACTGTTCAACTGCCTCCCAGCACACATAAGGGGGATTACCAACAGACCCCTGGCAGTCTTCAAGCTGGCACTGGACAAGCACCTAAAGTCAGTTCCTGATCAGCCGGGCTGTGGCTCGTACGTTGGTTTGCGTGCAGCCAGCAGCAACAGCCTGGTTGATCAGGCGCTGATCCACCAGGAGGCCTGGTCACAGACCGGGCCGCGGGGGCGTTGACCCCCGAAACTCTCTCCAGGTAAACTCCAGGGTCCTTAGAGAGGGAGCAGATATGTTGTGTGTACCACTTACCACAATCTTCAACACATCCCTGGAAACTGGGCAACTACCTGAGGTATGGAAGACGGCAAATGTAGTTCCCATTTTCAAAAAAGGAGACAGAAAAGAGGCACTAAACTATAGACCTGTGTCATTGACGTGTATAGTATGCAAAATTATGGAGAAGATTATCAGGAGGAGAGTGGTGGAGCACCTGGAACGGAACAGGAGTATAAATGCCAACCAGCACGGATTCACGGAAGGCAAATCCTGTGTCACAAACCTTCTGGAGTTTTATAATAAAATAACAGAAGTAAGACAAGAGAGAGAGGGGTGGGTTGATTGCATCTTCTTGGACTGCAAGAAGGCCTTTGACACAGTTCCTCACAAGAGATTAGTGCAGAAGCTAGAGCATCAGGCGCATATAACAGGAAGGGCACTGCAGTGGATCAGATAATACCTGACAGGGAGGCAACAACGAGTCATGGTACTTAATGATGTATCACAGGGGGCACCTGTGACGAGGGGGGTCCCACGGGGGTCGGTCCTAGGACCGTGCTATTTTTGGTTTGTGAACGACATGACGGAAGGGTTAACTCAGAAGTGCCCCTGTTTGCAATGATGTAAAGTTAATGAGGGAATTAAATTGATGGGACCGGGCAGGACTTAAAAGAGACCTGGACAGACTGGACACCTGGCCCGCAAATGGCTTCTCAAATTTAATCCTCCAAATGCAAAGTCATGGATAGGGGAAGGGCACAGAAGCCCAAGACAGAGTTGGGCTAGGTGGCCAAAAAGATGCAAACCCTCACTCAAGGAAAAAAAGATCTTGGGGTGAGTAAAAACCCCGAGCTGTCCCCGGAAGACCAAAATCAGAAAACTGCTGCAGTATGGGGCCGGGAAAAACCCTGAAAAAGCATTCCAAACCCTTAGAAAGGAATCATCAAGACACTGTACCCGTGTATGTCAGGCCCATACTGGAGTATGCAGCACGTTTGGAACCTGCACTGAAAAAGCCTCAAGAAACTAGGAAAGTACAAAGGTTTGCAAAAGGGTTTGTTCCAGGCTAAGGGGAATGTCCTATGACGAAAAATTAAGGAAATCGGCCCGACGACATGGAGGGCAGGAGGGTCAGGGGAGACATGATAACGCATATAAAAAACGCGTGGAATAGACAAGGTGGACAAAGGGGGATGTTCCCGGGAGGGGACACAGAAACAAGAGGCCCAATTGGAAATTGAAGACACAAATGGTCGAGAGATGTAGGAAGTAATTTTTTCAGTCATAGAGTTTTTAAGGCGTGGAATAGCCCAGAAAATGACGTAGTGGGGGCAGGAAAACCCTAACTTTTAAGACGAGGTTTGATAAAATCTGGAGGGGGAGAGAGAGGGGGCCCAGAGAACCGGTGAAGAGGCGGGGCCCAAAGCTAGGCTCGACCCCTGCAAACCCCCAAAAAGGTTTATACACACACACACAACGTGAAAGCTTATTTTACGCTAGCAAAGTAGGGTATTTTCTCCAGAATGGTCGTAATTACCCCTGTGGATAAAATTCTTTGCCATTTCTTGAACTTTCTGGTAGTTGTCTCTAATTCATTAATTTTATCGCACCCAGTACATAATGAGCAAGGTGTAAAAATAGTCCCTTGGCAAAGTTTACATTTGTTTGGGCTACACTGGGGGTGAGATTTTAAACCCGCCAAAGATATTGAACCCAGCCGGAGCCGGGGGAGAAAATGACTCCAAGAGTTGCTTTTTTTTGTTGGGTGCACCCTAGACTGTGGCTCCTCCTCCATGATAGAATGATGATAGGGGGGAACCACGGGTGTAAATTCCCCCTGAGTTTTTAAATCAATAAATTCAGTTGAATTATTTTCTTATTATTGTTCTCAAACTGCTAACGAAAAGCCAAGTTTGGGCCAATTACCCCCCTTTGAGAGCATACACTTAGCCCAAAAAATCATTTTATCAAAGGGATTGGGAAAACCAAAGGGAGATGGGAAACCACAGCATGGGGCCCCTTCTGACCCCACTGTCCCCAATCTTACCATACCTGTGTTTTTTTTTGGTTCTGACACCCAAGGGATGCCCCCAATTTAAAAATTAATGAGTTTTAGAGCATTTTGGATGACAGAATCAATTACAATTAAAGTGTAAACCCTTTGATACATGGACACTTTGAGTGCAAAGGGGGATGGGAAACCCGCTCTGTTTGAAGGGTAGAAGGGCCCCAATTTTTAATGCCCCCTCTCCAATTTTTTTAAGAAACCCACTTAACCCTCCAAACATCACTACCCGCTGCACCAGGGGGATTGGTGAACAGAACCATCAAGTAAATAAATTTCAGAGAAATTTGGTGGGTGTGTGAAAAAAGTTATCAAACCCGCTTTTAAAGGGACATGTTTGGGGTTTAAGGAAAATTTTGGTTTTCGATTTAAGAAGTAGTTTGGGGGGAAAATGGAGGGAAAGGGGCCCTTTTAAAAGGGGGGAATATCCCATGGAGCAGGGGAAATGCCGCTGTTGCCTTACTTGACTTAGATCATGTATCTGATTCATGCGGAGGTCGGCACCAGTTTTTTCGATCCATCTGGAGGGGTGTTCACCAGTGCTGAGGAAAGTTTGGAGGGCTTCTGTGCAGGGGTTTGAATGGGCTTGCCTGACATATTAACCCCAATTAGGATATTTCTTTCAGTAACACGATCTCTAATGCTTGGGATATCAAGTTCTTTTTGCATATTTAAAATTTTGGCAGTGCGAGGGCATCCTAAAATGATCCTCATTGCTTTGTTCTGCAGTTTTTCCAGCCCTCCAAGCTTCCAGTCAGACACAAGAGCAAGTAGTGGTGCAGCATAATCAACCAATGATCTAATATAAGCAAGGTACATCATTTTCACAATTTTAACATTAGCACCATACCTGGGTGAAACCCTGCCACAACTCTAAGTGCTCTCAGTCTTTCTTTGTATTGGCGACAAAGTCTCGTTACAACAGGTCCAAGCAGTGGAACCTCAAAGCCTAGATACCTGTATCTGCTTACATATTCTAGAAGAGACCCATCATGCAACTGGATCCGACGAACTGTGCCTCTCTGTCTAGGAGGACGCCTATTGAGTATCTTTGTTTTATCAGTAGAGATTATCAAACCCAGGTCCTGACACGAGGCTAGTACATGGTTAAGGATGTTTTGGGTGTTGGAGAATCCGGTGGTGTGAATCATTATATCATCAGCAAAACTAATCATATAGTGATGGGGCTGGCTAGGCATAGCATTAAGGCATTAATTAGAATATTGAATAAGTGTGGGACTGAGCTCACCTCCCTGTGGGGTTCCTAATTCAAAGTCTTTAGTTATACTTCTATGTCCCTGGAACAACACAGACGACTTTCTGTTTGACAGGTAGCCTTTAATCCAGCGGAGAAGCCATCCTCCAACATCCATTCTGGCTACATCGAAAGCAGATTTAAGGTCAAGGAAGGTAGTGTATGAGCTGCCAGTGTGCAGAGTGAGAAAGGTGGTAATGCAATGATGCACCCTCCTTCCATGCATGAAACCATGCAACCGGGGAGGCAAAAATTGTTTAATTCTGTACATGAGACGATTAAGAATCATTGTGAAGGCTTACTCAGCCCTGTAACAACTTCAGTCAGTATTACCAAGGCTGGCTCCTCCTCAGGAAATTTAATGAATAGAAAACGAAATAATAACAGACAATGATAAACACTTTATTATTTAGAAACGGAAAATGTAAAATAAAACATGAATGGGTATCCTAATTGAAAGAAAAATGAAAAATGAAATGAAAAAAATTACATTTGAATTCAACGCTAATATAGGTATATCGTGGTAATGGGGTGTCAGGTGTTGGTGACACTGTGTGTTGTTGAAATCATAGCCGTTGCTGATGTGGGGGGGGGGGGGGGTAGCAGGTGTTGGTGACCACCACCGGCTCGTTCTTCACAGAGTATAGCCGTGAGTAATTACTTCAGATGACAGGAAAACAGGTTCGTTACCACTGCTATGATGAGGGGTTAGGTCCTGTGTTGGCTTACATAACAGGTAAGTAGATTAAACATGGGACGTCTCAGGACGTTAGTCCATCTCCTTCTATTCTTCTCGTTGGTTGGCAGGTGACCCTCTCTGTCATTCCAAGCTGTAAAGAGAGACAGATTACCCACTGCTTAAGAAATCACTCTCCATGATAAGTACAATACCTAAAAGATGTGGTGATTATTAAAACATTTAACTGATCAAGACTGAAAGGACTAAGTTAATTATTGGTCAAAAGTGAAGCTTTCAACCAATAAGTCCACTAAAATATGATCAGGCGTGTACTTACAGTAGTGTTGGGAGCTGTGAGTCGAGTGATTTACTGTTTGACCGGAGCCCCACACGTCACCTTTCGAGGGGGGGAGAGGGAGGGGAAGGGATAGCGGGAGCTAGACTGACCCTACCTTAACAAGCAGCCGGCAATCAAACTATCACTTTCGGGAAGGGGAAAAAAAGGGGGGGGATAGCGGGAGCTGGACTTACCCTACCTTAACAAGTAGCCGGCAATGAAGCTATTATTACTATACACTCCCTCGCTACTCCTATCTATTAAACTTTTCCCTCACACTCCCCCATACCAAGACTTATAGTCAAGGAGTATAAGAAGAATAGGCGAGGAAAAAGTTCTAACATGTGGAAGCTGCATAAGGCAACAAATCTTCTACTGACTGTCATGACTTAACCAGTCAGAGAAATAATTGGATGAACCATTGATATACACAATATGGAACTTAAAAGCCTGGAGTGCCAATGTCCACCTCAAGAGGCGACTGTTGGTTCCCTTAAAAGTTTCTAGGTATATCAAAGGTTTGTGGTCCGTTTCTAAAATGAATTCTTTTCCCAGCAAATAAAATTTAAGTTTGGAGATACCCCACACAAGGGCCAAACATTCCTTTTCTATGGTGGAGTATCTCGTTTCTGCGGGAAGGAGTTTCCAGCTTAGGAAGCATACAGGGAAGGGAGTACCATCATGGTATTGTAGTAGCACCGCACCTAAGCCAGTATTGGAGGCATCAGTTCTTAAACAAAATGTTTTATTAACATCTGGAATCTTAAGTATAGGGTGTTTCGAAAAGATACTTTTAATCTCATTAAACTTTTCCCGAGCTACGTCGGAAAGTTCAAGAGGTTCCTTCACAGACTTTTTAAGGAAGTCGGATAAGATGCCTGTAAGATCAGTAAGGTTCGGGATAAACTGTGCATAAAAATTTACAGAACCAAGAAAGCTACACATGAGCTTCTTGGTTTAGGGGAATTTAAATTCTAATAAAGCTTTGACCTTACTGGGGAGAGGCTGCAGAGAGTTATTTGAAAGTATCAGTCCAAGATATCTAATCTTGTTATACCCAAGGAAGCATTTCCTCGGCTTGGGAGTGAAGCCATGTGAGCATAACCTACGCAAAACTGATGTTAATGTTTGGATATGTTCGCCCCAGGTGGATATCATTACGTAAATGCTATCAAAATAAACTGAACCATTTGGCATATTACCCAAGACCTTTCTCATCAGTCTCACGTAGGTAGCACAGGCAGTTACCAAACCAAAGGGCATAGTTCTATATTGCATACCTTCAAAGTTTATTCTCTATGAGGATTACAATGCTGAGTTTACAGAATTTGGTTATTGTGTGGTTTACATGTAGTAAAATAATCATTACAGAGTGTACCACTAGAACACCTAGCATGGCTAGGCATTTCAGGCAGACTTATATTAAATCTTAAGTTTAAAATATTACAAAATTATGAGGTAAGTTGGTATTACATGGAGTTTACCTGGAGAGAGTTCCGGGGGTCAACGCCCCCGCAGCCCGGTCTATGACCAGGCCTCCTGGTGGATCAGAGCCTGATCAACTAGGCTGTTACTGCTGGCTGCACGCAAACCAACGTACGAGCCACAGCCCGGTTGGTCAGGAACCGACTTTAGGTGCTTGTCCAGTGCCAGCTTGAAGACTGCCAAGGGTCTGTTGGTAATCCCCCTTATGTATGCTGGGAGGCAGTTGAACAGTCTTGGGCCCCTGACACTTATTGTATGGTCTCTAACGTGCTAGTGACACCCTGCTTTTCATTGGAGGGATGTTGCATCGTCTGCCAAGTCTTTTGCTTTCGTAGTGAGTGATTTTCGTGTGCAAGTTCGGTACTACTCCCTCTAGGATTTTCCAGGAGTATATAATCATGTATCTCTCCCGCCTGCATTCCAGGGAATACAGGTTTAGGAACCTCAAGCGCTCCCAGTAATTGAGGTTTTTTATCTCCGTTATGCGCGCCATGAAGGTTCTCTGTACATTTTCTAGGTCGGCAATTTCACCTGCCTTGAAAGGTGCTGTTAGTGTGCAGCAATATTCCAGCCTAAATAGAACAAGTGACCTGAAGAGTGTCATCATGGGCTTGGCCTCCCTAGTTTTGATGGTTCTTATTATCCATCCTGTCATTTTTCTAGCAGGTGCGATTGATACAATGTTATGGTCCTTGAAAGTGAGATCCTCCGACATGATCACTCCCAGGTCTTTGACATTGGTGTTTCGCTCTATTTTGTGGCCAGAATTTGTTTTGTACTCTGATGAAGATTTAATTTTCTCGTGTTTGCCATATCTGAGTAATTGAAATTTCTCATCGTTAAACTTCATATTGTTTTCTGCAGCCCACTGAAAGATTTGGTTGATGTCCGCCTGGAGCCTTGCAGTGTCTGCAATGGAAGACACTGTTATGCAGATTCGGGTTTCATCTGCAAAGGAAGACACGGTGCTGTGGCTGACATCCTTGTCTATGTAAGGTATGAGGATGAGGAATAAGATGGGAGCAAGTACTGTGCCTTGTGGAACAGAGCTTTTCACCGTAGCTGCCTCGGACTTTACTCTGTTGACTACTACTCTGTGTGTTCTGTTAGTGAGGAAATTATAGATCCATCGACCGACTTTTCCCGTTATTCCTTTAGCACGCATTTTGTGCGCTATTACGCCATGGTCACACTTGTCGAAGGCTTTTACAAAGTCTGTATATATTACATCTGCATTCTTTTTGTCTTCTAGTGCATCTAGGACCTTGTCGTAAGAGAGATAAGATAAGATAAGATTTTGTTCGGATTTTTAACCCCGGAGGGTTAGCCACCCAGGATAACCCAAGAAAGTCAGTGCGTCATCGAGGACTGTCTAACTTATTTCCATTGGGGTCCTTAATCTTGTCCCCCAGGATGCGACCCACACCAGTCGACTAACACCCAGGTACCTACTTGCTGCTAGGTGAACAGGACAATAGGTGTAAGGAAACGTGTCGGAATTTCCACCCGCCGGGAATCGAACCCGGGCCCTCCGTGTGTGAAGCGGGAGCTTTAGCCACCAGACCACCGGGCCACCACCTAGTGATCCAATAGTTGAGACAGACAGGAGCGACCTGTTCTAAACCCATGTTGCCCTGGGTTGTGTAATTGATGTGTGGTGATCTTGCTTCTTAGGACCCTTTCAAAGATTTTTATGATATGGGATGTTAGTGCAACAGCAAAAAACTACAGACCGATAGTCTGTAGATTTTTGCTGTTGCTTTACTGCCCCCTTTGTGGAGTGGGGCTATGTCTGTTTTTTTAGTAACTGTGGGACGACCCCCGTGTCCATGCTCCCTCTCCATAGGATGGTAAAAGCTCGTGATAGGGGCTTCTTGCAGTTCTTGATGAACACGGAGTTCCTTGAGTTTGGCCCTGGGGCAGAGTGCATGGGCATGTCATTTATCGCCTGTTCGAAGTCATTTGGCGTCAGGATAACATCAGATAGGCTTGTGTTAACCAAATTCTATGGCTCTCTCATAAAAAATTCGTTTTGATCTTCGACTCTCAGTCTGGTTAGCGGCTTGCTAAAAACTGAGTCATACTGGGACTTGAGTAGCTCACTCATTTCCTTGCTGTCATCTGTGTAGGACCCATCTTGTTTAAGTAGGGGCCCAATACTGGACGTTGTTCTCGACTTTGATTTGGCATAGGAGAAGAAATACTTTGGGTTTCTTTCGATTTCACTTATGGCTTTTAGTTCTTCCCGCGATTCCTGACTCCTATAAGATTCCTTTAGCTTAAGTTCGATGCTTGCTATTTCTCTGACCAGTGTCTCCCTACGCATTTCAGATATATTGACCTCTTTTAGCCGCTCTGTTATTCTTTTCCGTCGCCTGTAAAAGGAGCGCCTGTCCCTTTCTATTTTACATCTACTCCTCCTTTTTCTTAGAGGAATAAGCCTTGTGCATACATCGAGCGCCACCGAGTTAATCTGTTCTAGGCATAAGTTGGGGTCTGTGTTGCTTAGTATATCTTCCCAGCTTATATCAGTTAGGATTTGGTTTACTTGGTCCCACTTTATGTTTTTGTTATTGAAGTTGAATTTGGTGAATGCTCCCTCGTGGCTAATCTCATTATGCCAGTCTTAGGCTCTGCGCATACATGTCTGAACCTCAATTATGTTGTGAGCTGAGTATATTGTTTTTGATATGGTGACATTTCGTATCAGATCATCATTGTTAGTGAAGATGAGGTCTAGTGTATTCTCCAGTCTAGTAGGCTCTATTATTTGCTGGTTTAAATTGAATTTTGTGCAGAGATTTAAAAGCTCGTTTGAGTGTGAGTTTTCATCAGAGCTGCCTCCTGGTGTTATTACTGCAACAATATTATTTGCTATATACCTCCATTTTAGGTGCCTTAAGTTGAAATCCCCCAGGAGCAAGATGGTGGGTGCAGGAGCTGGCAGATTTTCCAGACTGTGGTCAATTTTTAACAGCTGTTCCTGGAATTGCTGGGATGTTGCATCCGGAGGCTTGTAGACTACCACAATGACTAGGTTTTGGTTCTCGATCTTTACTGCCAAAACTTCCACTACATCATTTGAGACATTAAGCAGTTCTGTGCACACAAGTGACTGCAATGTTCAGGCCAACCCCCCTCCCCTCCTTTTGCTTGTTCACTCTGTCGCATCTGTATAGGTTGTAAACTGGGATCCATATTTCGTTGTCCAAGTGATCCTTTATGTGGGTCTCGGTGAAAGCCGCAAACATTGCCTTTGCCTCTGCAAGCAGTCCACGGATGAAAGGTATTTTGTTGTTTGTTGCTGGCTTTAGACCCTGTATATTTGCAAAGAACAATGTCATCGGACTGTTGGTATTGTTGGTACTGGGGGGGGTTTCGGCATTAGTATCTGTATCTGTTGGTATTGAGTGGAGGCAATCGACTGTGGTTCCACTCCAGGAATGACTGGATTTGGTGTACGATTTCTGCCATTTCCTGCCAGTTTTTTTTTCTTCCTGGCACTAAAAAACCTCTCCCTCTTGAGTGGCTGTGGCTACCCAGGTTTTCCCATGGCCTGGATGTTTTGTATCTTTTTGTCCCCTTTAGATGGTGTGCCTGGCAATTTAAGTTATAGCATAGTCTTTCCTGCACTGAAGAGGGACACATTTCAGGGTGAAAAAGCTTATAGGAAGGGAGTTTGCATTTTCTTGTTGTCATATGGGCACGGCATTTTCTAGGATGGTCATAGTTGCACGTCCCATCTGTTTTTCCAGATTTCCCATGCCTGCAGATACCAAGTGCATAGTATGTGCACAGGCTTGGTTTCCGTTTGCTTTGGGTTTCTGTGACTGTATTCCCTGTTGGTGCATGTTTGCCTTGGGTTTCTGTGACTGTATTCCCTGTTGGTGCATGTTTACCTGTCTTATTCCTATCCTCCCTAGCACCAACAAAGGAGCTGCCACCAGTTGTTTTTGGTAATATATCCTCACTATTGCTAGTGGAGTCCTCTTGTTTGCTATTTCCTGTGGTATTTCTAGTTTGCAATATTGGTTTTATCTTATCTTTGACTACACTTGATTCCCCACTACGGCTCCTGTCTCCCATGAGGTCATTTATATGCATTCCATCCTGTGTACAATTCCCGACTACCTGGACAAAATCTCCAGCTTCACCATTACTGTCTCCCAGGACAGCACCTCCAGCTTCACCATTACTGTCTCCCAGGACAGCACCTCTAGCTTCACCATTACTGTCTACCAGGACAGCACTATCAGCCCCACATTTACTGACAACCAGTGATTTTCGTGTGCAAGTTCGGTACTAGTCCCTCTAGGATTTTCCAGGTGTATATAATCATGTATCTCCCGCCTGCGTTCCAGGGAATACAGGTTCAGGAACCTCAAGCGCTCCCAGTAATTTAGGTGTTTTATCTCCGTTATGCGCGCCAGTAAGAGATATTGGGCGAAATGCATTTTGTTGATTGGGCTTAGGAATTGGAATGATGAGGCTGTTGGTCAAAGATTGAGGGAGCTCCCCAGTTACATAGCTCATGTTATATAATTCAAGTAATGGATTACCTGGTACTCGACACAGCAATCTGAGCATGTTGTAAGTAATACCATCCTCACCAGGCGACGTGGAGTTGCCCTTAGTGCTGCATCAAGTTCATAATTAGTGAAAGGAATGTTGCAGTCATCTGCCTTGCTGAGCATAAAGCAAACAAGTCTCTCCCTTGCATCATATTTGTCATTTAATTTTTCCTGTGTGGTACTGGGAAGATTGTCATAGCTAGATGTAGCAGCCCAAGCACTGACTAACTCATTCGCCCTTTGTAAGGGACGAGGTGCCGATATGCCTTTCTTTACCCTTAATCTATTTTTTCGCTCCAGCCCGTTAAGTGGGGTGGAGCTTTTGAGACCTTTAAAAAAATTTTTTCCCAGCCCTGTTTGCCGCATTGTCTACCTCTCGGCAGCAGAAAAGGGCAGTTTAAAAGAGGCCAGCATTCCAGGGGCACGATGGTTTCTATAGGCTAGGCCTAGTCGCGAGCAGTACGTTCAGTGTCGAATATAAATAATTGTAATAGGGGTTTTTATAGGAGTATGATTATTATGGAAGCAGAGGGGTTAACATTACCATGAGTTTCCGTGGGGGTTCTAATAGTTTTGAATCTGCTCCAAGGTCATTTTTAAAGGTCTCAACAGAGGAACCCAAAAGGAATTATACCATCATTCGGGCCTGTATAGCCCTTTGGCTTAGCGCTTTTTTTTGATTATAAAATAATAATAATACCAGTAGTCACTGTGCAACAAAGTCATCATGCTGATCGGGGAGAACTTAAAACTTTTTTCCGTTTTAAAGGGGGGGTCGGGGCATTGACATTTGGGAGTGATTTTAAAAATGCGATCTGACGCCCTGCAAAGACAGTGATTAAAGATTAAAGTATTTTCTTTTTGGGGATTTTCTTTTTGGGTCCCCCGCCTCGGTGAGAAAAGGGCCGACTTTTAATATTTTCATCATTCAAAACCCTTTCCCCCAATCATACATAATCCCCACACACACACACACACACACACACACACACACACACACACACACCCCACACAACACACCACACACCACAAACCACACACGAACACACACACAACACACACACGAACACACAACAACACACACACACACACACACACACACACACCAACACACACACCACACACACACACACAAAACCACATAACAACAGCCAGTGTCAAATCGACAGGGCCCCTATCAAAAGGGCACTAACACACACACCACACCACACACGAACACACACACACGAACCACACACCACACACACACACACACACACACACCAAAAAACGGCACACAAACAAAGGCCATGCAAATCGACAGTCCTGGGTCAAAATGGTCACTAACACACAAAACAACACAACAACCCCAAACAATATATATATATTATATAATATATATATTATATATATATATATATAATATATATAATATAAAAAATATATATATATATAAATATATATAAAAATAATATAGTCGGCGAACAAATTTTTTTTGGTAGTACTATCAGTACAAATAAACTTAGTTGTACTCGTTTACCCAAAGGAAACACACGAGGGGGTTTGGATACTCAGGCAAGTCACCACACCAGGGGGGAGGGTATTATTAACTTGGGATAACCCAAAAAACCCCAAGTATTGGGTTTAAATTTTTATGGGTCAATCAAGGAGAGACCCACAGCTCGACCTAGGACCTATTTACTACAAGATGGAAAGGGAAGATGTAGACTTTTGGTGAAGGACGAAAATAAGAAGGAGTTTTAGTTTTTGCCCCCAAAGGGCTATTTATTGGCACTCCATATCCATCCGTGAAAGGGTACGCAAGAGCTTTGGGATACACAAAACCCTAGAACTGGGCCCCAAAGGTTAACAGGATACATAGGGATTTATATCTACAGTTCACTTATCTTTACAAGCAAATTGGGAAAATTTGCTTATATATCTGGTACCTATTTTCTTTAAAAAGATACTTGACATGTCATATAGGTTATTATACTGTCTTCCTGTATTTCTCAATAAGGGACAATTAAGCAATAGTTTCAAGACAGTGACCATATGCCTGACCAAATTTTGCATTTATTTTTGATCATAAAATGGTGCCCCCAAACTGCCAAAAGCACTTGAAACCCAAGCCTAACGGCCCTACAACATCAAGCCCCTTTCACTTTGCAAGTTGCTCCATAAACATACTTATCTTGTTCATTTATCTAGGGGGTTATAACTACCCAGGCTTCTAACTGCATTCCTAAACAATCATTTTCATTATTTACTCCTCTCCTAATATTATTCCTAATTTTGACACAGATATACCAAATTTATATTTTACATTCCCTTCGGGTACTCTTCGGGCTAATATACAACTTTATCATAAGAAGAAATCCAAGGGGTTGAGGGAATCCATAACAATTGTACTTTAATTTCCTTTTCCCTTTTTTTTAGTATCTTACCGGCTTCTCCAATGAACATGTTGTTGGAGTATTATAGAGTTAAGAGCTTTCAGTATGACATAGACTCAGTAATGAGCATAGAATAAAAATGATACAAGCAAGCTCAGTGTCATAATTAGCTTTGCGCCTTTGGGAAAAGCAAACAATTCAGTTTACATTAAAACGCCCAGTTTTAATTTTTAATGCCAAATTCAACAATTTTATTATCGTTTTTAACAAAAGGGGGGTGGCAACAGACAAGCAGCCCTACCAAAGACTTTTTAAAATCCATCAGTGAAAATATAACTTGTGATAACTTTTTACCACTAGCAGAAATTCTTCTTAACTTTTCTTTAATAAGTGATTTAAGGGAGGGATTACTAGCATGATTTTCTTGGGGGGGACTTTGCAGGATATGTTTATTAATAAACATTTTCCCCATGAGAGTAAAAGCTCTTATCTACATGATACAGTTTTTGCAGGTTATAAAACAATGCAATTGCACGTTTTTGCAATCCATTTAGATCTGTGTATATTTACTTCGAAACACTTTTAAGAATTAAAAAGGACAGTCATATCAAAGGGAACTTCAGTGACACCGGATATACCTAAAGAATGCTGCCTGCTGGGCCTTGTTTAACGTGTGATGGGGGGACCTCCAAGGGAAGGGAAACCCCATGCTCTCTCTGGTAGATCTTCTCAAATTTGATGCACCGAAAGTGCGGAGCAAGCAAATTATGGAATTTCCTGATCTAGTTGGTCAGGGAAAAAAGTAGCTACCCTGAGCAGTCCCCCTCTTCCTCAGGAGACTCTATTCCACAGTAGTGGTAAATTGGACAATATCCATCGGTTCAGATGGCGAAGGTACTCGAGGTTTGAGTACCCAATGGTCTAGCTTCAAAACCAATGACTTTTGATTCAAACAACGGTTTTTTTTTAGTCTTCAAATGAGCTTCAGCTTAAGCAGTCGGGGTTCTGGGCTTGCATGGGAGGTACCTACCCCAGTGTCGAACACAACTATACGTCTTCATGGCGCCAGGAAGGAGTGGAGACCTGGCCATCTTTAGGGGAGCAATGACACCCTATTGGACCCACGAGCCCTTGCTTCACCCGTGAGCAAAAAAAAAGTTTTGATAAATTTTTTTCAAACAAATTGTAATAAACGCGGGCAGTACACAAAAACCCACACCTGGGATAAAAAATAGCGTACACAAAAATTTTATCTTTCAAATACACAGGCACCAAAAAACCCCCCTAGTTACCTAAATTGGACATTTTAAAAGGGACACAATTAGTTATCATAGTGTAAATTACCCAGATAACCCAAAAAATCAACAAAGACTATTTCATTTTGAGCTTATTGCTTAATATGTTTTTAGCAAAACTACTTATAAGTCTTTTTAAATTATTAAATGCATTACTTTTGTTTCCCCGGAACACGAAGTGTGGGCAACCCCGGAAAACGAAGACCCCGTGATCAAGAAATTTTTTTTTTTTAGTAATTTTGGCCACCAAAATGGCTATTTTAAATTATTTTAATTTACTTACATTTTTTGTAAATTATGTAAAGTTAGAAAGAAACAAATGGTTCTTTTAATAAAAAAAAAGTTAGAGAAAACAAGTAAACAGATGAAATATAAGATATAATTATGCCGATTTTTATATATATTGCACTGGATTATGCATTGAAGGGGTTACAGTCTGTATATAAATTATAGTGTATAAAATGGTTATAAATATGACCAAACTCCCAAATTCAGTGAGAATCTAAAGTCACTAATAACAAACAGAAAAAAAACAAACACTTTTAATATCAACTTGGCCTACCAATATCAGACTGTAACTGATTTCATCACAAAATAACAACGCACTTCTCATACCAAAAATAACTAAACCAACCACTGCTGAGACAATCAACCATAATAGACCCCATATGGGTAATCACAGACAGCGCTTTCTGACCACTAAACCCCAAACCCCCATCGAAACAACAAAGTTTCATTTAGACTCCATGACGAGGGCCCCAATAAGGAATTTACACAGACCTAGAGACTTGATGGCCTACAGAATTCTCCAAACCAATTTATTTACATGGACAGACATTTTTCTTAAAAAAAAACTTTTAAATATACAACAAACATTTCCCCATAAAAACGAACAATCACCCCCAAAAGAAAGCGGGTGTCACACACTTTAAAGACCCTACAAAAAGTTCGGGGGCCCCAGACTGTTCAACTGCCTCCCCCACACAAAGGGGATTCCAACAACCCCTGGCAGTCTTCAACCCGGCACGACAAGCACCAAATCATTCCGATCAGCCGGGGGGCTCGACTTGGTTTGCGTGCAGCCCCAGCACACCCGTTTTTTCAGGCTTGATCCACCCGGAGGCCTGGTCACAGACCGGGCCGCGGGGGTTGGGGGGGGGGGGGGGGGGGGGGGGGGGGGGGGGGGGGGGGGGGGGGGGGGGGGGGGGGGGGGGGGGGGGGGGGGGGTGGGGGGGGGGGGGGGGGGGGGGGGGGGGGGGGGGGGGGGGGGGGGGGGGGGGGGGGGGGGGGGGGGGGGGGGGGGGGGGGGGGGGGGGGGGGGGGGTGGGGGGGGGGGGGGGGGGGGGGAAAAAGGGGTTGGGGGGGGGGGGGGGGGGGGGGGCCCCCCCTTTACCCCCGGAAAAAAATTTGGGGGGGAACAAAAAATAGAAAACTAATACAGGATTGAAAAACAATTTTATGAAAACCCGTATTTTAAAGGCTAGAAAAATCAGTTTCTTAAACCCCAATTAACTTTTTCAAAAAAATCACATTTAAATTTGGAAATATTCCCGAACCTTTCCTGTGTTGCCCCCCGGGGGGGGGGGGGGTTTTAAATGAGCGAACTATTTGATCAATCACGTCCCAACCCTTGCGCCGAACCCTTGGGCCCAACCCTTTTACGGTTTTAAAAGGTTGTTGGGGAAAAAGCAGAAATGAAAAAAGGGGTTTAGGCCGCCCTTTAAAAAAAATAAAAAAAAGGGAACGGCAGGAAGGTCCCCCAAAACAAAAAAGTTTAAAACAAAATAAAAAGCTAAGTTCATTTAAAGGTTTTAATGAATTTAAGAGTGGTGAATTGAGAAATCAAACCTTCAAATTTTAAAAACTGGTGTATTTTTTCAGCAAA
>NC_069476.1:9413438-9435853 GCF_026875155.1 Cherax quadricarinatus
GAATCTTAAGTATGGGGTGTTTTGAAAAGAACTTTTAATCTCATTAAATTTTTTCCCAGCTACGCAAAAGTTCAAGGGGTTCCCTTCACAGACTTTTTAAGGAAGTCGGATAAATGCCTGTAAGATCAGTAAGGTTCGGGATAAACTGTGCATAAAAATTTACAGAACCAAAGAAAGCTACACATGAGCTTCTTGGTTTAGGGGAATTTAAATTCTAATAAAGCTTTGACCTTACTGGGGAGAGGCTGCAGAGAGTTATTAGAAAGTATCAGCCCAAGATATCTAATCTTGTTATAACCCAAGGAAGCATTTCCTCGGCTTGGGAGTGAAGCCATGTGAGCATAACCTACGCAAAACTGATGTTAATGTTTGGATATGTTCGCCCCAGTGGATATCATTACGTAAATGCTATCAAAATAAACTGAACCATTTGCGATATTACCCAAGACCTTTCTCATCAGTCTCACGTAGGTAGCACAGGCAGTTACCAAACCAAAGGGCATAGTTCTATATGCATACCTTCAAAGTTTTATTCTCTATGAGGATTACAATGCTGAGTTTACAGAATTTGGTTATTGTGTGGTTTACATGTAGTAAAATAATAATTACAGAGTGTACCACTAGAACACCTAGCATGGCTAGGCATTTCAGGCAGACTTATATTAAATCTTAAGTTTAAAAATATTACAAAATTATGAGGTAAGTTGGTATTACCTGGAGTTTACCTGGAGAGAGTTCCGGGGGTCAACGCCCCCGCAGCCCGGTCTATGACCAGGCCTCCTGGTGGATCAGAGCCTGATCAACTAGGCTGTTACTGCTGGCTGCACGCAAACCAACGTACGAGCCACAGCCCCGTTGGTCAGGAACCGACTTTAGGTGCTTGTCCAGTGCCAGCTTGAAGACTGCCAAGGGTCTGTTGGTAATCCCCCTTATGTATGCGGGAGGCAGTTGAACAGTCTTGGGCCCCTGACACTTATTGTATGGTCTCTTAACGTGCTAGTGACACCCCTGCTTTTCATTGGAGGGATGTTGCATCGTCTGCCAAGTCTTTGCTTTCGTATGAGTGATTTTCGTGTGCAAGTTCGGTACTAACTCCCTCTAAGGATTTTCCAGGAGTATATAATCATGTATCTCTCCCGCCTGCATTCCAGGGAATACAGGTTTTAGGAACCTCAAGGCGCTCCCAGTAATTGAGGTTTTTTATCTCCGTTATGCGCGCCATGAAGGTTCTCTGTACATTTTCTAGGTCGGCAATTTCACCTGCCTTGAAAGGTGCTGTTAGTGTGCAGCAAATATTCCAGCCTAAATAGAACAAGTGACCTGAAGAGTGTCATCATGGGCTTGGCCTCCCTAGTTTTTGATGGTTCTTATTATCCATCCTGTCATTTTTCTAGCAGGTGCGATTGATACAATGTTATGGTCCTTGAAAGTGAGATCCTCCGACATGATCACTCCCAGGTCTTTGACATTGGTGTTTCGCTCTATTTTGTGGCCAGAATTTGTTTGTACTCTGATGAAGATTTAATTTTCTCGTGTTTGCCATATCTGAGTAATTGAAATTTCTCATCGTTAAACTTCATATTGTTTTCTGCAGCCCACTGAAAGATTTGGTTGATGTCCGCCTGGAGCCTTGCAGTGTCTGCAATGGAGGACACTGTTATGCAGATTCGGGTTTCATCTGCAAAGGAAGACACGGTGCTGTGGCTGACATCCTTGTCTATGTAAGGTATGAGGATGAGGAATAAGATGGGAGCAAGTACTGTGCCTTGTGGAACAGAGCTTTTCACCGTAGCTGCCTCGGACTTTACTCTGTTGACTACTACTCTGTGTGTTCTGTTAGTGAGGAAATTATAGATCCATCGACCGACTTTTCCCGTTATTCCTTTAGCACGCATTTTGTGCGCTATTACGCCATGGTCACACTTGTCGAAGGCTTTTACAAAGTCTGTATATATTACATCTGCATTCTTTTTGTCTTCTAGTGCATCTAGGACCTTGTCGTAGTGATCCAATAGTTGAGACAGACAGGAGCGACCTGTTCTAAACCCATGTTGCCCTGGGTTGTGTAATTGATGTGTGGTGATCTTGCTTCTTAGGACCCTTTCAAAGATTTTTATGATATGGGATGTTAGTGCAACAGCAAAAAACTACAGACCGATAGTCTGTAGATTTTTGCTGTTGCTTTACTGCCCCCTTGTGGAGTGGGGCTATGTCTGTTTTTTAGTAACTGTGGGACGACCCCCGTGTCCATGCTCCCTCTCCATAGGATGTAAAAGCTCGTGATAGGGCTTCTTGCAGTTCTTGATGAACACGGAGTTCCTGAGTTTGGCCCTGGGGCAGAGTGCAGGGGCATGTCATTTATCGCCTGTTCGAAGTCTTTGGGGCGTCGGAAACATCAGATAGGCTTTGTTAAAAAATTTCCCTAGGGCTCTCTCATAAAAATCTTTTTGATTTTCGACTCTCATCGGTTAGCGTTTGCAAAAACGAGTCATACTGGACTTGAGTAGCTCCTCTTTTCCTGCTGTCATCTTTTGGGGACCCCATCTTGTTTAAGTAGGGGCCCAATAGGACGTTGTTCTCGACTTTGATTTGGCATGGGGAGAAAGAAATACTTTGGGTTCTTTCGATTTTCACTTAGGCTTTTAGTTCTTCCCGCTTTCCCTACCCTATAAGATTCCTTAGCTTAAGTTCGATCTTGCTATTCTCTGACCAGTCCCCCTACCTTTTCAGATAATTACCCTTTAGCCGCTCGTTTTTCTTTTCTCGCCTTAAAAGGACGCCTGCCCTTTCAATTTTACATCACTCCTCCTTTTTCTTAGGGGAATAACCTTGTGCTACCGAGCGCCCCGGTTAATCTTTCTAGCAAATTTGGGGTCTGGTTTGCTTAGTAAATTTTCCCCACTATATCATTAGGATTTGGTTTATTTGGGCCCCCACTTTAGTTTTTGTTTTTGGGAAGTTGTTTGGGTGAAGCTCCCTCGTGGCAATCCATTATCCATCGGGGGCCTGCGCAACATGCTGAACCCAATTTTTTGTGAGCTGGTATATTTTTTTTTGATAGGTGCATTTCGTAAGATCATCATTGTTAGTGAAGAAAAGCAGTGTATTCTCCAGTCAGTAGGCCTATTTTTTGCTGGTTTAAATTGAATTTTGTGCAGAGTTTTAAAAGCTCGTTGAGGTGAGTTTTCACAGACTCCCCTCCTGGTGTTATTACGCAACATATTTTTTGCTATAAAAACCCCATTTTGGGTGCCTTAAGTTAAACCCCCCAGACAAATGGGGGGTGCGGGGAGCGGCAGTTTTCCAGACTGGGGGTCAATTTTTAACAGCTGTTCCTAATTGCGGGGATGTTTGCATCCGGGGGTTTTTAGATACCAAATGACTGGGTTTTGGTTTCGATTTTTACGCTAAAATTTCCACTACTTTTTGGACTTTAACAGTTCTAGCACACAAGGCCCTTTGCAATGTTCAGGCCAACCCCCCCCCCCCCCCTTTTGCTTGTTCACTCTGTCGCATCTGTATATTTGTAAAGGGGGATCCATTTTTTCGTTGTCCAAGTGATCTTTAGGGGGGGCCCGGGGAAAGCCCAAACATTGCCTTTGCCCGAAGCAGTCCCAGGGATGAAAGGTATTTTTGTTGTTTGTTCTGGCTTTAGACCCTTAAATTTCAAAGAACAATTCTCGACTGTTGGTATTTTTGGTACTGGGGGGTTTTTTCGGCATTATATCTTATCTGTTGGGTATTGAGGGGAGCAATCGCGTGGTTCCACTCCGGGAATGCTGGTTTTGGGTGTACGTTTTTCTGCCTTTTCCCTCCCATTTTTTTTTTCCTGGCACAAAAAAACCTCTCCCTCTGAGGGGCTGGGGGCTACCCGGGTTTTTCCCCATGGCCTGGATTTTTTGTATCTTTTTGTCCCCCTTTTAGATGGTTGCCTGGAAATTTTTTAAGTTATAGCATAGCCCTTTCCTGCACTGAAGGGGGGACACATTTCAGGTGAAAAAGCTTTGGGAAGGGATTTTGCATTTTCTTTTTGTCATATGGGCACGGCATTTCTAGGAGGGTCATATTTGCACGTCCCATCTGTTTTTTCCAGATTTCCCATCCTGCAGATCCAAATGCATGTATGTGCACGGGTTTGGGTTCCTTTGTTTTGGGGGTTTCTGTGACTGAACCCCTTTTTGGTGCATGTTTTCCCTTGGGGGTTTCTGTGACTTTTTCCCTGTTTTCATGTTTACCTGTCTTATTCCTATCCTCCCTAGCACCAACAAAGAGCTGCCACCATTTTTTTTGGAATATATCCTCACTTTTGCTAGGAGTCCTCTTTTTTTGCTATTTCCTGGGGTTTTTTCTATTTCAATATTGGTTTTATCTATCTTGACTAATTTGATTCCCCACTACGGCCCTGTCTCCCATGAGGCCCATTTAAAAGCATTCCATCCGTGTAAAAATTCCCGCTACCTGGACAAAATCTCCACTTCACCTTTTACGTCTCCCGGACAGCACCCCAGCTTCACCTTTACTGTCTCCCGGACGACCTCTACTTCACCTTTAAGTCTACCAGACAGCACTATCGCCCCACATTTACACAACCAGTGATTTTCGTGGCAATTTTCGGTACAGCCCCTCTAGATTTTCCAGGTGTATATAATCATGTACTCCCGCCTGCTTTCCCCGGGGAATACGGTTCGGGAACCCAACGCCCCCAGAAATTTTGGGTGTTTTATCTCCGAAAGCGCGCCATAAGAGATTTTGGGCGAAATGCATTTTTTTGATTGGTTTTGGGAAATTTGGGAATGAGAGGCGTTGGAAAAAGATTGGGGGACTCCCCATTTCATAGCTCATGTTTATTAATTCAAGTAAGGGGATTACCTGGACTCGACACACAATCTGGCATTTTGTAAGTAATCCCATCCCACCGGGCGACTGGATTTCCCCTTTAGGCTGCATCAATTTTTCATAAAAAAGTGAAAGGAATTTGCAGTCATCTCCTTGCGACATAAAGCAAAAAAGTCTCCCCTTTGCATCATATTTGTCATTTAATTTTTCCTGTGTGGTACGGGAAAATTTGTCATAGCTAGATGTACAGCCCAAAAATGACTAACTCTTTCCCCCCTTTGTAAGGGACAGGGTGCGCGAATGCCCATTTTCTGTTACCCTTTAAATTCAAATTTTATGCGCCCCATCCCCCGGTTAAGTGGGGTGTGACTTGGCCTTTTGACAAATTTTCCCCCATCTTTTGCCGCAGTTGTCAAAACGCCTCGCACAGAAAGGGGGAGCTTAAAAAGGGGCTCAGCATTCCAGGGCACATGGTTTTCTATGGGCAGGCCTAGTCTGCGACAGTACGTTTCAGTTTCGAAGTAAAATAATTGAATGGTATGGTTTTTATAGAGGTATGATTATTATGGAAGCTAGAGGGTTTTACATTACCAGGGGTTTTCCCGTGGCGGTTCAAATAGTTTAAAATACTGCTCACAAGTCTTGTTAAAGGTCTAACAGGGGAAACACTCTGGGAAAAATTTACCATCGTCACGCTGTATACCCTTGGGCTTAGCGCTTCTTTTTGATTATAAAAAAAATAATACCAGTCATCACATGTCAACAAAGCATCTGCTGATCGGGGAGAACATTAAAACGTTTCCTTTTAAAAAAGGAGGGGTCGGGGCTATTGACATTTTTGGGGGACTTTTAAACTGTCGTTCTGGCGCCTCTGCAAAGACAGTGTTTAGATGTTAAAGTTTTTCTTTTTGGGGGATTTTTTTTTTGGGGGTCACCCTGCCTGTGAGAGCCGGCCGACTTGTTGAAAACTTTCATCATTCAACACTTTCACCTAAATAAAACATAATCACACACACACACACACACCACACACACACACACACACACAACACACACAAAACACCCACAAACACACACACACACAAACCCCCAAAACAGAAAAAACAACACACACACCCACACACACACACACACACACACACACACACACAAACACACACACACACACACACACACACAACAAAAACCACACAATACAACGGCCAGTGTCAAACGACATGTCCTAGGCCCCAAAATGGCACAACACACCCCCACACACACACACACACACACACACACACAACACACCCCACACACCACACACACCAAACCACACACACACACACAACCACAAACACACAACACACACACACACCCCACACAACACACACACCACACCACACAGCAACATAACAACAGGCCATGTCAAACGACTTTGGCCTAGGTCAAAAGGGCACAACCACCACAACACACACACACACACACACACAAAAATATATATATATAAAAAATATTTTAAAAATATATATATATATATTAAAAAATATAATATTATATTTTTAAAAGTCGGCGAACTAAATTTTTTTGGATACATCAAAAAAATAACTTATGTTGTACTCGTCCCCAAGGACACACAGGGTGTGGAGACTCAGGCGAGTCCCCACCCATGGGGGGGGTATTTTTAATTTTGGGAAAACCCCAAACAAACCCAAATATTGAGGCTTATTTTTTTTGGGGTCTACCAAGGGATAACCACACAGTCGACCTAGGTACCATTTACAAAAGATGGAAATGGGCAGAGATTAGACTTTTGGTGAAGGACGAAAGAGTAAAAAGGGTTTTTAGATTTTGCCGCCGAAGGGGCTAGTTTATTGGACCCCCTTTTTCCATCCTGGCACGGAGCGAAAGAGCATTTGATACAAAAAAGGGGCCAAGGAAAGGGCCCCAAAGGGAAAACAGGATACATAGGATTTATATCTACAGTTCACTTATCTTTACAAGAAAATTTTTGGAAATTTGCTTTAAAATCTGGTATCTTATTTTCATTAATAAATATCTTGACTTCATATAGGTTATTATCTGTCTATCTCTGTATTTCTAAATAATGGACAATTAAGCCCTAGTTTCAAGACAGGACCAATCCTATCACATAATTACTTTTTATTTTGATCATCAAATGTGTTCCCCCAAACTCCAAAAGCACTTGTAACCAAGCCTAAGTCTGCCACACAACATCAGTCAGTCTTTTTTCACATTGCAATTGCTCCAAAAAAAAACCCTTATCTATTCATTTTTATCATAGGGGGTTTTATAATCTACCCAGGCTTCAAACTGCATTCCCCATAACAACTTTTCTTATTTACTCCTCTCCAATATTACCCTAATGCTAGACACAGATATCCCAAAGTTATTTTTTACATCCCTTCGGGGTATTTCTTCTTGCTAATATATAAACTTTATCAGAAGAAGTAATCCAATGTGTGAGGGGAATCCATAGCAATTTACATTAATTCTTTGCCCTGTTTTTTGAGTATCTATACCTGCTTCCCAATGAACGTTGTTGGAGTCATTATATGATTTTAAGAAAATTCAGTGATACATAGACCAGAAATGATGACATAGAATCGTAATGTGACAGAGTCAAGCCAGTGTCATAAGTTAGCTTTAGGCCCTTAATTGCAAACAATTCATTTACAGGGAGACGCCCCGTTTTTTTAAATTTTTATGCCCATTTCAACAAGTTTTTTTTCGTTCTTAACAAGGAGGGGGAAAGACAGAAGCGCCCACCAGAAGACTGTTTAGATCCATCATGATATAACTTGTGATAATTTTACTACCACTAGGCGAGAAATTTCTTTTTGAACAGTTGCTTTTAAAAGTGATTTAAGGGGGGGGATTACTAGCAAGGTTTCTTGGGGGGGCTGCAGGTATATGATATTAAATGAACCCTCTTTTCCCGGGGAAATAAAAAGCTCTTTTCTACATGAACAGTTCAGCAGGTTTTAAAACTTTAAAGCAATTGCCGTTTTTGCAATCCATTTTAACGGAATTTTTTTCGAGACACTTGTAAGATAGTAAGAAGGACATCAGATCAAAGGTAACTTTATTGACACCGGAAACCTAAAGAATCGCCCGCTGGACCTTTCTTAACCTGTGATCGTGGGCCTCCAAGGGAAGGAACCGCATTCCCCTCGGGAGATCTTCGCACTTTGACACCGAAAAGGGGACATGCAAAAGGGGGGGTTCCTATCTAGTTTGGCGGTAAAAGTAGCACCCTGAGCAGCCCTCTTGCTCCAGGAGACTCTAGTTCCACAGTCATGTGGTAACTGTGGACAATAAACCATCGTTCATGATGGCGAAGATACTCGAGGGGTTTGAGTACCGAATGGTCTAGCTTCAAAACCAGATGACTTTGATTCAAACAACGGTTTTTTTAGGTCTTTAACGTGAGCTTCACTTGAGACAGTGCGGGTTCTGGTCTTTCATGGCAGGTACCACCACAGTGTCGAACACAACATAGCGTCTTCATGGTCGTCCAGGGGAAGGGGTGGAGACCTGGCCACTCTTGAGGGCAGCAGATGACACCTCTATTTTGTGACCCAGAGCCATTGCTTCACCTTACAAAAAAAAAGTTTAGATATATTTCCTTTCAAACACAATTTAATAAACGCGGTCAGTAACACAAGAGAAAACCCCCAGCCGGTTAAAATATAGTTGAACACAATTTTTAAACTTACAAAAATATACAGGGACCAAAACCCACCTAGTTTACCTAATATTGGACATTTTAAGGTCACAATTCATTTTTCATAGTGTAAATTACCTAGGATAACCCAAAAATCAACAAAGACTAATTTACATTATTTAGCTTATTGCTTTAAAAGTATTTTTGCTAAACTACTTATATAGCTTTTTAAATTATTAAAGTCTATGTATCTTTTTTTTCCCCGGACCTGAAGTTGGGGAAAATCCACGGGAAAAAGCAAGACCAGTGACAAAAATTTTTTTTTTTTGTAATTTTGCCACCCAAAAGGGGTAGTTTTAAAATAGTTTTTTAATTTACTTACATTCTTGTGAAATTTTTAGTAAAGTTAGAAAGAAACAAATGTGCTTTTAAGTAGAAAAAAAAGTGTAAGAATACTAAATATCAGATAAAATAAATATAATTTATGCCGATTTTTTTTTATAAATTTGCACCGGATTAAGCATTGAGAGGGGGTACGCTTATATAAATGTTTTGGGGGTATAAAAAGGTTTTTAACATGACCAAACATCCCAAACTTCAGTGAGAATCAAAAAACACTAATAACAAACAGACAAAAAGAACAAACACTTAAAAACAACATTGGCCACCAATGATCAACTGTAACGATTTCATCAAAAACAGAACAACGCACTTTTCAACCAACAATAAAAACCAACCGGGGACGAGACAAGTGCAACCAAATGCCACATATGGGATAATCACAGACAGGCACTGACCACAAAACCCCAAACCCCCCACTCGAATACAACAAAGCATTTAAACTCCATGACGGGCCTCAAAAGGAATTTTTAAGCAACCTAGAGACTTATGGGCCCACAGAATCTCCAAAGCCAAGTTTTGACGATTGGACAACATTTTTCTTAACAAAATACTTAACTATACAAAAAACATTGTCCTATAAAAACGAAACAGATCACCCCCAATGAAAACAGGGGTCACTACACGTTTTAAAGACCAACAATAAATGTCCAGGGGGCCCCAGACGTTCAACTGCCCCCCAGCACACATAAGGGGGATTCCAACAACCCCTGGCAGTCCTTCAACGGCACTGGACAAACACCTAAAGTCAGTTCCTGATCACCGGGCTGGCCGTATTTTTTTTTGCGTGCAGCCCGCAGCAAAAGCCGGTGATCAGGGCCGATACCAGGGGGGCCTGGGCACAGACCGGCCGCGGGGGGGTTTGACCCCCGAACCTCTCCAGGTAAACTCCAGGGCCAGAATAAACGGCTTGGTTGCCCATGGCTAACCACAGCATTTTGAAATCCTTGATAAGAAACACCATATGAAAACAATTGACGGGCTTTAAAACAAAAGATATTCTTAAAACAATATTCAACAGTTCTCACCAAATTAATAAAGAAAAGCCAAACAACTGTACTACCTTCGGGGGCAGCGTACAGAGTGCCGTGTGCCTCGTTGTGCTCCGGGTTTTTTTGGGGGTTTTTACGGGCGCTCTTACGTGCTAGAACTTTTAATTTTTGTCATCAACCTATACAAATCCCCTACGCCTGGGCCAACTGGGGGAAAAAATTATTACTGAGTCAAAAAAAGGGGGAATTAGTGTGCATACCTAGCAAGTTTACTGCCAAGGGGAATCATAGGCCTGGTCCCCTGAAAAAAAATAATAATAATTGAACTTTTGTGTCAGAGGGAAAAAAAGTCTCCCTGATAACATTGAGTATACATAGTGTATAGTGTATATAAGTGGCTCCCATATATTGTTGATAAAGGCTAAAATGTCATTTGAAAACAGGGGAATTTGTAAAAAGAATATAAGCCTATAAGGGGGTGCCAGAAGTCGCCAGAAACCTTTCCACAGACTGTTTTTTAAAACTTCCTGGCTTCTATGACTCCATTAATCTAGTGATACCAGTGAATAGCAAATACAGTGTTTTAGTAGCAACTAACCATATTATAATGGACTTAGGGAGTGGTGACTTTCATAGTTTTTTTTTTTTCTTGAAATACCCGCGTAAAAATGTGAATTTTATATAACCTGAGTTTTCCAGCGTCGCAATATACACAAACCGAAGCAAAATTTTTCTACAAACAAGCGTCCTTCCCCCAAAAATTTCCCCAGCCAACAATGATAAAAAGCATTTTTGTGGTGGGGACGGGAAAAAAAAAAGAAAAGCTAATCAGCGATTGATAAACAAGGGGTTTAGGGCGACCGTTCGTCATTGTAGGGGCTCCAGAAAACACCGGTTTTTTTCAAAACCAAGTTATACTTTTTTATCAATCAAATCACATATTTTCGGGGAATAATTTCCATAGACCTTCATGGTTAGCCCCCAACACCGACCAGTATGTTTTTAAAAGAGCGAACCCCCTGTCAGATCAGATCGACTGGCCGAACCCTTGACTGGGCCGAACCCCTTTACTGGGCCAACCCCTTTACTGGGTTTCAAAAGGGTTTTTGTTTGGGCAATAAAACAGACTGTAAACGGATGGGTTGTAGGCGCCTTTAAACACAAACATTAAAAAAAAAATCAGGAACGTGCACGGGAAGCTGTCCAATAACAAAAACAGTTTTAAAAAAAAAACAAACTAGAGCTTTATTTAAGGAGGTTAAATAGAATATTCAAGAGGTTTTCTAGTGAATTGAGTAAAACAACCCTTCAAATCATTATAAGCGGGGTGTAGTCTGGGTCAGTCAAACAAAAGGGGTTCCACATGGATAAATTGTCATTTGTGTGGGAAATTTGGGGTCCCCCTTGTGCAGATACCAAGAAATACTACCAAACAGTGTTTAAAACAGGGAAATTATTTGATCCCAAAAGAGATAATCGTGGACTAAAATCACAAGGGTATTAAAAGAGGACACATCAAAGCTGCTTTCAAACAACCCGGAAGCTTTCTACAACGAATGGAACAAAAAAGTCGTGCGAATGGACTGCCCCCTTTTATACTGGCCCCTGTAGTCAAAACGTAAGGGTGGAGATGAAGCCTGGTAGCATAAAAATTGGGCTGATAGTGCGTCCTGGGGGACAGAATGGTGAAGCTGGAGGGGCGTCCGGAGACAGTAAGGGAAGCGGGGGTGCTTCCGGGAGACAGTAATGGTGAAGCTGGAGGGGCTGTCCTGGGAACATAATGGGAAGCTGGAACGTCCTGGGAGAAGAAAATTTAACTGGAGATTTTGTCCAGGTAGTCGGGAACATAAAGGTCATTGGACAACGAAATAGGATCCAGGTACAACCTAACAGATGTGACAGAGTGAAAAAACAAAAGGGGGGGGGTTTCTGTACATTGCAGAGTCACTTGTTTGCACAGAACTGCTAATCCCCAAATGAGTATAATTTAGCAGTAAAGGTCGAGAAACCCAAAAACCTAGTCATTTTGGGAGTCTACAAGCCCCGGGTCAACATCCCACTTTTCCCGGGAAAAGCTGTTTTAAAAATTTACCACTGCTGGAAAATCTTTCCACTCCTCCCCCCAACACTTGGGCCCCGGGGATTTCAACTTAAGGAACACCTAAAATGGGGGAATTACAAAAAATATTGTTGCGTAAAAACACCCCGGGGCAGCTCTGATAAAAACCACACTCGCAGACTTTTTTAAAACTCGCACAAAATTCAATTTTAAACCACAAATAAAAGAGCCACTAGACGAGAATACACTAGACCTCATCTTTACTAACAATATGATCTGATAAGAAATTCACCATATCAAAAACAAAACCAGATCACAACATAATTGAGTTCAACGTATGCGTGGAAACCCCCAAACCCACCAAAAAGAGCAATTCCGAGGAGCATTCACCAAATTCAAATTCAATAACAAAAACATAAAAGGGGGCCAAATAAACCCAATCCTAAACCCAATAAGCTGGAAGTACCTAAACAACACAGACCCCCCAAATTTGCCCAGAACAGATTAACCGGGGGCACTCGATGTATGCACAAGGCATCCTCAAGAAAAAGGAGGATAGATGTAAAATAGAAAGAGACAGGGGGGGGGGGGGGGGGGGGGGGGGGGGGGGGGGGGGGGGGGCCTTCAGAGGAAATACAAGCCGAACTTAAGCTAAAAGAATCCTTTGGAGTCGGAATCTGGGAAGAACTAAAACCATAAATGAAATCGAAAGAAACCCAAGTATTTTTCTCCTATCCCAAAATAAAAATCGAGAACAACGCCATAGGGGCCCCTACTTAAAAAAGAGGGGCCACACAATGACAGAAAGGGAAATGAGTGGCACTCAATCCCAATATACTCAGTTTTTAGCAAGCCGCTAACCAGACTGAGAGTCGAAGATCAAAAAAATTTTTATAAAAACCCCAAAAAATTTTAACACAACCTATCCATTTTATCCGCGCCAAATGACTTCGAACAGGCGAAAAATGACATGCCCATGCACCTGCCCCGGGGCCAGACCAGGGAACCTGTTTTCATCAAGAACTGCAAGAACCCCATCACGAGCCTTTTCCATCCTATGGAAGGGAGCATGGACACGGGGGTCGTCCCCAGTTCTAAAAAAAACAACATAGCCCCACTCCACAAAGGGGCAGTAAACAACAGCAAGAACTACAGCCCAAAGCACGACCTTTCCATCCTATGGAGAGGGAGCGGGGACAGGGGGGTCACCCCACAGTTATAAAAACAACAGACAACCCCACCCCCCCAAAGGGGGCAGTAAAGCAACAGCAAAGAACTACAGACCAATAGCACAACATCCCATATAAAAATCTTTGAAAGGGTCCTAAGAACAAGATCCCCACCCATCTAGAAACCCATCAGTTACACAACCCGGGGCAACATGGGTTAGAACAGGTCGCTCCTTCTGTCTAAAACTATTGGATCCTACGCAAGGCCTAAATGCACTAAAGAAAAAAGAAGCAGATGTAATATAACAGACTTTCCAAAAACCTCGACAAGTGTGACCAGGGCTAAACGCACAAAACGTGCAAAAGGAATAACGGGAAAAGCGTAAATGGATCTATAATTTCCCACAAACAAACACAGAGAGTAGTCGTCAACAGGTAAAGTCCGAGGCACACGGTGAAAACTCTTTTCCCACAAGGCACAGTACTCGCCCCATCTTGTTCCTCATCCTCTATCCGACATAGACAAGGGGATGTCACCCACACCGGTCTTCCTTTGCAATGACACCCAAATCGCATGACAGTGTCTTCCTTGCAGACACTGAAAGGCTCCAGGCGGACATCCCCCAAATCTTTCAGGGGGCTGCAAAAAACAATATGAAGTTCAACGATGAAAATTTAAAATACTCAATTGGTAACATGAAAAAAAATCTTCCGAGTAAAAAAAAATTCTGGCCAAAAAATAGAGCGAAACACCAATGTCAAAGACCTGGGAGTGATCATGTCAGGGATCTCACTTTAAAGGACCAAACTTGATAAACGCATCTGCTAAAAAAATGACAGGTGGATAAGAAACCCCTTCAAAACGGGGAGGCCAAGCCCATGATGACACCTTTTTTCAGGTCCTTTTTCTATCTAGGCGGGAAATTTTGCGCACACTAACAGCACCTTTTAAAAGGCAGGTAAAATTGCCGACCTAGAAATTTACAGAAACTTTCACGCCGCATACGGAAATAAAACCCCTTCATCAGAGTACAAAAAAAATTTGGGGGCCAAAATAGAGCAAACACCAACTCAAAGACCGGGGAGTGATCATGTCAGGGGATCCACTTTAAAGGGACCATAAAATTGAAATAAATCGCACTGCTAGAAAAATGACGGGGTGGTAATGAGAACCTTCAAAAAGGGGGCCAAGCCCATGATGACACTTTTCAGGTCACTTTTTCTATCTGGGCTGGAATATTGCGCCACTAACACACCTTTAAGGAGGGAAATTGCCGACCTAGAAATGACAGAGAAACTTTCACGGCGCGCATAACGGAAAAAACCCCAATTACGGGAGCGCTTGGGGGTCCTAAACCTGTATTCCCGGGAAAAACGCAGGGGAGAGAACATGATTATATCACCTGGAAAATCCTAGAGGGACTAGACCGAACTTGCACACAAAATCACTCACTACGAAAGCAAAAGACTTTGGGAACATGCACCATCCCCCCCAAAAAAAGCAGGGGGGGCACTAGCACATTAAGAACCCCAAAAATAAATGCAGGGGCCCGAGACTGTTCAAAGCCTCCCACACACAAAAGGGGGGATTCCAACAGACCCCTGGCAGTCTTTAACTGCACTGGACAAACACCAAAGTCTTCCTGATCAGCCGGGCTTGGCTCGTACGTTGGTTTGCTGCAGCCAGCAGCAACGCCTGGTTGATCAGCTCTGATCCCCCCGGAGGCCCGGTCCAGACCGGGCCGTGGGGCTTGACCCCCGAACTCTCTCCAGGTAAAAATCCAGGACAGCAGATTCACTGACACAAAGGAAATAAAAAAACCTGGAAAACACTTTCCCAGATTCGGGGGGCCCACGAACTGAAAAAAACAAGAATATTTTTCAAAATAAATCCATGAAACACCACTCATCCCCTGATACAGATAACAAAATAAAGTACTTCTTCTCAAAAAATAGGGTCTAAAAATCGCCCGTAAAAACCCATGTACCCAAAGCCCTGCCGGGACTACCTAGATGGGAAATTTCCCAAATTCCCTTTTATCTTGTACCAACGAGGGGCCACGGAAGTCACCGCGATCATAGTCACTTTAAAAAACACGGGGAAGTGCTCACTCCCACCATTTTTGTACAAGCGACGGCCCAGTCCTTTCGCTGCATTACATTTCGTTTTAACAACACTAGAAACTAGCACCCTTTCCCCACACTACCAAGACCAGAAGGGTTAAAAACCCAAAAAACAAGGTGGGGGACCCACAGACGAAAACAACTATTAAACCCTCCCCCGGCCGGATTTAAACCTGCGGTCATAAGTCCAAAAAATCCAGCCCCCACGGCCCCGGGCTGTGACAAGGCCTCCGGTTGGATCAGGCCTGATCAACAGCTGTTACTGGGCTGCACGCAAACCCCAAAGTACGAGCCACAGCCCGCTGGTCAGGAACCGACTTTGGTGCTTGTCCATCCAGGCCAAATCAAACTTACATTGCTATCCAAAATCTTTTAAAAAATGGCCAGGGGACTATATTCTTTTTTAACGCACAAAAAAATACTCAAACCCCCGCCAATTTTGGGTTCAGGAAAAAAAAAAAACACTAAGAGCAGTTATAAAAATGCTAGACCGCTTTACACAGAATTGGAAAATAAGGAATATCCGTGGGAATTTTTATTTACCTAAGAAAGCGTTTGACACAGTAGACCAGGGGATCCCCTCCAAACTTGACCACTACGGTATAAAAAGGGCCCTGCGCTTGCATATTTTAAATCCACCTTTTTGATAGGTTCATAGTCACCATTAAAGCACAGCCTCATCAATACGGCCCCTTTTTACTGGGGATCCCAGGGGAAATGTCCTTGGGCCCCTGCCTTCCTCATTTACATAATGATCTTCCAAAAATACCCAACACCTAAACCCATTTCTTTCTGACGACATGACTTATTTAATTCCCCCCCTAATTTTTCCCCCCCTCAACACCATTTTTAACGAGGAGCTGATCAAAATATCGACTTTGGGTGACAGCCAATAAACTTACACTTAACACGGCAAAACCCAAAAATTTGTTTGGGGAGCAGAGCAGGTGTTGCGCAACTTAACATTAAGATCGACAACACCTAAATGCCAGACATAATGAGGGCAAATTCCTTTGGCAATCCTCACAACAACCTAAATTTCAGCACCCAATCCAACCATAACCAAAAAAGTATCCAAAACGTGGGATCCTCTCCAAGATACATCTACGACCCCAAAATGCCCTTCTCACACTATACCATTTACTTAATATCCAAAACCACTTATGCGATCTGTGTTGGGGGCAACTGCAGAACACACCTAAAGCCAATAATAACCCAAAAAAAGCCGCATAAAAAATAATCACTTATCCCCTCCCTGGCAAAACCCCCCCCCCCCCCTTCAAGAACTAAACTTCTCCCTGTTCAGAAAAATCCACACTTACTACTGGCAATCTATACTACAGGGGTTCACACACGTTAAAAGACCTACAATAAGTGTCAGGGGGCCCGAGACTGTTCAACGCCCCCAGCACACAAAGGGGGGTTACCAACAACCCCTGGGAGTCTTCAAACGGCACTGGGGCAAGCACCAAAGCATTTTTCCTGTCAGCCGGGGTGTGGCTGACGTTGGTTTCGTGCACCAGCACAACACCTGGATCAAAGGGTGATCCACCAGAGGCCTGGTCAAGACCGGGGCCCCGGGGCGTTGACCCCCGAAACTCTCTCCGGTAAACAGGGCCTAAATTCCAATATTAAAACCCTTTACCAAAAAGCTTTCTTGATAGTTGACAGGGCCACAGGCAAAAAACCAGACCAAACTCTCTATGACATTCCCCGTTTTGACTAAACCTTTTTCAAAAAATTTAAATTTTTTCAAAGGACCTAAAATCTGGAACACCCTACCTGAAAACTCTAGAACTGCAGACACATTCATCACTTTCAAAACTACAGTTAGAAAACATCCACCCCGACAACTAACTACATGATACCACCTGGTGGTTCAAAATTACACTCACTCACCCACTGACTTTAAACCCAGAAATACTAATCTTAATCTTAAAATAATAAATCCTAACTAGTCATAAGTTTGCCTATGATACTCAAATATAGACACCTTGTATTGTGCCAAAACAAAAGCATTCACATTGCTAAACTCACAAATTATGATGTAGTCACTTAGCCTTAATACCATAATCTGTAAGGATTTAATGTTAAGAATTAATCTAAGTCTGCTCGAAATGCCTAGCCATGCTAGGTGTCCTAGTGGCCCCCTCTGTAATTAGTATTTTATAACATGTAAACCACAAAATACCCAAAACCTGTAAACCCCACATTGTAACCATTATAGAGAATAAACTTGAATTGAATTGAATTGAAAGGGATGGACCGGTAAGCCAGTGGAAGGCCTCGGTCAGATGACGAAAAGCTCCAGACGACGCGTCGTCATCTGACTGAGACCCGCCTCAGGAAACACTTGTCCTGTTTCTTGACGAACTTTACCTAACCTAAGTGTGTGTGTTTGTGTATAGGATTAAAGTATTCTTGTCTAGTGGTGTTTAGATTACATGTTAGTAATGTTAATGATAAGTTAAGTTAATAATCCTGGTGTAGTACATATTCTGTGTTGAGAAACGAACCAGACACTGTCACAGTGAATCTTACCAAGTGTCTAGAGGTAAATACACACAGATCTAAATGGATTGTGAAAACGTGCAATTGCATTAAGTTTTATAACCTGCATGAACTGTATCACTGTAGGCAACAAGAGCATTTCACCCCTCCATGGAAGATGTGTTCATTTAATATCACATACCTACAAGTCCCTCCCAAGAAGCTCATTGCTAGTAATTCCTTCCTTAAATCTCTTGTTAGAGCAACTGCTCAAGAAGAAATTTCTCACCTAGCTGGTAGTAACAAGTTATCACAAGTTATATACACTGATGGATCTAAACAGGAGTCTTCTGGCAGGGCTGCATCTGCTCTTGTTGCCACCTCCCTACTTAAGAACGATAATAAATTTGTTGAGTTAGGCATAAGAATTAACAACTGGGCGTCTACCCTGCAAACTGAATTGTTTGCAATCCTAATGGGGCTAAAGCTAACCTATGACACTGAGCTTGGCTCTATCATCATTACTGATTCTATGTCATCATTGAAGGCTCTTGGCTCATATAATGACTCCAACACATGCTCTTTGGGGGAAGCCAGTATAGATACTCAAAAATTAGGGACAAAGGAATTAATGTACAATTGCTATGGATCCCATCACACATTGGATTACTCCTTCATGATAAAGTTGATATGTTAGCCAAGATGAGTATCCAGAAGGAGAATGTAGAATATAACTTTGGTATAACTGTGTCTAGCATTAGGAATAATATCAGGAGAGAAGTAAATAATGAAAATGCTTGTTATAGGAATGCAGTTAGAAGCCTGAGTAGATCTATAACCCACTATGATAACATGAACGTAGATTAGTATGTTTATGGAGCAACTTGCAATGTGAACAGACTGACTGATGTTGTAGTTGGCCCAGGCTTAGGCTTGGTTACAAATACTTCTGGCAGTTTGGGAGACACACACATGATGATCAAACTAAATGTAAATTTTTTTTTTTATATTTTATATTAAATGTAAATTATGTGATCAGGCATATGGTCACTCTCTTGAACACTATGTGCTTAATTGTCCACTTATTGAGGAATACAGAGACAGACAGTATAATAACCTATGTGACATGTCAAGATATCTTATTAATGAAAATAAGATACCAGATATACTAAGCAAATTTCCTAAATTTGCTTGTAACAGATAAGTGAATTATAGATATGTAGATATAAATCCATATGTATTCCTGTTAACCCTTTGGGGCCTAGTTCCTAGGCCTTTTGTGTATCCATATGCTCTCGCGCTACCGTCCACAGGATGGATATGGGGTGCACAATAAACTAGCCACTTCGGTGGCAAAATCTAATCTCTTTATACCCCATTAACCAACCATGGGTATTCAGAACTGTGAGTTTAATATAAAGGTACACAGACTGTGGGAGAAGTTAGGTTGGAAGTTACACAGGAAGGTAATGGAGGTAAGAGAAGTGTGGAATATTTTGTGATCGCCGGAGCACAGCGCTTGCGCCACGGCTGCGGCGCAGCGGCAGCAACAACAGCAGCAGCAGACACCCAACACCTAGTGAATACGCTCATCTCTTTTCTGTAAGATCATTTATTAGTGTTTTCTACTCTTCTGCTCTGCCGATATGTTCTCCATTGCTCCCAGAGTGGTCGTGTAAGTTGTCTAGACCTGTGTTGTAGTATTAATATAAGGCATGTGACGGTGTAGAGGTGTTTGAAGGGTAGTTCAAGGACCCTCACCACCATCAATATCTGCATGATGCTTATACTAACTGAGGCTTGTGGTCGCGTTATTTTGTTTTAGAGGCAATTTAGCTGGAGTTAATTAATATGTTCAGTTGTACTAATAACTAGTAGTGTAGACTTGTTCTTATCAATTGTTCAGGCCGGTAGCAACATATTCTCACATCTTTCACCAGCCATCCGGCCTCAACACTTGTATATATTAATACAGAATACTTAGTTATTTATACGCTTGATGGAACATACACTTGATGGGTATTTACAAGTCATTAAGTTACTATCGACTGTATATCCATCCATAAAATAAATGAATGAATATCATGAGAGGTGGTTGTTTGTACATAAGTGGAACAAATTGAAACGCATTGAAATTAAAGGGATTCATAGGAAGATTCTTAAATTTGGGTTATATAGGTACATGAGTACGCAAAATTAATAGAAGCAGGAACCATCTATATTGAAATAATAGGCCTTTCACCTATAGTTAAAAATAAATAAATAAATAAATATATAATATATATATATATATATATATATATATATATATATATATATATATATATATATATATATATATATAATATAATGTGTGTGTTTTGTGTGTGTGTGTACTCACCTATTTGTACTCGCCTATTTGTGGTTGCAGGGGTCGAGTCCTAGCTCCTGTCCCCGCCTCTTCACCGGTTGCTACTAGGCCCTCTCTCTCCCCGCTCCATGAGCTTTATCAAACCTCGTCTTAAAACTGTGTATGGTTCCTGCCTCCACTACGTCATTTTTTAGGCTATTCCACTGCCTTACAACTCTATGACTGAAAGAAATACTTCCTACTATCTCTGACTCATTTGTGTCTTCAACTTCCAATTGTGGCCTCTTGTTTCTGTGTCCCCTCCCTGGAACATCCTGTCTTTGTCCACCTTGTCTATTCCACGCAGTATTTTATATATGTCGTTATCATGTCTCCCCTGACCCTCCTGTCCTCCAGTGTCGTCAGGCCGATTTCCCTTAATCTTTCTTCATAGGACATTCCCCTTAGCTCTGGAACTAACCTTGTCGCAAACCTTTGTACTTTCTCTAGTTTCTTGACGTGCTTTATCAAGTGCGGGTTCCAAACAGTGCTGCATACTCCAGTATGGCCTGACATACACGGTGTACAGTGTCTTGAATGATTCCTTACTAAGGTATCGGAATGCTGTTCTCAGGTTTGCCAGGCGCCCATATGCTTCAGCAGTTATCTGATTGATGTGTGCTTCCGGAGACATGCTCGGTGTTATACTCACCCCAAGATCTTTCTCCTTGAGTGAGGTTTGCAGTCTTTGGCCACCTAGCCTATACTCTGTCTGTGGTCTTCTGTGCCCATCCCCTATCTTCATGACTTTGCATTTGGCAGGATTAAATTCGAGAAGCCATTTGCTGACCAGGTGTCCAGTCTGTCCAGGTCTCTTTGAGGTCCTGCCTGGTCCTCATCAGATTTAATTCTCCTCATTAACTTCACATCATCTGCAAACAGGGACACTTCTGAGTCTAACCCTTCCGTCATGTCGTTCACATATACCAAAAATAGCACTGGTCCTAGGACCGACCCCTGTGGGACCCCGCTCGTCACAGGTGCCCACTGTGATACATCATTACGTACCATGACTCGTTGTTGCCTCCCTGTCAGGTATTCTCTGATCCATTGCAGTGCCCTTCCTGTTATATGCGCCTGATGCTCTAGCTTCTGCACTAATCTCTTGTGAGGAACTGTGTCAAAGGCCTTCTTGCAGTCCAAGAATATGCAATCAACCCACCCCTCTCTCTCTTGTCTTACTTCTGTTATTTTATCATAAAACTCCAAAGGTTTGTGTGTGTGTGTGTGTGTGTGTGTGTGTGTGTGTGTGTGTGTGTGTGTGTGTGTGTGTGTGTGTGTGTGTGTGTGTGTGTGTGTGTGTGTGTGTGTGTGTGTGTGTGTCGTGCCGAATATGGAAAACTGGTCAATTAGCAAGAACTCATTTAAAATTAAGCCCTTTCTAAAATTTTCTCTTATACGTTTAAAGATATATTTTTTTCATTAATGTTGACGTAAAAATTTATAATTTTGCACCAAAAGCAACTTAGAAAACTTACCTAACCTTATTATAACAAGCGCAATTTATTTTAGCCTAACCTAGATGGGAAGTTCCCAAATTACTTCTATCTTGCTCCAACTGAGCCCACGGAAGTCACCGAGATTATAAAGTCACTTAAAAATAACTCAGGGAATCTGTCTCATGTCCCACCATTATTGTACAAGAGAGCGGCCCATGTCCTCTCGCATGCTATCTCATTACTTTTTAACAAGTCACTAGAAACTAGCACCTTCCCGAAACTACTCAAGACGGCAAGGGTTACACCAAAACATAAAGGTGGTGACCCTACAGATTTAAACAACTATAGGCCAATATCAAACTTACCACTGCTATCCAAAATCTTTGAGAAACTCATGCACAGGAGACTATATTCATTTGTAATGGCACAAAACATACTCAACCCAACGGAGTAAAGTCCGAGGCAGCTACGGTGAAAAGCTCTGTTCCACAAGGCACAGTACTCGCTCCCATCTTGTTCCTCATCCTCATATCCGACATAGACAAGGATGTCAGCCACAGCACCGTGTCTTCCTTTGCAGATGACACCCGAATCTGCATGACAGTGTCTTCCATTGCAGACACTGCAAGGCTCCAGGCGGACATCAACCAAATCTTTCAGTGGGCTGCAGAAAACAATGTGAAGTTCAACGATGAGAAATTTCAATTACTCAGATATGGTAAACATGAGGAAATTAAATCTTCATCAGAGTACAAAACAAATTTTTTCCACAAAAAAGAGCGAAACACCAAAGTCAAGCCCGGAGTGAAAAGTCAGAGGATCTCACCTTCAAGGGCCAAAAAATTTTTAATCCC
>NC_069476.1:9436353-9473853 GCF_026875155.1 Cherax quadricarinatus
GGGGAAAAAAAATTGAATAAATTGGTAATTGATGGGGGTTGTGGGTAAGAGCAAATTTAGAGATACCGAAAAAAAATGAAAAGTGGGTTGTTTTTGACTTTTCTGATGAAAATTAAAACGAGAAAAAATTTGGGGGGTTTGGGGTGAGTGGGGGTTTGTGGGTTTTGGGGAGGGGGTTTTGGGGTGTTGTGCCTTTTTTTCGATGAAATTATATAAAACGAAAAAAAATTTGGGGGTTGGGGGTTTTGTGGGTTTGGGGTTGTGGGGTGTGGTTGGGGGTTTTGGGGGTGTTTTTGGGTTGGGGGTTGTTTTGTTGTGACTTTCTGATGTACTGTGTCCCCTTATTAACTTTAATGAACTAAAAGGGTTAAAACGAGAAAAAATTGTGGGTTGTGGGTTGTGGGTGTTGTGGGGTGTGGTGCGTTGTGTTGGGGTCATAAGTTTTTTTGTGAAAACTTGGTTACGTTTGCATTAGTTAAAACAGAAAAAATTTTTTGGGTAATTGATGAGGGTAGTGTAGTCGAATAAAGTTACCGAAAAAAAGATGATATAAGTGGGTTGTGATAAAATTAGTTTAAAAATGATATTCAAGGGTGTTTTGAAGTGTTTCAAGGGTTTTTAAATGTGAGTATTAAAATGTTTATGAGAGTGTTTTGGGATGTTCAAAGTAAAGTGTCTGAGTAATTTTTGTGACTTTTCTGATTTTATTGTGTCCCCTTAATAACTTTAATGAACTAAAAGGGTAAAAACGAGAAAATGCCTATCTGGAGACTGAGGGATGAGTTGTAATTTAATGAAATGTGTAAGTGCAGATAAATTAGAGATGTCAAATCTTATTTGGGAGTACTCAAATAGTGCTTTGGAAATGTACAAAGGTGTTCAAAGGTGTTTTGAGTGTGTTCAAATATTGTTTTTTTAAGGTGATCAAGGGTGTTTTGAATGAATTCAGCATGTTTTAGTAGTATTCAGTGGTGATTGGAGTACTCAAATACTGTTTTGGAAATGTTCAAAGGTGTTTTGAGTGTGTTCAAATGTTGTTTTTTGAAGGTGATCAAGGGTGTTTTGATTGAATTCAGCGTGTTTTAGTAGTATTCAGTGGTGTAATTGGGAGTACTCAAATACTGTTTTGGAAATGTTCAAAGGTGTTCAAAGATGTTTTGAGTATGTTCAAATGTTGTTTTTTGAAGGTGATCAAGGGTATTTTGAAGGTGTTCAAGGGTGTTTTGAAGGTGTTCAAAGGTGAACATTAAAATGGTATAAAATACCGACAGATTGTTAGGTAAGACACATATGCAACAGTTAGGTATCTTTTTTTTGAAACGTTTCGCCTACACAGTAGGCTTCTTCAGTCGAGTACAGAAAAGTTGATAGAAGCAGAAGATACTTGAAGACGATGTAATCAGTCCATCACCCTTAAAGTTTTGAGGTGGTGTGTCTTACCTAGTGTTCAAAGGTGTTTTGAGGTTATTCAAATGTGTTTTGAGTGTGTTCAAATGATTATGAGAGTGTTTTGAAGGTGTTCAAAGGTGTTTTGAAGGTGTTCAAAGGTGTTTTGAAGGTTTTGAAGGGTGTTTCGATTGAAATTTAGCGGGGTTTTTGTAGTTTCATTTGGGGAAATTGGGGGGTACTCAAATTGTGTTTTTGGAAGGTTTCAGTGTTTAAATTTGGGAAAAGTTCAAAAGGGGTTTTTTGGGAAGGGGGTTCAAGAGTGTTTTTTAAGGGTTTTAAAGGGTTTGAAGGGGTTGAAGTCTTTTTTATTTAAATTTAAAAACGGTGTTTTAGTAGTATTCAGTGGGGTAATTTTAGTACTCCCAAATTTTTGTTTTTTGGAAGTGGGTTTTAGTGTTTTTATTGGGAAAAAGTTTAAAGGGGTTTTTGAAGGGGGTTCAAGAGTGCTTTTGGAAGGGTTCCCAAAGGGGGGGTTTTTGTGTATTTTCCAAAGAATTTTTTTAAAAGTGTTTTTTGGGGATGTTTTTAAAGTAAAAAGGTTTGATTTTGTTTTTTTTTGATTTTTCTGAAAGTAAATTTTGTCCCCTTTTTAACTTTGGGTTATTTTTAGTTTGTTTTTTGGATAAAAATTTTTTGTTTTTAAACTTGTAAAGAAATTTTGGGGATTAAAGAAAAAAAAAGCCCACTTTTGATGATGAAAAAAAAATTTTGGTTAAAAAGTAAAAAAGTTTTCCCTATGTTTTATTTGTGGGGTAAAGTTCGACAAGATTTTAGCTTGTAATTTGAGGTTATCGCGTGACGTCCCCTGACATAGGGGGGGGCCTGATTCAAACCTTTGGGGCGTGACGTCCCCCTGACATAAAGGGGCGACCTGAACAACCTTTGTGCCGTGACGTCACTGACCGCCGATTAAAAACCCTTTTTAGGTTTATTTTTACTTGTTTTTGACCTGTAGTAAGCCCGGCCCCCCCTAGGGGGAGTTCATTTGAATACCTTTCCCCCTAGGGGGGGATTCCAAAAACTTGATCCGAGGAAATGGAAAATTTCGAAAACCCCATGGGGGGGATAAAAAAAAACTTGATCCGGGGAGATCAAAGAATTCAAAAACCCCCATAGGGGGGAATCCAAAAAATTTGTATTATCGAGAAAAATTTGAGGGGGGTTGGGGGGTGGAAGGAGGGACAACCAAAAACCTTGACCCCGGGAGGGAAAAATTTCAAAAACCCATAGGGGGGACCCAAAAAAATATTTTGATCCGGGAGAGGGGGAATTTTTGTTTTGGGAAAATTTTGGGATTTAGGTAAAGTGAGAGGGGGAATCCAAAAAACTTGATCCGAGAGTGGAGAGCACAAAAAATGAAATTCAAAAAAAAATTCGATAAAAATGGGAAAAAATTTTCGAGACGTGGGGGCACCCGGGACGACGCTGCAAAAGGGCGCACAAAAGGGCGCGGGCGGGCCGGGGCCTGCGCGCGGCGCGCGGGGGGGTCCAAAAGGGGGGTCGGGGGCGGGGGTCGTGGGCGGGGGGGTCAAGGGTGAGGTATTTGGGGGGGGGGGGGGGGGCGGGGGTCAAATCAAACCTGAAGTAACCCCTAGGGGAAAGGGGACCCCCCCAGCTGTGGCCCTAGACCGAAGGGTGCGCTCTGTAAAAGGGCCCCTAAACCGGAGGGTCGCTCTGTAAAGGCCCAAAACCGGAAAGGGTGTGCTCTGTAGAAATTATCATATTTTAATATATTATATATTTTTTAATTTATGAAAATTATTATATTAATAATATATATATATATATAAATAAAATTATTATATTATACCGTGTGTTGTATATATATTTTTAACATCATATAATATATAATAATAAAAATATATATTTATATTTTTATATATTAATTATTTACATATATATATATATATTTTTATATATATATATATATATATATATTATATATATATTTTAAATATATATATATTTTTAAATATACCCATGGGGAAGTGTACAAAATTTCTTCCTTCAAAAGCATGCATGTCGTAAGAAAAAACAAAATGTCGGAGTGAGGGCCTAGAAAACCCCTTCTCTTGTATAATTACTTAAATTTAAAAAAAAAACTTTCATTTTTATTTTTGGGCCACCCTGCCTTGGTGGAGGGGCCAAATTTGTTGAAAGAAAATAGAAATATATAACTTTGGTATTTTCTCCCTTTTTCCTAATCAAATGAAAGCAGAGCATCTTCTACAAATTTTTTTTGTGTTCCCCCCTTAGATAAGTAAGGAGCATGGCGACCTTGTTACAAACTTGGGGGGTGATGCCAAACTTGGAAGGTGGTTATTTAGATAGCACTTTAAGCATTGTAAGTTAAAAAAAAGCTGTTATTTTGAATTTTCAGATTAGTTGTTTCTCATTTGCTACGAATTTTTGTTTTTGCATACTTTTTCAAGCAACTTGTACTTTTTGCCATTCATAAAACAATTCCTTCTCATTGTGCACAAAAATTGTTTGGGGTTTACTATATTCCAACTTACAAGAACGTTTTTTCCGTATTTTTCTGTACGACTTTTTAAAAACTCTGTTCTGATACTTCAACTTTTCAAACAATTTTGAATGCAAGGCTTTTTTTAAACACCCCGGCCGTCTCCCACCAAGGTAGGGTGCCCCGATAAAGACAAATGCTGTCATTATCACGTGCACTAATCACTGTCTTTGCCAAGTCCCTGACACAGTTCGATGCCTCTCCAAACTACGTATCCACTTCTCTCTTTTTAAAAGTGCTGCCACTGTATTTTCGATCGGGACTCAAGTCCAGTAACCAGTTTTCCGAAATTTTTTCATAAATTACGTTCTTACACTCCACCACCGTCTGTCATTTAAAAACCCTTACATCCTTTCATTTGTCTCAAACCGCCCCACAAGCTTGCTACCAAATTCCCGGCCATAAAAAAGGAAGTTTAACACGACGTTTCGGTCCGACTTGGCCCTTTTACAAAGTCACACAACCAAAGGGGAGCGGGGACGGCTATATTGGGCGGGAAGGGGGTTGGAGTATAAAGTAGTACAAGAATGGTTTAATACCTAATTTTACATGGAAATTTCGAGATGTTCTTTTTCCACCCTTGATGTGAAACCCCTTCATCGGTTTCCGCTATGGGGGTACTCTTTCCTGTGGCCCAGACCCCAGTCCTCCAATTTTTCCTTGAAGTCTTAATAATCTTTTCCCCTTTTCCTTTAAAGTTTAAGCTAAAGGGAATTTAACCCTTGCTTCCTTCCTTGTCCAGTCCACCACTCAGAACAGGTTTTTTCCTTTTCCGTTTACCGAAACCCTATGCACATGGCATGTACATTCACTACTTTTCCATCAGCTTCCTCTGTCAAAAAAAGTGTTCTTATCTCCCTTTTCCCCATGCCCTCCGCATCTGTGTCCTCTTCCTTCCCGCAGAAATTTCCCTCTTCAAATTCGTTTTTTTTCCCTCTTGGCTAAATTCCCATTTATAGATCTGCCCCCTCACTCTAAACGTAATTTCTTCTCTCCCCCAAACTCTCTCCCTGGGAAAAACTTCAAACCTTGCCTTCCCCCACATTTCCGGTCTTTCTAATTCAACAACTCCTCCCTTTAGCATCAAGCTTACCTTCCGCCAAACTAACACTCTTCGCCTAATCTCGCATACCTCTCCTTTCCCCCAAGATTTCCTGGGGTCTACCTATTTTTTTGCTCCCTGTCCCTTCAATACTTCGGAGAAACGGTCGATCTTTTTTGACGACTTTTTGGGGGCACAAAAATATGTTTGGGTTGCCGCACTAAAAATGCTCTTTTCTTTTCACGTCAGAGATCAACCATCCCCATTGGGCTGGTCTTCTGTTTAAAAAATGTCTTCCCTACTTTCCAACTCGGGCGTTGCCGGCATTGGGGTCCTCCCCCTAAACACAACTTTTTTGTTTGAACCAGCCCTGGCTTCGTCTCTGTAAGCCTTCCCTCCCTTTTCTTGTAAAAACTCCAAACTTAGAACACCCGGGGCTTAACCCGACTCTTTATTTTTTTTTTTTCTTTTTCTTCTTTTCCCTCTTCCCCTTTCCTCTTTCCTTTTTCTCCTCTGGGTTGTCTTTCTCTCTTCTGTCTCGTGTTTCTGTTCCTTCTTTATTTCACCACTTCCCCTTTCATGCACCTCTGTGCACTTGCTCTCCCTCTGTGGGCACCTAGCTCTCTTGCAGTGCTCCCCTTCCTTTGTATTTGACTGGCTCGTCCTTCTTATTCCCCACTTCTACCACTACCACTACTACTACCTCTTCTACTACTACTACTACTACTGATGAAATTAAGACACATGTGCGGCGTCTGGGTGTCTTTGTTGTGGACGTTTCGCCATCTAGTGGCTGGCTGGATGGCGAAACGTCTAAGATAGGGATGCCCAGGTGTTGCGCATGTATCTTAATTTCATCATGTCGGTATTATATACCATTCTTGTACTACTACTACTACCACCACCTCTTTCTGCCTACATATAGCCGTCCTGCTCCTCTTCTGGTTAGTGTGACTTTGTAAAAGGTCCAAGTCGGACCGAAACGTCGTCGTAAGATTCTCTCTTTTATGTGCGGGTTATTTGTGTATCGTTCCAGTCACGGTATTGTGCCTTTTTTTGTTATCACACAAGCTCACTTAAAGTTCATACGAAACTTCCATTTCCCCTTTCGTTCAAGCTTTCCTAGGGCTACCATTTACTTCCCTTCCCTCTTTCTCGTTTTCATCCACCACTATATCATACATTGCCCTCAGATACCATACTATACCATACATTGCCCTCAGATTCAATATCTCCATTGCCTCCAGCCTCCTCCTCACTGCAACATTCAAAACCGATGCTTCACCTACATAAGAGATTTGGTTCCACACCTCTCCCAAAACACTAGCATTCACTTCCATTGCATCCTCTTCTATTAATACGTTAAACAACCATAGTGACATAAAGCATCCATGTCAAAGGCCTACTTTCACTGAAAAAATAATCTCCCTCTCTCTTACCTACCCTAACCTAAGCCTCACTATCATTATAAAAACTCCTAACTGCTTTCAGTAACCTACCACTTATTCAATTCAATTACAACGTCTCCCGCATTACTTCTCTATCCACCCTATCACATCCCTTTTCTAAATCCTTAAATGCAATTAAAACTTCCTTACCCTTATCTAAATATTCTTCAGTTATATGTCTCAATATAAACACTTGGTGTTTACATCCTCTTCCCGTCCTAAAGCCTCCCTGTTCATCTGTGAATCTGCTCTCCGCTCTAGACTTATTTTTTCAGTAATTACTCTACCATACACTTTACTTGCTATGCTCAACAGATTTATTCCCCTTTAATTTTTACATTTCTTATGTCCCTCTTTCCTTTATACACAGGAAGTATGCACGCTCTCTGAAAGTTTCTTGGTATCTTCCTTTCTTTCATACATTTTTTGAACAAAAATAGCAACCACTTCAAAATTATTTACCCCCCCCCCTTCCCTGCTTTTAACAATTCTGTGTGATCCCATCAATCGCAGCATCTTTACTCCTTTTATTTTCTCACTGTTAAAATATAGTTTACCTTCTTGGCTAATGCCTGAAAGCGTAGCCTCCCTTCCCAATATTTCCAACTCCACGTCTAGTAACTCTTCTGCTTTCAACTGTCAAATTCATTCATTCTTTAGACTTTCTAAACCTATTAATCTCATTTCAAAACTTTTTAATATTGTCAGCAAAATTTGTTGACAGAACCTCGTCTACTCTCTCTTTTGCTCTTTTTTTTACACTACCTCACCATTCTCTTAACATTTCTTTTACTCTCCATATCCTTCACTCTCTTCGGATCACTTCTAATTTGCTTCTTTTTTTCCTTATCGCTCCTCTACTTTATTTTTATGCAGGCTTTTTCTGTTGAATTTATTTGTAGTTTAAGAATATAGAATGTGCTTATAATGTGGAATAAAAGCTCCACATATGTTAATTAATGGGCTTTTTGTGGACGCTCTTCATGAGTGACGTCACTCGAGATGAACGTAGGTAAGATGCAGCTAGTGGTTCACGGTGGGTGAGTAAATGGTATCTTTGACCACCTGGTGGTGGACGTATCACATTTCCCTCGTGGGTGTGTTTTGCTGATAATCACGACAGTTTTAAATGCCTGATATTGGTGCTTTATTGGTTGTTGCACTACATGATGTAAGGGTTACATGGAGCTGGTATTGATACAACGCCATTAATTTGGATCGTAAATAGTGATCCTGGATTTTTGGGTGTTTTTTATTTCTCCAGGACTAACTTATTCTTTTATAAATTACCACAGAGCGGTGACTTCAGTCTTCCTAGGAATGACAGTACTGGTGAAGGATTTGGAGGAGCACCTTCATAGGATAATCAGTGATGACATTAATGTTTTCTTTAATTAAGCCCACAATCCCACCAACTAAGATTTTAGTGACAATCCATCCAGTTTTTTATAGGCTGATGTTTTTTCTTCCCATTGCTCTCCTACCATTTCTCTCAGAGGAGTGTTTCGTGTAGCCAGTTAAGTTTACAAATGTCTGCTATGGGCAGGGTCGGATTAAGAAGTCTCCGGTCCCTAGGCTATTCAGATTGGTGGGGCCCCTTTGAGTTATGGGTAAGCGAAGCGACCCCTTCCAGCTTGGGGGTGGGAGGGGGTCGGTGTGAGCCTGTTTAAGGTCTAATTAAATACATTCCGGCTATTTAGATTAAATTTAGTAGGGAAAGTACATCAAGACAACCAAAACCATTTACCAACAGCCATTATAACTATCTTGTTAAATCATGCATTTTAAAGAGAATAAACTCAAGACAGCATAGTATTACTAGATTAGGCTATTAAAGTAGTGACATCATGTACCCATTATATTCAGCATAACCACTACAGCACTATTATTCCCTTTATAAATCACTGACCATTATTGTTATCATTGCATCATGCATAAGACTATCAAATCATATAAACTACAGAAAATTGGAGAGGAATCTCCCATACTCACCCATTAGCGGGAAAACACAGCTGTTCTGATGTAAACAAAGGCGTGTTGAGTGTTGTCATCTATGGTTAGGTTTATTTATTTTTATTTTATTTTATTTCATTATTTATTTTTGTTTTGATTAATTTTTAAAAATCAATTTTACTCTCCAAACACTTGAACTTTTTAGGTAGGGACCCCTTTGCACTTGCACCATGTGCACAGTCTTGGATGAGCCCCTGAACCCCTTGGACCGTGGGGCCCCCATATGCGCGGGGTCCTAGGCAAATGCCTAGTTTGCCTATGCGGTAATCCGGCCCTGGCTATGGGGCACAGGGATGATTATGTAGTAATTAAACTGAGCATTAGTCAGATATTTACTCTGTTACTGGAGACTTGTTAATGTTTACTGTTTTGTGAAGAGACACTAAGGTTTAGTGTTTCTTTTCAACTTTGCTTGTGAGGATCTGTTGTGGGTATTTGTGGTACTGGACAGTAATGCCATATTAAGAGATCAGAGTTTCATTTTCCAATCTTTTTTGTACTGATGTAAACCAGGCTACTCTTATAAGGTTATGTAGAAATGTACTGTACAGTGGAAAGCCTTCCAGTTATGTTTCATGTTGTATGATGTATGAATAAAATGAATCGAAGGAATGGCTCCAAGGCATGACTGGATTTATTTAATGTAAAACTTGATTATTATTATTATTATTATTATAATCAAAAAGAAGCGCTAAGGTAAAACTTGATTACCTTTACGTTAAACAAATTTCAAAAGTCTACGGATTAGCAGAACCTCCTATAGTTGTAATAGCGGATGTGTTAGAATAATACATTTGAGTTTTAGCTTGTTTTCTGTTTGTATAGAAGAGTTCATAAAGGCAAGTAAGGTTTGGATTAGTACTTGTAAGGATGAACTTTTCATGTCTATGGTGATGCTTATTCCTGTTTCCCTAGACCTTTTTTGCTTTTGTCTAGCCGCATCCGATTGGATACAGCTACCTGGTTGGGACCTTTCATCTAGTGGAGGGTGTTATGTAGGCTCCTGCTTCATTTTGATTAATTTATTTGTCATTTGGGAACATAAAATAAGTAATTATACCGTAGGATAAAGCTCCACAAATATTAATTAATGTTGGCATTTTTTTGGATACGTTTTATGAGTGACGTCACGGCGTCAGTAGTGAGAAATGTGAGTAAGATGACAGCCAGATAAATATAAGTAGTATTGTGTGTGATATTTTGTGATGATGCTTTGGAAGTTATATGTAGTGTTTATTTAATACGCAGGCAGTCCATAGGAGTTTCATCGTCCTGTTAAGTGGGGCGTGTGTAAAGGAAGGAGAGAACAAAAAAATAGTATGTTTACCTGCCTGCTGGCAGACACTAGATATGTTAATTTTCTGGTGTAAACTAAGGTCTTGTAAACTGTAATGAGGAATAATATTGCGGTACTGTTTTGAATATACTGTTTGTTATAGTATGTTTATTTTCCTAAAGGAGAGTTTATTTTACCTTCCATGTGTGTCCAACTAGTGTTTATTAACCACAATGTTGGTCAGCACTATAGCTCTGTGAGTGTGGAAAGGAGTGTGGCCCAAGAGTAGTTTTAATTTAATAATTTTGTGAAATTGAAGCCAATGTGTTTACCCATAGAAAATGTTTACCCTCGATTCGAGTCCCACTAACTTCATAACACTCATCCTTCTATTTGTAGATCCCTTTCCTTCCCACACTCACCCTTCTATATCAACACTGCATTCTTAAATCTACACCATATCCTTTCAACTTCATGAACTATCTCTCACTAGCCTATCATTCTCCCAGTAGATGCTTATATGTTACTCTAAGTATCTCTTTTATTAGCTAACTTTCACCTCTCTTACTCCTGTCAATCTTCTTTCATCCCATCTTTCTTTTACTCTGTAGTTACAACTAAATAATGATCTGTTATATGTGTACCTTCTATAAACATGCACATCTAGAAGTCTACCCATCAGTCCTATACCCACCAAACCACAGACCAACAAACTGTTGTCTTTGATCCTTATGTCATACCATACCTCACGTTCTTATTTCATCTTTTCTCACAACATGTATTACTTATTAATAAACGTCTTTCTGTACAGAGATCAATGAGAGGCCTCATTATCATTTACTCCTGGTACCCCAAATTTACCTACTACTCCCTCTTCAATAGTTTCTCCCACTTTATCAGTTAGGTTCCATACCACAGTTACTCTCTCATTTGGTTTAAAACTTCCAAAACACTAGTTTTAACATCTCGAAAAAAATTCTCTTTCGCCTACATTCCTTGTTTCTCCAGGTGCATAAACACTTAGTATAACCAACTTTTCGCATGCAGCCCTTATTTTAATCCACATAATCCCTAAATCAATACATTTATACTACCTCTTCTCGTGCTATAACTGATCCTTTAACGTCATTGCTACTCCTTCCTTAGCTTTAACTCTCTCAGATTCTTTCGACCAAATTCCATTTATTTTTTCACACTGAAACTCTGCTCTCTTCAGTTTTGTTTCATTCGTAACTTTATCAGTCATCTCGTTCTTATCATAAGCACTTCATCCACACACATTCAACCATCCTAACTCTATAAAGTTTTTCTTCTTTATACATTTAGTAATTTATGTAAAAGAGGGGGTTACGAGCCCTTTGCTCCAAGTATTTAAGTCGCATCTTATGACGAGCATGGCTTTTGGAGTAAGGATTCTTCTCCTCCTCTCCATGGAGATGATTGGAAATAAATAAGAACAGGAACTATTAAGAAACTAGAAGAACACTCAGAAGGATGTGTATCCATATACGTGTACATGTCTGTGTAGCATGAACTATGTGTCAGTAGAAGTAGCAAGATATATCTGTTATCTTGTGTGTAAAACAATTATAGGCTTCCGTTTCAAGCCCATTTGGAAGGATGTTAGCACCGTCCTGGGTAGTTGCAGTCTACCAGCCTGCCACCAGTATGCTCTGTGTTTCAACTTATTGAGAAATTGTATGCATGGGGTTTAAATTTGTGAACAGGATATATGCCTTGTGTTCCAGCTTTACGAACATGTTGTGTTCTTAGTGTTCCACTTACAAGCAAATTGACTAGAATAATATTATCCTCCCATTTCCTAGACGATATGTGACCACTTCCGGTATAATGCTTTTCAAAAAAGCAATAATAACAATGAAGTAAAAAAAATTCTCACCAGTATCAGGAGCTTTGATGCTGCGGACTAACTCTTAACCTAATGAGTTGTATCTTAGCTCTCTCTGACCTTTTCTTAAACCTGATTAATTGTTATTTCGTAAGTACTTCTTCACCTATGTGGGTTTAGCACTTACCTATGAATGTAATAATTAGTTTACAAATACTTTCTTAGTGCATATTCTGTTGGTACAGGAAGCAGAAGCATTTTGTGCAAGAAACAACGCTTACCTAGCCTCGGTTCACGATCGCATTGAGGACGCTATGATGTGGGTCTTGCTGCAAGACAGTAACATTTCTGAGGCCTGGCTTGGGTCTATTGACAAACAGGTATGGCTATAGTCTCCCAAGCCTGGCTTGGCTTTACTAACATCCAGGTAAGGTGTTCTTACCCCTGACCTGCGTTGGTTTCACAAAGATGCTACAAGGTTATCCTGTAATTAATTTACCTTCACTAACATGCAGGTGAAGTTATCTCCTTCCAAATCTTGCTTGGCTTCACAAGCGAGCAACAGAGGTTACCTTATATTAGTCTTGACTTAGCTTTACATATATGCAGGTGAGGTTATCACACTTGTGGTCAAGTGTAACGCCCATTAGATGAATATGTTTTAAGTAGTGTTAAAACAAAATAATTTTATTCATGTGTTATTATTGTTACAATTAATGTTTTCCCATGGACTCATTAAACTCATGAAGCTAATATATCACCTCGCGAATGGTGAATAGCTACTATTATAATCACATGCATGTGCTAAATATGTAGGTTTATGCAGAGTCTGGATACTGGAAGATAATTAGTAGTTATTATCCTGAGGGAGCACCTTGCAGTGGATAACCGAATTTTTTTTCTTACTCCAAAGTTTCGTTATATTTTAAGAGTATGATCCTTTGTGCTTAAACTTTCAGTATACTGTACCGTGGAAGGGAAATGTTTAGGAATTATTTGGGATATGCAAGACACTTTCGGTAAATTATATGAAGCAATCATAGTTTTTAGTTTGAGAGTGAAACCTGAGAAAGCCTATTTTGATTGGCTTTAAACCTAGAGCATTGGAACATTCTACTTATAATATGATTCATAGTGGTACTAGAGTTTGTAGGTATCAAATTGGAATTTTGACATTAAACTGAGCAATATTATTTTCTATAAAATAATTTGAGAATGCCTCTTCTGGATGTTCACTACTTAAAATTAATTGCCAACAACTATAAATCATGCAGTTGGAAATTTAGCAAATTACTGAGCATGCTAAAACCTCAAAGATTTAGATTCCAGGCCAATAGCTGCATTGTTAACTGCCTTAAACCACACTTCTGTGATTGTCATTAATATGTATTCTTGTCGTGAAAACTGATAATGCAAAGGAGAGAATGAAATTAATCCTGTAGCTTCTATAACCACGTGTGTGGCTCCATCAGCGGTAACACTTAACACTGGGCACCTGGTGTCTGAAACAATAATGGTAGATTGAATTAAGGCATCTTGGAATTTCGGTGGGATTCTCATGAGGCGTGCTAAAGGACTGGGGGTGTGTTTCCTTGAAAGTTGCAGTAGTGTTAATTGTTTGAAGTCACTTGTTCATGGATGCATTAATGTATGCACTGCACATGAAGACTTCATTTGGAACAGAAGAATAAAATTAGCCCATTAGCTTCGATGGCCATGTATGTGCTAGTGTATATATATATATATATATATATATATATATATATATATATATATAATATATATATATATATATATAATATATATATATATATATATATTCATAAACACTAATCTCAGGTCGAAGAAGACACGAACCCATAAATCTTAGTACAAGGCACACAGTGCTCTACTCACTGTACCACACTGGACAATACCTTGGTTTTCAGCCAACACTAGATGTTTTGCTCCAATGCAGTCAGCATTCAGGTAGGTGGTGTTAGCAATTTCATCTCATCCACTGCATGCATCGAATTCTCAGCAATGTAAAAATCGCTCGTCGGCCGATGCGTGCATGTGATGAGATGAGATAGCTAACACCACCTACTTAAATGCTGACTGTCTTGGAGAAAAACATCTAGTGTTGGCTGGAAGCAAAGGTATTGTCCAGTGTGGTACGGTGAGTAGAGCATCACTGTGCCTTGTTCTAAGGTTCATAGGCTCGAGTCTTCTTCGATCTGTGATTAGTGTTCGCAAATATTTCTCCAGTTCTGCGAATTACATATATATATATATATATATATATATATATATATATATATATATATATATATATATATATATATACATATATATATATATATATATATATATATATATATATATATATATATATATATATATATATATATATATATATATAAAAACATATATATATATATATATATATATATATATATATATATATAATATATATATATATATATATATATATATATATATATATAATATATATATATATAAATATAGGGAGGTAGCACCTCTATAACTTTACTGGGGATTCTCCTCCTCAGAGAAGACAATAAACGTACCTCAGGGAAAACTCAAGGTTTTCACCGGAGCTGGTTGAATATTTTCTTCTCCTACCTCCTTCTATATTCTATATTATATGTGAACTTTATTAATAGACAGAATTCATTGACAGAAATCAGTCATGAATACACTGGGACAGTTCATCAAAGATTATGAATCTCCTCCAGCTGGGTCCCTTGGGTCCCTTGGGTCCCTGGTAGTGTCGATGAGTCTGGAGCCCAGTTCTTTAAGGAAACGTGTGGTATTTTTCCCCATGATCCCAAGGTCTCTTTTTCCACTGGGACAAACTGATTCTGTTGGTTTATGTCCCTAGACTTGCATATCTTGCACTTCTCCCTGTGATCAGCAGCTCCTCCCTGTCGCCCAACACTATGATGGATGTAGGTGTCAGCCTTTGTCCACAAACAAGTATAGTTCCATGCTAAGAGCTTGCCATTCTTCCAAGGATAGACGGTGAACCCATCGAGGCGGTGTGCTGGATTGTGGGTAGTTTTAGCTGCTAGTGATCGGGGCTCTCTCTCAGCTGGGCATCCAGGGTAGCAAGGGTTCTTTTTGTGATGTCGTTGACTTTATTGTGTCTTGCATGCCAACCCTTGGTTTTGGAAAAGTTATGACCATGTAGACCATATTGATCAGCTTGTACATCCCAACAAATGCACATATATTCCGTGTGAGTTGGGGCAGCAAGGCTCAGAGCCACTGCAATATGGAGGGTCTTAGGGTTGAGCCGTGTTCCCCTTGCCGAAATGTGAACTGTTTGGAGGAAGTCCCCGGAGTGAGATGTACCCACAGCTTGGAGATGGGCAGCCTTCCTGTCTGAAGTTACAGCCCTAAGCATATTGGGAGGCACCTTTTCAGGGATGGGGCCATCCCAACTTAGCTGTTTGTGTGCCAATGCTGCACTAGGTTTTGGTGCTGGAGCAGCAAGAGTCTCTCATTTAGTGATGGCACTGGTGTAGCTAGGGTCCTGTATTCCTGGTGAGGCACTGAGGTTGTCCGGAAGAATTTTTTTTTTTTAACTCATTTGATGCTATGGAAGAGGATCAGAAAGCTGGTAGAGCAATCTTAGAAAATTTGAGTACTCCCAGCCCTCCAAACCTGACTGGAAGTGAGGCTTGCAACCACTGTCCATCTTCGATGAAAAGATTCAATACACTCTCTAGCATGGTCTTAAGGAGAGAGTCATATTCCTTGAGTTTTTTGACTGCTTAATAAGGTTGGGGAGCATCTCAGAAGCTAGGTAAATTTTGGGATTAACAGGTACCTGGTGAGTAAGTAGAAGGTATCATGTGTATGGATGTCTTTTGTCCTGCTTTCCATCGCCCTGAGGTCTGAGATATTTTTTTTCTAGGATCAGATCGATGGCATTATGCCCAAGAGGAGCACCAAGGAGAGTGCTGTTGGCTGGATGAATGGTTCGTGCTCCCAGTAAAATAGCACTAATATTCTGGATCATCTGTCGATTTGTAGAAACTATTTCACATTTGGTGGAGTTTAAAGATAGGCCCGGGCTCTCTCTCATGTCTTCAATTTTTCTGATGTCCTCTAGGAGAGATTCTGTTGTGCCAGCTAGGGTACCATCATCCTAGAACCAGATATTGAGTTCACTGGAGAGCGCTTCTGTGACTTCCTTGATGATCAAACAGAATAAAAAGGGGTCGAGAGGGTCCCCCTGTTGCACACCCTCACGTGAGTCAATTTGATGGTCCCCGAACAATAGTTTAGAAGTCACACTATAACACGATTCTATGAAGGGATAGAGGGAAACGAAGTTTCTGGAAACAGCTTGAAGAGCAGCATCCCTCCTGACTGAGTTAAAAGCGTTGACAAAGTCCAATTTGATCAAGGCTGTTTCATCGGACATGTTGTTGATATATATACTCGTGCTGCATGGGCAGCTGCTTCACAGCCTTGTTGAACACCAAAACCGAGCTGAGTTGGCTTCAACTTCCGCAGGGCACACAATAAGGCACCAAAGAAAATGGGTCTAATGGCCTCTGGGACACTGCCAGCCAGGCACAGGTTGGAAAATTTGGTGAGTTCAGACAACAACCTCTTTGAAACATCACCAAGTGCTTGATTGAGTATTTGTTTTAGGTGTCGAGGCCTTAAACCGGTGAAACCTCCTGCTGAACCCTGGGGAAATGACATAGCAGCTTTATAAACATCAGCATTCTGTAAGGTTAGATGTTCTTCGCCTGCTACAATGTTGGGGAGGTCAATGTTGGTACTGGGAGCCCTGGGTGGATGTTTGTCATTCAGAGCTTGTACCGTACTGCCGTCCTGAGGAGCGATGGTGTCATCACTGGTTATAAGCCTCAGTGCTCCAATAGTATTACCCTCTTCTATTTTTTTGCTAATTTGGGCTCTGATTTTAGAGGCGTCGGGTATCCTGTTGTTGGCGTTTGTCTGGCGGGTGTTCATCGCCATAGGAGGGAGATGGACGAGGTTGTCATCTCTCGGGAATGCATTTTTTGCCCTAACAACATGTGTTGCTAGTGACTTGTCCCTTCTTGGTGGGACAGCCAAACAGGCATTGCCAAAAAGCAGCAGGTTGTGCCAGGATCTGTTGTTTGAAGGAGCATCGTTGACTTTCTTCAGAAGGTCAGCGAATTTGCTAACAGCTTGAGGGTGAGCTGTTTTGGGGATATGTGTCAGAGTCCTGGTGGATGTTAATTTGATTGCAGATTTGAGGTCCTGTGTAGGGGTGAAGTCTCGGTAGCTGTCAGTTCTGTCTGCTGGAAGGGGCTGTTGATTGTTCCCATTTGGAGCTCTCCTAGAGCCTTGACATCCATTGTGAGCATGGATGTTGCCAGTTGTGGGATTGAGGGCACATTCCTGTGGCACACCTGGAAGATACCTCGTGAATGACGGCTTTGACTCTGTCGTGAAGATTCCTGGGAACCATGCACTTCTTGTGACAATGCTAACATCGTAGGGGTGGGAGGGCGCCATCTGTGAGGTAACGGGTGAAGGACAGCATGGATGCTTGGGTGATGAGGTTGGGGGAGTAGCGAGCAGCAGAGCGAGTAACTGGTGGGGCACTAAACGGCAACACCCTTGGTCAGGAAGTCAGTGGGCCTAGGCTGGGATGTGGGGAGGGGACCAGGGATTAGTGTGCTCACTAAAGATGCATCACTGACTAACTTTTGCTTGTTGTTAAATACTCATTATTCCATCTAGAAAAAAAACCCTCACCATTTGGCACACTAATCATCATGTTCTCACTGTTAACCGAGATGTTCTTCTGTTCAGCATCCAATGATGGTGTCGTGAGCCACCACTTTCTTCCCAACCCCCGAACCCGGCCGAACGCAAAGGTAAACAAACCTACTCCACGTCGCTGGCAGGATCCCCTCAACACTGCCACTACTCCAGAAATCCCAACATGCACACTGCACTTTCACTGATACAGAAGCAACGGTCTGTTGCAGAGGATTGTCACAACTCTGTAATCTCCGGTGGATACTCACGATGATGTCTGCCGATACTTGCCCATGTAAACCATGTTGGTTCTTGGTTTACACACAAAATGTCTCGAGCACCACAAACTGGCTCCCTCCCTCCACAGATACAGAGGACTCACAGGTAAGGACCCACGAGGGGCGAGGGGCAAGTGGGGACAGGGCGAAGAATAGACGGTTAGAGAAATGTGTTGAGTCGAAGAGAGAAGAGTCAGGACTAGACCCAACTGCTAAGCCTGGATAAACACTGAAGACGACGATGTAAAAGGCAACAGGAATTCTGCAGGTGCTGGCTGTATCTTGCTGAATGGAAAAAACTGCGACTTGATGGTGACAGGTGGCTGCAAGCGACAAGGAGGGAGCTTATTGTTGATTGGTCAGTTCATAGTGGCTTGGTGATTACTTGGAGTTGTGATGCTGTTTTACGATGTGTACTGGAAATTGGAATTGAGTTCCATTCTCAAGACGTTTAAATCGTTGTAAAGGGATGATATCTATACGTGTTAGCAAGTGTTGTAAGTGGGACTCTTGAGATCGTTCTTCAATGTACTTTATAAGATTAGAAAGTTCAAATGTACGAGAAGAATCGGTGGTAAACTTGACTTTCTTTTGGATGAGGTGAGAGTGGAGTTCAGAAAGCAGCATATATGAGGATATTTTCTGTAGTGTAAAAGTTGATTCCAGGCCATGTACAGTATGTTTTTTCGTCTGCATCTTCATCTTCATCTTTATCTTGTCGAGAGTCTTAAGATGATGTTGGTTTTTCTTTTTTGTTAAGTGGTGTTGAAGGTGGAAGTGAAGATTTGTTGTCATTGTTAGTAGATGAATAGGAAAATGTTTCTGGTGGCAAGGTTTCTGATTGGTCGGTTTCAATTAGGAGTGGTGGCGGTGAAGGCTTCTCATTGGACGTTGTTGGAGTGACGTCACTAGTTGTTGGTGGTGATGGAGCTGCTGCAGCAGAGGTGGTAGTGTCGTTATCAGTTATTAAGATTCTGCTTCTGACTCTCGCCTTGGCAGGTCATAGCAGTTCTCCTTACTTGCACAGTATCCCTATGATCCCCGTTGGGACGGGAACCTCTACCATCTCCACCATGTCACATCGTGTGAGAATTAAGCCCAAGCCTGCTGCCGTTGACGATACCACTAAGCTTGAGCTTGCAACCTCACTCAACACTTGTCTTCACGCCAAATTCTCCAAGATTACCTTACTGAAAGAAGCTTTCATCGTTACCTTTCTCGATGATGCTGAAGCTGACAAAGTACTTACACCTACAGCCATGAAGACATTGGAAGACCGCGGTTTTACCATCTCCACGTCACCATACATGCGTGCGAAACGCTCTGTGTTCATGAAATGCCTTGACAGGCTAATCACGAACATGTCTATCGAGGAAATTACGTCATCACTTGAAGACCTCATCACTTGGGCCAAGACTGACTCTGTTGTGAAGATCCCCAACGCTTCCTAGATGCTCAAAGTCACGTTTCTAGACGTTACGATGGCAACCAGAGCACTGTCTGATGGTCTGGCCATCTCTTACTACTACATCAACCCTCGTCAGATTGAACCTGAATGCTTCACGTACATAATACCTTGCTGGACATGTTATTCGTACAGTCACTCTACTGCCGACTGCCACGTGAAGAATAAGAAGATATGCTCCACCTGTGGGTCTGCAGGTCACGATTTTCGTTCATGCAATTCCACTGCTGCTCCCACTTGCATCAACTGTAAGAGTGACCACCATACTCTTGCAGCCAAATGTCCAGTGCGTAAAGATATCCTCTCTAAGAAACTGAAGGAAGAAACTAAGAAGTCATCTGGAACCTCTCCTTCATACGCTGCAATTGCGAAGATTCAATCAACAGCATCCAAGATTCTACAAGACAATCAACAGTCGTCTCCCCCATCTCTCACTATCCAACCTCCACCTGATGATATCTCTACCAAATTCTATTACTGCATGATGTTTGCTCACGTGCAAAATGCTGCAAAACCTGCCTCTTTCAACACGACTATTAATGAACTTCTTGCACTTAACAACATGCCATCATTTAACTTCCCTGCAAGTCCACCATCAGCTGATATTTTGCAAATAATCCCGAAGAGCGTCACTTTTGAACCGCCAGATGACTTGAAGGAATTAATAATAGATAACGACGATACCACCTCTGCTGCAGCAGCTCCAACACCATCACCAACAACTAATGACGTCACTCCAACAACGTCCAATGAGAAGCCTCCATCGCCACCACTCCTCACTGAATCCAACCAATCAGAAGCCTTGCCACCAGAAACATCTTCTAATTCGTCTACTGAAGTTGACAACGTATCTACACTTCCACCTTCAACACTTCTTGAAACTGACCAATCAACGACTTCACCTGTCTATTACTCTAAGGGTGAACAACAGTATAATAAGATACGTGGATTCGCTTTCTACACTACTTCTGATTATCCTAAAGAAATGGATGCACAGACATTGATCCCTCTCCTCCAGAGTGAAGAAGTCAAGTACGTCGTTTGTCCATCACGTTTTCTCTAACTTAGAGAACTCATCAATGTCCTTAATTCTCCAAAGATCGACCTAGATTGCAAATTTAGAATCAGTCACATGTCAATACAGAAGTTCCAGACTCTTTCTAATGGGATAGTAGCTTAACACACCTCAAGCTGACCACCACCAATACAACTCAACCTGCTTGCCTTCTGACACTCCCAGCTCCTACCGCTGCCTTCGCCATCCTCTCCTAGTGAGCCAAGTAACAACATCATTCAAGCCTCTCCATCTACGTCTCCAGTACTTCGGTACCACATGTCCCAGAGTGGTTGGGCCACTTGCCTTGATTGCTCCTCTTCTCCTCCTTCCCATCCTTTTACAGTCATTTCCATCCTTCCCTATCCTTCTTCCTTCCAATCTCACGACAGCTCTCGTCGTCTTAATCCTAATCCCTCCAGTTATTAATTCTCTCAAGTCATCTGGCGCTTCAAAATTGACGATTTTCGGGATTGTTTTTAATAAAATCTCAGCTGATGGTGGACTTGCAGGGAAGTTTAATGATGGCATGTTGTTAAGTGCAAGAAGTTCATTAATAGTCGTGTTGAAAGAGCCAGGTTTTGCAGCATTTTGCATGTGAGCAAACATCATGCAGTAATAAAATTTGGTAGAGATATCATCAGGTGGAGGTTGGATAGTGAGAGGTGGTGGAGACGACTGTTGAGTGGCTTGTAGAATCTTGGATGTTGTTGATTGAATCTTTGCAACTGCAGCGTATGTAGGAGAGGTTCCAGATGACCTCTTAGTTTCTTCCTTCAGTTTCTTAGAGAAGATATCCTTACGCACTGGACATTTGGCTGCAAGATTATGGTGGTCACTCTTACAGTTGATGCAAATGGGAGCAGCAGTGGAAGTGCAAGAACGAAAATCGTGACCTGCAGTCCCACAGGTGGAACATATCTTCTTGTTCTTCACGTGACAGTCGGCAGTAGAGTACCTGTAAGAGTAGCATGTCCAACATGGTGTTATGTACGTGAAGCATTCAGGTTCAATCTGACGAGGGTTGATGTAGTAGTAAGAGATGGCCAGACCATCAGACAGTGCTCTGGTCGCCATGGTAACGTCCAGAAACGTGACCATGAGCATCGAGGAAGCGTTGGGGATCTTCACAAGAGAGTCAATCTTGGCCCAAGTGATGAGGTCTTCAAGTGATGATGTAATTTCCTCGATAGACATGTTCGTGATTAGCCTGTCAAGGCGTTTCATGAACACAGAGCGTTTTGCACGCATGTATGGTGACGTGGAGATGGTAAAACAGGGGTCGACGACAGGCAGACTTGGCTTAAATTTTAAACACGATGAAAAAATCATGGAGATAGTAAGGTTCCCCTCCCCAACGGGGAAACGTAGGGTGACTGAAAAAAGTAAGGGGGGCTGCTATGACCTGCCGAGGCGAGAGTCCCGAAGCTAATTTTATGTATATAATATAAATAAATATATAATATATAATATATATATATATATAATATATATATATATATATATATATATATTTATATTAATATAATAACTACGCTTCGACTCTCGCCTCGGCAGGTCATAGCAGCTCCCCTTACTTGTTCAGTCACCCTATATGGCAAGATGAGCGTTGCTATTTAAGCCAAGACCGCAAGTTCTGCCTATTCGGCAAGACATATATTTTTTTTATTTATTATCACACCGGCCGATTCCCACCAAGGCAGGGTGGCCCGAAAAAGAAAAACTTTCAAACCCTCATTCACTCCATCACTGTCTTGCCAGAAGGGTGCTTTACACTACAGTTTTTAAAACTGCAACATTAACACCCCTCCTTCAGAGTGCAGGCACTGTACTTCCCATCTCCAGAACTCAAGTCCGGCCTGCCGGTTTCCCTAAAATCCTTTCATAAAGGGGTTACTTTGCCCCACACCCCAAACAGCCGTAAGAAATTTAAAAACCCTTTTTGGTTTTCCATTCATCCTATCAAACACGCTCACGCATGCCTGCTGGAAGCCCAAAACCCCCTCGCACAAAAAAAACCCTCCTTTACCCCCTCCCTCAAACCCTTCCTACCCCCGGGACCCCTAACCCCGCCCCCCTTCCCCACAAACAGACTGATACACCTTGAAGTATTCTGTTTCGCTCCATTCTCCCCCTACTGTCCAAACCCCCTTTCAAACCCCTTTCCTAGCCCTCTGGAAAAACATTTTTTTGGAAAACCCGCCCTCCCCCTTTAATTCCAAAAACTACAATTCCTGCATTATATTCACCCCCACCCATTCCCTCAAATGACTTTCTCCCTGCCCCCAGCCTTCTCCTGGGGGTGCAACATTAAACACCCCGCTTCCCCAAACCCATAAAAGCGTTGGAAAAACAAATACTCTCTTTACATTCCCGTTTTTTGCCCCCAATTTTCAAATTTTTCTTTGCCCCAAATTTCCTAAGGGGCACCACCCCACTTTTTTTTCCCCTCACCCAATTCTATGATTCACCTCATCTTTCATAGCCCCAATCCGTGAAAACCCCCAACTCCCATATTTCTAATATTTTTCACCTCCCCCCCTTATTTCTCTCCCCCCAATCTGTTTATTAACCCTTTATCACCTAACCCTTTTTTTTTTTCCTTTCATAACCTTACTTTTTTTTTCCTTTTAATTCCCCTTTTAAATTTTTTTTTCTTTTGAAACACCCAAACCAAATTCTTTCCACCAATTCTGCAACTTCTTTTCAAAAATCCCCAAGAGCACAGTGTCATCAGCAAAGAGCAGTTTGTGAAAAACTCCCACTTTGGGGTTGTGATTCTTTATTTTTAAAAACCCCAAACGCCTTTTTCCCAAAGGCCCCTCGTTTTTTTTTAACTTCCTTCAACCCCCATCTAAAAAAAATTTTTAAAAAAACCAAACGGACTTCACACACCCCTTTGTTTTTAAGGGCCCCTACTTTTACGGGGGAAAAAATTTTTTCCCCCCTTTTTCCCTACATACTTAACTTGACCCTCACTTCCCTTGAAAAATCTTCATTTGTTTTTTCCTTAAACCTACCTCCCACCCCATACACTTGAAAAACATCTCCCAAAAAGGGCCCCCCTATCCCCCCTGTAAAATACGCCCTTTTCCCCAAAAATCCATAAATGCCAAAAAGACCTTTTTAGCCCTTATTAAATACTGTTCACTTTTATGTTTTCCCTTTTGAAAACCACCTGGTCCCACACCCCTTACCTTTCCTAAAGCCCTCCTTGTTCATCTGCTACCCTATTCTCCTTTTCTTACTCTTAATTCTTTAAATTTTTTCTTTCCCATAAATTTTCCGGGTACATTTAAACAAAAACTTATCCCCCAAATTTTTTTTTGCACTCTTTTTTATCCCCTTTGCCTTTTTTTAAAAAGGAATTTATGCATGCCCTTGCCAATCCCTATACCTTCCCCTTTTCCCAAATTCCCTTTTTATTAAATAATTCCCCCCAAACCACTCCAAAACTTTTTCCCCACCTGTTTTTTAAACATTTCTTTTTTTATCCCACCCAATCCCGGCTCCCTTCCCCCCTTTTTTTTACCTACTGCCTCACGAATTTCCCCCACACTCACAAACGGGCTCTTCCTCATTTCCTAACAAGATGTTATTCCCTTGCCCTATAAAAGGGAAATAACAGTTCCCCCTTCTTCATAAAATTTTAACCCAATTTTCCCCCAAAATTTTCCTTCCATCTTTCCCAAAAAACCTCTAACTCTCCTTTTAAATTAACTCTCCTTCCTTTTTTTTAACGGGACAAATAAAAATTTGTTCTCTAGGCTTTTTAAAACTTTTTTAATCTCACTCCAAAACTTTTTTTATTTTCAAAAAAATTTTTTTTGGTAACACCCTCCACCCATATATATATAAAAAAAATATTATTTAATATATATATATAATATAATATAATATATATAATATATATATATTTTATAAAATATAATATATAAAATTTTTATATATTTTATATAAATAAATATATATATATATATATATATATATATATATAAAATATATATATATATATATATATATATATATTTATTTTTTATATATATATAATATATATATATATAATATTATATAGGGCCCTTGCCGAATGGGGCGGGAAAACTTGCGATTTTTGGTTTAAATAGCAACGCCATCTTGCCAAAATTAGGACAAGCAAAAAATTTGTGTAGCAATAATTTCGCCAAAATTATTCTGCCCTAACAAAAAAAATATATTTACTGTTTTTTTTGGGTATTAAATTTTTGTAAACAAATCAAAATATTTTTTAGTTGAGTTAGGCTAAAAAAAATTGTTCTTTTTAAAAAAGGGTTTTGGTAAGTTTTCAAAGATTCCTTCTGGGGGCAAAAAAAAAAATTTTTTTTTACATTAACAAAAGAAACAAATATATTTTTAAAAAAGTATAGGAGAAAATTTTAGAAAAAAATTAATTTTAAATGATTTTCTTGTGTAGTCATGATTTTTTAACAGAGCGGTGTTTCCAGCTGGGGCCCAGCGGCCGGCGCCCCCCCTTTTAAACCCCTAGGGTTATTTCCCGGGGTTTGACCTTGACCTTGCCCCCCCCGCCCGGGGCCCCCAACCTCCCCTTTTAAACCCCCCGCCCCGACCCCCCCCCTTAAAACCCCCCCCCCTCGCCCCCCCAACCCTTTGACCCCCCAAAAAATACCCCCCGCCCATGACCCCCGCCTGCACCCCCACCGGTTCGGTCAAACCCCCCAAACCCTGGGCCCGCCCCTTTCGCGCCCCGTCGGCGCCCGCCCGGGGCCTTCTGCTGCCCCTTTTCTGCGGGCGTTTTCCGGATCGCCCCCGCCCCCCCCCCCGTTTTTTTTTCCGATTTTTTTCAAATTTTTTTTGAATTTTTTTTGTGCTTCCTTGGATAAAATTTTTTGGGGTTTCCCCCCCTCCCCACTTTCCCCCACACCCCCCCTTTTTTTTAAAAAAATTTTCTCCCCCTCCCCCGACGTTCCCCCCCCAAACCCAAAAAATTTCTCGAAATCAAAGTCCCCCAAATTTTTCCTCGGATCAAAATTTTTTTTCGATATAAAAGTCCCCCACTTCCTGGGTTTCCCCCTCCCACTTTCCCCCCAAACCCCAAAATTTTTTTTCTCGAAATCAAAGTCCCAAACCCCTTTTGGATACCCCCTCCCATTTTTTAACCCCCCAAACCCCCAAAAAAATTTCCCTCGATAATACTTTTTTTGGGAAATTCCCCCCCTAGGGGGGGTTTCAAAATTCCCCATTCCCTAAAATAATTTTTTGGTTTCCCCCCTCCCCCTTTCCCCCCCATCCAAAAAAATTCTAAATTTTTTACCAAGATTTCGTCTCCTCAAATTCAAATTTTTTGGTTTTCCCCCCCCTGGGGGGGTCTTCAAAAATTTCTTATGTTCTCCTTGGATCAAGGTTTTTGGGACCCCCCCTTATGGGGTTTCAAAATTTCTTTATCCCCTCGGTTTCAAGTTTTTTTGGTTTCCCCCCCCCCCCGGGGGGAAAAGAAATTGAACCCCTTCCCATGGGGGCATGCTTACAACAGGTTTTAAACAATCAAAGGGCCTAAAAAAGGGTTTTTCCCTCGGGGTTGGGGGGCCTCTCTTTAAGTTAAAAATGAACTAAAAAGGACCATGCGCAAAAGGTTGAATCAGGTCGACCCTATGTCGTAAACGTCAGCGTTTCCCCCCAACCCCACTAACAGGCTCAATCTTGTCGCCCTTTTAGTTTTTTAAAAAGTTAAAAAGGGGGAAAACCACTTCCCTTTTCTGTCAGGACGTCACACATACAAAGCTGAATCATGCCCCGAACTTTCCCCCTACACATATCCCAAATGGGGAAAACATTTTGGGTTAAGACACATAGGGCAACATTTTAGGTATCTTTATTTCGGAAATGTTTCGCCTACACAGTGGGCTTTTCAGTCGAGAAACAAAAATTTTGAAGAAGCAGAAATATTTTGAAGACGATGAAAATCATTTTTTTCCCCCTTAAAGTTTTGGGGTGGTCAGTCCCTCAGTTTTGGAGAAGGCATTTTTTCCTTTGTCTGAAACAATATAAAGGGTTGAAGTGACAGAATGGGGCTTTATATGTGCCAGGAGGTGAAAAGTAGGGTTGTTTTTGGGGGGGGGAAGGTCCCTCCCCAAACCGCCTTTTCTCACTAGTAGAGGTTGTCTAAGTTGGGGGTTTGGGACCAAGATAAACCCTTGTGTTTGCAGTGTCTGACAAAAATAAAACATTTAAAAGGTAAAAAATTTCCGGGAAAAACCAGATTTGTTGGGTTTGGGAAAACATATGCAACAGTTAGGTTCTTTAATTTCAAACTTTTTCGCCTACACAGTAGGCTTTTTTCAGCCCGTTACAAAAAAAGTTGATAGAAGCAAAAGATATTTAGGGGGTGAAAAATTTTAATCATCCATCACCCTTTTTAAAGTTTTGAGGTGGTCATTTCCCCTCAGTCTGGAAAGAGCATTTTTCCCGGGTTTTTGGTCTGAAACAATATGAAGTTAAAAAGGTAAACAGAATGGGGTTTATTATAGTCCCAAAGGAGGGGTGAGAGGTAGGTTGTTTTTTTTGGGGGGTCGGGCCCCCTCCCCAAAACCCCAGCCTTTTCTCATTTGAAAGGTTGTCTAAGTTGATGGTCTTACCAGATCCCCTTGTTTGCAGGGGCCCCTGAAAGAATAAAACTTTAAAAAATGGTATAAAAAAACCCGACAGTTTTGTTGGGTAAGCACAAAAGCAACAGTTAGGTATCTTATTTCGAAACGTTTCCCCTACACAGTAGGCTTCTTCAGTCGGGGTTACAAAAAAGTTGATAGAAGCAAAGATACTTGAAGACGATGTAACGTCCATAAACCCAAAAGGGTTTTGGGGTGGTCTCCCCCCCCCCCCCCAGCCTGGAGAAGAGCATTGTTCCGTTGCCCTGAAACAAATTTTGGTTTTTTGAAGTGCAGAATGGGGTTTTATATAGGGGCCGGGAAAGGTGAGACTTTGGGGTTTGGGCTTTGGGGAAGGGCAGGTCCCTCTCAAAACCCCGCCTTTCCCTCATAGTAGAGGTTGTCTAAGTTGTTTGGCCTTGTACCCAAGATACCCTTTTTGTTGCAGTGTCTGACAGAATGAACAATAAAAGGAAAAAATACCGAAGTTTGTTAGGAAAGACAAAAAGAAAACAGTTAGGTTTTCTTTTTTTTCGAAAGGGTTTTGGCCTACCAGTAGGCTTCTTCACCCGAGTACGGGAAAAGTTGATAGAATTTTTCATTTTTTGTCAGACATTTGAAAACACAAGGGTTTTGGTAAAAGCCCATAAAACTTAACAAACCTCTCCCCCTATTTGAAAACGGTTGGGTTTGAGAGGGCCCTGCCCTCCCAAAGCAACCTACGTCTCCCCTCCTGGCACTAAAATAAACCCCCTTTCCCTGTCATTTAAAATTTCATATTGTTTTCATACAAGGGAAAACAATGCTTTTTTTTCCCAAGCCCCTAAAGGGACGGGACCCACCCAAAATTTTAAAGGGGTGAAGGGAAAGGATTACATCGCCCTTTAAAAGTTTCTTTGCTTCTATCAACTTTTCGTACTCGACTGAAGAAGCCTCCCTGTGTGGGCAAACCCGTTTCAAAATAAAGATACCTAACTTTTGCATATGTTTTCCTTCCCAAAACAATCTGTGGGTATTTTAAATTTTTAAAGGTTCATTCTTTTCAGTCACTCCCAAAACAAGGGATTTGGTAAAAGGACCATCAACTTAGAAAACCCCTTTACTAGTGAAAAACGGCTGGGTTTGAGAGGGCCTGCCCTCCCAAAGAAACCTTCCGTCTAACCTTTCCTGGCACTTTTTTTAACCCCCAACCCGGCCCCTTTTAAACTTAAAATTATTTTTTCAGACAACGGAACAATGCTCTTCTCCAGACTGAAGGGACTGACCACCTCAAAACTTTAAGGGTGATGGACGGGTTTAAAAATCGTTTTTAATTTAATTCTGTTTTCTATAAAACTTTTCTGTACTCGACTGAAGAAGCCTTTGTGTTGGCAAAAATTTTTTGGGGAAATAAAGATAAAACCCTGTTGCATAGTGTCTTACCAAACCCAATCTGTCGGTATTTTTACCTTTTTAAAATTTTTCATGGGAAACATTTTCACTCTTAACCCCAAAATTTTTCATCATCAAAAAAGCCCCGCTTTTTTTTCGTTAAGAAAAAATTTTCTTTAAAAAAAATAAAATTACAACATTATCAAAAAAAACAAACTAAAAACAAAACCCAAAGTTAATAAGGGGACACGTACTTTTCAGAAAAAGCCAAAAACAATAAAAAAACTTTTCATTAAAACCACCAAAAAACCTAAATAAATCTTTTTGAAAAAACCTCACATAAAACACCTAATAAAAAAACCTTTCAAAAAACCACTCCTTAAAAAAACCCCCCCCTCAAAAAAAACCCTTTTTAAAAAATTTTTAAAAAAAACCCCCCCCCAAAACCCCCCAAAAAACCCCCAATTTTAACCCCCCCCAAAATTTTTTTAACCCTTTTACTTTTTTTTTTTAAAATTTTTTTTTAATCCCCCTTTTTAACCCTTTTTTAAACCCTTTTTAAACAACCTTTTTTTCCCCCCGAAAACACCTTCGAAACACCTTTTAAACATTTCCCAAATTCAACACTGAAAAATTTCCCAAAAAACACAAATTTGGAAATCACAATTACATCAGGGAATACTACAAAAAACCCCCGCTAAATTTTCAATCAAAAACCCCTTCAAACCCCTTCAAACCCCTTTTGAACACCTTAAAAAACACTTTTGAACACCTTCAGAAACCCCTTTTTGAACATTTCCAATTCAACACTGAAACATTTCCCAAAAAAAAAACAATTTTGATACCCCAAAATTTTACATAAATGAATACTACAAAAAACACCGTTTTAAAAAATTCAATCAAAAAACCCTTCAACACTTCAAACCCCCTTTTTAAACCCCTTAAAAACCATTTTTAAACACCTTCAGAAACACCTTTGAACTTTCCCCAAAACAACACGGGAAAACCTTCCAAAAAAAAAAATTTGGAACCCCCCCAATTACCCCCCCACTAAATTACTACTAAAACACCGCTGAATTCAATCAAAAAAACCCTTCAACACCTTCAAAAAAAACCCTTTGAAAAACCTTCAAAAAAAAACCTTTGAACATCTTCAAAAACTCTTAAATTTTTTGAAACATTTCCAAAACACCTTTGAAAAAACCCTCAAAACCCCTTTTGAAACCCCTTTTCAAAAAAAAACCCTTAAACCCACCTTCAAAAAACCCTTGATCACCTTCAAAAAAAAACATTTAAACCACATTTCAAAACACCTTTGAAAATTTTGAACATTTCTAAAACACTTTTTGAGTACTCCCAATTACACCATGATCCCTATAAAACACGCTGAATTAAATCAAAAACACCCTTGATCCCCTTTCAAAAAAACAACATTTGAACACACTAAAAACACCTTTGAACACCTTTGAACTTTTCCCAAAACACTATTTGAAGTACTCCCAATTACACCACTAAAATACTACTAAAACACGCTGAATTCTTTCAAAACCCCCTTGATCACCTTCAAAAAAAAACTTTTGGAATCACACTCAAAACCCCCTTTGAACACCTTTGGGAAAAATTTCCAAAACACTTTTTTGAGTACTCCCCAAATAAGATTGACATCTCAAATTTATCTGAACTTACCCATTTCTTTAAATTAAAATTTCCCATCCCTCATTTCTCCAGACTGGGCCCTTTTTCCCCTCTTTTTTTCCCCTTTTAGTTTTTTTAAAAAGTTTTTAAAGGGGGACACAATAAAATCAGAAAAAAAGTCAAAAAAACCCAAATAAAACACTTTATTTGAACATCCCAAAAAACATCTCATAATCATTTGAATACCCCACATAAACACCTTTGAAAAACCTTCAAAAAAATTTGAAATCTTTTTTAAAAACCAAAATTTTAAATCCAACCCACTTAAATCTCTTTTTTTCGGTAACTCTAATTCGACTCCTTACCCCTCTTTCCAATTACCAACAAAATTTTACTCTTTTTTTCCTAATGTCATCACTGAAACCAATTTTTTTCCCAAAAACAAAAAAACCCCCTTTATGAAACAAAAAACACACGCAAAACACCCCCAAAACCACCCTTATTTTTTTTTCGTTTTAAATTTAATTTCATCAGAAAGCACAACAACCCACAATTTTTTTCTTTTTAAAACTAATTTCATCAAAAAAGGGGCACAAAAACCCCCCCAACCCATTTTCCCCCACACCCCAAAACTCCCCAAACATCCCCCCCAATCCCCCCAATTTTTTTCTCTTTTTAAAAATTTAATTTCATAAAAAAAAGTCACAAAAAAAAAACCCACTTTTACATCTTTTTCGGTATCTTTTAATTTGGGATTTTAACATTACCCAAAACCCCCCCATCAATTCCCAATTTATTCACTTTTTTTTTCCCTTTTCTTTTTATAAAATCTTAAAAGTAAAAACACATTCCCCCCTTACAGTGCAAAATTTTTCTAAAAAAAACCCTTTTCCATACCCATCCCCTTGTATCCCAAAAAATTAATATTATACTCGCATCAAATTACCCAAACTTTTGGGCGAAATGTTTAAACACCCTCCATTTTTTTTCCCAATATAAAAAAATTTTTCTTTTTCTAAAATTTTTTTTTAAAATATTCACACTTTTACCTTTTTTTTCCCAGTAAAATCTCCCCAATTTTCTAATTTAAAAATTCCTCCCCTTTCCCCCTCCCCATTAAACCCGCATTTTTTTCAATCCATTTAAAACCCTTTCCCCCAAAACACCCCTTTTCTAAAACAAACACAAAATAAACATTTCACATCCAAAAATGCATCTAAAAAACCCAACAAAAATCACTATAAACAAGTTATTCACAAAACTCTTTTGACCCCCCAACCACCACACACACAAAATACAAAAACACACACACACACACAACACACAACACACCACATAAACAAACACACACACACACCCCCAAACCCTTAAAACCTAACCTAACCTAACCTAGCCTAACCTAACCCCAAACCCTTTAACCCTTTAACCTAATCAACCAAAACCAAAAACTTAACCAAACCCCAACCAAAACCTAGCCGAACCTATCCTAACCGTTTCCCAAACCCTTTATCCTAACCCAACCTTCCCTAACCCAACCCAAAACCAAACCCAAACCCCAAAAACCCTAACCTAAGCTACCCAAACCCACCCTAACCATTTTCCAAACCTTTTAAAATTTAATTGGAACACTTCCAAAATACATTAGGTCCCTCCCAGAATTACTTTTGAACGACTCCTTTTTGGAATTTTCCAAATTGTTTTTGAAAACTTTATTCTTTAAAATCGAACATTTTTTTTCTTGTTGGTAAACAAACTTCAAGGTTTGAAATATTTACCATTTCCGAATAGAAACATTTTTCCCTCGCTCGGGTTGTCTAATTTGCCTTATATGGCCCCCCTTCCCCCCGACACCATGTGAAATCCCGGTTTTCATACCCCAAAGTAAAAAAATCACACCTGGGTCAAGGGCAGGTCAGCCCCAAAGACAGAAATGTAATGGGGTTTTTCACCACCCAGGGTTAAAAAAATCACCGCCCTTCCCCTTCCCGAACACCGGGGCCCACCCCCTTCCCCCGCACCACTGGTAATGCGGTTTTTCCCCCCCCCAAAGGGTAGAAAATCAAAACGGCCCTCTCCTTCCCCCTTAAAAATGCTTAAAACTCAGGAAAAGACACACCCCAAATGAAATGCGGGTTCAAAATCCAGGTAGTTTTAAAGGGAAAATCATCCCCTTAAACCAAACACCTGAATCAACTCACCAAAACCGAACCAAACCCTTTTCCTATCCTAGCCTAACCTAACCTGGGCCAAAACCTAATTTAAACCAAAACCAAAAATTTAACATATCCTACCCCAAAACCAAAACCCTAGCCAAAACCTAACTTAACCAAAACCTAACCCTTTTCCTAACCAAACCCTAACCTAACCTAATTTAAACCTTTTACCAAAAACCTTTAAACCAAAACCTAACCAAACCCTAATTTAAAACCAAACCAAAACCAAAACCTATTTTTAACCCAAAACCTAACCTAACCTAACCAAAACCTAACCTATCCTAACCTAACCAAAACCTAACATACTTTTAACCTAATTTTCCCTTTAACCTAACCAACCGAACCAAACCAAAACCAAACCCAAAAACCTAACTTAACCTACCCAAACCCTTAACCTTCCCTTAACCTAGCCTAACCTAACCAAACCCTAACCTCCAAAACCTGAACCTTAAACCAAACCCAAAAATCAAACACCCCCGAATAACCCCCAAAACACTACTGTTTTTACAAACCCAAATAAACCCTTTTAAATACTCCAAATCCCCCCGTCAATAACCCAGAATAAAAAGGGGTTTTTAAAAACCCACCATCCAATTTCCTTTTTTTTTATAAAAAACCCCCCTAAAAACCCCACTATATCCAAAAACCCCAAACCTTAACCAAAACCCTTTTTTTAAAATTTTTTCCCAAAACCCAAACCCCAACCTAACAAAAACCTAACCAAACCCGAAACCTAACCAAACCCTTTTACCAAAACCTAACCCTTAACCGAAACCAAACCAAAACCTTTACCCTAACCTAACCTAACCTAACCGAACCTATCCTAACCAAAACCTAATTTAACCCTTTAAACACCATAAACCCTCGAATACTCCCCCAAAAAACACTATGAATTACCCCCCAAATCAAAAAAAGAATACTACCAAATCACTGCCCAAAAAAAACCAAAACTAAGTTTAACATCACCATAACTTCCTTTTTATAGAAATTTCCCCCCTAAAAATTCATTTATACCAAAAACCCCAAAAAAGAAAACCTTTCCTAATTTTAACCCAACCAAACCAAAGGGCTAACCACCCAACCCTAAAACAATAACCTTACCAAAACCCTAACCCAAAACCAAAACCAAACCTAGCCAAACCTACCTAAACCAAACCCTAACCTAACCTGACCTAACTTTAAATCCTAAACCAAACCCCTTCCCAAAACCTAATTTTTATCCAAACCAAAACCTAACCAAAACCAACACCTTCAAACACCTTGAAATACTCCCAAAACACAAACTGATTACTCCCAAAATAAACCCAGGGAATATTTCCCCAAATTTCACCGAAAAAATTTCACCAAAAACTAAGTTTATCATCACCATCCGACACCCTTTTTATAGAATGAATATTCTTACCCCCTTTTATGTTTCATATCACCCTTTTTCCCCTTCCAAAATTTATCCCCCAAAAAAATCCTTTCCCTTTTTCATTCCGGGATATTTCCCCCCAGAGTTGTTTTAAAAAACCCCCACGGGGGGCCCCTTCCACGACTTTGGAGCCAGAGCAACCATCCCCCACTCCAACAAAACCCCCTTTTTCCCACACTTGGCCCTTTCGTCGTGACGGGTCCGTCCCGGGGGGTTTAAAAAAAACTCTAGGAGATATAAAGGAATGAATAAGGAAGGATGTTTAGGGAAAGTTTTGGAAAAAGGGGAAAAGTGATAAAGCAAAAATAAAAAAGCGGGAAGAATATTCATTTCATAAAAAAGGGTTCGGATGGTGATGATAAACCTTTTTTTGTTTCTGGTGAATTTACGTGAATTTTGGGAGTTTTTCGTGGGGATTTGGTAGAATTTATGGGTTTTTGGGGAAAAATCAGAGGTGTTTTTAAAAGGTTTTTTGGTTTTGGGTTTGGTTAGGGTTAGGGGTAATTTGGGTTTGGTTAGGTTAGGGGTTTGGAAAAATTTGGTAGGGTTTGGTTAGGTTTGGTTAAACTAGGTTTGGTTAGGTTTTGGAAAAGTTAGGTCAGGTTAGGGGTTTGGTAAAATTTTGGTTTGTTAGGGGTTTTGGTTTGGTTAGGATTAAAAATTTTTTTAGGTTAGGTGATTTGGTAGAAATCGATTTTTTTGGGGAGTATTCGGAGGTGTTTGTTTGGGGTTATTTTTGGTTAAGGGTTTGGATAATTTTTTTGGTTAGGTTAGGGGTAATTTTGGTTAGGTTTTGGGGTAAAGTTTGGTTTGGTTCGGGTTTAAATTAGGTTAGGTTAGGTTAGGTGATTTGGGAAATTTAAACAAATAGGGGTTTTGGGGGTATTTTGGAAGGGGTTTGATGGGGTTAGGTTAGGTTTGGGTTTGGTTAAAGGTTTGGTTAGGTTAGGCCCGGTTAGGTTTAAGGTTTTGGTTCGGTTTGGGTTTGGTTTTGGGTTTTTTTGGGTTTAAATTAGGAAAGGGTTTGGTTAGGTTGGGTTCTTTGGGTTTTAGTGGGTTTGGGGGGGATTTTTATAAAAAGGAAATTGGATGGTGATGTTTTAAAAAAAGTTTTGGTGATTCTGACAGTGATTTTGGGAGTATTCATGGTGATTTGTTTATAATCATAGTGTTTTGGGGGGTATTCGGAGGTTTTTTGATGGTGTTTGGTTTTGGTTAGGTTTGGTTAGGTTAGGATAGGTTTGGTTAGGGTTTGGTTTGGTTGGCTAGGTTGGTTAAAGGGTTGGTTTTGGTTAAAGGGTTTGGGAAGGTAAAGGGTTTGGGGTTTGGTTTGGTTTAGGTTTTGGTTAGGGGTTGGGGTTAAATTAGGAAAGGTTAGGGGTTGGTTGGGGTTTTTGGATATGGATTTGAGGGGATTTTCTTATTTTTAAAAAGGAAGTTTGGGTGGGGATGTTAAACTTAGTTTCTGGTGTTTTCCGGTTTTTATTTTTTTGTAGTATTCAGTGGTGTTTGGTAGTAACCAGTTTTTGGGTTTTTGGGGGGTTTTTTCGGAGGGGTTTTTGGGGTTTTAGGTTTGGGTTTGGTTAGGTTTTGGATAGGTTGGTTAGGTTAGGTTATTAGGTAGGTTTTGGTTAGGTTCGGTTTTGGTTTTAAAGGGTTTGGGTAAGGTTTAGGTTTTTGGTTTTTTGGTTTTGGTTTGGTTAAAGGTTTGGGTTGGGTTTTGGTTAGGAAAAGGGTTTGGGTTTGGTTTGGTTTTTGGATATAGTGGGTTTTTTGGGGATTCTATAAAAAAAGGGAAATTTTGGGTGGGGGTTTTTAAAATTAAAATTAAATTTTGGGAAATTTTGGACGGTGATTTGGTATTTTCAGTGGTGATTTGGTAGTAATCAGTAGTGTTTTGGGGAGTAATTCGGAGGGTTTGATGGTGTTAGGTTAGGTTAGGTTAGGTTAGGTTAGGTTAGGTTTAGGTTAGGCTAGGTTAGGTAAGGTTGGGTTAGGATAGGTTAAGTTAGGTTAGGTTAGGTTAGGTTAGTTCGGTAGTTAGGTTAGGATAGGTTAGGTTAGGGTTAGGTTTTAGGTTAGGTTTAGATAGGTTAGGTTAGGTTAGTTTAGGTGATAGGTTTTAGGTAGGTTATTAGATAGGTTAGGTTGGGTTAGGTTATTAGTTAGGTTAGGTTAAGGTTAGGTTAGGTTAGTTAGGTTGGTTGGGTTTAAAGTTAGGTTAGTTAGGTTTAGGGTTAGGTTAGGTTAGGTGTAGTTTAGGTTAAGTTAGGTTAGCTAGTTAGGTTAGGCTAGGATAGGTTAGGTTAGGTTCGGTTAGGTGAGTTGATCAGGTGTTCGGTAAGGCGATGATTATCTTAATCTACCTTGGATGTGAACCGCATTTCATGGCGTCTGTCTGTCCGGGAGTTGACGCCAGGTGTGGTAAATGTTTACCTTGGGTGTGAACCGCATTACATGTGGCGTCGGAGGGGAAGGGTGTTCAGCGCTTACATATAAGCTCAATGAGTCTCCAGAGCGAGGAAAGTGTTTCTATTCGGAAATCGAGTAAATATTTCTACCATTGAGTGTGTTTACCAACAAGAAAATAATGTTCGATTTTACGATAAAGTTTTTCAAAACTAATTTGGAAATATCCAAAATGGAGTCGTTCAAAGTAATTCTGGAGTACTCTAATGTATTTTGGAAGTGTTCCAATATATTTTAGGTTAGGATAGTAGGTTAGGGTAGGGTAGGTTAGGTTAGGTTGGGTTAGGTTAGGTTAGGTTGGGTTAGGTAAGGTTAGGTTAGGATAGGTTAGGAACGGTTAGGATAGGTTCGGCTAGGTTAGGTTAGGTTAGGTTAAGATAGGTTTGGTTAGGTTAGGTTAGGTGTTGGTTAGGCTTTGGTTAGGTTAGGTTAGGTTAAGGTTAGTGGTGTGTGTGTGTGTGTGTGTGTTGTGTGGTGGTCATAGAGTTTTGTGAATATCTTGATTATAGTGTTTTAGTGATATTAGGATGCATTTGTGGATGTGAAATGTGATTTTGTGTTTGTTCAGAAGAGGTGTGTTGGGAGATGGGTGAGTGGATGTGAAGAAATGCGGGTGAGATGGCGAGGTGTATGGGGAGGGTTGTAATTAGAAATATGGGGAGATTTTACTGAATATAAAGGTAATGTGTGAATATTTTAAAAAGAAATTATAGAAATGAAAAGTTATGATATATTGGAAAAGAATGGAGGGTGTTGAAACATGTCGCAATAGTTGGGTAGTTGATGCGAGTATAATATTAATTTATGTGGATACAAGGAGATGGGTATGGAGAGGATTTTATTAGAATTTTAGTACTGTAGGGAGGAATGTGTATTACTTTTAAGATTCAGTAAAAGAAGGGGAAAAAAAATGTGAATAAATTGGTAATTGATGAGGGTTGTGGGTAATGTAGTCGAATTAGAGATACCGAAAAAGATGATATAAGTGGGTTGTTTTTGTGACTTTTTCTGATGAAATTAGTTAAAACGAGAAAAAATTGTGGATTGGGTGATGTGGGGTGTTGTGGGTGTGGGTGAAGTGGGTTGTGGGTGTTAGTGCCCTTTTTTCTGATGACATTATTAAAACGAGAAGAAAATTGAGGGTTGTGGGGTGTTGTGGGTTTGTGGTGTTGTGGTGTTGTGTTGTTGTGACTTTCCTGATGAAATAGTTAAAACGAGAAAAAATGTGGGTTGTTGTGACATTCTGGATGAAATTAGTTAAACCGAGAAAAAAATGTGGGTGTTGTGGGGTGTGTGTGTGTGTGTGTTAGGGTCTAGAGTTTTTCATGAAAATCTTGGTACGAGTGATGACATTTAGTTAAAAACGAGTAAAATTTGTTGGTAATTGATGATGGGAGTTGTATCGAATTAGAGTTACCGAAAAAAAGATATATAAGTGGGTTGTGATGAAATTAGTTTAAAAAACGATATCCAAAGGTGTTTTGAAGGTGTTCAAGGGTGTTTTATTTGAGTAATTCTAAATGATTATGAGAGTGTTTTTGGGGATGTTCAAAGTAAAGTGTTTGAGTTTAGTTTTTGTGACTTTTT
>NC_069476.1:9478853-9516932 GCF_026875155.1 Cherax quadricarinatus
GATGGGAACAATTGTGTTTACACATGAAGAGGACGAGAAATGAGAAGACTCTCCAACTGATCAGCACGAAAGTCCAGTGGGACCCTCCTCAAAGATGATGATGAATGATAAAATCGCCTAACAACAAGATGGACGGCAGCAGAGACGAGATCAAGAAGGCAACATCCGAGATACAGAATGCATGGGAAGGGGGAATGTATAGAGAGCAAACTGTATACCACCTGTGCAAATAGACAAGAGATGAATTATAATGCGTATACCAACGAGCTCAAGAAGGACACTCTCATTAAAAGTTTCTTCAGGAAAGGGATCAGAGGTATGAAAAGCACATAGCCCAAAACGGGACATATAAGAGCTGACCGAACTTTAGACTCTTGTAACCCGACACAGTTTTTACTCAGTTTTTACACAGGAAGACACTAACAATATTCCAGTAATTAATTTTTACAGTGGGCTAGAAGAAGATAAATTATGTAACATCACAGTCACTAGTGAGATGGTTGTGAAGCAGATAGACAGACTGAAGCAAAATAAGTCGCCGGGTCCTGATGAGGTTTTTTCAAGGGTTCTTAAGGAATGCAAAATGGAACTCTGTGAACCATTAGCTAATATTTTTAATTTATCTCTTCAAACAGGTGTAGTGTCTGATATGTGGAAGATGGCTAATGTAACTCCTATTTTTAAAACAGGGGACAAGTCGTTTGCCGTCAAATTACCGCCCAATAAGCCTGACCTCAATTGTAGGCAAATTACTAGAGTCAATTATAAGCTGAGATTATAAAAAGCCATCTCGATAAGCATAGCTTGATTAATGATACTCAGCATGGATTCACAAGAGCCGGTCTTGTCTAACTAATTTATTAACTTTCTTCAGTAAAGCTTTTGAGGCTGTTGACCACAATAAAGAATTTGATATTATTTACTTAGATTTTAGTAAGGCTTTTGATAGAGTTCCGCACCATAGACTGTTAAAGAAAGTGGCAGCTCATGGCACTGGGGTAAAAGTGCTCTCGTGGATCGAGTCATGGCTCACTGACAGGAAGCAGAGAGTGTCCATAAATGGGGTTAAATCCGAGTGGGGATCTGTAACAAGTGGCGTTCCACAGGGATCAGTCTTGGGCCCGTTGTTGTTTATAATATATATCAATGATCTTGATGAGGGAATTACTAGTGATATGAGCAAATTCGCCGATGACACAAAGATAGGTAGGATAATTGATTCAAATGTAGATGTTATGGAACTTCAGGAGGATTTAAACAAACTCTATTCTTTGGGCAGAAAAGTGGCAGATGCAGTTCAATGTAGATAAATGCAAGGTTCTGAAGCTTGGGAGTGCCCATAACCCTAGTACTTATAAGTTAAATGATGTAGAACTTAGCCATACAGATTGCGAAAAGGACTTGGGGGTTATGGTGAGCAGCAACCTTAAACCAAGACAGCAATGCCTAAGCATACGTAATAAGGCAAATAGATTACTGGGATTTATATCAAGAAGTGTAAGCAACAGAAGTCCAGAGGTCATACTGCAGCTTTATACATCATTAGTAAGGCCTCACCTAGATTATGCAGCTCAGTTCTGGTCTCCGTATTACAAAATGGACATAAATTCGTTAGAAAACATTCAGCGTAGGATGACTAAATTAATACATAGCATTAGAAATCTTCCTTATGAAGAAAGATGAAGACTCTTAATTTACATTCACTTGTTAGACGAAGAATGAGGGGAGACCTGATCGAAGTGTATAAGTGGAAGATAGGTATTAATAAAGGGGATATTAATAAGGTCTTGAGGATGTCTCTCCAAGAGAGAGAACCCGCAGTAATGGATTTAAATTAGATAAGTTTAGATTTAGAAAGGACATAGGAAAGTATTGGTTTGGAAATAGGGTAGTTGATGAGTGGAACAGTCTACCTAGTTGGGTTATTGAGACTGGGACTTTGGGTAGTTTCAAATCTAGGTTGGATAAGTACATGAGTGGGAGGGGTTGGATTTGAGTGGGACTTTCACATCAGAGCTTATTTCTTGGGTGGCATTGAAAATTGGGTTGGGCAAATAAGAACATAAGAACATAAGAAAGGAGGAACACTGCAGGAGGCCTGCTGGCCCATACTAGGCAGGTCCTTTACAATTCATCCCACTAACAAAACATTTACCCAACCCAATTTTCAATGCTACCCAAGAAATAAGCTCTGATGTGAAAGTCCCACTCAAATCCAACCCTTCCCACTCATGTACTTATCCAACCTAGATTTGAAACTACCCAAAGTCCTAGCCTCAATAACCCAACTAGGTAGACTGTTCCACTCATCAACTACCCTATTTCCAAACCAATACTTTCCTATGTCCTTCTAAATCTAAACTTATCTAATTTAAATCCATTACTGCGGGTTCTCTCTTGGAGAGACATCCTCAAGACCTTATTAATATCCCCTTTATTAATACCTATCTTCCACTTTAACACTTCGATCAGGTCTCCCCTCATTCTTCGTCTAACAAGTGAATGTAACTTAAGAGCTTCAATCTTTCTTCATAAGGAAGATTTCTGATGCTATGTATTAATTTAGTCATCCTACGCTGAATGTTTTCTAACGAATTTATGTCCATTTTGTAATACGGAGACCAGAACTGAGCTGCATAATCAAGGTGAGGCCTTACTAATGATGTATAAAGCTGCAGTATGACCTCTGGACTTCTGTTGCTTACACTTCTTGATATAATCCCAGTAATCTATTTGCCTTATTACGTACGCTTAGGCATTGCTGTCTTGGTTTAAGGTTGCTGCTCACCATAACCCCCAAGTCCTTTTCGCAATCTGTATGGCTAAGTTCTACATCATTTAATTTATAAGTACTAGGGTTATGGGCACTCCCAAGCTTCAGAACCTTGCACTTATCTACATTGAACTGCATCTGCCACTTTTCTGACCAAGAATAGAGTTTGTTTAAATCCTCCTGAAGTTCCCTAACATCTACGTTTGAATCAATTATCCTACCTATCTTTGTGGGATAATTGATTCAAACGTAGATGTTAGGGAACTTCAGGAGGATTTAAACAAACTCTATTCTTGGTCAGAAAAGTGGCAGATGCAGTTCAATGTAGATAAGTGCAAGGTTCTGAAGCTTGGGAGTGCCCATAACCCTAGTACTTATAAATTAAATGATGTAGAACTTAGCCATACAGATTGCGAAAAGGACTTGGGGGTTATGGTGAGCAGCAACCTTAAACCAAGACAGCAATGCCTAAGCGTACGTAATAAGGCAAATAGATTACTGGGATTTATATCAAGAAGTGTAAGCAACAGAAGTCCAGAGGTCATACTGCAGCTTTATACATCATTAGTAAGGCCTCACCTTGATTATGCAGCTCAGTTCTGGTCTCCGTATTACAAAATGGACATAAATTCGTTAGAAAACATTCAGCGTAGGATGACTAAATTAATACATAGCATCAGAAATCTTCAAATGTTTTGTTAGTGGGATGAATTGTAAAGGACCTGCCTAGTATGGGCCAGCAGGCCTCCTGCAGTGTTCCTCCTTTCTTATGTTCTTATGACACACACTGGGAAAAACTGGGGGAGCAGCACCTTGAGCTCTCCCTGATTACCCTTGAGGCTTCAAATATTCCATTGTAAATCAATCATTATTTACAAAGATAAGTATTCCAGCAATGAGAAGCAATAAAGTCTATGGGCTAGTAAAGTCAGTGGGGTCAATGTGTGGAGGCAATGGAAAGCAGGTAAGCAGGGATGAATTGGAATGCAATGAAGGACAAGATTGCTACGAGGGTTGTAAAATATAAGAATGGGCATAAGGAGGCGCACTGGTGTCCATGGAGGGTTTCGTCTCCGAAATATAGTTGGAGATAGTATCAAGTGTTTCAGCAGAAAAGGAAGATGCTGATACCATGACTTCAGAGAGAGGTGAGGGAGAGCAAGTACAGAATGGAGAGAACGAATCTGGAGAGATGCTCTGGTGGGGACAGAAGAGACCTGTGGGGAAACAACAGAGGAAAGAGGCTGGAAGAGGGTCGAGAAAAATCCTGGGAGGAACAGGAGAAGAGGGAACCACATGAGAGGGTTGTGAACCTCCACCTTCATGAGAGTTAGAAAGAGGGTGAGAACTAGGGAGTGAGCCGAAAAAGAGAACTGTTTGATAACTGTAAGCACTGGAGGAATGCAAAGAGACTTGGGCTCAGGGGACAGCCTCAACTTCTAAGATGACAGGTCCAAAGAAGGTGCAGGTATGTGAGGCCTTGCAACTGAGAACTAGCAGGTGAGAAGATGACAAAGTATAGGCAAGGAGGTGGGGGGTTTCAGAGGCCAAAACCGCGAAAGAATTAGAGATGGCACCGTAGCAGCTGGTAAGCGGGGGGACTGCCTAGGTTGGAGGTCTCCTAGCTATTTGAGAATAAGGAAGATTCCCCTGAAGGGAGAGCTAAGAGACAGCCATAGCATATGTAAGGCTGCTGTCTTTAAGACAACAAATTTCAATTTCATGTTCACTAAGATAGACCTGACACAGGCAGGAAAAAATTGGGTGAGTTTCATTGCATTTATGACAAGTTGGGGGAAGACTGCCAGATGTATTAGCATGATCTGTAGCATTGCAGACTGGGCATTCTGCTGCCGACCTGTAGTATTTAGCTGGATGTCCGAAGCTCCAACAATTTTGACACTGTTGGGGTGTAGGGATTACTTTACAGACCTCTAGGCAATATCCTCCATTATAAACAGAGGATGGAAGCTCACAACAGTCAAAGTTCAAGTGGGTGATGTTACTGGGAATCCACCTCTGCTCGCGAGTGGACAGGACATATATATTCACTTTGAGAATCGGAAGGTCCTGGAGGGCCAGTTGCTCTGAAATACGTCACTGCAAGACAAAAAATCACACTGTACAATAGTATGTGGTAAGATCACCATACCACTGGAAGAATTGTGAGTAAAGTCCTTGTGAACTGTGATGCATAGAAACTTTACCAATAAAAAATGGGAATAACCATGAGCTTGAGAAGTAAGGAATGTGCCAGAGTAGCTCATCAAAGAATGTCACCTTTTCACATCTTGGTGTGAAAATTCACATTTTTGTGTTAATGACCCTTCTGGCCCTGCCCCCTCACTCTCCACGCCTTCCACCCGTGCCGATCCACAGTGACCCTGCTGCACCTTCTGCTGCGTCCCCCGGATCGCCCCCGCTCCTCGATTTTTTATTATCTTCGAATTTTCAGTTTATGTCGATTTTTTTAATTTTCGATCTTTTCCGAATTTCATTTTTTACTTTACCCCTATGGGGTGTGGTAAAGTCTCCCCTATAAGGGATAAGCATTCATTTCCAAAATTTTACAGGGTTGACAAATTTCAATTTTTTTTTCATTATTGGAAATACAAAGAAAAACAATTTGAGTTGCCAGATTTCAAGAATGTCATTTTTTTTCCGCTTCCTCAGATTAAGTTTTGGGTTCCCTCCTATGGGGCGCTCATATATATTGCATCACATTTGTACTAATGGGGTATGGTCTTTCCTATGGGAGTACAGCAGGTTTGCTCATGCCAGGTGGGGTGTGATGTCACTGACTGCTGAGTAAACAAAGGTGGGGTGTGATATCACTGACACGGCAGGTTATGTAGCAGGCTAGCTGCAGGATTTTCAAGGATAGCTCCTGGTCAAAGAGGCTGACCAGGTCCCTACTTAACAGAACTCAGTGTGAATGCTTTGAGAAGATACCAGAGCAGCGAACGGACATCCAAGTGCATCGTTTCAGCGTAAATAGTTGAAGTGTTGCGCAGTTTTAGAGGGTTTGGTGTCGTTGAGTCAGGACCAGTCAGCGCCTCCCCCCCTCTCCGCTGGGGGGGAGGGGGAGGGCGTGTGTAGTAAACGGTGACCCTCTCATAATGCCTCACCCCTGCCCGTCTCCCACGCCTCACCCACCCAACTCCCAGCGCCACACCATCTGTAGAGGGTACTTCTCCCCTAACCCAGGATGTCAGCGATGGCACTGCAGGGAGTGCCGGGCTCACAGGAACTTCCACTACAGGGACAGCATCGTGGAGTTCGACCGTGAGGCAGCTGTCAGGTGTGCCACAGGCAGTGTGTACTCAGTTCCTCAAGCTTCAACAACCGTGCACACGAGGGCCTGGGATCTTCAATCAACTTGGCGTCCACCAGGGTGCTGACATGTCCCTAGGGCAGCTCTCCATCGGGCTGCTAACGGAGTCACTGGCTTCTCGGACCTCTTGGGGAGGGTCGATGGTGCTCGTGAAAGCAGCAGATTCGGGGCAACTTGCTGCTGTTTGCAATGGCTGTCTGCCGAGGAGAGACAGGCACCTAGCAACATCTGTTGTTGGGGCAATGGATGAATTCCCTACTATGTTTGTTAACTGCTCATTACTCTGTAATTTGTCTATGATTGTAATCATGTCATAACATGTTTATCATTCATTGCCTTCGAAACTTGTCATGATTGTGACCAGCTCTACCTGGAGCTCATTACCTTTGCAAATTCTCATGATTAATGTGTTTATGATTCATTACCTTTGCAATTATTCATGAGTGTGACCAGCTCTACATCAGATCTAGTTCATTACCTTTGTAACTTGCTCAGCTATCAAAACTTTGGAGTCCAGTCCCTGGACCAATTATGTACCTCTGTAATCTTTTGACTACCGCCCACAGGATGGGTATGGGGTGCATAATAAACATAATAAACTACCTGAGTAAACAAAGGTGGGGTGTGATGTCATGTGATAACCACCCATGACATCAGCACAAGTAAACACAAGCCAAGAAGATTGATCAGGTCCATCAAGCTGGGTCACTCTGTGTCCCCTTATTAAGTGAATTAAAATGCAGGATAACACTAATAGACAGTATTGTTTTTTCATCATTTTTTATTTGATACACATATTCAACACAACAAATTTCTGGTAATACAATTTTTCATTATTACAAGAGATTATATACAATTAAAAGTATCAACATAGGAAAACATTACAGTTTCTCAAAAAAAAAAAAATACAATATGGAATCACTCTGTTCTACTATGTTTAGATGGTGGAATATCAGGGTGACCATAAGCCAAGGATTTCTTAGTATTCAAGTGATACCTTTTATCATCAAAGGCTGACAAACCTCTCTTTTTTATCTTTACATATTTCACCTTTTACATTACTTATAGACTTACAAGTGAATAATTCCCTATCTACATTTTAGCTTTCAGAGCTACCAACTCAATAATATTTTTATCAGACATTTCTGATTTCAATAAACCTAGCTCTCTTTTCTTACTATTATCATACGAGGGATGGTAAGGACTGAAATATGAAAAATACATTTATCCTAACAAAGGCTCACATTTGAACTCAGTATGCAAATCTTTGCATTTCAAACTAAAAATATACAAATCAGTATCGGTATACAGAAGTCTTACATCATCATCACAATGTTATTTTAAAACTTTATACTAAAACTGATACAATTTCTTTTTTGCAATCTCAAGAATTTGAAAACTGAGATAAAGTGGTTGCTCGACTTTCAATTTCGGTTTGGTGAATGTACAAATCACTCTATCTTGGTTCAAATATGTGATATTTTTTTTAGGAAACGATCTTTAGCAACTCTAACAAATGCTTTCTCATCCCTGATGCATCTATAAGACTCACAATACTTTGTGATAATTAACAATGATTTGCCATATATGGCATTATTAGTTAATTTAAATGCTTTTGACTTGATGGGACGTTCTGTGCGATATTGGTTGTTATGAAGTGTTTTAAAATTTTTGACTTAGTTTATTCATATACTGCATGCACTTTTTCCACCTCTAACCCAAGTTCCATTACTTATTGTAGCAAATCTAGACTGACCAAATAATTTTTCTGAGGCAGATGGCTTGCCACTAATTTCGCATTAGATTTGGGAATCTTTCTACCTTCATTTTTCAATACAGATTCGCAATAAGGAGATAACATCTCTTCTGATATATTCATGTGTGATAATACCAAGGAAAGTTCATCTGTGCGTCTAGCTATCTCTGGGGTCACATGTTTGGTATCACATTCTATCCATTATCCCTGTTCACCCTCACACGAAACATTACTTAATCCCACATCGAGGAAAGCATTCTTCTCCTCATTCGTTAATTTTCTTATTCCATTGCACTAGCATGCAATGCTAGTGCAAAGGAATAAGAAACATTGCACTAGCATGCAATGAATTAAAATTTAGATATAAAATGTGAGTAGTGTTGATTTCTACAGAGCGGTCTCTTCTACAGAGCGGTCCCTCCGCTCAGCGGTCTCTTCTACAGAGTGGTCCCTCCTCTCAGCGGTCCCTTCTACAGAGCGGTCCCTCCTCTGAGTGGTCTCCTTTTCACACCTATGTGCTAATGACCTTAACCTCGCCCTCGAGACCACCTCCCCCTCGAGACCACCTCGCCCTCGAGACCACCTCCCCCTCAAGACCACCTCGCCCTCGAGACCACCTCGCCCTCGAGACCACCTCACACATGACCCACACCCGTGCCCGCCCACGACCCCCGCCCACGAGCCCTGCCCACGACCCGCCCACGACCCCCCACCCACGACCCCTGCCCACGACCCCCGCCCACGACCCCGCCCACGACCTCCACCCGCGCCCCCCGTTGCCCCCGACCGTCCGCGCCGACCCACCTCCCTTCTACAGAGCGGTCCCTCCTCTCAGCGGTCCCTTCTACAGAGCGGTCCCTCCTCTGAGCGGTCTTCTTTCACACCTATGTGCTAATGACCTTGACCTCGCCCTCGAGCCCACCTCCCCCTCGAGACCACCTCGCCCTCGAGCCCACCTCACACATGCCCCACACCCGCGCCCGCCCACGACCCCGCCCACAAACCCCCGCCCACGCCCCCCCGCCCACGACCCCCGCCCCCGCAGCGTCGTCCGGATCGCCCCCGCACCCCAAATTTTTTTCCGATTTTTTTACTAATTTTTTTTTTAATTTCTTGTGCTCTCCTCGAATCAAGTTTTCTCGATAATACCAAGACTCCATCTCCTCGGATCAAATTTTTGAGTTTCCCCCTCCCACTTTCACCCCTTCCCAATTTTTTTCGAATTTCATTTTCATATGAACTCCTAGATCAAGTTTTCTCGATAATACAAAGACTCCAATTCCTCGGATCAAGTTTTCTCGATATCAAAGACTCCAATTCCTCGGATCAAATTTTTCTCAAAATCAAAGTCTTCATCTCCTTGGATCAAGTTTTTCTCGATAATACAATGTGTCCAATTCCTCGGATCAATTTTTTCTCGAAATCAAAGACTCCATCTCCTTGGATCAAGTTTTTTTTCTCGAAATCAAAGTCTCCATCTCCTTGGATCAAGGTTTTCTCGATAATACAAAGACTCCATCTCCTTGGATCAAGTTTTTCTCGATAATACCAAGACTCCATCTCCTTGGATCAAGTTTTTCTCGAAATCAAAGACTCCATCTCCTTGGATCAAGTTTTTTTCTCGATAATACAAAGACTCTTCTTCCTTGGATCAAGGGTTTCTCGATAATACAAAGACTTCAATTCCTCGGATCAAATTTTTCTCGAAATCAAAGTCTCCATCTCCTTGGATCAAGTTTTTCTCGATAATACCAAGACTCCAATTCCTCGGATCAATTTTTTCTCAAAATCAAAGACTCCATCTCCTTGGATCAAGTTTTTTTCTCGAAATCAAAGTCTCCACTTCCTTGAATCAAGTTTTTTGGAAGTCTCCATCTCCTTGGATCAAGCTTTTCTCGATAATACAAAGACTCCATCTCCTTGGATCAAGTTTTTTCTCGATAATACCAAGACTCCATCTCCTCGGATCAAGTTTTTGGATTCCCCCCCTCTAAGGGTAAGCATTCAAATGAACTCCTCTTATGGGGCATGGCTCTTTCTCTTACTACAGGTCTAAACAAGTATTCCTCTCATTAAGTTAAATGAAGTAAAAAGCGTGTTTACTCGGCGGTCAGTGACGTCACATGATGACCTCACACATACAGGCTCAATCTTGTCGACTTCCCCCTATGTCAGTGACGTCACGTGATGACCCCGCACACAGGCTGAATCTTGTCGACTTCCCACCCTACACATTTCATATACAACATAGGGAAAACATTTTCACTCTTAACCCAGGTTAATCCAAATAATTTCACATTTTTTTTCGTTAATACCCACAACAATCCACAATTTCTTTACAACACAAGTCTAGACATTTTTTCTCGTTTTAACTATTTCATCTCAGGTCACTCCCCACGAAGTAACCTTCTCTCTCTCCTCCTCCCCACCCTCCCGAACCCTCACTCTCCAACCAACACCTCACAATTTTCACTCATAACCCCCAATTTTTCTCGTTTTAACTATTTCATCAGAAAGTCACCACAACACTTATAACCACTTTTCGATAAATTCACTAGTCACAATTTTACATATTACAAAGTTAATACGCACACACTCTCATAAAACATTTGAATACTCACAAAAATACCTTTGAACATTTTCCAAACAACACTGAAACACTTCCAAGGACAACATTTTGAGTACTCCCAAATACACAATGAATACTACTAAAACACCATGAATACAGTCAAAACACCACCAAAATCACCATAAACTAAGATGAACACCCACACCCCCACAACACCCACAACCCACAACCCCCACAACACCCACAACCCACAACACCCACACCCCACAATTTTTTCTCGTTTTAACTAATTTCATCAGAAAAAGACACAACAACAACCCACTTAAACATCTTTTTTCGGTATCTCTAGTTCGAAACAACCCCCACATCCCACAACCCCACAACCCACATCACCCACACCCCACAACACACACAACCCAATCACCCACACCCCACAACACACACAAACCACATCACCCACACCCCACAACACACAAACCCACATCACCCACACCCCACAATTTTTTTCTCGTTTTAACTAATTTCATCAGAAAGTCACAACAACAACCCACAACTTTAAATCAAAACCTTTGAATAACCTCAAAACACCATTTGAGTACTCCCAAATACACCGCCTGAATACTACTAAAACACCACTGGAATACACTCAAAACACCATCAAAATCACAATAAACTAAGATCAACATCCATATCCCACAACACCCAACCCCACAACCCCCCACATCCCACATCCCCCACAACCCACATCACCAACAACCCACAATTTTTTTTCTCGTTTTAAACTAATTTCATCAGAAAGTCCCAACATCAACAACCCCAATTATAATCACACCTTTGAATAACCTCAAAACAACCATTTGAGTACTCCCAAATACCCCACTGAATACTACTAAAACACCACTAAATACACTAAAAAACACCACCAAAATAACCATAAACTAAGATCAACACCCACATCCCCCAACACCCACAACCCACAACACCCACAACACCCACAACCCAAACCCCCCACACCCCAAAATTTTTTTCTCGTTTTAACTAATTTCATCAGAAAAAGGCACAACAACAACCCACTTATAACATCTTTTTTCCGGTATCTCTAGTTCGACAACAACCCCCCACAACACCCACATCCCACAACACCCAAACCCACATCACCCACACCCCACAACACACACAACCAACATCACCCACACCCCACAACAAAACACAACCCACATCACCCACACCCCACAATTTTTTCCTCGTTTTAACTAATTCATCAGAAAGTAAACCCCAACAACAACACCCACACTTGTAAATCACACCTTTGAATAACCTCAAAAACACCTTTTGGGAGTACTCCCAAATACCCCACTGAATACTACTGAATACACTCAAACACCCCCAAAATCACCTTTAAACTAAGATCAACACCCACATCCCACAACACCACAACCCAAAAACACCCACATCCCACATCACCCACAACCCACATCCCAAAAAACCCCCCAATTTTTTCTCGTTTTAAACTAATTTAATCAAAAGTCACAACATCAACAACCCACAACTTATAATCACACCTTTGAATAACCTCAAAACACCATTTGAGTACTCCCAAATACACCACTGAATACACTAAAACACCACTGAATACACTCAAAACACCACCAAAATCACCATAAACTAAGATCAACACCCCACATCCCACAACACCCACATCCCACATCACCCAAAACCCACATCACCAACAACCAACAATTTTTTCTCGTTTTAACTAATTTCATCAGAAAAAGTCAAAAAAATAACCCACTTATATCATCTTTTTTGGTATCTCAAAGTTCGACTATATTACCCACAACCCTCATCAATTACCAATTTATTCACATTTTTTCCCCCTTCTTTTTACTGAATCTTAAATGTAATACACATTTTATCTTTACATTACTAAAATTCTAATAAAATCCTCTCCATACCCATGTCATTGTATCCACATAAATTGATATTATCCCCGCATCAACTAATCTCACTACCAACTATTGCGACATGTTTCAAAACCCCCCATTCTTTCCAAAATATCATAACTTTTTTTCAATTCTTAATTTCTTTTTAAAATATTCACACATTACCTTTATTTTCAGTAAAATCCCCCCATATTTCATTAAATTTTAATACATCCCTCCCCATACCCTCTCCATCTAATCCACATTTCTTCACATCCACTCCCCATCTCCCAACCACCTCTTCGAAACACACAAAAAAAATCACATTTCACATCCACAATGCATCTCATCACCCATTCAAATCCACTAAAATCACTGTAACCAAGATATTCACAAAACTCTATGACCACCTAACACACACACACCCCACACAAACACACAAAACACACACACACACACACCTAACCTAGCCTAACCTAAACCCAACCTAACCGAACCTAAACCTAAACCCAACCTAACCTAACCTAACCTAACCTTAACCTATCCTAACCTAACTTATCCTAACCTAACCTAACCTAACTTATCCTAACCTACCTAACCAAACTTTCCTAACCTAACCTAACCCAACCTAACCTACCCTAACCTTTAAACCTAACCTAACCTAACCGAACATAACCTAACTAACCCTAACCTAACCTAACCTAAACCTAGCCTAACCTAACCCAAACCCAACCTAACCTATCCTAACCTAACTTATCCTATCCTAACCTAACCTAAAACCCAACTTTTCCTAACCTAACCTATCCTAACCCTAACCGAACCTAACCTAACCTAACCTAACCTAACCTTCCTAACCTATCCTAACCTAACCTAACTTATCCTAACCTAACTTATCCTAACCTAACCTAACCTAACCTATCTTAATCCTAACCTAACCTAACCTATCCTAACCTAACCTAACCAAACTAACCTAACTTATCCTAACCTAGCCTAACATAACCTAACTTATCCTAACCTAACCTAACCTAACTTATCCTAACCTAACCTAACCTAACCTAACTTATCCTAACTAACCTAACCTAACCTAACTTAAACCTACCTAACCTAACCTAACCTAACCTAACCTAACCTAACTTATCCTAATCTAACCTAACCTAACCTAACTTATCCTAACCTAACCTAACCTAACCTAACCTAACCTAACTTATCCTAACCTAAAAACCCAAACCTAACTTATCCTAACCTAACCTAACCTATCCTAACTAACCTAACCAAACCTAACCTAACTTATCTAACCTAACCTAACCAACCTAAAATTATCCTAACCTAACCTAACCTAACCCTTTCCTAACTTAATCCTAACCTAACCCAACCTAAACCCAACTTATCCAATCTAACCTAACCTAACCCAACTTATCCTAACCCAACCTAACCTAACCTAACCTAACTTTTTTATCTAACCTAACCTAACCAACTTATCCTAACCTAACCTAACCTAACCCACGAACCTAAATTATGTAACCTAACCTACCTATCTAACCTAACTTATCCTTCTCAAAATCCACTAAAATCACTGTAAACCAAAATATTCACAAAACTCTATGACCACCTAACCAAAACACACACACACCCACACACACACACAACACACAACACAACACACACACACACACACACACACACACACACACACACACACCTCACTTTACTTTGAACAATTTCAAAACACTCTCATACATCATTTTGAGACCACCTTCTCTCAATATCTCTCATCCACAACCTTTTTCATCCACTACAGAAAACCCAAGATTACTTCGAACACTCTCATAAATCATTTGAGTACTCACATAAACACCTTTGAACATTCCAAACAACACTGAAGCACTTCCAAAAATATCATTTTGATTACTCCAAATAAGATTTATCATCTCTAAATTTATCTACACTTACATATTTCATTAACTGAATTTACAACACCATCAAACCCTACTTCTCCCTAGTCTCCAGACTTTATAACATTAACACAAAAACAACTCAGACACTTTTGACTGAGACCCTTACCATATTAACACACTGACTAACTTTGAACCAACTCTGAACACCACTGATCTTCTTCAAAAAATACTCTGCACTCATTGAACACCTTCAAAAACACCATCAAACACCTCCGAATACTCCCAAAACCCCTACTGAATTACTACCAAATCACCGTCAAAATCACCAGAAACTAAGTTTAACATCACCATCCAACATCCTTTTTATAGAAATCCCCTCAAATCACTATAACCCAAAAACTCCCTCCCCATTTGGTGCATATAAAAAAAGCATGAACACAAACCTAATATGCAAAAACTTAGTACATGATCACCATCAACTGAAAACATATCTTGTACCACACATAATTTTAAGACAATCACCAACTACAATCACCCATGTTCACTTACCTCAAAAAATCACACAATATCACAAGAAAACACTCATTTTTATAAACATTTCACACACAAAAAATCATATTTGACAATATCTAAGCGCACTCACCTCACTACCCCCAACACACATGTCACACCTCACAGGACCGAAAGAGCTCACCTCCAGTGACGTCACACTCCCATTGTGTTACTTGGTGGTTGATAACATCACCCAACACACCTTGTTTCAACCCGTTGTACCCTACCTAAAATTAACCCAACCTATCCTAACCTAACCTAACCTAACCTAAAACCCATCCTAACCTAACCGAACCTATCCTAACCTAGCCTAACTAACCTAACCTAACCTAACCTAAACCCAACCTAACCTATCCTAACCTAACCTAACCTAACCTAACCTAACCTAACCTAACTCGAATACACTAAAATCACTGTAACCATGATATTCACAAAACTCTATGACCACCTAACACACACACACACCCCACACACACACACACACACACACACACACACACACCCCACCTCACCTTAACTTTGAACACCTTCAAACACTCTCATACATCATTTGAGACCACCTTCTCTCAATATCTTCAATCCACAACCTTTTATCATACTCACTACAGAACAACCCCAAGATTTTCCCTTTGAAAACTCTCATAAATCATTTGAATACCACATAAACACCTTTGTACATTTCCAAACAACACTGAAGCACTTTTCAAAATATCATTTTGATTACTCCAAAATAAGATTTATCATCTCTAATTTATCTTTCACTTACATATTTCATTAACTGAATTTACAACACATCCACCATACTACTCCCCTCAGTCTCCAGACTTTATAACATTAACACAAAAACTAACTCAGACACTTATGACATGAGACATTACCCTATCTTTAAAACACTGACTAACTTTGAACCAACTCTGAACACCACTGATCTTCTTCAAAAAATACTCTGCACATTATTTGAACACCTTCAAAAAACACCATCAAACACCTCCGAATACTCCCAAAACACTACTGATTACTACCAAATCACCGTCAAAATCACCAGAAACTAAGTTTTAAAATCACCCTCCAACATCCTTTTTATAGAAATCCCCTCAAATCACTATAACCAAGAACTCCCTCCCCATTTGGCGCATAAAAAAAAAGCATGAACACAAACCTAATACGCAAACACTTAGTACATGATCACCATCAACTGAAAACATATCTTGTACACACACACTTAATCTAAGACAACCACCAACTATAATCACCCATGTGTTAGGTAAGACACATATGCAACAGTTAGGTATCTTTATTTCGAAACGTTTCGCCTACACAGTAGGCTTCTTCAGTCGAGTACAGAAAAGTTGATAGAAGCAGAAGATACTTGAAGACGATGTAATCAGTCCATCACCCTTAAAGTTTTGAGGTGGTCAGTCCCTCAGTCTGGAGAAGAGCATTGTTCCGTTGTCTGAAACAATATGAAGTTGAAGTGACAGAATGGGGCTTTATATAGTGCCAGGAGGTGAGACGTAGGTTGCTTTGGGAGGGCAGTCCCTCTCAAACCCAGCCGTTCTCACTAGTAGAGGTTGTCAAAGTTGATGGTCTGTACCAAGATACCCTTGTGTTGCAGTGTCTGACAGAATGAGCATTAAAATGATATAAAATACTCGACAGATTGTTAGGTAAGACACTTTATGAAAACAGTTAGGTATCTTTATTTCGAAACGTTTCGCCTACACAGTAGGTTTTCTTCAGTCGAGTAAGAAAAGTTGATAGAAGCAGAAGTACTTGAAGACGATGTAATCAGTCCATCACCCTTAAGTTTTGAGGTGGTCAGTCCCTCAGTCGGAGAAGAGCATTGTTCCGTTGTCTGAAACAATATGAAGTTGAAGTGACAGAAGGGGGCTTTATATAGTGCCAGGAGGTGAGGACGTGGGTTGCTTTGGGAGGGCGGTCCTCTCAAACCCAGCCGTTCTCACTAGTAGAGGTTGTCGAAGTTGATGGTCTGTACCAAGATACCCTTGTGTTGCAGTGTCTGACAGAATAAAACATTAAAATGGTAAAAAATACGACAGATTGTTAGGTAAGACACATATGCAACAGTTAGGTATCTTTATTTCGAAACGTTTCGCCTACACAGTAGGCTTCTTCAGTCGAGTACAGAAAAGTTGATAGAAGCAGAAGATACTTGAAGACGATGTAATCAGTCCATCACCTTAAAGTTTTGAGGTGGTCAGTCCCTCAGTCTGGAGAAGAGCATTTTTCCCGTTGTCTGAAACAATATGAAAGTTGAAGTGACAGAATGGGGCTTTATATAGTGCCAGGAGGTGAGGACGTAGGTTGCTTTGTGAGGGCAGGTCCCTCTCAAACCCAGCCGTTCTCACTAGTAGAGGTTGTCGAATTTTGATGGTCTGTACAAGATACCTTGTGTTGCAGTGTCTGACAGAATGAACATTAAAAGGGTATAAAAATCCCGACAGATTGTTAGGAAAGACACAATGCAACAGTTAGGTATCTTTATTATGAAACGTTTCGCCTACACAGTAGGCTTCTTCAGTCAGTACAGAAAAGTTGATAGAAGCAGAAGATACTTGAAGACGATGTAATCAGTCCATCACCCTTTAAAGTTTTGAGGTGGTCAGTCCCTCAGTCTGGAGAAGAGCATTGTTCATAGTATGAAACAATATGGAGATGAAGTGACGAATGGAGCTTTTTATAGCGCCAAGAGGTGAGACGTAGGCCACCTTTCAACATCTGAGTTCTTACCTCACCTAGTGGCCTACGTCTCACCTCTTGGCGCTATAAAAAGCTCCATTCTGTCACTTCATCTCCATATTGTTTCATACTATGGAACAATGCTCTTCTCCAGACTGAGGGACTGACCACCTCAAAACTTTAAGGGTGATGGACTGATTACATCGTCTTCAAGTATCTTCTGCTTCTATCAACTTTTCTGTACTTGACTGAAGAAACGTACTGTGTAGGCGAAACGTTTCATAATAAAGATACCTAACTGTTGCGTGTGTCTTACCTTGTCTTTGGTATCTTTGAAGGCGCTATCGCATGATTGACAAGTGCTCTGTGAATCATATTTCGCCTTATCCTCCTCTGTCTTATGGGTTACTTGATACTCTCTTCTAAACCTTATCTTAGTCCATTCATCACTAACATTTAAAATTAAATAATTAACTGCATCCTTCCTCTTATAACTCTTCACACACACTATTTCACCTGTGTGATCAAATATAATATAACAATAAACAATGGCTTTATGACGTGACTCAATTTTACCTACCGGTAGAGTGGTGTCTAATGCACATTCGATATCAATTAAGAACAAAAGAACATAAGAAAGGAGGAACACTGCAACAGGCCTGTTGGCCCATACTAGGCAGGTCCTTTACAATCCATCCCACTAACAAAACATTTACCCAACCAAATTTTCAACACTACCCAAGAAATAAGCTCTGATAATTCTATTCACCCATATGCAAGTCTCATTCAAATCCAGCCCCTCTCACTCATATATCTATGCAACCTAAATTTGAAACTACCCAAAGTCCTAGCCTCAATAACCCAACTAGGTAGACTGTTCCACTCATCAACTGCCCTATTTCCAAACCAATACTTTCCTATGTCCTTTCTAAATCTAAACTTACCTAATTTAAATCCATTACTGTGGGTTCTCTCTTGGAGAGAACCAATGTATTCGCTGGAATGTGTATGACTAAAATTGCTTAAGTGTACAGTTGTTCCTTTCAGGCGGAATGCGAGAGTCTGATTGATTTTACATCCTTCTTCGTGTATATCTAACTCTTCCTGCGTATTTAACTTTATCAAACAACTATGACAGTGCTTCTTTACCTTTTTCTGTCACTTTCGTTCTAACATACCTGTCAAAATCTTTAATCAAAACTATGTGACTTTCGTTCATCAACAATGCACACATGATGTCCTCATATTTCTTACTCCCCTTACGACACATGGTTACAAATGACCCGTCTTTATCCTGTCTTAATTGATAAACATAGAAGGATACCTTATTTTCCTTTTCTAATATACCTAACTTATCACATGTAATGGGAAAATCATCTACAAAAGATTTTGCATAATTAACACATCCTTCCTTAGTATTAACAGCTTTGTAAATGTGTTTCCATGACATGTTCTTTTTTTGACAATGGTAGGAGGCAAAGCACGCAGTACACACAATCCATCATTAATCTTTGGATTAAATATATATTGGCTCCCCCTCAGTTTCATAGGATATTCCACATATGATCCAACTTGTACTCTTAATTCTACCTTGACATATTCGATACTGAAAGATTCAATTAGATCTATGATCCAACCAGATGCTTCCTGATCTTTCAATTGTCTCATATCTTTCTAATATCATTCCCTCCCATCGATCAAACACTTCAGAGATTTCCTCTTCACTTACTAACCCAAACGCTAAATTTATCACAAATTGTCCATTGTGATCATCACCTGTTATATTCTGACTAAGAGTTCTTATAACTATAATCGGGTGGATTCTGAGTGGCATTGCCAGAGGTGATCTATCATACATATCTCACATCTGAACTATAAAATATTCCCTATAAGCATGCAAATACATTTTTAAATCTCTCTCATAAATTGAAGGAACACTTTATTTCCTCACTGTGTGCCTAACTCTAAAATCTGGATGTATCTGATAATTTCTGGATATTCATCGTCCATATTCATGGGTGCGCCTCCACGCTGTGAGGTACCTTCCCTCTCATCTTCATTAACGATGGTAGAAGTAACTATATTTACGGTCTCACGTCCAATGTTGTGTGTGACATTACTCCCTGAACTATGTGAGATACCTGCTCACTCATCTTCATTAACGATCGCAGAAGTAACTATATTCACGGCGCACCTCCACGCTGTGAGGTACCGACATAAGCAGAACTACCTGCTCTCTCATCTTCATTAACGGGGACAGAAGTAACCACATTCACAGGTGCACCTCCAAGCTGTAAGGTGCCTATTCTTTCTAGTTCATTAGCGGGTGCAGAAGTGCCAGGTGTATTTCCTGCAGGGGAAAAGTATATCCAATTCACAACCCATATTTTTACATATTGCGAATATTTCCTCGTTTCAGTATTCAACAATATATCAGTTAATAGAACAAAAAGTTTTCTGGTAAGAACCTTCAACAACTTTACATAGCATGAATTAATAACACTCGAATGACTACATGTTCTCGTTTTCGAATAATAAAAAAAAAGTTATCTGATAAGAACTTCCAACAACACAAATTAGATAAAAGATACATACCTGTTTCTGTAGCCTTCTTTCTTAATGCATCTTCGCTATCCCACTCTTTATGTAATTTTGTCAATCTCTCATCGCGATGCACAACTCTTCTCTTGATTTCTGATGATCTTATTATCGACAATCTCCTCTTCATTAATGCCTCCATGTAATTCGCATGTATCCTTTTCTTATCGTCTGTTAAGAATTTCACTCATTAACTCACTTATCTGGTAAGAATTTCACTCTTAACCCAAGATAACCCAAAAAATATTTTTGCATATCACGAATTAAGATTTCGGGTAATTTTTTTTTTCTAGACACTGTCTGTTAAGAATCTTCAACACCTTTAATTTTATGCAAGGAATTCGCAAGATCAGGCAAAATATACACAAACACTGATCTCTGGCTGAAGGAGACTCGAACCTACGAACCTTGGAACAAGGTACGCAGTGCTTTACCAATCTACCCACACTAGACAATACCTTGGAGTCCAGCTTGCGCTAGACTTTGATCCAAGACAGCCAGCTTTCAGGGAGAAGGCTTACAGCTTTTCATCTCATCCCCTGCATGCATCAGCCTTACTAGAGATATTAACAATGCAAGGAATTCGCAAGATCAGGCGAAATATATACAAACACTGATCTCTGGCTGAAGGAAACTCGAACCTACGAACCTTGGAACAAGGTATGCAGTGCTTTACCGATCTACCCACACTGGACAATACATTGGCGTGCAGCTAGTGCTACCTTTAATTTTATATATCACGAATTACGGTTTCGGGTAAGTGAAATTCTAAGTACAACTTACATTTCTTCATGATGCGGGTGGGTTCGCCGAATTAAGATGAGGTCTGTCACACTGACAAATGGAGTCAAAATCCTTGCTCTGTCAGACAACTTGACCTTATATGGTTCTCCTCCAAACTATTGCGTTATGATTTTGTTAACTCCTCCCCAACAAAAATCTCCTTACTGGACACCTGAGTCAACATAGGTCAGACAGACAGACACCTTGAAATGGCGCTCACACCCAAGGTAGATTTTCTGATAAAATTCTCCTTACTGCCCAGACCACCTGTGCTAATTGGTGAAGTAACAGGGCACACAGACCAAGGCAATGAAATAATGTTCACACCCAAAGTAGATTTCTGATGAAAATCTCATGCCCTATGCACTCTTTGTGTATACGATAAAATCTCCTTGCAGCACACATGGGTCAACACAAGTCGGACAGACAGTCGTCATAACACGAAACTGTGAGAACACCTGTGTCAGTTGGTGACCTCTTGTTATCGTATAGGAACTAAATTTGATGAGGTAGCAGACCACCCAGTCAGCGACAGGAGGTTGCTCTGTATCCTCTTGTTATCTTAGTTTATATATTACTTGAAAACTCATTAACACTCGCAGTATACAAGTCACCTCTCTACGGTAAATACAATTTCTCGACATTACAATGAACTTCAACGCATACACATCTACTGATGTTGATATGTTTCGTTATCCGGCAAAGATGATTGTCATTGTCGGTTATTCAAATAGTGGCAAGTCTTATTTCACATCAAAATCAGTAAAGTTATACCATGAGAAATTTCAAAACATTATAATATGTGGTGTGACATTTCATCCTTTAGAACAAGAATCAGAGATATCAAATAAATTAACCTTAAGTAGAGATATTATCGAGCCACAGAATATCATTGCATCACCTGATGAAAATACATTAATTATAGTTGATTATCTATTTTTAAAAGCTGGCAACAGTGAAATTATTCTCGAATGTTTTACTTAAAGGTAGACATCATAATAAAAGCATTGTTCTGAATACTCAAAATATATTTCACAGAGGACGATACAGTCGTACCATGGCTTTCAACTCCACACATTTTGCTTTATTTAAAATGAGAGACCTCGGACAAATAGAGATTCTGGGAAGACAAATTTTCAGTAAAAATAAAGAATTTGTTAATATGTACAAATCTGCCATAAACCAATCATCATTTGGTTATTTATTTATAGATCTTGCATTAAATACTGCAGAAGCATTACAGCTGTGAACCAATGTGTTACATCAGGATTCCTACGAAACTGTGCATCAATGGAGCGAACAAATTTAATTGAAAAGGTTTATAAAGATGGTCATTCTCTGGGATCATTCTCTGGTATGAACACTATATATGTAGCTGTAAGAAAAGATTGGTCCTTCCATATCCTTGAAAGAGGTTAGAAATTTCTTAAATTCAGAACGATGACATACTTTACATACGCTTAATCCTAAAAAGTTTCCTTGTAGAAAAAATATCAGCAACCAAACCCAAGGTGATTTGGAGGATATGTCTAAATTATCCAGATATAATGATGGTTATAAATGCATTCTCGTGTGTATCGATGTTTTTTCAAGACATTTACAAGCAATACTTATGAAAAAGAAAGACGGACCGAGCACTTTACATGCATTACAAAACATATTGGAGAAAGAAAAGGCGATGAATGTATCGAGATTATTTACAGATAAAGGTGGAGAGTTTCTAAATAAACAAGTACAGAATTATCTCAAGAGTAAACGTATAAAACTATATCATGTATTTGCAAATGAAACAAAAGCTTCCATTACAGAGAGAGTTTGCACACGTTAAAACGTAAATTATACAAGTATAAGACAAGCGCCAATGCATTTAATTATTTAAAAGTGTTAAATACATTGGTGGATGCGTATAATTCAACTCCACACTCGGGGATTGGTGCAAGTTCATGACATTACAGCATTGGATGACATAAGGAATCAGTTTCGCATAAATTATAAAAATAGAAGATCCATTAAGAAACGATTCAGTAAGAAATTGGTTGTTGGAGACACAACAAGAGTGACTCTGAGCAGGAGATCATCCAAGTTTAACAGAGGGTTTCACACACAAAATATCGAGGAAATATTTAAAATATTTAGAATTAATGAGTCTCAAGCTATAACAACATATCATTTGGAAGATTTGAAAGTTGAAAGATTACAGGGCCAGTTTATCACGAAGAATTGATCCCAGCCATACCACCTCGAAAAGACATTATCGACAGTATTGAAACGAAAAAAAAAATGGTGAAATTACACATTATTTGGTATCTTAAACAGGTTATGATCCAACTTTTAATTCGTGGGTCAAAGAAGGAGATTTGTTGGAATTAATTACATTACTTAGTAGTCTCCCACGCAATCAATGGAAAAGTTTATTACAACAGTTTAATAAAATGCATATAAGTTGTATCAGAGAGATTTTCAAGAAGATGATCAAGAATAAATTTCCGTTGAATCCTAAAATATTTAAAAAGTGCAAGAACGAGATTAGAGCTTGTAAGAAAATTGGTTTTCAGCGTAAAAAGAAATATTTGCTGAGTATCAGAGGTGGAAATCTTATTAATATTATATTACCTCTAACAGTAGATATTATTTCAAGATTGTTTAATAAATCATGAAAGAATTTTATCTTGTACCAACTTCAGTTATGAACCGGAAACCCCTCGAGATAGTAAAAATCGGGGCTGATGCAAATTTAGGAGGAGGAGGTGCATGATTGAAGCGCAAGATTAAGCATCAGATTAAGCGCAGTCCCGTCAGGGAAGTCAACCCACCTGCACTCGCTTAAATGAAACCTCAGAAAACCCCAGATTTGAGAAGTTTCAAGCACATAAGAGTTGGTGCACGAAATATAGATTATGTGAAATCAATGTTGTTGAGTTAGGGCGAGAATGGTGACCTTCTTACCCCCATAATTGGACGTAATATTATTGAAATATTAAATGTTTTATCAGAAAAAAAATGTGAAATTAGCGAGAAGAATCGATTCTGATTACTTATCAGAAATAAAGCATTTATTAAATGTATCAAGTATACATTCGACTTTGTGAGGAATACAGAAGTGCGATGACAATTATTACATAAAGGAGGAAGTGCAAGACAAGAGGAATCATCGTGGATAGCATAATAGGTGAGTATATAAACTCTGTGATGATATGGTTTTACTCAGTCTGTGTTATAAGAGTGTCGAGATGGCTGAACGTCTTCTATATGTCTGTAGTGATTCCAGTCTTGATTTATTTCCCACCAATACACCTTCAGATTTCTTTAATAAATTATATGATCCCCATATATTAGATAATAAAACTGATTATGAGGTTGCTCTGAAAAATAAAATTTATCATAAGACACATTATATACCATAAAAGAATCTGAACATATATATTAAATATGAGAAATCTACATTAAATAAATATATCTGTAAAACCGATATGAGCAAAATTATTGGACATCATATGGGAAGGATTTTAGAGGCCATAATTGAGGATATTAATGAAAATAAGAGCAGTTAAAAAGATAACGGGTATTATCATCCCCAAAAATTCAATTGTGTTCACTTATCACCTCGGAATAAACAGAGTTGTTATTAACTTGAAAAAAAAATTATACTACCTTCCGATATTAATAGCGGTTATGTGGGGTTGGAATTTGATAGAGAAGGATGTCATATGTTGAGGTTCTCAGGTAATGAAATTTTGCATTCCTTTATCAATAAAAAAAGATTATTTTTAACGAGTTTGGTGTGAAGGCAGAAAACCCACCCGATCCTGAATCAGGCATTAATTATATGTTAATATATAGTGATTTGATTGATCCCATTAATTTTGGGGATCAATTGGTATCTCTTTTGGGAGTAGTTGATATTAATACATTAAGATCTAATTATGAGAACACAATGTACAAACCCTCAGTAAGAAGATAATTGATCAAGTGAGTATTAAGCTCGATGATCAGAAAGGAAGGTTAATTCAATATAATCAAAAGTGTTCTACTGTATGTGTACTACATTTGAGACCCATAAAACGAGGGTGAATGATCAAGTTGAGTTAATATTGAACGAACCGTCAAGATGAGAACCAGTTTCTCCCCTCCTTCAGTGGAATCGTTCCTGAAACTCTTTGATACTTCGAGGTTGAAAGGGAGAGGTTTATATGATATATTATATAAAACTAGAGGGAGGGGTGCGGGATTAATATAATTTCTCAGTGGGATGGCCAGAAAAGCATTACCATTCCTATTGAATACCTCCAGGAGTATTACAATATGGACAAAATGTGTTGAACGACGTTAATAGTGGTATTGCATTGAAGAATTCAGCGAGGAATAGAAGTGTAGAAACATTGAAGGGTGTTGGACACAAGTTATTATCCGGATGAAGTAGAGAAATTGGTTTGAAACGATTGAAAATTAACAATAAAAGTAAGTGGAATGTTTAATTATCTTTAGCTTATTGTTAACTATCATAACGTTAATATGTCGGCTTTTGCTCTATACGTTACACCAGGGGGGCTTAACGCCCCCATTCCCAGTTATCCTCATTCTACAACTGACGGTTTCCCAAAATTACCAGGACACGCCATTACTGAATCCTAAATAGCAGTTAGACGCACCTGTGAATTATTACCAGTAAATCAGGATTCTGATAAAATTCTCGAATTTAGAATACAAAGTTCAGAAGGTCATTTTTTAGGTTTAACGAGTCTAGGATTGGAAATGAACATAAATATAACAAAGGAGGATGGGAGTGCATTGATAGATGGAGACAGAGTATTATTTGTGAATTCAATAAGTCAGAAAATATTCAAATCTGTGTGTTTGTATCTCAATGAACAGCTTAGAGAATCGAATCCATTTTATTCATATGTGGGTTATATTAAACTGCTTAAGCATTTATCTCCACCAAAATTAGATACATTGAGAAGAATAGCATTCTTTCACAATAAGGAGACAACGAGCGGTACTGCTACGACGGCTGATTTTGATGCTAATAAGAAAGATGAAGGTAAATTATCGAATGAAGTGAATACCTCTTTCCATTTGATGCTGGATGTGAGTAATTTTCACGAATATATCTTGGATAGTGTCGAATGTCGATTGATACTTGAATTGCAATCACCAGCATAGGTAATTATGACACCATTAAACAACAAAATGTATAAAACATGACTGACGAAATCGTAATAACACGATTGCAAAGAAACCATATCACGGGTTTGGTTTGAACCCGCGGTCAGAGTCTCAAAACTCCAGTGGCTAACGCGATGGTTTGGAATTTTGAGACTCTCTGACCGCGGGTTCAAACCCCACCCGTGGTATGGTTTAAAACTTATAAATGTAATATTAATTCGATTAAATTGTGGATCAATAAAGTTATTCCATATAAGAATGCATTAACTGCATTAAATTCAAGCATGAGGATAAATCCTCAGGGGTGTGTATATTTATTTAAGACGACATTATTTAAATCATATATTCTGACCTCTAATCAAACACAATTGATCGCAGATAATCCTTGGGGACAAGTAATACCCGATAAATTATTTATTATAACAGTTGATATGAAGACATATGATGGAGGATATAATTTTAATCCATTATATTTTCAACATGAAAATTTGACTCATTTCGGGGTTACAATTAATTCAGAGATGATTCTTAATATTGACTGTAAGTTCCCTACACATGCAGATAGGTTATATTATACAACCATGAAATCTCTGGGTTTGGAGACTGATCATCTGATTACATATATGAGTTTTCTCCAAGGCAGAACTATATTAGGTGTTGACCTGAGAAGTGAACAGGTCAAGAATGCTATATCTGTCGAGAAGAAAGGTAATTTAAGAATAGTTATGTCATTTGGTTAAACCGAAAGATGAGTATAGATCATGAATTGTGAAGAGATAAATATTGCCTTGCAACATCATACGGGAAGATATACCTCATATTTAGGATGTTTTCTGGCAAATAATATAGATGAGGCTATTATGAGAATAAAGGAGAAACCGGTAATATTTATCATTAATATATTGAATGAGCAAGATGAAAATATGGGTCATTGGATTACTATATATGTGAACAAACACATGTTAGAATATATAATTTTGGGGTGGATTTGCAACATTATACGAATATATATATATATATATATATGAAAATTATGTATAAGAGAAACTTAATGTATGGTATTAATCAGAGGATTCAACATGAAAAATCATTGGTGTGTGGGGTATATGCCATATATTTTGTGTATAAATTAATAAATTATAATGTAAAGAAAATTATACCATATTTATTTAAAGATTTTAGTAGAAATACAATAAAGAATGATCAATTTATATTGAAATATGCATATGATCTTTTCAGTATGCCCTCATGTTCAAGTGTATTTGTTAATAATTCAGTGCGGAATTATGAAAATCTGTGTAAAATATTAGAATTATCGTACTGTGGGTAGAGCCTGAGGCGTTTAGAGGTGGGGCAAAGGTCACAACACTGGTATTAATGACCACGCCGGGTCACCATCCGGGAAAGAGTGAGACAAGTTCGGTGAACTTACTGCACTTCAAGAATCACTCGAGACAAGGAATCCAGTTCAATATCCCGTTGGAAGTTTCTACGAGGAGGGAAGACAGAAGGAGGTCAGGCAGTATCCCTGTTAGGATCTAAATGCGCCCCGGAGGTAGTGCATCCCATACCCACCTCTCACAGAGTTGATGGTGCGCCTTCTCTCTACCCTCATGGGGTTGATGGTGCGCATTCTCTCCAACCTTCTGAGGTTGATATCGCACCTCTTACCCATGTCGAGATTGCATCTCCTACCCATGGGATTGATGTGTGTTTTCTCAACAATATCGCATCCCCTACCCACGTCGAGATCATGCCTTCTCACCACCCTCATGCGGATGACACCACCGCTACTCCCACCACTAGTGATAATGTGAATGAAGAGATTAATACGAGATGAGAAGAATGTAACAGTGATTGTTACTGTGATATTTACATGGAATATTTCATGTTCAGTTCCCAACCTAATTCATCTGTTGAGGATTCCCCGCCTCTCCTCACAAATTATCCACCGGCTTCCCCACCATCATCTTCCCCACCAGCTTCCCCACCATCATCATCCCCACCAGCCTCCCCACCAGCCTCCCCACCAGCCTCCCCACCATCCTCCTCCCCAGAAGAGTATTATATATCAAATGATGAAGTAGATCCAGAACAAAATGCCATGAATTTCTTCAAGAAAAGAAAAATTACTCTGTTGATTTTAGTCAATAACTTGCGTTGTATTACTGAAAATTGCGGTGTAAATTGTATTGTACCTTTTTATTCTGTTACCCCATAGAAAATTGTACCTTTTTGTTGGTTGTATATAATCTTTTGTATTAAGGAAAAAATTGTATTACCACCAATTTGTGGTTATCATGTGACGTCACACCCCACCTTTGTTTACTCAGAGGACAGTGACGTCACACCACACCTGGCATGAGCAAACCTGTTGTACTCCCATAGGGAAGACCATACCCCATATGTACAAACGTGATGAAATACGTATGAGTGCCCTATAGGAGGGAACAAAAAACTTTATCCGATGAAATGGAGAAAAAATGACATTCTCGAAGTCTGGCAACTCAAATCTTTTTTCTTTGTATTACCAATAACGAGAAAAAATGGAAATTTGGCAGCCCTGCGATATTTTGGAAATGAATGCTTACCCTACATATGGGGGAATTTACCATAACTCATAGGGTTAAAGTAAAAAATGAAATTCGAAAATTCGAAAAATTCGAAAAAAAATCGAGTGGGGGCAATCTGGGAGATGCAGCAGGTGCTGTACGAAGAGTTATAAGAGGCAGCGTGGGTCAGCGCAGGCGTGGGCGGGGTGGGCGGGAGGGGGCGCAGGCAGGCAGGCCCACAGATGGGGAGCATGGGAGCGGGGGGTGAGGAACGGGGCCGGAAGGGTTATTAACACAAAAGTGTGAATTTTTACACCTAGGTGTGAAAAGGTGGCATCTTTTGAGACCATACAGAACAAAAGTCCACTACCAGCTTGGCCTGTGTTCTGAAGTGTAACGATGCATGCACTGCTCTGAAGAACATGAAAGGATACAGTTTGGCCAACATGTCATAAGAGAGCTCTACTGATACTATGGTCTGAAAGATAATCCGTAGGAGAAGTCGGTTACAAGAAAAAGAATTTAGTCCACTGTGTGCTTGTAAACATGGTGCATAAAGATCGTGGATGTTGCATAGGTTGTTTCTGGATGGAATGAGCAGAAATCAAAGGACCATTGTCAGCAATTAGTCTGGAATGTTTAGTTGTAGGACCATGGGCGGCCCGACCTCAAGCTAGTGGGCAATATGAAAATCGTCGCACCATTTTTGGGGGCTTTAGATGCATAGTTATAGACATGCAAGTTTCAAAGGCACTAGAAGAAATGGGTGGAGCCTCGGCACTTGGAGCAGTTGATGAAGCATCACCAGCAGGATGTACAGGGGTATGGGAAGAGTCTGGTGAATAGTCCAGTAATAAAGCCAGGACAGAAGATGTGATAACAAAAAGGGGCCTTGGAGGAGATGATATTTCTTTCATATTATATTTTAAGAATAAGGAGAGAAAAAAAAGAAAAAGGAGAAGAGAAGGGACAGTTTCAAGATGGCATGAAAAATTCGTAGGTTGCCCCCCTCATCCAAGAGGACTTCGACACCACCAGCAACACAGATCCAGCATAGAACCCATGCCATACCCTACCCTTCACGTCAATAAACCAGCACTCCGGGATAGCAACCTCACATCCACTGAACAACCTCAGCAGACAGAAGAGTGGGCGGTCGGATACCCACCAAAGAGCATACCTCCATCAGCTGCCACTTCCCAGAATCGACAGGCAGCCTCTGGAGATACACCCATCACCTGTGGGACACCCCACCTCCCGGAAATTCACGAAGGGATCAGGGTGCCTCTAGATGATCTAGATTCTACAGCAAACTACACCACTCCCGAGGGACCCCACAGAGTGAAGTGAACCCCGGCACACTTCCCCCCTAGAAACTGTAATGTTAGAGGGGATGACCCCAGAGTCTACTAACAGGACGGGGAAAAGGGGGAGATGGGAGGGGAGGAGGAAAGAGAAAGTGGGGAGATAGGATACGGAAGGGAGGATTTGAGGGTAATTAGGCTCGATCTGAGAAAGAAAACCAAAGGGTTCAATTTCTCAGACTAATAGCCTCTTTACTACAACAAGGAGCCTCCCTTAAAGAGGTTTAAAATTAAATGATTCTCTGCCCCTTTTTCCTTATAATATTTCTCATTGTTACCTTCTCAGTAAAAAAAATAATATAGCAATAGGCGATTGTCTTGTGATGTTCATCAATTTTACTCCTAGGCATAGTGCTCTCAAGAGTACATTCAAAGTCGAATAACCTGATATATTCACTGGAATTACTATTGATATGGGAAGAATTCTTAAATTTAATGGTTATTCCTTCTTTGTGAAGAGCAAGAGTTTGATTCAATTTACAGCCATATTCCTGCAATACTAACTCCTCCTGTCTACTTACTTTCATTACCAGATATGACAATGTCTCTTAACCTCCCCTTCTTCCTTCCTGAGATCACTCATTCAGTAATAATGCACACGGTATTACCCTTATACTTTTTATTGCCTTTCCTGCACAGACTAATAAAAGGCCCATCATTACCCTGTCTGTGTTGATAAACTAATAGATTTTATTACCCATTTTCATCAATGTCAATTTGTCACCATAATTTTTATAATCTTAAAGAAACTCTAAACCTACAAGGGTCATACATCACAGCAAAGCAGGGAAGGATGTAGGGCTATTGGGTAGCAGGAGGGAGAAGGATTATTATTAGGTTATGTAGTGCAGAGGGGCAGGGGGTAGAGAATAGCAACAGGGAGAGGTAGAGAGGGCTGTGAGGAGTGCAAGAGGTAACATCATCAATGTTTGTGTAGTAAATCGATTGGTGTCAAAAAGTCAACGAGAGAGTCTGGGTTAAAGGAGGGTCCATGAACAAGAAGGGAAGATTAAGAAAGGGCATTACAGTAGTGACGACGTCGGAGGTAAATTCTGCGTGCTCGTTGATAGAGTGGGCACTCCAACAGAATATGGCTAACAGCAACAAGAACCTGACAATTCTCATAGAGTGAAACAGGACGCCTTTCCACCAGATACCCATGAGTAGGACGAGTGTGGCCTGTGCGAAGATGGGAGAGTGAAGTCTCCCAACCTCGACATTGATGACAAGATGACAGCCAGAAACCTATACTTGGTTTCATAGAATGCAATTTGTTTTGTTGCAAATGTGGGTAGAAATAACTGAAAAATATTCTATGACTGGAACACCTCTATATGAAACTGGGAGGCTTTGTACTGCTTACCACGCAACAGTGTCTGCTGTTCATTGCCCTGTACATCAAAACGAATGGGGAACCAGCAAAAAAAAATATCTACATGAATGCTAGAGATCTTTCATTACCAAAGTTGGATATGAAGAACTAGGGGATGATGTGAATCAAATTTTCGTATAGCCTGCAAAGCACAGAGGGAGTCTGAAACTACCACAAAAGGCGACACAGGTATAGATACAAAAGGGATATGTGCTATGATAATTGCATACAGTTCAGCTGTAAAATGCCCTCATACGACGCTTTCTGGAAACACTGCTGTAAATCCGACACCGTCAGAAGACTTGAAACCATCGGTGTACACTGCGATGACATGAGAAAGAGACTGGTAGTGATTACGAAAAGGAGAGCGAGAAGCAACTGTAGGTATTTGCGTTTTCGCTCATGGCAGTGGGGAAGAACAGACACAAACCATCGGAACTTCACAAGGGGTAAGGGAAAAGTTAGATGCTACATGAACATAGGAAGGTGGCGACTGCAGAGAAGACGAGTAAATTTAGACGAAGAGAGAAAGGGACGGAGTAAACAGGAGCAGCGAACAAATAAGAAACTTCTACTAGCATCCATTACCATCCTGTATATGGAAGGATTGCGGAGGTCATGAGACTAAACAAAACAGCGGAGGCAATGAGCATCAGGGCGATCGGTCAAGGATGGAATATAGATGCTGTCAACAGGTGAAGAGCGAGACATAAACGTAATCCCTGGTGATGGATAGGATCAAGGCTGGAAAGAGTTGCAGGAAAGGCCTGCTGAATACATTTGGTCACCTTAATCTAGTTTCGATAAAATTAGGGCAGTATGCAGTCGAAGCAGAGTTCTGCGATCAGTCCGCCATGAAATATGAGTGAGGATTTTAAGGAGGTTCAGCCGGTTATGACAAGTTACCTTAAAGTAGGTAATGTGAGGTTTCCAGGATAACCGACGGTCAAGCAGAAGGCCGAGAAACCTGACATTATCACTTTCTGGGATATGTGAACCATACAGGTACAATAGATTGTCAGGGATGATAGAACATCTAGTGAAAGTAATTTGGTGTTTTATTGCAAGAAAATTTAAACTCATGAGCAGTGGCCTAATTGGAAACACGGTTGAACGCATGCTGGAGAGACACTGCAATGAGGCGACAGTCAGCGCCTGCACAAGCTAGAGCAAAGTCATCAACGGATAGCAATGACCGAATATTAGATTGATGAATAGATGCCAGATCATTTATAGCATAGAGAAAAAAATGTGGTGCTCAGGACACATTCCTGGGGAACACCTTCAGCTTGGACAAAGCCCGAGAAAGGCATATTATTAGCCCAAACACAGAAATGTCTCTCGAATAAGAAGTTCTTAAGGAAAAATGATAGGTTGTCTCTGAGGAGTAAGGAGTGAGCTTGGGTGAAGATTCTATATCTCCAGGATCATAAAAGATGGCGATCACCGAGTAGTTATTGACAAAGACATTACATACATATGTATCTAAACGGAGTAAGGGGTAAATAGTAAAACGGTCCATATGAAAGCCACATTGACTAGTGGAGAGACTATTGTGTGTCTCTAAATACCATACCAAAAGTCTATTTAAGAGATGTTCCAACATCTTGCAAACCGCACTGGTAAGAACAATGGGACTATAGTGGGAGGCATCAAGTGCCGAGGTACCTGGTTTACGAAAAGGTAGAACAATGGCAGATTTCCACAACTGGGGCGCAACTCACGACCAAATAAAATTAAAGTAAGAGGACCGCAAGGACTGATGGATGTAAATGCTGGAGCATACAGACATAAATGATTTCCGGCCCAGCTGCCGATTATCGGCAAGCGGAGAGTGTTGACTATTTCTAGAAGCGTGAAAGGCCTCATTGTAAAACTTTTCTCCACTAGAAGAAAAATCTAAGGACTCAAACTCTCTGGCAGATTTGGAAGAAAGAAACGAGGGGCAGAGATGAAGTCCCTGGGAGATACAGACAAGATGATGACCAAGTTCTGTGGCAACGTCTAGAGGGTTAACTATAGCGACACTGACAATCCGACAGATGGGAGCTGGGTCAGGAGTGTATTTGCTACTCAGTTTCTATACATTTTTCCAGAGGAAGCAGAGGTGATGTTGGAAACATAATCTCGCCAAAAAGTGTGTTAAGCTTCACGGCTGACACGGCGGGCAGCTGTTCTCGTCTACTAACAATCAAGGAGGCACTCTGTGGTTCTATTGTACCTAACCTCCATAGTGGGAAAGTTTATGGGATTAGTAATTGCCGAGGTAATTCGTAGCCATTTTGAAATCATAAATTGATCAACCAGTCTCGACATGTTTTTACAAAAGGACGTTTCTGTCATACGAATTTATTAACGTTTTCACTAAGGTATTTGAGGAGATAGATCATGGTAATGAATGAGATATTGTATACATGGACTTCAGTAAGGCTTTTGAGAGTCTCACATCAGAGACTATCGAGGAAATTTAAGGCACACGGAATATGAAGATTTTTTTTTCATGGGTAGAGACATGGTTCACAAATAGGCAGCAGAGAGTTTGCATAAATGGGGAGAAATCAGAGAGGGGAAGCGTCACGAGCGGTATTCCACAGAGGTCAGTGCTGGGCCCCTTGTTGTTCACAATCAACATAAACGACAAAGATGAGGGAATAAATAGTGATATAAGCAAATTTGCCGATGACACCAAAATAGGCCGACGAATTCATTCTGACGAGGACATTAGAGGACTCCACGAAGATTTAAATAGACTGAAGCAAAGTTCTAAACATTGGACAGAAAAATAACCATGAACACTGAAACAAGCTGCCTCATTCCAGTTTATATTTGTCCAACCTATTTTTATGTTACCCAAGTAATAGCTTTTATATCCTTTTACTCATGTACGAATTAATTGCTCTACCATATTGTATTACTTTTGTCACTACCACTACTACTACTACTACTACTACTACTACTACTACTACTACTACTACCACTAGTGAACATCGAAATGGTACCTCACTAGTATTCACTTCACTCTGAGAATTTATATACCCTGTGTCCATGTATTGTTTGTAATGGCTTGATAAAGCTCCTGGAGAGCGAAACGTTGCCACAATAAATGTCACATTAGTTGCACTTGTGTCCTTTTACTTTACATATTGTCGGTAATTCTACCAACTTTATTACAAACTAAATAATGTTGGTCTTAATATTACTGCTTGCATAAAAGATTTGATTTGGGAGTTCTAGTTAGCTTCATATCAAGAAGTATAAATAACAGAAGTCTTCAGGTTGTTCTTCAACTCTATATATCCTTGATTTGGCGCCATTTAGACTATGCTGCTCAGTTCTGGTCACCGTATTGCAGAATGAATATAATTGCTATGGAAAACGTACAATGGAGGGTTACAAAGTTGATTCCATGTATCAGAAATCTTTCCTATGAGGATAGACTGAGGGCCCAGAATCTGCACTTTCTAGAAAGGAGTAGAATTAGGGGAGATATGATCGAGGTGTATAAATGGAAACCAGGAATAAATAAAGGGGATATAAATAGCATGCGAGAAATGTCAGGCCAAGAGAGGACACGCAGCAATGATATCAAATTGGAAAAATTCATATTCAGGAAGGATACAGAAAAGCACTGGTTTGGATGATTGGATGTGTGGAACCAACTCCCGAGTACCGTCATAGAAGCTAAAACGTTGTGTAGTTTTAAAAATAGTTTAAATAAATGCGTGAGTCGATGTGGGTGGGTGCGAGTTGGACCTGAGTAGCTCTTCCTTAATTAAGTGAATGTGACCTGACCTGACTAGGTTGAAGCATTGGCTTGAGCTGGTGGGGGACTTGGACCTGCCTCGCATGGGCCAGTAGGTCTGCTACAGTGCTCTTTTTTTCTAATGTTCTTATATTCTTATATCTGCTCCATGCTTTTCAAATGTTCTGCACAAGCAGATCACCAAGGCCCACACCTTTGAGAATGCCTTCCCAAGGTTTGGGGTATAGAATGTGAAGTTGCGGTTAAAACTGAGGTCGATAAGAGGTGTAACAGCTCATCAATGGAGGACGAAAATGTATCCTTACTACAAGCAGTTTGACACGAGTAAAGGTCCCAATTCGCTTAGTCAAATTGCCAGCGTGGGCTAAGAGAGGGTGGTGAGTACGAATGAGAAGTAAGGATGATTGGAAAATGATCACTGTCATGCAAGTTCTGGAGGTGAACATCAAAATGGTATACAATACCGACAGGTTGTTAGGTAAGACACATATGCAACAGTTAGACAACTTTATTCCGAAACGTTTCGCCTACACAGTAGGCTTCTTCAGTCGAATACAGAAAGTAGGCAGGAACAGTAGAGATGTGAAGACGATGTAATCAGTCCATCACCCTTGAAGTCGTAGAATTTGAGGTTGTCAGTCCCTCGGCCTGGAGAAGTTCAGTTCCATAGTCAGGAACTATCTGAAGATCAAGCGACAGTGCGGAGACTTAAATACTGTCGGAAGGAGAGGTGCAGGGTAGTAGTAGTAGTAGTAGTAGTAGTAGTAGTAGTAGTAGTAGTAGTAGTAGTAGTAGTAGTAGTAGTAGTAGTAGTGAGAGGCCACTGAGAGGTCATGTCCCTCTCAGATCCAACACTTCTCACTTGAAAAGCTTGTCCAAGGTGTTTTCTGTACCAAGATGCCACGTGTTGCAGTGTCTGACAAGATGAACATCAAAATGGTATACAATACCGACAGGTATTGTATACCATTGTATACTTTCTGTATTCGACTGAAGAAGCCTACTGTGTAGGCGAAACGTTTCGGAATAAAGTTGTCTAACTGTTGCATATGTGTCTTACCTAACAACCTGTCGGTATTGTATACCATTTTGATGTTCATCTTGTCAGACACTGCAACACGTGGCATCTTGGTACAGAAAACACCTTGGACAAGCTTTTCAAGTGAGAAGTGTTGGATCTGAGAGGGACATGACCTCTCAGTGGCCTCTCACTACTACTACTACTACTACCCTGCACCTCTCCTTCCGACAGTATTTAAGTCTCCGCACTGTCGCTTGATCTTCAGATAGTTCCTGACTATGGAACTGAACTTCTCCAGGCCGAGGGACTGACAACCTCAAATTCTACGACTTTAAGGGTGATGGACTGATTACATCGTCTTCACATCTCTACAGTTCCTGCCTACTTTCTGTATTCGACTGAAGAAGCCTACTGTGTAGGCGAAACGTTTCGGAATAAAGTTGTCTAACTGTTGCATATGTGTCTTACCTAACAACAAGTTCTGGAGGACAGACCAGGTAAAGTCTAGAGCAATTGAGGAAGAGCAAACCGAGAGACTGAGTATGAGGCTCAAAATGGGTGGGAGTACCCATATTTAAAACATGGAGGGGGAGAGAAGTGAGGAAAGCTTCCAACTGAATTCCGCGAGTGTCATAGTTAGATTCCCCTCCACCCAGAGAAGGTGATGATTATATTCACCAAATAACAGAAGAGGTGGTGGTAAGGTAGAAACCAGAAATGCAGCATCTCTTATAGATAATGGCCGAGAAGGAGAGAGATACAAAGAACAGATTGTATACCACTAAATCAAGTGAATGCAAGCTGCAGTGTAATGCAACGAATTCGGAACAAAGAACCGATGGTATGGAATAAAGATGCATATAAAAAGTGCATTTTCATCGGGAAAAGGTAAAATATAATAAAACATAGCCCGAGATGGGATGAATAACAGCAGAGTGTAAGTTGAGCTCTTGTGAACAAACACAAACAGGGAAAAACTGGGAGAACAACACCTGAAGCTCACCACAGTTACCTCTGAGGCTTTGGGTATTCCACTGTAAACAAGCCATGATTAGCAAAGAGAAGGATTTAAGAAATCGGAAGGTAGAGGTATCTGCAGTCTTGAAGGGTTAGAAAAGTCCACACGTGGAGGCAACGGAAAATGAACAAGCAGTGAAGGATTGGAACGCTGCGAAGAAAGGAGTTGTGCAGATGAATAAGAGTGAAGAGGAACGACAGCAGGCGGATTGGTGCCCATCAATGATTTAGTCTCTGCAGTGTAGTCGGAGATAGCTTCACTTATTTCAGAGGACAAGGACGTTGTATATATGACAATATTGGAGATAAAAGGTTCTGGGTGAGTAAAGATTGGGGAGACGACGGAATTTACCAATGTGAGTGGGGGGACAAGAAGTAAGAAGTAACTTGAGAAGAAACTTGGGAGGGAATAGGAGAGAATGGTACTGTACGAGGGGGAGGATGGACTCCACACTCGCAACAGAATGAGTGTGAGGTAAACATCCGGGTACTAAGACTGGAAATAAGACATAAGAACATAAGAAAGGAGGAACACTGCAGCAGGCCTGTTGGCCCATACTAGGCAGGTCCTTTACAATTCATCCCACTAACAAACATTTGACCAACCCAATTTTCAATGCTACCCAAGAAATAAGCTCTGATGTGAAAGTCCCACTCAAATCCAACCCCTCCCACTCATGCACTCATCCAACCCAAATTTGAAAACACCCAAAGTCCCAGCCTCAACAACCCAACCAGGTAGACTGTTCCACTCATCAACCGCCCCATCTCCAAACCAACACCCTCCCATGTCCCCTCTAAATCCAAACCTATCCAATTCAAATCCACCACCGCGGGCTCTCTCATGGAGAGACACCCTCAAGACCCCGTTAATATCCACTTTATTAATACCTATCTTCCCTTTACACTTCGACGGTCCCCCTCATTTTCGTCTAACTAAGT
>NC_069476.1:9517432-9554932 GCF_026875155.1 Cherax quadricarinatus
GCTGTGGGGTTTTGAGTGGTTGGGACATGAAAGGGAATGGAGGAAACGAAGACTTCAAGGTGTATCGTCGTATGGAAGGAAGGGGGGAAAGGGGTCGGCTAGGAAAGGTTGGAGAGAGGGGTAAGGGGTTTGTGTCGAGGGGCTTGGATTCCGAGGCAGGTGGGGTTTGTTTGTAGGGGGAATGGAGACAAAGGGTTTTTTAAATACTTGACGTGTGTTGGAGTGGAGAAAAAGAAATTTTGAGGGGTTTTCAGGGAAACCGGCAGGCCGGACTTGAGTCCTGGAGAGGGGGAAAATAAAGTGCCTGCACTCTAAAGGGAGGGGGTGGTTAATGTTGCAGTTTAAAAACTGTAGGTAAAGCACCCTTCGGGAAAAAGACAGTTTTTGGAGTGAATGATGGTTAAAGTTTTTCTTTTTTGGGCCACCCTCCCTTTGGTGGGAATCGGCAGTGTGATAATAAAAAAAAATAAAATAAAAAATTTTTTAACACAGTTTTGGGGAATTTTTATTATTATCATGAAGCTCAGGGGGAAAATGACGAATGATTTAGATTTAATTATGTCAATAAAAGCAATTCCCCAAAAATCATTACCACACACTACTTTCACCTCAAAAATTAAAATGCTGCCCCAGTATGCCCCATCCCCATACACTACTATAAAAATAAACTACCCTTTTCTCATACTACTCTACTACATAATTACCATAAAAATTTTTCCTCGCTACATACCCACTCGTATTCACTACCAAAAATACACACCCAACCACTACAAAAACTTCCGCCGTCCCAGCACACCCCACACTCCCGCCTCACCTCCACCCTCAACCCTCCTTTACACAATCCTCCTGGGATCCCCCCCACAACCAAACCCACCGGGGCTCCTTTCCACTCCTACCCATCCTGGGGCCCATCCAGACCCTGAAGCCTGCCCTTTGGAATGTCCCCAGGCTAAAATTTTCCCCCATCTTTTCTAATATTTGTCCTGGTTATGAAACTTTTCGGCCCCCCCTGAACCAAATTGCGAAGTCACAAGGTCTAGAATGAACAAAGGGTCTCTCCTAACTAGGGGGTTGTTGAAATGGTCCTATCAATTTAAAAATTTTTAAATTTTTTTTGTGTCCTTGATCAAAAATTGCAAATAATTGTTGCTGCGTGCAATTTTGGGAAACGTTGGAATAAATTCCATGAGAATGCCTTAGCTGATGGGTTTCCCAAAAATTTTCCCATTGAGAGCCTTGTTAAAACACTCAAGAGTTTATTTTCAATTTGCAAGTTTTAATTCGAAAACTGTTTCCCATTTTCTTGAAAAATGTCGTTTTAATCAAATTTTTTCTGGGTAAAATCTAAATTTTAGACGTATAATTTTTTTTCCACAAATGTTAGAAAATTTCAACATGGGAAATTTAGAAAATATTTTTTTTTTCTTTTTTGTGTAAAAAACCAAAAAAAATTTGGTAAATTTCATTATGTGTGCATTTTAAAACATTGACATTTTGTGAATGATTTTTTTTTTCTCTAGGGGCGAACTTTCTCAAAAAAAAAAAAAAAATAATTCTGCACGAGTCGTGTTAAATTGTGAAAGACGGAATTTCCGTTTTAAAAAAAAATACTAAAAATTACTTTTTGTTTTTTTTTGGGGCCCACATAGATGAGGCGAAAATTTTTTTTTTTTTTTTTTTTTTGTCACTTTTCAGAAATTTTTTTTTTCTTTCCCCCCTCAAAAAATGGAGCAAAAAAATTTAGAGACAAAAGGTTTCCCAAAAAAAATTAAAAAAAAAAATATGGGGCTTTTACTGAATCGTTGCGTGCGCGCACACACACACACACACACCCCAAACCACCAACACAACACACAACACACACACACACCCCAAACCCAACACACACCACAAAACCCACACACACACACACACGGCCGTCCAGCAGACGGGGGGGGTTTATCCCCCTGTCATCGGAAAGTCATCTGGTGTTTACGTTACAGAAAATTTCCCGTAAAGACCTAACTTTATACTTTTCCTGAGTCTGTTTGATAGAAGCTGCCTACATCCCACGACTCGAAAGAGGCAGGATTTATACGCTTATTTAAAGCGCTGAGGGAGATGCTGGGAGGCGGGGAAAGATGTGAGAGGGGGAGAGCGGAGTGCTGTGGTGCTAAAGGGTGGTGAGGGGGGATGCTAAGGAGGGGGGTGAGGGGGAAGGTGGGGGGATGCTGTGGGGGTGACGAGGGGGGTGATGTTGAGAGGGATGCTAGGGAGTGGTGGGGAGAGGGGGAAGTTTGATTTGTATTGTGACCTCGGAAGGATGCTGAGGACTCCCATTTGGTGTCCTAAATTTCCCTTACGAAATTTGATAAGTTTTTGGGGTTTCCCGATTCGTTTTGAGGTGTTCTTTAACTGTTTGGGGACTGAGGTGTTACTGGGGTGTGCTTAGGTACAGTGAGAGTCTGCGGGGTGCATCAGTGCTCTCTCGGTATAAAACCAGCATTAAGTGCACAGATTTGTGGGGTCACTCGAGCAAAACCTTCAATTGTTATTTCTCCACTCTCCTTTCTCTTTTTTCTCTACTCGGTGTTGTGTGTGTGTGTGTGTGTGTGGTGGTGTGGTGTGTGGTGATGTGTTGGGGTGTTGTTGGGGTTGTTGTGTGTGTGTGTGTGTGGTGTGTGTGTGATGTGTGTGTGGTGTTGTGTGTTGTTGTGTGTTGTGTGTGTGGTATGTGTGGCGTGCTGTGCTTGACTCACCTAATTGTGATTGAAGGGGGGCGGACTAGCTCCTGGCCCCCCCCTCTTTACTGGTTGCTATGGTCCCCTTCTCCCTGCTCCATGAGCTTTATGCCTCATCTTAAACTTATGTATGGGTCCCCTCCACTACCCCACTTGCGGTTTTCCAATTCCGCATTTATGACTGAAGAAATACTTCCTAACATCCCTGTGACTCATCTGGGTCTTCAACTTCCAATTATGGCCTCTTGTTTCTGTGTTCCTCTCTGAAGCATCCTGTCTCTGTCCACCTTGTCTATTCCTCGCAGTATTTTGTATGTTGTTATCATGTCTCCCCTAACCCTTCTGTCCTCCAGTGTCGTGAGGCCGATTTCCCTCAACCTTTCTTCGTAGGACATTCCCCTTAGCTCTGAACTAACCTTGTCGCAAACCTTTGCACTTTTTCTAATTTTTTGACGTGCTTGATCAAGTGTGGGTTCCAAACTGGTGCTGCATACTCCAATATGGGCTTGACATACACGGTGTACAGTGTCTTGAACGATTCATTACTAAGGTATCGGAACGCTATTCTCAGGTTTGCCAGGCGCCCATATGCTGCAGCAGTTATCTGGTTGATGTGTGCTTCCGGAGACGTGCTCAGTGTTATACTCACCCCAAGATCTTTCTCCTTGAGTGATGTTTGCAGTCTTTGGCCACCTAGCCTATACTCTGTCTGCGGTCTTCTGTGCCCTTCCCCGATCTTCATGATTTTGCATTTGGCGGGGTTAAATTCGAGAAGTCAGTTGCTGGACCAGGTGTCCAGTCTGTCCAGGTCTCTTTGGAGTCCTACCTGATCCTCATCTGATTTAATTCTCCTCATTAACTTCACGTCACCTGCGAACAGGGACACTTCTGAGTCTAACCCTTCCATCATGTAGTTCACATATACCAAAAATAGCACTGATCCTAGGACCAACCCTTGTGGGACCCCGCTCGTCACAGGTGCCCGCTCTGATACCTCATCACGTACCATGACTCTTTGTTGCCTCCCTCTCAGGTATTCTCTGATCCATTGCAGTGTGTGTGTGTGTGTGTGTGTGTGTGTGTGTGTGTGTGTGTGTGTGTGTGTGTGTGTGTGTGTGTGTGTTAAACCAAAAGAGACAAATGATATCTCTATAAACAATATAAACACAGTGAAAAGTATTATTGTTCAGAGCACTTTAGTGATCTCTCATATTATTATGAAAGAAAGACAGAGAGACTGACAGACAGACAGAGAGACAGACACACACGCACACACACACACACACACACACACACACACACACACACACACGCACACACACACACACACACACACAGTAAATAAATAAATGGAAAACTCTCTGGTGTATACTGTGGAGAATGAGTCTCTTGTATGCAAATTAGGGACGGTATTAGTATAGCTATCTGTGGTGGACGGCGCCGAGCGCCATATTGCTTATGTTGGGTCATACATCATGTTGCTGGATGACCATGTTGTCGAGGATGTCCCGTACATCACGTTGCTGTGTGGCCATGTTGTCCATGCTGAGCCATACATGTTGCTGTGTGGCCATGTTGTCCATGCTGAGCCATAAGTTGCTGCATGGCCATGTTGCCGAGGATGTCCCGTACATCACGTTGCTGTGTGGCCATGTTGTCCATGCTGAGCCATACATGTTGCTGTGTGGCCATGTTGTCCATGCTGAGCCATACATGTTGCTGTATGGCCATGTTGCCGAGGATGTCCCGTACATCACGTTGCTGTGAGGCCATGTTGTCCATGCTGAGCCATACATGTTGCTGTGTGGCCATGTTGTCCATGCTGAGCCATACATGTTGCTGTATGGCCATGTTGCCGAGGATGTCCCGTACATCCCCGTTGCTGTGAGGCCATGTTGTCCATGCTGAGCCATACATGTTGCTGTGTGGCCATGTTGTCCATGCTGAGCCATACATGTTGATGTATGGCCATGCTGTTCACGCTAGGCCATACATGTTGCTGTATGGCCATGCTGTTCACGCTAGGCCATACATGTTGCTGTATGGCCATGCTGTTCACGCTAGGCCATACATGTTGCTGTATGGCCATGCTGTTCACGCTAGGCCATACATGTTGCTGTATGGCCATGTTGTTCATGCTGGGCCATACATACATGTTGCTATGTGGCCATGTTGCCATCTTGGGCCAAACATCAATATAAAAAGATCTAAATGACACAGCAGAGCTCACATAAACTGAATTTAATACATATTTATAATGCACTTAAACGGAACACACTAAGAACCTCGGCGACTATATACGCTTACGGATACAACAATCCCTCTTTGAAGTGTTTGTTGTTAGTGAACTTCCAGTTTTGATACATACCCAGTCTTACCTAATTACTTATCCATTAGCAGTATTTTTAATTGTTATTCCCTTATAGGAACCCAGGGGAAATAAGTCACTTAGTCTGACCTGTTTTTTTGGGGTGCTAATTTACACATATGTTTCTTGATGTGATAATTGTACTTATGTGCACCTGCACCTAAGTAAACTTAGTTAAATATAGATCATTAAGCGCAAGTATTTTGGAGATTTAATTCTTTGTTCGCTCAGCGCGAGAAACACTGCTCGTGCAGTGAGAATTTCTATCCAAAGAGTAAGCTTCAGGAATTTAGTGTTAGGTGGAACAATGTCAAGTTACCGGAAACTATCTACTATTACTCACACGCTCTAGAAAGAAAATAGGTGATGATCCCTCATCCACTTCTCTCCCATTAACTTCTGTTCTCATCCATCTCTCTCCCATTAACTCTTCCTCATGACCTTGGAATAATGTTTTGGAAAAGAAATAGAAATAATCAATAGAAACAAGACAGCCAAACTTCTGGAACATAAACCGTTTACTAAAATTTAACATTGAGTTTACAGTACAAGGTTTTGTCTAGGAAATTTAGTATCAGAAAAAAAAAAAAACTGCTCCACACACACACATGTTCTAGAAAACTAAGAATAAAGTAGATAGGTAAGACACATGCGTAGCAGTTAGGTATCTTTATTCCAAAACGTTTGGGATACACAGTAGGCTTCTTCAGTCGATTACAGAGGAGGCAGCAGAAGCAGTACACAAATAACCCGCACATAGAAGAGAGGAGCTTACGACGACGTTTCGGTCCGACTTGGGCCATTTACAAAGTCACACTAACCAGAAGTGGAGCACGACGGCTATATATATAGGCAGGAAGAGGTAGTGGTGGTAGTAGAAGCAGTAAAGAAGAGTTCTTCTCCACAGTCTGGAACAATATCGAAACTGAAGCATCAGTATGGAGACCTATATGCTGTCAAAGGTGAGGTGCAGGTAATCAATAAAGAGCAGGATTTAGCGTTGCATTATTAATGGTATACAATAACCAAAATTTGACGAAAGTGACATATGTTCAACACTTGGGTATCCTTATTACTGAAACATTTCATCTCCACAACAGCCCTCAACAGTCGAATACAGGAGAACGTAATCAGTCCCTGAAGAATATTAAGTAAAAATGTCTCTTAGTAAAAACATCAATTTTAGATCATTGATTCCCAGATGGTATGAAACAACGAGTGGATGAATTTAACAAAAGAGAACATCATACAAAGGCCCGGTCTCGGACCATGCCTTGAGGAAGTTCAGGTAGTATGATATAAAGAAATTTGGTCATATTCAGACCTCCATTATAGACAGTATTATAAACAATACTGTTAGAAATAGTGTAGACCAGTACCGTCAAGTGCTAGTGTAGACCAGTACTGTAAGAGCTAGTGTAGGCCAGTACTACCAAGAGCTAGTGTAGCAGAATACTGTCAGAGCTAGTGTAGACTAATATTGTCAAGAAATAGTGTAGACTAATATTGTTAAGAGCTAATGTAGACCAATGCTGTCAATGGCTAGCGAAGATCAATTTTGTCAAAAGCTAGTGTAGACCATTACTGTGAAGAGCTATTGTAGACCAAAACTTTAAAGAACTAGTGTAGACCAACACTGTAAAGAGCTAGTGTAGACCAATACTGTAAAGAGCTAGTGTAGACCAATACTGTAAAGAGCTAGTGTAGATCAACACTGTAAAGAGCTAGTGTAGACCAATACTGTAAAGAGCTAGTGTAGATCAACACTGTAAAGAGCTAGTGTAGACCAATACTGTAAAGAGCTAGTGTAGACCAATACTGTAAAGAGCTAGTGTAGACCAATACTGTAAAGAGCTAGTGTAGACCAATACTGTAAAGAGCTAGTGTAGACCAATACTGTAAAGAGCTAGTGTAGATCAACACTGTAAAGAGCTAGTGTAGACCAACACTGTAAAGAGCTAGTGTAGACCAATACTGTAAAGAGCTAGTGTAGACCAATACTGTAAAGAGCTAGTGTAGATCAATCACTGTAAAGAGCTAGTGTAGAGCAACTACTGTAAAGAGCTAGTGTAGACCAATACTGTCACAAATAGTGTAAACCAACACAGTGTATAAAAACACTGTCAGATTTTTCGAAGAACATGAAATCTGTCAGCATCTCAGCGCTTCCCTCCGCTGTCACGGATGTTAACCCACCAATCAGCGTCTCAATAAAGAACTTTATTGGTGTAGTCTTACTTTATTGCATATAAAAGAAGGTTGTGGCAGGATGGTATAAAATCTTGGAGGTTGTAACATGATGTTATGTTCTGCTGGAACATTATCTTAATGATAGGATGATTGTATATGGGGAGGGTACCCATTCTGTGTACCAGGGGCACCCACTCTGTATACCGGGGGTACCCACTCTGTATTCTGGGGATACCCTCTCTGTATACCTTGGGTAACCACTCAGTATACCGTGGGTAACAACTCTGTATACCGTGGGTATCCACTCTGTATACCATGGGTATCCACTCAGTACACCGGGGGTACCAACTCTGTATTCTGGGGATACCCTCTATGTATACCTTGGGTATCCACTCTGTATACCGTGGGTAACCACTCAGTATACCGTGGGTACCCACTCTGTATACTGTGGGTAACCACAGTGTATAACATTGGATCACTGATGCACGAGTGTTATCATTGTCTGCTGGATCACTGATACACCAGTGTTATCATTGCCTGCTGGATCACTGATACACCAGTGTTATCATTGCCTGCTGGATCACTGATACACCAGTGTTATCATTGTCTGCTGGATCACTGATACACCAGTGTTATCATTGCCTGCTGGATCACTGATACACCAGTGTTATCATGCCTGCTGGATCACTGATACACCAGTGTTATCATTGCCTGCTGGATCAACTGATACACCAGTGTTATCATTGCCTGCTGGATCACTGATACACCATTTTATCATGCCTGCTGGATCACTGATACACCAGTGTTATCATTGCCTGCTGGATCACTGATACACCAGTGTTATCATTGCCTGCTGGATCACTGATACACCAGTGTTATCATTGCCTGCTGGATCACTGATACACCAGTGTTATCATTGCCTGCTGGATCACTGATACACCAGTGTTATCATTGCCTGCTGGATCACTGATACACCAGTGTTATCATTGCCTGCTGGATCACTGATACACCAGTGTTATCATTGCCTGCTGGATCACTGATACACCAGTGTTATCATTGCCTGCTGGATCACTGATACACCAGCGTTATCATTACCTGCTGGATCACTGATACACCAGTGTTATCATTGCCTGCTGGATCACTGATGCACCAGTGTTATCATTACCTGCTGGATCACTGATGCACCAGTGTTATCATTACCTGCTGGATCACTGATACACCAGTGTTATCATTGCCTACTGGATCACTGATACACCAGTGTTATCATCGCCTGCTGGATCACTGATGCACCAATGTTATCATTGCCTGCTGGATCACTGATACACCAGTGTTATCATTACCTGTTGGATCAAGACTATCACATTTACTCACCTTATTAGCGTTTATTGATTAGTTTTTATGAGGGTAATTAACTTTTCATGCTCAGGTGAGAGGTAACTGCATTTTAATTATTTCCATGAATTATTTGCTGGACTAATGAGCCGTCAACCAGGAGATAATTTGAGGGTAAAAGTCTGGTGATGAATTATTGAAATCGTATTAGTTTGACGGAGGTGTTAGTGTGTGTGTGTGTGTGTGTGTGTGTGTGTGTGTGTGTGTGTGTGTGTGTGTGTGTGTGTGTGTGTGTGTGTGTGTGTGTGTGTGTGTGTGTATGTGTGTGTGTGTGTGTGAGATACCGGTTGTCAAATGCACCTGACCGTAGACACGTGTGTGTGTGTGTGTGTGTGAGTGTGTTCGCTCCACACTATGGGAGTTGCATGCAACGTTAGTGAATAGCGAGTACAGTGTGCTGAATGAGAATTGCAGCGTGTGAACATTCATTTAAATTGCGTCATGCGAGCTCTACTACATGTCATGCAGTATATACTGTATTCCAGTGTACATGTGGTGTGAGGGGAAGGGCTAAAGTTGATGGAGGGGGTAAGAGGAGGGATGGGCGAACATGGAAGGGTAAGAGAAGAGAGAGGGTGGTTGCTCATGGGGTGGAGGTGGATGGAAGGAAGGGTAACTTCACCCCAACCAACAGAAATATCCTCTGAAATCCCTCCCACCCAGATGCAGTAACTCAGGACAGTATATTTAGTCTATACATTCTGTGTGCGGAATTAATGTAAGGAATTTGCGGCATGGAAACATTTGAATCTGCATAAGACTAATGTTGTTTTGAGGAGAAGATGGCAGGGGAACAACAGGGAGAAGACTGTAGAGGAAGATATTACAGCAGGCAACTCTCAGGTCCTGGAGATCCCTTGTTCGTGGTTTAAAGAGACGCTGGATCAAAGATTAGAATGTTTAAGAAAACGTCTTTGTCCTGGAACCTTTAAAGTAATCAGCGTTCCAGGACAGAAACTCTTTCTTATAAACATGTCCTAGTGTTTGTTTACGTTATCTTTCGAACCTTTTGCCGGTATCAAGTACCAAGGTTAATACCACACCTAGCTCATCTCCACTCTGGAAATGAGTGTAAATGAAGGAATTAACTTTGGGAATTCCTAGAATATATATATATATATATATATATATATATATATATATATATATATATATATATATATATATATATATATATATATATATATATATATATATATATATTATATATATATATATACATATATTTGCAAAACAACCACTCTGAAAGAATAGAGAAATTCCAAGCGCTTTTGTGACTATCACATTATCAAGGAACTAATTTCTCTATTCTTTCAGAGTGGTTGTTTTGCATATTCTGAAGTCACCTGTTTACTGTGATCTTATTGCATTATATATATATTATATATATATATATATATATATATATATTTTATATATATATATATATATATATATATATATATATATATATATATATACATACATATATATATATATATATATATATATATATATATATATATATATATATATATTATATATATATGTTATATATATATATATATATATATATATATATTATATATATATTTTATATATATATTTTATATATGTATGTATACATAGGGAAGTACAACCTCTATAGTTGGAATGGGGACCCCTCATCCTCAGAGAAGACAATAAACGTACCTCAGGGAAAACTCAAGGTTCTCCTCGGAGCTGTTTGAATATTTTCCTCTCCTACCATCCCCTATATATTATATTCTATGTGAACATTTATTAATACATTTGCAGAAAAACACAATCATGAATACAATGGTACAATGTATTAAAGATCATGAATTTCCTCCAGCTCCTCCGAAGCCGGACGCGAGCCAAGTATGCAGCAAGCATTTTCCCTCTGGATGGCCACGCTGAGATGCTGGAACATGAAAGTGGCTGCTCTTGGGTCCCTGGTGGTGTCGATGAGTCTGGAACCCAATTCTTTAAGGGAAGGTGTGGCATTTTTTCCCCATGATTCCAAGGTCTCTGATCCCACTGGGACAAATTGATACTGTTGGCTTATGTTCCTGTACTTGCTGATATTTTACTCCTCCTTATGGTCAGCAGCTCCTCCCTGTCGCCCCACACTGTGATGGATGTAGGCGTCAGCCAGTGTGGACACACAGGTATAGTCCCATGCTAAGAGCTTGCCATTCTTCCAAAGATAGATGGTGATCCCGTCGGGGCGGTTTGCCGGGTTGTGGGTATTGTTGGCTGCTAGTGATCGGGGCTCCCTCTCGGTTGGCATCCAGCTGTGGCAAGGGTTCTCTTTATGATGTCGTTGACCTCACTGTGTCTTGCATGCCAGTCCTTGCTTTTGGAACAGTTAAGACCATGTAGACCGTATTGGTCTGCTTGCGCTTCGCCTCAAATACACATATATTCTGTGTGAATTGGGGCAGCAAGGCGCAGAGCCACTGCAATACAGAGTGTCTTAGGGTCGAGTCGCGTTCCGATTGCCGATATGGGAACTGTTTGGAGGAAGTCCCCGGAGTGATGTGCGCTCACAGCCTGGAGACGGGCAGTCTCCTTATCTGATGTTGCAGCCCTGAGCATGTTGGCAAGCACCTTTTCAGTGATCGGGCCATCCCAGCTTGACTGTTTGTGAGCCAGTGTTGCACTAGGGTTTGGTGCTGGAGCAGCAAGAGTCTCCCATTCAGTGATGGCACTGGCATAGCTAGGGTCCTGTATTCCTGCTGAGTCACTGAGGTTATCAGGAAGAATTTGCCTTATCAACTCGTTTGATGCTATGGAAGAGGATAGGAAAGCTGGTAGAGCAATGTGGGAGGATCTGCGTACTCCTAGATCCCCAAGCCTGACCGGAAGTGAGGCTTGCAACCACTGTCCATCTTCAAGGGAAAGATTCAATACACTCTCTAGCATGGTCTTTAGGAGAGAGTCATATTCCTTGAGTTTTGGACTGCTGAAGGCTGGGGAGCATCTCAGAAAGTAGGTAAGCTTTGGGATTGACAGGCACCTGGTGAGTAGGTAGAAGGCATCGTGTGTGTCAATGTCTTTCATCCTGCTTTCCATTGTCCGGAGGTCTGAGACTTTTTTTTCTAGGATCAAATCGATGGCATTGGACCCAAGAGGAGCACCAAGGAGAGTGCTATTGGCATATATTTTATATATATATATATATATATATATATATATATATATATATATATAATATATATATATATATATATATATATATATATATATATATATGTCGTGCCGAATAGGCAGAACTTGCGATCTTGGCTTAAATAGCAACGCTCATCTTGCCATATATGGCAAGTGAAAATTTGTGTATGCAATAATTTTTGCCAAAATCATTCTGAACCTAACGAAAAAAAATATATTTCACTGTGTTTGTTTAGTATTAAATTACTGTAAACAAATCTAAAATATATTTAGTTGGGTTAGGCTAAAATAAATTGTTGTTGTTATAAAAAGGTTAGGTAAGTTTTCTAAGTTTTTTTGACCCAAAATTTAATTTTTTTTACTTTAACTTTGAAAGTAAAAGGCCCAAAGTGAAACTAATGTACTTTATTGTGAAAAGTTTCGCTCTCCGGGAGTTTATAAAGCCATTCTAAGGTTTGAAAAAGCCCCGGAGAGCGAAGTTGCCACAAAAACTGTCACATTGTTGCACTTGTTCCTTTTTACTTTACATATTGTCGGTAATTCTACCAACTTTTTACTTACATTAAAACATTAATGAAAAAAATAATTTTTAAAATGTAAAGAGAAAAATTTGAGGGATTAAATTTTTAAATGATTCTTGCAAAAGGGACAGTTTTACTTATTGGGCACGACAATATATATAAATAATAATATATATTATATAATATAATATATATATATTTATATATTATTATATATTTTTAAAAATATATTTAATATATTTATATTGAAAAACAACCACTGGAAAGAGTAGTAAAAATTCCCCAAGCCTTTCGGATCTCCATTGAAAAGGGAAAATATGAAAGTAATAATCAAAGGCTTAGACCCACCTCACAGTAAACCCCCCCACAAAAAAGAAACCCCTGACGCGCGACAATACCGGACTCAAAGAAATGGGGAAAACATCGAGGTCGTGGTCCAACTAACAGGTCTCCGCAACCACCAAAAAAAATATTCACCCAAGAAAAAAAGGTTTATTATTTGGTCCAATGATTTTTAAAAACTCGAACCAAATTTTATTAATTAAAAGAACTAATTTTCAAACCAAAGGAAATAATTTATTTTAAAAAACGTTTTTATAAACAAGATTCAATTATTTTTTCTGTCAACCAGGGATTTGCTTGTACAATTTTCTCAATTTTTTGAAATAAATTTGGAGGGTTAAAGTCTCTCACTAATAAATAGGGCATTGGATTTGTCCTTTTTAATGCTAATTTTTATGTTTTTTTAAATCAAAGTTCAACTTTTCCCGTCTTTTACAAAAAGGGAAACCAACCTTTTTAAAAACTAAAAATATAAAAGTTAAGACAATGTGCAACATCTGGATATCTTTATTGAGACTTTGCCATCAGTGGCTTTATAAATACGATTCTGGAATAATAGGAAGACATTTAGAACTTATACAAAAAGATAGGTAATCAGTCCCCCCGGGCCTGGAGTTATGTTTACAGCATCGTGGTGGAGGAGAGTCTGGGCAAAGGCAAGAAGACGGCGTTTTTATAGGCGAGTGGATGGGCGGGGAGCGACGAGGGCATCACTGGGACGGGATTCCCCCCTGGGAAAAGGTCCTTCCAAAAAGATGGGTTAGTTGCAGCACCGGGAAGAAGGTTTGTAGATGTCCTCTGAAACCAAATTCCCTGATTTTCAGTTCTGCAAGTTTGTGCAAGAAAAGGTATAAAAAACCCACAAAATGAAAGTTAAGACACGGAAAATTGGTATCTTTATTGTAACGTTTCGCCATCCAGTGTTTTTCAATACAGATTCTAGGACATTAAAGTTGAAGTGAAGAATGGGCCTTTTAATATGCGGGGATGGGGGCGTGGTTGCTTTGGGGGGGGGGTCCTTCTCAAACCCAGCCTTTCTAACTAGTGGCCCATTCTGTCACTTCAATTCTATTGTTTCAGAAAGGGAAACAATCCCTTTCTCCAGACTGGGGATGACCACCTAAAAATTTTAAAGGGGTGAGGGGACTTTTAAAATCGTTTTAAAGTTCTTTGCTTTATCAACCTTTCTGACTCGACGAAAAGCCCTGTGTAAGCAAAACGTTCGAAATAAAGTCCCTAACTTCATATGTGTCTTACCAACAATCGTGGATTTATCCATTTTAATTTTCATTCGTCAACACTGCAACAAAAGGGGTATCTGGTACAGACCATTTCGAAAAACCTTACTAGTAGAACGGTGGGTTTTGGGAAAAAGGGACCTGCCCTCCAAAGCAACCTACGTTCACCCCCAAAAATAAAGGCCCCTTTCGTCACTCAACTTCATATTTTTCAGACAACGGAAACAATGCTCTTCTCCAACTGGGGACGACCACCTAAAAACTTTTAAGGGTGATGGCTGATTACATCGTTTCAAATTTTTGCTTCATCAACCTTTCTGACTCGATAAAGAACCCTACTTGTAGGCGAAACGTTTCGAAAAAAATACCTAACTGTTGCATTGTGTTTTCCTAACAACTCTTGGGTTCTTTATTGGGGAAACGTTTCGCCACACGGGGTTTCACGTCCATAAAAAAGGGAAATCTTGAAAAAAGGAGGGATGGGTAATCAGTCCCTAACCTTGAGGATGTGGTCAGCCATAATCTTGATGGTGCCACAGCCCAAAGGGTTGGGGACTGATTACTCATTCTCCCCCTTTCTTCAAGATTCTCCTTGTATGGCTGATAAAGCCCTGTGTGGCGAAACGTTTCCTCAAAAAGATCCCCAAAGATTTGCACAGTGTCTAATTTTTTCAACATGTCGGTTCTTGAACCATTCACTACAAAACTACCTTACCTAAAGCTCCCAAGAAAAACCCCCCTACACAATGACCCCATCAAACCAGCCCCTCCCACTCATATTTGTCCTCTCTTCTTAAAGCCCCCAAGGTCCTAGCCTTACACCCCACGGGGAAGACTTTTCCACGCATCTACAACTCGTTAGAAACCAGCACTTACCTATTCCTTTCCAAATCTAAATTTTCCAATTTAAATCCATTATTTTGGTTTTACCTGGTTCGACCCCCTCGTACTTTATTAATATCTCCTTTTTTATCCCGTCATCTACTTAAACCTCAATGATATCCCCCCATTCTACCCTAATTGTGTCTATTCAACTGTCGGTTCTCTGAACCTTATCTACATCCTGAAACCTGCAACTTTTTTGGGATCTTAATACTTGGGGAATTCTTCATTTGTAATAAATTTGGTAGAATTACCGAAAATATGAAAAGAAAAAGGACACAATGCAACTAATGGGGGGACATTTATTTGGCAACTTTCGCTTCCGGAGTTTTATAAGCCATTACAAACAATACATGGACACAGAGGGAAAAAGCTCAGATGGGTGATACTAGTGAGGTACCTTTCCCCGATGATACTAGTGGTAGTGAGTAGTAGTAGATTTGGGTAGTGACAAAACAATTAATTCGTAAAGGGAAAGGTATAAAACTATTACGGGTAACATAAAAAAAAACATAAAAAATGGTTACAAACCGACAGGTTGTTAGGTAAGACACATAGAAACATTTAACAATTTTATCCGAAACGTTTCCCTACACATGGGTTTCTTATCGATACGAAAGTGGCGGGAAACAGTAAATGTAAACGAGTAATCTCCATCCCCCTTAAATCGTAGAATTTGAGGTTGTCAGTCCTGGGCCTGGAGAAGTTCAGTTCCATTCGGAACATCTGAAGATCAAGGACAGTGGGGAGATTAAATCTGTCGGAAGGAGAGGTGAGGGAGTAGTAGTAGTAGAGTATAGTAATAGTAGTGTGAGAGTTCCCCTCCATACAGTTACTAAACTATACTCCCACTACTCCCCGCACCCTCCCCTTTTCCGACAGTATTTAAGTCTCCGCCTGTCGTTGTTTCAGTATTCCGACTATGGAACTAAAACCTCCAGGCCGAGGACTGACAACCCAAAATTCTACGACTTAAGGGTGATGGATGTTTAAATCGCTTACATCTCACTGTTCGCCTACTTTCTGTATTGACTGAAAAAGCCTACTGTGTGGGCAAAACTTTTCGGAATAAATTGCTAACTGTTGCATAGTGTCTTTACCTAAAAAACAAAAAATGGGTTTGGACAAATAAAATGGAAGGGGGGGGTTTGTTTCAGTGTTCACTCTTTGCTTTGGAGTATAACAGGGGGAGCATGTGATGGCAGGGTTTACTGTTTTCAGGGGATTCTTGCTAAGACTTCGGAGATGGTGAAGCTGCCCTTGTTTTGTTTAATTGTATTCGAAACAGCGTCATTTGATTTAAGGCACTTGCTGTGCGGAAAATTTGTTTTTTTTATCACTATTGGGCGTCTCGAATTCATAAGATATTGGGGGAATTTCGGTGTTGTACACAGGCGTTTTTTTAGTTGTCGTTCCTACATGGTATATGTGTTTCATTAGGGGGGTATCGAGGTTTCTTGCGTTTTACCTACGTGACTTGTCACACCCCCACAGGGGTTTGTGTAAACTCCCCGATTGACTGGTTCGTGGTGCTTGGTTTTTTCCCCGGTTAATCCTTTAGAAGTGGTAGAAACGATGGGGACTCTGGTGTTAGCTTGGAAAATACTTTTGAGACGTTTTGGCAACCTGGTGTTGGGGAAAATTTTTAACTTTTTGGGAGCGGGGTTTATGCGTGGAGAAATTGATGATCTGAAAAAGCCTTTTCTTTGGGCACGACCTACTTCCACATTGAACAAATGTGAACCACCTCCCCCCTGCTGCCCCCCACCCGTTCGGGTTTTTAAGCTGCTTTTCCCCTCAATAGTATTCTATTCAAGATTGTGGGCTGCCCATCGATCAAGGCTGAGGGCTGATTACCTCATTCTCTTCCTGTTATTCAGTTTCTCCTTTTGTGTGTTTGGGTTTTTAGGTAAACACATAGCAACAGTAGGTTCTTTATTATGAAACGTTTTCGCCTACACAGTAGGGGGTTCTTCAGTAAGTACAGAAAAAATTTTTAGTGATATTGAAAGTGTAGTTGATAGTGTGAAACAAATTGTTTCACACTATGAAACATGCCTTCTCCAAAAACTTTGGGGGGACTGACCACCTAAAAAATTTAAGGGTTTTGGACTGATTTTCACGTCTTAAATATCTTCTGCTTTATAACTTTTCTGTACTTTACTGAAGAAACCCCACTGTGTAGGCGAAACTTTCATAAAAAAAGATACCTAACTGTTGCTATTTCTTACCTAACAACCTGTCGGGATTTTAACCATTTTAATGTTTCTCCCCTTTTATGGGCTGATGAAAACACTGTATGGCGAAACGTTTTCCCCAAAAAAAGATCCCAAGATTGCACTTGCTAATTAACCCTAGCAACTTTTATTTCATAGTCCCTTTTAGCTTTTTTATCCCCTTTTTAATGTCCCCTATTCAAAAATACTGCATAAGATGACCCTCACCCCTTTTGATCGCCTATAAATGCTTTTCTTATTGCCCTAGTAGAAATATTTCAGCTCATTATTCATCCATTTTGGGTCATTTCTCTTTGATCTAATTTCTTTATATGGGATAAACGTTCTTTGAGCAGCATGAAAATGTTCTTTGAGCAGCATTAACAAGAGAGGGTCTAAAACTGATTCCTAGTGGAACGCCACTAGTGACTTCCCCATTCTCGATTTCACTTCCATTAAATGGTAAACTCTCAGTTTTATTTGAAGCCATGCCTCAATCCATGCTAGAAACTTTACCTCCTATACCATGAGCTGCCACTTTTTTCAAGAGTCTCCTGTGAGGTACTCTATCGAAGGACTTTACTAAAATTCCAAATAAACATATTCTATTCTTATCACTGCCACTGCCTCCAAATGTTCTAATGAAGAAACGTCAGCAAGATTGTCAGGCCGGAACGACCTCTCGTGGATCCATGCTGAGATTCCATTTATCAAGTTATGCTCAAGGTGACTTCCAATTAATGTACACTACAATTGACTCTATAAACTTGCCCACTATAGATGTCAGTCTTATTGGACGGTAATTTGAAGAGGCACGGAACTTATCCCCTGATTTGAACTTAGAACCACACTTAGCCATCTTCCAAAACCTGGCACAACACTTGGTAAGGATGGTCGCATTAAACACACTCGGTTAATGGCTGACTAAGCTCATCTTGCATTCCCTAAGCACCCCGGAAACAAAACTCATCGGGTCCCCAGGGACTCACTTTTGCTTCCCTTTGTCTATCTGTTAATAACCATGGTCCCTCGTGACAGTAATATTGTAGTTGAATCATTCAGGAAAATAAATAATTGTTATTTACTGGAATCTCATTTACATCTTCCTGTGTAAAACTGACAAAAATAGTCATTAAATAAGGAACACATTTCCAGTTCGTTATCCGTCAGCTGTCCATTCCCAATTTTCAGAGGTCCTACTTTTTCCTTCACCTTCGTCCTATACACTTGAAAGAACCCCTTTGGATTAGTCTTTGATTCACTAGCAACTCCAATTTCATAGTCACGTTTAGCCTTTCTAATCCCATTTTTTACTTCTCTTTTAAGCTGAACATATTGGTCAGTAAGGTTAACCTCTCCTCTTCTGATGCGCTGATGTGTACGAATGGTATACAATACCGACAAGATGAGATTAAGACACATGTGCAACATCTGGGTATCTTTATTGTAGACGTTTCGCCATCCAGTGGCTTTATCAATACAAATTCTAGGACATAACTTGAAGACAGTAGAACTATGTACAGAAGATGAGGTAATCAGTCCCTGTTGTTAGGTAAGACACATATGCAACAGTTAGACAACTTTATTCCGAAACGTTTCGCCTACACAGTAGGCTTCTTCAGTCGAATACAGAAAGTAGGCAGGAACAGTAGAGATGTGAAGACGATGTAATAGTCTATCACCCTTAAAAGTCGTAGAATTGAGGATTGTCAAGTCCCTCGGCTGGAGAGAGAATTTTCAGTTTCCATAGTCAGGAAATATCTGAAGATCAAGGACAGTGCGGAGATTAAAAATACTCGTCGGAAGGAGAGGTGCAGGGTTGTAGTAGTAGTAGTGTAGTGTAGTATAGTGAGACGGCCACTGAGAGGTCATGTCCCTCTCAGATCCAACACTTTCTCACTTGAAAAAGCTTGTCCAAGGTGTTTTCTGTACCAAGATGTCACGTGTTGCAGTGTCTGACAGATGAACATCAAAATGGTATACAATACCGACAGGTTGTTAGGAAGGGGACACATTATGCAACAGTTAGACACTTTATTACGAAAACGTTTCGCCTAAACAGTAGGCCCCTTCTTCCGTCGTATACAGAAAGTAGCAGGAACAGTAGAGATGTGAAGGACGATGTAATCAGTCCAATCACCCTTAAAGTCGTAGAATTTGAGGTTGTCAGTCCTCCCCCACCGCCTGGAGAAGTTCAGTTCCATAGTCAGGACCTATTGTAAGAGCAAGCGACAGTGCGGAGATTAAATACTTCGGAAGGAGAGGTGCAGGGTTGTAGTAGTAGTCGTAGTAGTAGTAGTGAGAGGCCACTGAGAGGTATGGTTCCCTCTCAGATCCAACACTTCTCACTTGAAGGATTGAGACCTTATGCAGCTATGGAAATCTTTATTCAGGAAAACGTTCTCTCGCAACACAGTGGGCTTCATCGTCCAATACAAAGAGGAAGGGCGTAAGGAAGAGAGGAGAATGAGGTAATCAGTTACCTCAGCCTGGAGTCGATGTGTTCAGCCATCTATCATTGTAGAATGCCCTACGCATAGGGCCGTAGACATTCTACAAGATGATGGGACTGAAACACATTCGACTCCAGGCTGAGGACTGTTACCTCATTCTCCGGCCTCTCCTTACGCCCTTCCTCTTTTGTATTGCGATGATGAAAGCCACTGTGTGGCGAAACGTTTCATGAATAAACGGATTTTCCATATGCTGCATAAAGTGTCTCATTCTTCAACTGTCGGTTTTTCAAAACATATCACACTTCTCACTTGAAAAGCTTGTTCAAGGTGTTTTCTGTACCAAGATGTCACGTGTTGCAGTGTCTGACAAGATGAACATCAAAATGGTATACAATACCGACAGGTTGTTAGTGTAAGACACCATATGCAAACAGTTAGACAACTTTATTCCGAAACGTTTCGCCTACCAGTAGGCTTCTTCAGTCGAATACAGAAAAAGTAGGTAGGAACAGTAGAGATGTTGAAGACGATGTTAATCAGTCATCACCCTTAAAGTCGTAGAATTTGAGGTTGTCATAGTCCCTCGGCTGGAGAAAGTTCAGTTCCATGTCAGGAACTATCTGAAGATCAAGCGACTGTGCGGAGACTTAAATACTGTCGGAAGGAGAGGTGCAGGGTTGTAGTAGTAGTAATGTTATAGTAGTAGTGAGAGGCCACTGACAGTGTCATGTCCCTCTCAGATCCAACACTTCTCACTTGAAAGTTGTCAAGGTGTTTTCTGTACCAGATGTACGTGTTGCAGTGTCTGACAAGATGAACATCAAAATGGTATACAATACGACAGGTTGTTAGGTAAGACCACATATGCAACAGTAGACAAACTTTATCCGAAACGTTTCGCCTACACAGTAGGCTTCTTCAGTCGAATACAGAAGTAGGCAGTAAAACAGTAGAGGATGTGAAGACGATGTAATCAGTCCATCACCCTTAAAGTCGTAGTGAATTTGAGGTTGTCAGTCCCTCGGCCTGGAGAAAGTTCTTTTCCATAAGTCATGAACTATCTGAAGATCAAGCGACAGTGCGGGAGACTTTAAATCTGTCGGAAGGTGAGAGTGCAGAGGTGTAGTAGTAGTAGTAGTAGTAGTAGTGGAGAGGCCACTGAGAGGTCATGCCCTCTCAGATCCAACACTTCTCACTTGAAAAGCTTGTCCCAGTGTTTGTCTGTACAAGATGTCACGTGTGCAGTGTCTGACAAGATGAACATTCAAAATGGTATACAAATACCGACAGGTTGTTTAGGTAAGCACAATATGCAACAGTTAGACAACTTTATTCGAAACGTTTCGCCTACACAGTAGGCTTCTTCAGTCGAATACAGAAATAGGAGGAAACAGTAGAGATGTGAAGACGAAGTAATCAGTCCATCACCCTTATGTCGTAGAAATTTGAGGTGGTTTGTCAGTCCCTCGGCCTGGAGAAGTCAGTTCCATTTTGATGTTAATCTTGTCAGACACTCTGTTAGGCTAAGACCACATATGCAACAGTAGACAACTTTATCGAAACGTTTCGCCTACACAGTAGCTTCTTCAGTTCGGAATACAGAAAGTAGGCAGGAACAGTAGAGATGGTGAAGGACGATGTATCAGTCCATCACCCTTAAAGTCGAGAATTTTGAGGTTGTCAGTCCCTCAGGCTGGAGAAAGTTCAGTTCCATAGTCAGGAACTATCTGAAGATCAAGCGACAGTGCGGGAGACTTTAATACTGTCGGAAGGAGAGGTGCAGGGTATAGGTGTAGTAGTAGTAGTAGTAATAGTGTAGTGAGAGGCAAATGAGAGGTCATGTCCCTCTCAGATCCAAACCCTTCTAACTTGAAAGCTTGTTCAATGGTGTTTTCTGTACCAAGATGAACGTGTTGCAGTGTCTGACAAGATGAACATCAAAATGGTATACAATACGACAGGTTTGTTGGGTAAGACACATATGCAACAGTTAGACAACTTTATTCCGAAACGTTTTCGCCTAACCAGTAGGCTCTCTCAGTCGATACAGAAAGTAGGCAGGAACAGTAGAGATGTGAGACGATGTAATCAGTCCATCACCCTTAAGTGTAGAATTTGAGGTTGTCAGTCCCTCGGCCTGGAGAAGTTCAGTTCCATAGTCAGGAACTATCTGAAGATCAAGCGACAGTGCGGAGACTTAAATACTGTCGGAAGGAGAGGTGCAGGGTAGTAGTAGTAGTTAGTGTAGTAATGTAGTAGTGAGAGGCAACTGAGAGGTCATGTCCCTCTCAGATCCAACCCTTCTCGCTTGAAAAAGCTTGTCAAGGTGTTTTCTGTCACCAAGATGCCACGTGTTGCAATGTCTGACAAGATGAACATCAAAATGGTATACAATACCTCGACAGTTGTTAGTGTAAGACACATATGAACAGTTAGACAACTTATTCCGAACGTTTCGCCTACCACAGGTAGGCTATCTTCAGTCGAATACAAGAAGTAGGGCAGGTAACAGTAAGATGTGAAGACGTTGTAATCAGTCCATCACCCTTAAAGTCGTAGAATTTGGAGGTTGTCTGTCTCGGCCTGGAGAAGTTCAGTTCCATAGTCAGGAACTATCGAAACGATCAGCTCGACAGTGCTGGGAGACTTAAATACTGTCGGAAGGAGAGGTGCAGAGTAGTAGGTTTTAAAAAGGTTTTAGTAGGTAGTAGTATTGTAGTAGTGAGATGGCAACTTGAGAGGTCATGTCCCTCTCAGATTCAAACCCTTCTCACTTGAAAAGCTTGTTCAAGGTGTTTTCTGTACCAAAGATGCCACGTGTTGCAGTGTTGACAAGGATGGACAACATCAAAATGGTAAACATACCGACAGGTTGTTATGTAAGACACATATGCAAACAGTTAGGACAACTTTATTTCGAAACGTTTCGCCTACACAGTAGGCATCTTCAGTCATGTATAAGAAAGTAGGCAGGAACAGTAGAGATGTGAAGACGATGTAATCAGTCCATCACCCTTAAAGTCGTAGAATTTGAGGTTGTCAGTCCCTCGGCCTGGGAGAAGATTCAGTTCATAGTCAGGAACTATCTGAAGATCAAGGCGACAGTGCGGAGGACTTAAATACTGTCGGAAGGAGAGGGGGGGGGGGGGGGGGGGGGGGTGGGGGGGGGGGGGGGCGGGAGGGGGGGGTGGATGCAGGGTGTAGTAGTAGTCAAACCCAAAAAACCAAAAAAAAAAAACCACACATAGTAGTAGTAATAGTAGTAGTGAGGAAGGCAAACTGAGAGGTCATGTCCCTCTCAGATACAACCTTCTCACTTGAAAAGCTTGTTCAAGTGTTTCTGACCAAGATGGCCACGTGTTGCAGTGTCTGACAAGATGACATCAAAATGGTATACAATACCGACAGGTTGTTAGGTAAGACACATATGCAACAGTTAGGACAACTTTATTCCGAAACGTTTTCGCCTACACAGTAGGCTTCTTCAGTCGAATACAGAAAGTAGCAGGAACAGTAGAGATGTGAAGGACGATGTAATCAGTCCATCACCATTAAGATCGTATAATTTGAGGTTGTCGTCCCTCGGCTGGAGAAAGTTCAGTTCCATAGTCAGGAAACTATCTGAAGGATCAAGCGGACAGTGCCGGAGACTTAAATACTGTCGGAAGGAGAGGTGGCAGGGTAGTAGTAGTAGTAGTAGTAGTAATAGTAGTAGTGAGAGGAATGAGGGTCATTCGCTGTCCCTCTCAGATCCAACCCTTTCACTTGAAAAGTTGTTTTCTAGGTGTTTTCTGTACCAAGATGCCACGTGTTGCAGTTGTCTGACAGATGAACATCAAAATGGTATACATACCGACAGGTTGTTAGGTAAAGACACATATGCAACAGTTAGACAAACTTTAATTCCGAAACGTTTCGCCTACACAGTAGGCTTCTTCAGTCGAATACAGAAAGTAGGCGGAACAGTAGAGATGTGAAAGACGATTAATCAGTCCAATCACCTTAAAGTCGTAGAATTTGAGGTTGTCAGTCCTCGGCTGGAGAAGTTCTACGACTTTTAAGGTGATGGGACCTGAATACATCGTCTTCACATCTCTACTGTCCCTGCATACTTTCTGTATCTCGACTGAAGAAGCCTACTGTGTAGGCGAAACGTTTCGGAATAAAGTTGTCGAACTGTTGCATATGTGTATTACTAACAACCTTGTCGGTAATTGTATACCATTTTGATGTTCATCTTGTCAGACACTGCAACACGTGGCATCTTGGTACAGAAAACACCTTGAAACAAGCTTTTCAGTGGAGGGTTGGATTGAGAGGGACTGACCTCTCAGTGCTCTCATACTACCTATTACTACTACTACTAACTACATGCCTGCACCTCTCCTTCCGACAGTATTTAAGTCTCCGCACTGTCGCTTGATCTTCAGATAGTTCCTGGACTATGGAACTGAACTTCTCAGGCCGGAGGGGACTGACAACTTCAATTCTACGACTTTAAGGTGATGGATGATTAATCGTCTTCACCATCCTTCTACTGTTCCTGCCTACTTTCTGTATTCGGACTGAAGGAAGCCTACTGTGTAGGCGAAACGTTTTCGGAATAAAGTGTCTAAACTGTTGCATATGTGTCTTACCTAACAACCCCCCCCCCCATGTCGGTATTGTTACCATTTTTGATGTTCATCTTGTCAGACACGCAACACGTGGCATCTTGGTACAGAAAACCACTTGAAACAAGCTTTTCAAGTGAAGAAGGGTTGGATCTGAGAGGGACATTGACCTCTCAGTTGCCTCTCACTACTACTATTACTACTTACTACTACTTACTTACTACCCTGCACCTTTCTCTTCCGACAGTATTTAAGTCTCCGCACTGTCGCATTGATCTTCAGATAGTTCCTGACTTTTGGAACTGAAACTTCTCCAGGCCGAGGACTGACAACCTCAAATTCTACGACCCTTAAGGGTGATGGACTGATTACATCGTCTTCACATCTCCTACTGTATTCCTGCCTACTTTCTGTATTCGACTGAAGAAGCCTACTGTGTAGGCGGAAACGTTTCGGGAATAAAAGTTGTCTAAACTGTTTGCATATGTGTCTTACCTAACAAACTGTGGTATTGTATACCATTTGATGTTCATCTTAGAGACAGGACACTGCAACACGTGGCATTCTTGGTACAGAAAAACACCTTGAGAACAAGCTTTTCAAGTGAGAAGGGTTGGATCTGAGAGGGACATGACCTCTCAGTTGCCTCTCACTACTACTATTACTACTACTACTACTACTACTTTACCCTGCACCTCTCCTTCCGAAGATATTTAAGTCTCCGCACTGTCGCTTGATCTTCAGATAGTTCCTGACTATGGAACTGAACTTCTCCAGGCCGAGGGGATGACAACCTCAAATTCTACGACTTTAAGGGTGTTGGACTGATTACATCGTCTTCACATATCTACTGTCCTGCCCTACTGTCGTATTCGTCTTGAGAAGCCTTACGTGTAGGCGAAACGTTCGGAATAAAGTAGGACTAATGTTGCATATGTGTCTTACTAACAAACCGGTCGGTATGTTATAACCATTTTGATGTTCATCTTGTCGGACACTCGCAACACGTGGGATCTTGGTTACAGGAAAACACCTTGAACACATGCTTTTTTCAAGTGAGAATGGTTGGGATCTGTGAGGGACATGGACCCTCTCAGTTGCCTCTCACTACTACTATTACTAAAAAAAAACTATACTACTGACTAATACTACCCTGCACCTCTCCTTCGACAGTATTTAAGTCTCCGCCCACTGTCGCTTGATCTTCATAATAGTTCTGACTATGGAACTGAACTTCTCCAGGCCGAGGGACTGACAACCTCAAATTCTACGACTTTAAGGGTGATGGGACTGATTACATCGTCTTCACAATCTTCTACTGTCTGCTACTTTCTGTATTGACTGAAGAAAAGCCTACTGTGTAGGCAAACGTTTCGGAATAAATGTTGTCTATCTGTTGCATATGTGTCTTACCTAACAACCTGTCGGTATTGTACACCATTTTGATGTTCATCTTGTCAGACTACTGCAACACGTGGCATTCTTGGGTACAGAATACAACCTGAAAAGCTTTTCAAGTGAGAAGGGTTGGATTGAGAGGGACATGACTCTCAGAGCCTCTCACTACTACTATTATACTATACTACTACTACTTACCCTGCACCTATCTATTTCCCCGCCCCAGTATTTAGTCTCCCACTGTCGCTTGACCTTCAGATAGTTCCTGACTATGGAACTGAATTCTCCAGGCCGAGGGACTGAACAACCTCAAATTCTACGACTTTAAGGGTGATGGAACTGATTACACTCGTCTTCACACTCTTACTGTTCCGCCTACTTTCCTGTATTCGACTGAAGAAGCCTACTGTGTAGGCGACGAAACGTTTGGAATAAAGTTGTCTAACTGTTGCATATGTGTCTTACTAACAACCTGACGGTATTGTTATTACCATTTTGAGTTCATCTGTCAGACACTGCAACACGTGACATCTTGGTACAGACAACACCTTGGACAAGCTTTTCAAGTGAGAAAAGTGTTGGATCTGGAGGGGACATGACCTCTCAGTGGCTCTCCATACTACTACTACTATCACTACTACAACCCTGCAACCTTCATCCTTCCGAAAGTATTTAAGTGCTCCGCACTGTCGCTTGATCTCAGTATAGTTCCTGACTATGGAACTGAACTTCTCCAGGCGAGGGACTGACAACCTCAAATTCTACGACTTTTAAGGGTGATGGACTGATTACATCTCCCCTCTTCACATCTCTATGTTCCTGCCATACTTTCTGTATTCGACTGAAGAAGCCTACTGTGTGTGACGAAACGTTCGGAATAAAGTATGTCTAAATGTTGCATATGTGTCTTACCTAACAACCTCGTCGGTATTGTATACCATTTTGATGTTTCATCTTGTCAGACACTGCAACACGTGACATTTGGTACAGAAAACACCTTGGACAAGCTTTTCCAATTGTGAGGAAGTGTTGGATCCTGAGAGGGAAGACATCGACCTCTCAGTTGGCCTTCACTACTACTACTCTACTTCTACTACAAACCCTGCACCTCTTCCTTCCGACAGTATTTAAGTCTACTGCAATGTTCGCTTATCTTCAGATAGTTCATGATGTGGAACTGAAACTTCTCCAGGCCGAGGGAACTGACAACCTCCAAATTCTACGACTTTAAGGGTGGTGGACTGATTAATCGGTCTTCACATCTCTACTGTTCCTGCTACTTTCTGTATTCGACTGAAGAAGCCTACTGTGTAGGCGAAAACGTTTCGGAATTAAAGTTGTCTAAAACTGTTGCATATGTGTCTTACCTAACAAACCTGTCGGTATTGTATACCATTTGATGTTCATCTTGTCAGACACTGCAACACGTGAATCTCTGGTACAGAAAAACACCTTGGACAGCTTTTAAGTGAGATGTGTTTGGGATTGAGAGGGACATGACCTCTCAGTGGCCTCTCACTACTACATACTACTACTACTACTACAAACCCTGCCACCTCTCCTTCCGAAAGTTATTTAAGTCTCCGCACTGTCGCTTGATCTTTCAGATAGTTCCTGACTATGGAACTGGAAAACTTCTCCAGGCCGAGGGACTTGACACCTCAAAATTCTACGACTTTAAGGGTGATGGATGATACAATCGTCTTACATCTCTACTGTTCCTGCCTACTTTCTGTATTCGACTGAAGAAGCCTACTGTGTAGGCGAAACGTTTCGGAATAAAGTTGTCTATATGTTGCATATGTGCATTACCTAAAACTCGTCGGTATTGTATACCTTTTGATGTTCAATATCTTGTCGACACTGCAACACGTTGACATCTTGGTACAGGAAAACACCTTGGACAGCTTTTCAAGTTGAGAAAGTGTGGATCTGAGGAGGGACATGACTCTCAGTGGCCTCTCACTACTACTACTATACTACTACTACAACCATGCACCTCTCCTTCCGACAGTATTTAAGTCCTCCGCACTGTCGCTTGATCTTCAGATAGTTCCTGACTATGGAAAAAACTGAACTTCTCCAGGCGAGGGACTGAACAACATCATCTACGACTTTAAGGGTGATGGATGATTACATCGTCTTCACATCTCTACTGTTCCTGCCTACTTTCTGTATCGACTGAAGAAGCCCACTGTGTAGGCGAAACGTTTCGGAATAAAGTTGTTCTAACTGTTGCATATGCTGTCTTACCTACACCTGTCGGTATTGTATACCATTTTGATGTTCATCCTTGTCAGACACTGCAACACGTGAAATCTTCGGTACAGAAAACACCTTGGAACAAGCTTTTCAAGTGAGAAGTGTTGGATTGAGAGGGACATGACCTCTCTGTGGCCTCTCACTACTATCTACTACTACTACTACTACTACAACCTGCCACCTCTCCTTCCACAGTATTTAAGTCTCGGCACTGTCGCTTGATTTCAGATAGTTCCTGACTATGGAACTGAACTTTCTCCAGGCCGAGGGACTGACAACTCAAATTTCTACGACATTTAAGGGTGATGGACTGAGTACATCGTCTTCACATCTCTACTGTTCCTGCCTACTTTCTTATTCGACTGAAGAAAGAAGCCTACTGTGTAGGCGCAAACGTTTCGGAATATAAAGTTGTCTAACTGTTGCATATGTTGTCTTACCTAACAAACTGTAGGTATTGTTATACATTTTGATGGTAATCAGTCCTCAACCTAGGAGTAAGTGCGAAGAGCACCATAGTCGTGGAGATTCTGAAGCAGAAGAAAGGATCCTCGGCGTTATATAGTAAGTCAGGTTGTTGCAAGACGAGGGCATATTCATGGTAGGCGCGATTCCCCAGTGGAAGTAGGTCTACTTCCACTGGGATCCCGCCCATATACCAGTGAATTATGCTCGTCTGTCCCTACACTGACGTTACTATTATAAGCGCAGGATCTTTCTTCTGCTTCAGAATCTCCACGACTATGGTGCTTTTCGCACCTACTCCTAGGTTGAGGGACTGATTACCTCATCTTCTGTACATAGTTCTACTGTCTTCAAGTTATGTCCTAGAATTTGTATTGATAAAGCCACTGGATGGCGAAACGTCTACAATAAAGATACCCAGATGTGGCACATGTGTCTTAATCTCTTCTGATGCGCCTATAAATTCCCCTTTTCTCCCCTAATAGATGCTTTAACCTACTGTTAATCCATTTGCGATCGTTATTATTAGACCTAATATCTCTCTGGGGAATGTATATATTCTGGGCACGGTGTACATTAGTAAGAAAAAATCATAAAAGCAGATACCTTAATAATCATTAAAGTATGTCATCGTCAATTAAAATCATTAGCTGATAATCCAATCAAGATTAGACAGATGTTCCTAAGTCCCATTATAGTCGGCAGAAACGGAGTGAGAAATCAGGAATTTTTACTGTTTTATCATTGTTATTGCATTTCCAGTTAATGCTAAAGTGATGGACTTGTGATCACTTTGTGACAAGCTCTTCAGTGATCTCCAGATTATCACGAGTGTTTCCTTATTTGACAAGACTAGGTCTAGCAAATTATTACCCCTGGTAGGCTCTGATTACGCACTGCTTCATGAAAACAGTCCTGAACTGTTTCCTAAAGTCACTGGACATCTAGTTACCTGTCAAGAATTCCAGTCAATATGGGATAAAGTAAAGTCCCCTACTATGACTATGTTATTGTGATCTAGAAAGCCCTAACATTTCGTCCCAAAGAAGTCTCCCTCTATCGTGATCCAAGCCTGGAGGTCGGTATATTACACATAGAATTAGTTTTCTTGGACCCTCTCAAACTCTACCCAAACAGATTCTGTTACTGCTCCATCTATTTTATACCTGTTTTTATGCAACAATTAATATTTTCTCGAACATATAATGCAACTCCTCCCCCCTTCCATTACATCTATCCACATTGAACAAACTTAAATCCCTTGAATATTACACTAAGCAGTCATATCCGACTCTTTTAATCATACCACGTTTCAGTTAATGCAATGTGATTCAAAGTTCCCAGCACATGCTACCAAACGTCAAGTTCATTAATTTATTTTTTCACTTCGACTGTTTAGCTAAAATACATCATATGTTTTTCCTTGCTGCCACACTTTTTCCTTTGATCTTTGTTTTTACACAATTCTGAAATTATCATAAAACCAGAGTTATCCATGACAGTTACTATTAAGATTCTTAATATCAGAGCATAAGTCAATATATCCATACTCATTATTTATCATTTCTAAACCCATACTTTATGATAAAAGTCTCGACTTAGATTAAAAACAACATAAATATAGCATTTAGAACTGGACAAGATTATCAATGCTCTATTTATTCAAGTGCAGAGGCTTTCAACCATCCATTGTTTTCAAAAGTTGAGAAAGTTGTATCAAGCAAGTCCATGGTTGACAGAAAATATAATTGAATCTTGTTTCTAAAAAGCAGTTGTGGAAAAATAAATATGAATATTTCCTTAGGTTTGTGTAAATTGATTCATATTTATAATTAATAAAATTTGGTTAGAGTTTAATAATACCATTGGACAAATAATAAACCTTATTTCTTGGGTAGGAATATTTTGTTGTGGGATGGATGTCGTGAGGACCTGTCTAGTTGGACCAGCGGGACCTTACTGCAGTGTTCCTCTTTTCTTATGATGGTCCGGTATTGTCCGGCGTCAGGTGTTTCTTGTTGTGGGAGTCGACTGTGAGGTTGTGGCTAAGCCCTTTGATGTATTACTTCATAGTTCCTTGCAATGTGAGTAAGTCACGAAGCGCTTTGGAAATTTCACTATCTTCACAGTGGTTGTTTTGCATATTTTAAAATCACCTGTTTACTGTGTCTTATTGTATTTATATATATATATATATAATAGATAATATATTTATTATATATATATATATATATATATATATTATATATTAATATATGTCGTGCCGAATAGGCAGGAACTTGCGATCGTGGCTTAATTAGGAACGATCTTCTTGTTATTATAGGACAAAGTGTAAAATTTGAGTATGCAATTAATTTCGCCAAAATCATCTGAATCTAACGAAAAAATAATATTTCACTGTGTTTGTTTAGTATTAAATTACTGTTTACTGGAGTTTAACCTGGAGAGAGTTTCCGGGGGTTCAACGACCCCCGGCCGGCCCGGTCTGTGACCAGGCCTCCTGGTGGATCAGAGCCTGATCAACCGGCTGTTTTGCTGCTGGCTGCACGCAAAACCAAAACGTAACGAGCCACAGCCCGGTGATCCGGAACTGATTTAGGTGCTTGTCCAGTGCCAGCTTGAAGACTGCCAGGTGGTCTGTTGGTAATCCCTTATGTGTGCTGGGAGGCAGTTGAACAGTCTCGGGCCCTGGACACTTATTGTTTGGTCTCTTAACGTCCCCCCCCCCCCCCCCCCCCCCCCCCCCCCCCCCCCCCCCCCTGCGAGTGGACACCCCTTGCTTTTCATGGGGGGATGGTGCATCGTCTGCCAAGTCTTTTGCTTTCGTAGTGCGTGATTTTTCGTTGTGCAAGTTCGGTACTAGTCCCTTAGGATTTTCCCAGGTGTATATAATCATGTATCTCTCCCTCTGCGTTCCAGGCGAATACAGGTTTAGAACCCCTTTCATCGCGCTCCAATAATTGAGGTGTTTTACTCCGTTATGCGCGCCGTGAAAGTTTCTCTGTACATTTTCTAGGTCGGCAATTCACTGCTTGAATGTGCTGTTACGTGTGTGCAATATTCCAGCCTAGATAGAACAAGTGACCTGAGAGGGTCATCATGGGCTTGGCCTCCGAGTTTTGGAAGGTTCTCATTATCCATCCTGTCATTTTTCTAGCAGTATGCAATTGATACAATGTTATGGTCCTTGAAGGTGTGATCCTCGAATGATCATCCCAGGTCTTTGACGTTGGTGTTTCGCTCTATTTTGTGGCCAGAATTTGTTGGTATCTGATGAAGATTTGATTTCCTCATGTTTACCATATCTGAGTAATTGAAATTTCTCCATCGTTGAACTTCATATTGTATTCTGCAGCCACTGAAAGAATTGGTTGATGTCCGCCTGAAGCTTTGCAGTGTCTGCAATGGGAAGACACTGTTCAGGCAGATTCGGGCGTCATCTTGCAAAGGAAGGACACGGTGTGTGGCTGACATCCATGTCTATGTCGGATATGAGGATGAGGAACAAGATAGGAGCGAGTACTGTGCCTTGGTGCCCCCCAAAGAAACAGAGCTTTTTCACCGTAGCTGCTCGGACTTTACTCTTGTTGACGACTACTCTCTGTTGTTCTGTTAGTGAGGATATTATAGATCCATCGACGAACTTTTCCTGTTATTCCTTTAGCACGCATTTTGTGCGCTATTACGCCATGGTTCCACACTTGTCGATGCTTTTGGCAAAGTCTGTATATATTACATCTGCATTCTTTTTGTCTTCTAGTGCATTTAGGACTAGGTCGTTGTGATCCAATAGTTGAGACAGACAGAAAGAGCGACCTGTTCTAAACCCATGTTGCCTGGGTTGGTGTAACTGAGGGTTTCTGGTGGGTGGTGATCTTGCTTCTTAGGACCCTTTCAAGATTTTTATGATATGGGATGTTAGTGCTATGGTCTGTAGTTCTTTGCTGTTGCTTTACTGCCCCCTTAGTGGAGTGGGGCTATGTCTGTTGTTTTTAGTAACTGTGGGACGGACCCCGTGTCATGCTCCCTCTCCATAGGATGGAAAAGGCTCGTGATAGGGGCTTCTTGCAGTTCTTGATGAACACAGAGTTCCATGAGTCTGGCCCTGGGGCAGAGTGCATGGGCATTTCATTTATTCGCCTGTCGAAGTCATTTGGTTGTAGAGCGTCTGGATCAGGATAACATAGGATTAGGCTGTGTTAATCAAATTTTGGGCTCTCTCATAAAAAATTCATTTTGATCTTCGACTCTCAGTCTGGTTAGCGGCTCGCTAAAAACTGAGTCATATTTAGTTGGGTTAGGGCAAAATAAATAGTTCTTGTTATAATAAGGTTAGGTAAGTTTTCTAAGATTCTTTTGGAGCAAAATTAAAAATGTTTACATTAATATTAATGAAAAAAAAATATTTTTAAACGTACAAGAGAAAATTTTAGAAATGACTTAATTTTAAATGAGTTCTTGCTAATTGACCAGTTTTACATATTCGGCACGACATATATTTATATATAATATATATATTATATTATATATATATATATATATAAATATATATATATATATATTTTTATATAGATATATAATATATATATATATATATATTATATATTTATATGAATCCAGAGCACCTCGGGCACCTGAACCCTCTCCAACAGTTTTTCATCCATCAGACAATCTCTTGGAACATTAAAGCAACAGGTACCAGGAACTCACACATTTTCCCAAAGCAGCCTTTCCACACGCACTGGGAAACTTACAGACCTCCTAAAAAAAGTAAACGAGGGTTTCCCACTATCTAAAGCTCCACCAACCATCAAGGCATGACAAAACTTGCTATTTTTTGGCAATGTCTGTTTAGCTGGCCGGAAAGAAGGGGAAAAGGGGCTAGCCTCAATGATAATTAAATCCTTAGAGATTTTCCTGAGTTGATAACCCTCATTTCGCCTTCCCCGTCAACAAAAAAAAGGGAGGGGTAAAAAACCCCACCCTCAATGCGGGAAAAAAAAGCAGAGCCAGGTGAAAAAAAAAATTTAAAGGGGGCAACACAGGGGGGCAAAAGAATTATTCCAGTGAAAACAGTTGCTCCCGGGGATGCTGACAGGTAAAGACTTAGGGAAAGCCCCCGCCAGGGAAACAAGGGGCACCAACATTTCCAACATTTTCCCCCACTAGGGAACCTTTGATTGTAAAAAAGACTCAAAATTTTAAAAAAGCAAAAATGTCTTTCCCCATCGGGTTTTGGGGGGCTTACACGGGAATATGCCACGCATTTAAAAGGAAAGGGTTAATCCTGTTATTGGGGGAAATTGCGGGAGACACTGCTTTCAAGATCACAAGGTTCGTCAACAATTCCTTGGCGGGTCTGTTCCTGATGAAATTTTAACCTTTCTTTTTTTTTGCAACACTTTTGTGCACTTAAAAAGAAGGATGGAAATTCGGCCAAATTTCAGTGGCAACACGTTACGCCCCTCGTATCCAAAGCTGCCTGTCCGAATTTTTTCGTGCACGGCACCATATGCTTAACCAAACCAGCTTGTTTTGGGGTTTTCCAAGGAAGTGAAGCACGGTTCATCAAAAAAGGGGCATATATCAAAAACCTGCCTGAACAATGCAGGGTAAAATTATATTTCAAGAATGCGTTCAATTTTCGAAAAGGACGTGGTATAGCACAGTACAAAAACATTTCCCCGGTCTTTTCCCCTTTGTTTCAGTTTGGGTATAGCAAGGAATCAATGCTTTCTTTGGAGAGTATAAAATCCATCTCGGGGGGTTCCAAAAAGGGGATCCTTTCCCATTTTCTTCTTATAAAATTAGGGAAATCACAGTCAGACTACCAGCGACTAAAATTGGGTTCCTAGATGAGGGGCACACTGCGGTAAAAAGGAGTCCCTCCTACTGACCTTTACACAGGAAGGCCGGGCAGGAAATGGGTCTCACCCTGAGTCATCCAAAATGTAAAAATATCTCGTCAGTCAACAGTGTTAAATGCAGGAGTAAAAAACTAAGGACAGCAGTCATTCCCCCCCAAAAATAGTGTCTTGCTGGACACCTCTGGGAAGCAATGCCATTGACACAATTTCGGGAAAAAAAAATTGGAAGAGTTAAGGAGAATGGAACAACGAATAGGCAATCGGGGACCCCCACGATGCCTTGTCCTTCCCAAAAAAGTGTTGGTCGCCCGTTGACAATTTCCTAAAGTCCCCTTCATAGAAAACCCCTATACTGCAGAATATACAGTTTTCTGAGGCAGATTTTTACAAAAATATTTTAACCTTACTCTAAAAGAGGAGTGGAACCAAGCTACCTTCCAGTCAGACTAGGAGGTTTGGGTTCCCCGCAAGTCATCACAGATTGCGTTCCCTGCTTTTCTGTCCTCGTGTTTTCATCCAAGAGCTTGTAGCCGATTCCCCCTGAACATTTAGGGAAAAGTTTTGGAGTCCGGGGACCAAAATTCATTGACGGGCGTGATCTGGGAAAACTAACGGGCTCTGAAAACCAGCTGCTCCCCCCCCAACAACTACAAACATCGCACGGGATGGTCCAATGGGGAAAAATTTCCCAAAACTTGTTCAGAGGTGTCAGGGAAGGATGACCCCCGGCCTTTTGGGGCAGTAAAGGCCCCTCTGTGGGGACTTTTTTGGTGTCCCAACTCCAGCCTTGGCAAACGCCTCGACCCCCAGACCATCCGCTCAGTGTTGCCCCTTCGACTTGCCCCCTATTCCGCCCAACCAGGTGTATTTTTTGGGAGTGAAACAGCAGCGATTTGGGTACCATGGCTTGTGTGCCGTAAATCGAGGGGAAAAATTGCAAGACATGAGAAGGTTTTAAAAACATTATCAAGAGGGCCTTAAAACGCTGGATGCCCCGCAGTAAGGGACCACCCCAACTTCGATCTGAGGCAGCCGAAGCTCCAGATGGGATCCCCCTTCAAGCCTGGAAGATGGGAAGCAGGTGGTGTGGGACTATACATGGCATCTACCTTGGCTGATACCTATCTCCAATACACCAGGGGGGGAGGGGCAGCTGCCCGTTCGAAGTCCCAAAATTCTAGAAAATATGGGAACTTCCCCCTTTATATGTTTGTTCCATAGGGGTCAGAGACCCCTTTGGTCATGGGGGGAAAAAGGGCATCTAAATCCTTAAGGGGCTGGGAAAAAGGGCTCACAGGGTAACTGGGGTCCCCGGGCCCTGTTTTCTTTCCAGGGCTCAGTGCGGCTGTTCAAAGGGTAATGCAGCTGATTTTGGGGACACGCCCCAGCTTGAGGAGCTGGATGAATTTTCGCCTTATAATCGGGGATACACACGTAAAACATGTACCCTATATGGCACCTTTTTATCAACAATGATCTCTTAAATCTTCTGTACCATATTATGCAATAAAAAATTTCCCATTGGGAAAAAAAAAAATATATTAAAGATGGGGGGGGAGGGGAAGTGGAATATTTTAAACGGGTTAGGAAAAATCCAAATTTTTCCCTTTAAGCCTTTTTTTTAAACATTCTCCGAGGTTTTGGGTCCCACAATTTCACCAGGGTGGACCCCATTTTTAAATAAAATAAATTTTTTAAAAATAAAAATATATATATATTAAAATAAAATATATATATAAATATATATAATTATATATATATATATATAATATATATATTATATATATATATTATATATTTATATATTATATATCCTGTGGCAGATGAGTTTTTTTTTCCCTTTAAAGAAACAGTTGCAATTTGCCACAGTTGGATTCATATTTATTATTTTTCGTAATTCGTTGTACGACACAAAAAACCCCCCCGTAAAGACGAAACTGGACGAGGTTTTGGGCATAAAATTTGAGTTCCTTTAGGGGTTTTATGTGGGTTGTTCCCCGTCACGGGTATTGTGCCTTTTTTCTTATCAGCGTAAACTTTCTCAGATTTTTTTTTAATCGAAATCGGTTTTATTTTATTTATCATCCCCAAGGGGACATGAGCTGTTTTTGTATTTTCGTCTGTTTTGTTCTTAAGTATAAAGAGTAAAAATGAAAAAAATAGTGCTTCGCGGGAAAAAGACCTTTGTAAAAAGACTGCGTCCCCTAAGGGGGGGGCTTCATGCCGTAAAAAAACCCTATTTTAAAGGATTTGATCTCTTTTCCCCTGCTATCTCTTTTCCCCAAATGCTGTATATCAATAGTTTAAACCTTTTTTTCCGTGTAAAAGAATTATTTTTTTTATTTACCCTGATGCCTCATGAACAAAGGAATAAAGAATACAGGAACACTGCAGGAGGCCCCTTGGCCATACAAGGCAAGCTTTTTTTTTAAAACAACCATTTCGTTTTCAGTTTTCAACCACGAAGAAAATAGCAGCTTTTTTTTGAAAACTGATTATCCCCTTTCCTACAAAAAGTCTACCTCTTGGCCATTTCAGAATATCTGAGGTTTTTTTCGAATATGCAAATTTTACATTAAATTTATAAAAAAAAAAGAACTTATCTTTTGTTGAAAGACATGAATATCGTGATTTTTAACCTTTTAAGCAGGGGGCGTGAGTGTTAAAGACTTTTTCGAAAACGTCTTTTTATTCTGATATTCCCACATTGCTTTCCCTGGTTATGTAGAGCGAGAGTTGGGAAAGTCTTGCTTTAAAACTTTTTGAAATTGCTCGTAAAGTTAGCCTTTCCCTAAAACTGACAAGTTGACTTCTTTAAACCCTCAGAGGTTTTCAAGCTGGTGTGTTAGTGCCTTGTCTGAAATTTTTCACCATTACTCTGCTGCCTCTTTGTGGATTGGGTTAGGTCTCGTGTTTGAGTTTCAGGATCCTTTTTATCTTTGGTTTTTTGTCTTCTAGCACACAGAGTGCCCTATAATAGTTTTTTGCCATTTCTTTACAAATAATACACTGAGAGTATACTCTGTTACACACGCGAGAGGTTTTTTATTTTTCCTTTTGAATATTTTGTATCTATTTTTTTTCAGTACTTTTTTATTTATCCCCGATATTTTTTTTTTTTGTGTGCAAATTCTTGTGGTTCGGGGGAAAAGGGGTTTTAATGGGGGCTCATCCCCCGCCCGCTAATCATCTGAGGGGGCTTTTGAAATCAGTCATATTTAAAGATCGGGCCGCATCTAGTCAGCGGTACTCGTTTTTTCCACAACCGAAGGACCCAATTTAAATCCCGGGCTAGGTAGAATGCATGAGCAAGCTCCTAACATCTAGGTACTAGAAGTAGTCCCAATGTGGGTAAATATATTGGGGGGGGGGTCGAAAGATCTCCAACGAGAAGAGAACACTGTTACGTTTTTCTGC
>NC_069476.1:9559055-9590334 GCF_026875155.1 Cherax quadricarinatus
TGGACAGAGTAACAAGTTGCACGGACGTAACGATGCCTGGGAAAAATTCAAAACAATGTTCACTACCATCCTTGATAATATTGCACCAGTTTAAAGAGGTTAGGATTAAACGAAGAACTGAACCCTGGATGAATACTGAGATATTAGATAATATGAAATTCAGAGACCAGCTGCTAAAAAGATTTAAAGCAAACAGACAGGATATTGCAGCACTAAATGAATTCCAAAGGGTGAGGAACAGAGTACAGAGACTTATAAAAGGAGCAAAGGCAAAGCACTATGCTCAAAAATTGAAGAGTATAAGCATAACCCAGAAAGCTCTGGCAACAACTAAATCAGTTGGGGTATAGCCATAAGCCAGTAGATAGGTCTAACATAGTACTCACTATCGATAATGAGGTATGCCACGAAACATCTAAGGTGGCAAATTGCTTTAATTCCTACTACACATCTGTTGCATCAACACTAGTAAGTAAACTACCAGCTGCATCAAATACCTTTAACACAGACTCTGATAAGTTTCAAACATACTATACCAATAAAGGGGTAACCCCAAACAGTTGTCAACTAGTAAGTGTATCTCATGACTTTATTCAAAAAGAACTAAGCAGGTTAAACCCAACTAGAGCACAGGCCTGATAACATCCGTCTAAGTTCCTAAAAGATGGTGCTTCTGAACTGTCAATCCCTATTGCTCACATAATAAATCTATCAATCACCACTAATACAGTACCGAAGGGGTTCAAGGAGGCCAGAGTCACTCCTATCTTCAAGAAAATAGTAGGTCTGATGTAAGCAACTATAGGCCTGTTAGTATACTCAGTATAATATCTAAAATTCCAGAGAGGGCGGTGTATTCTCAAGTAGTTAAGTACCTTAATGACAACAACATTCTCCATAGCTATCAATCGGGCTCTAGAAGATCCTACTCAACGACACCTCCTTATTAATCTGATGGATTACCTGAGAAACTGAAATGTCAAAGGGGGATCCTCATAGGCATGGTAACCTTAGACCTGCAAAAGGCCTTCGATACTGTCAACCACACAATATATTATGTAATAAACTTCAAGCTATCGGTATAGGTTCTGTAGATGGTTTAAGTCCTACCTTAGCAACAGGAGACAAATAGTCAAAATCAACAAAACAGAATCAGAACCCCTGCCGATAACATGTGGAGTTTCCAAGGTAGTATTCTGGGTCCCTTATTATTCTTATGTTATGTCAATGATATGCCTATCAGTGTCAAGTGCAAACTCCTACTGTATGCAGATGACAGTGCTTGTTAGTGTCAGGTAAAGACCCACAAGATATTGCTAATGTTTTAACACTGGAACTGGAGTCCTGCAGCAAATGGTTAGTAGACAACAAACTATCATTACACCTAGGGAAAACTGAAGCCATTCTCTTGGCACGAAACATAAACTGAGAAGGGTAAATAATTTTAATGTTCAATGTAATGGGGAGCCCATCACTTTGGTTTCATCAGTAAAATATTTGGGAATCCCCTTTGACCCATGCATGTCAGGAGAATTGATAGGGAACAGTGTAGTAAAGAAAGCGAATGCCAAACTGAAGTTCTGTATAGACAAGCACAGTGTCTACCTACTGAGGCTCGCAGGACCCTATGTCTAGCCCTTATACAATGCCATATGGATTACGCTTGCTCTTCTTGGTACTCTGCCTTGACAAAAAACTGAAAGATAGACTGCAAATCACCAGAACAAAAACGTAAGAATCATCCTGGGGCTGGGACCAAAGAGAACATGTAGGCCAGGATGAATTACAGCAGTTGGATATGCTCAATGTTGAAGACAGAGTAAAACAACTGAAGCTAAATCATGTTTATAAATTGCTCACAAACAATGTCCAGAATATCTTGCTGTCAATTTTGTCAGGTTGGGAACCAAAGCAATCATAGTACTAGGGGGAGAGAGCACAACTTTGTAGTACCCACAGTCAGTGGCCAGGCTTCAAACACCTTTTATTGTACAGCAATAAAGGAATGGAACAGACTACCCGCACATGTCAAAGCCAGTCATAGCGTGAACCAGTTCAAGAAGAGTGCCAAAAGGTGTCTGATGAATGTAGCTACAGAAAGGGAGGGGAATGATTTTCTATTTTTTAGCTAACATACGTGTAAATTTTACCTTATTCCTTGTAATGACCCTCGTATTGTAGATAGTCTTAATGAACCTTGGTGTAGCAGATAGTCTTTTTAGTATGATAATAAGATGTTATCTTCATTGTAGAATAATAAGAAAATATTATAACCTTTATACTATAATAATAAGGTAAAAGGACCCCAATGGAAATAAGTCACTCTGTCTGACTTTTTTGGGTTATCCTAGGTTCTCTACACATATGCTGCTATGTTGATAATTTCTATGTAACTGTATTTGTGTATTACTGAATAAACTTACTTACTTACTTACTTACTTACTTATTCACCTCGCTAGACACAGGCAATATGGGTGTAGTGGCCTGCAGGTCGCAGTGCAATTTTCAAGGTCATTCACTGGGCCCACAGTCGTCTCGAGAGTTACCAACCCTGTACTACTTGTTAACTCCAAACCCGCAGCACTTAACACATCTATAGCACACGTGTCTTGGAATGACAACAAATTTTCACTACATAAGAACTAGTTCTCACAACACGAAGGTACGGCCGGAACACTGTAGAACGTTCACCAAAGGCATTCTGGGATTCAGAACAGATGTAGCCTTGGCCTTCACTGGCTGGCTTGGAGCGCTGTTTGGCCTGGATCAGCTAAACTCGCCCTTATCCCATATGTAGATAATGGTGACGAGTTAAGGGATACCGGTGAATAGGAAAGTCGAGGAAGGGACATTCACCTCACTAGACACACGCAGTATGGGTGTAAGTGGCATGCGGGTCTTATAGTGCCATTTTCAAGGTCACCCAGCAGGCCAGACATTCCTCACTCATTTTAAGCTACGTAGGTACTGATGGTAGCACAATGTCCTAAGTCAGCGTAATCCACTCATGCAAATAGTTACAACAAATCTGCAGCACTTGCGGTGTAGGGTAGGGATAGTGGTTTGGAATTGGGTAATTTTCATTGGAGCTGGCAAGTGTTGCACACTTTCATGAGGGGTCAGTATTCCAGCTTTTATGATCCATCTGGAGGAGTGTTCACTACTGCTGAGGTAAGTTTAGAGGTCTTCTGTGCAAGGGTATGAATCATTACCCCGGCGGGATTGAACCCGCGGTCATAGAGTCTCAAAACTCCAGCCGTCGCGTTAGCCACTAGACCAGCTAGCCACAATAAGATTCATCCAACTAGGTATATTTCTACACCATAGGGGGGTTAGCACGGGCCCACCACTGGGGACCACAAATCCCAAGTTTTTAAAAGGACGAATCTCCAGCTAGTGGGCCGGGGACGAACTTTTGCTCAAGCCCTTTAAATCCGTCAACATGACTAAAGGGAAATCGTAATGACACGATTGAAAACAAACCATCCCCCCGGGGCCGGGTTTTTAAACCCGGGGGGTTGGATGAATTTTTATTGTGGCTAGGGGTTTCTAGTGGCAAACGGGGAAGGGCTGGGGTTTTTGAGATCTTTTGGCCGGGGGTTCAACCCCGGGCCCGGGGGGGTTTGGTTTGTTTCCCAATCTTTGCCCATTACGATTTCTTGATTAAAGGGTTTATGAATGTCTTCCCTGGGTATACTGATCTCAGTGAGGTTATTTCTTTCAGTCAAACGGGGTTCCTATCCTAGGAATATCCTCATTGTTTCTTTTGCCATTTTTCCAGCCCCCAAGCCCCAGTCGAAAAAGGAGAAAGTAGTGGAGGCATAATAAACCCAAATGATCAAATTTTAAGCAAAAACCCATTTTACTTTAAATTTTTGAGCACCATACCTGGGATGAAAACCTGCCACAACCCCAAGTGTTTCTCAACCTTTCTTTGTTTTTGGGGGACCAAGTTTTTTACTAAAGGGGCAACTCCAAGTAATGGGACCTGTTTTGGGTTACATTTTAGCTAGACCAAAATTCCCAATTTGGATCTGCAGACTTGCCTCTCTGTCGAGGACGCCGGGTTAAGACCCTTTTTTTTTAGCAGAGATAATAAACCCCAAGGTCCTGAAACGAGGTTAGTACTGGTTAAGTGTGGGAAAACCCGGGGGGGGGGTTTCATTGTATCATGGGAAAAAATCATGATGAAATGATGGGCGGGCTTAGACATCCATTTATTTAAAACAGAAATTTGGGAATTTAAATTAAGAGGGAAAACTAAGGATACCTCGCTGGGGTGTTAATTAAAAAGTGATTCCCAAAAAACCAAGCTTTATGGGGGCCCACTTTTGTGTATGTGCGGAGGGGGGCCCCCCTTTGGTTTGGGCCCCTTCAGCACCCCTTTCCTTTAATCTTCCCGGGACTTATATGTCTGAAAATCTACCCCAAAGTAATATAATAATGTTAATATTTTCTTTATTTTTAAAAAGTACTTTGAACGAGGGTTTAATGCCAAAAACTGACATAGTAAATTTCTGCTATATAAAAAGCTTTTTTTATACAAGAGCATTTGGGGTTTAAATTAGGTCAGTTTTCCCCCAAGATGCAAAAAAACCCACATGCTAAAACCCCGGGTTTCCCCTTTTTTAATGAGGGGGTGAACATGGACATTTCGGTTTAAGTAAGACGCCCAATGTTTCAACCCCTTGCCGGGAATGGGAACCCCGGACCCTCACCAGTCCAGGGGTGGCGTAATTACTATTTTTTTGATGCGTGTGTTTTAGGTTCGAATCCTATGTGGACAGAGAAAATTTGTTTGTAAAGAATTCCCCCCTTTTTTACAAATTTAAAGCGCGAAAAGCGGTGCAAAAACACACACATATATTTGTTTTAAATATATATTTTTTTATATGTCGTGCCGAATATGTAAAATTTGGGTCAATTAAAAAAGAAATCTTTTAAAAAATTAATTTTCTTTCAAAATATTTTTCTTATACTTTTAAAGATATATTTTTTTCTTTTAATTTTGGGATGAAAAAAATTTTATAATTGCAAAAAAAGGGGAACTTATAAAACTTCCCCTAACCTTATTAAAACAAGCGCAATTTTTTTTTTAGCCTAAAAGGGGAATTTAAAAAAAATTTTTAGTTTTTGTTTAAAATTTAATTTAAAAACCGGGAAAGTTTTCCTGGAGAGATTTCCCGGGGGTTTCAACCCCCCCCGGCGGCCGGGTTGGCCCCCCCGGCCTCCTCGGGTTCAGGGGCCTGATCAACCTGGCTGTTATGTTGGCTGCACGAAAAACCAACGTCGACCCAACAGCCGGGATGGTGGAACCGCCCTTTAGGTGCTTGTCCTGGGGAAAATTTTTAATTTGGCCCCTTTAAAATTTCCCAAAGGGGCCCAGACCCGGCATGGCCGTAATGGAATGGCTGAGCTGGGTACCCCTTAAAAACCCCCCCAAACAAACACTTTTCTCCCCCCGAGTAGATTGAGGGTTAGGCATTTAATTTATAGATTTCCCCTTTTCAAAAAAATTTAGTAGGTTTTTTTTATGTTAGCCCCACTAATGTTGGTTTACTAAGGCAACTGTAGATAATAATTAATGTAGACCAAAGACCTTAAATAGGTAGAAATTTGGATTTAATGTAGGAAAAAACACTAGGATAAGTTAGCAGGGGGGAACTGGCAGCCCTAGTTTGAAAGAGAGAGGAGTTTTGGGAAAAGTGGGGAACCGGGCTCGTTCTTCTTAAGCCCAAAAACCCCAATTTGGAAAAAACGTGCCGTGTTTCGCAGATTTCGCCCCCCCACCTGTTTTTTCATTTAAAGGACCGGGGGGAAATTGGTGGGAGGCCCCTTGATGTCCAAAGATGATCCTGTCAGGCCCTTACAGAAAGAAAAAAACCTCCACTTTATCTTGTAGTTTTCGGCCAGTGTTGGGGAGTTTGTGAGTTGATCTGGGGGCCCTTTTTGCAGGGGGGAGTGCATGCCCAGTAAGTACCATTTGTTTTGTCAAATTAGAAGCTAGTGTCCGGGTCTGCATAATTGTACTGGGGGGATGGGGAAAACCCTTTGGATTGGGAAATTTTCTGGGGTTTGGCAGGCAGGTCACTAATAAGATTGAATTTTTTGCAGGAATTAAGGCCCCCGGTTTTGCCGTGGTTTCTGGGGGAAAAGCCAAAGGGGCTAAGGCAAAAGTTTAAACGGAAAAATTGAAGTTCAGGATATATGCTGCAACCCCAAAGTAAGTTAGTCCTTTATACGTGAAGGGCAGGAAAGGGTTTCTTGCCTTTAATTTTGTAAAAAATCTGCCCCTTTAACCCAAATTGTGAAAGGGTGGGGGTACCACCTCAGAGCTCGGGTGTTTAACAGAGTTTGCCAGGGTAGGCGAAATCACTTGGGGGGCAGTTTCCCCACAAATTTTCAAAATGTCCAGTGCCGGGTTGAAGGGGCTGTCAGGGGTTTTGTTGGTAATCCCCCTTATGTATGCTGGGAGGCGTTGAAAAGTCTCGGGGCCCCCGGGCACTTATTGTATGGTCTCTTAACGTCTAGTGGGCACCCCTTTCTTTCATTGGGGGGGTGTTGCACGTCTTTTCCCAGTCCCTTTTTCTTTCGTAGGGGAGTGATTTTTGTTTTTGAAAGGGTTTGGTACTTGTTTCCCCTAGGGGTTTTCCCAAAGGGGTTTTTATAATTTATGTATCTCTCCCGCCTGCAAATTTAAAGGGGAAAACAGGTTCAGGAACCTCAAGCGCTCCCAGTAATTGAGGTTGGTTTTTTCTCCTTTTTAGCGCCCTAAGGTTCTCTGTACATTTTCTTGGTCAGCAATTTTTACCTGCCCTTTAAAGGTGCTGTTTGTGTGCAGCAATTTTCCCCGGAAGATAGAAAAAAGTGACCTGAAGGAAATGTCATTCTTTGGGTTCGCATCCCTAGTTTTTTAAGGTTCTCATTATCCAAACCTGTCATTTTTCTAGCGATGCGATTGATACAAAGTTAAAGGGGCTTGAAGGTGGGTTTCCCCCCGACATGAAACCTCCCAGGTCTTTGACGTTGGTTTTTTCAACCCAATTTTTGGCCAAAAAATTTGGGTTTGTACCCCTTTATGAAGATTTAATTTTTCCCCGTGGGTTTTCCTATCTGAGTATTTGAAATTTTCATCGTTGAACTTTTATATTGTTTTTTTGCAGGGCCCCCTGAAAAAATTTGGTTGATGTCCGCCTGGGCCTTGAGTGTCCCGCAATGGAAAGGGCCCTGTCATGCAGATTTGGGTGTTTCGCAAAGGAAGGCACGGTGCTGTGGCTTTACATCCTTGTTAAAGTCAGGGTATGAGGATGAGGAACAAGGGTGGGAGCAAGTAATGTGCCTTGTGGAAAAGAGCTTTTTACCCAGCTGCCTGACCCTTTACTCTGTTGGACTACTACTCTCTGTGTTTGTTTGTGGGAAATTATAGATCCACTGGGGGGGGAAACCGACTTTTTCTGTTATTCCCTTTTTTAAGCATTTTGTGCGCTATTTTCCCATGGTAACTTGTCAAGGCTTTTGCAAAGTCTGTATATTCACATCTGCCCTTCTTTTTGTCTTCTTTGTGCATCTAGGCCTTTTAGTGGGTCCAATAGTGAGGGCAGACAGGGCGGGCCTGTTCTAAAACCCCCTGTTGCATTGGGGGTTTTATAATTGATGGGTTTTTGAGGGTGGTGATCTTCCCTTTTTAGGCCCCCTTTTAAAAAAATTTTTATGATTTTTATGTTTGTGCTTTCGGTCTGTAGTTCTTGCGTTGCTTTTTCTGCCCCCCTTTTTGGAGTTTGGGGGTATGTCTGTTGTTTTTAGTAAATTTGGGGGGCGACCCCCGTGTCCTTTCTCCCTCTCCCTAGGATGGTTTAAAACCCCGTGATGGGGGGGTTCTTGCAGTTCTTGATGAACAAAGGAAATTCCATGAGTTTTGGCCCTGGGGGCAGGGGTGCAAAGGGGATTATTTTTTTCGCTGTTTCGAAGTCATTTGGGTCGGGTAATATTGGGGTTGGCTTGGGGTTAACCCAAATTTTTTTGGCTCTTCATAAAAAAAATTTATTTTTATCTTCGGGCTCTCAGTTGGGGGGGGCGGGGGTTTTTCGGTTCTTTGGGGGTTGGGTGGTCCTAAAGGGAAGGGAGGGGGGGGGCCCACGGGTTTGGGGGGGGGGGGGGGCGGGGGTTTGGGGGGGGGGGGGGGGGGGGAAAACTTGGGGGGGGGGCAGGGGAGGGGGGCGTTCCGGGGGATTTACGGGGGGGGGGGGGGGGGGGGGGTTGGGGGGGGGTTTCTTTTTTTTTTTTTTTTTGTTTTTTTTCCCTTTTTTCCCCCTTTTTTTTTTTTTTTTTTTGGTTTTTTGTTTTTTTTAAAAAGGAAAGGCCCACTTTTTAATTTTCCAAAACTAAGTTCCCCCTTTTTTAAGGGGGAAATTTAATTTTTTTTGGAATTTTTTCAGTTTTGCACCGATTTAAATCTTTTAGGGTTTAAATTGGGGGCTTTTTTAAATGTCTTCCCCAGCAAATTTTAGTTTTAAATTTTTTTTTTGGCCCCCTTTATTTTTTTTATTTTGGTTTTTTTGGGAAGCCCTTCCCCCCTAATTTTCATTAGTCCTCCTTTTAGAGGAATAAGCTTTGAGCATACATCGAGTGCCACCGAGTTAATCTGTTCTAGGCATAAGTTGGGGTCTGTGTTGTTAGTATATCTTCCCAGTTATTTTCAGTTAGGATTTGGTTTATTTGGTCCCCATTTATGTTTTTGTTATTGAAGTTGATTTGGTGAATGCTCCCTCGTGACTAATCTCATTATGTCGGTCGGGGGCTGCGCGCATAACATGTCTGAACGTCAATTATGTTGTGATCTGAGTATATTGTTTTTGATATGGTGACATTTCGTATCAGATCATCATTGTTAGTGAAGATGAGGTCTAGTGTATTCTCCAGTCTAGTAGGCTCTATTATTTGTGGTTTAAAATTGAATTTTGGTGCAGAGATTTAAAACCTCTTTGTGAGTGTGAGTTTTCATCAGAGCTGCCCCCTGGTTGTTATTACTGCAACAATATTATTTGCTATATTCCTCAATTTAGGTTTCCTTAAGTTGAAATCCCCAGGAGCAAGATGTTGGGTGCGGAGCTGGAAGATTTTCCAGAAGTGGTCAATTTTTAACAGCTGTTCCTGGAATTGCTGGGATGTTGCATCAGGAGGCTTGTAGATACCAATGACTAGGTTTTGGTTCTCGATCTTTAGTGCTAAAACTTCCACTACATCATTTGAGGCATTCAGCAGTTCTGTGCACCAAGTGACTCTGCAAAGTACAGGCCAACCCCCTTCCCCCCCTACCTTTTTTCCTGTTCCTCTGTCGCATCTGTATAGGTTGTAACCTGGGATTTCCCTATTTCGTTGTTCAAGTGATCCTTTATGTGGGTCTCAGTGAAAGCCGCGAACATTGCCTTTGCCTCTGCAAGCAGTCCACTGATGAAAGGTATTTTGTTGTTTGTTGCTGGCTTTAGACCCTGTATATTTGCAAAGAAGAATGTCATCGGACTGGTGGTATTGTTGGTACTGGGTTTTTTTTTCCGGCATTAGTATCTGTATTGGAAATTGGTGTCACGAACCTTGTGCAGATATCCAATAACTAGCTACAAGCAGTATTAAAACAGGGAAGTGTTTTTGGGTATGCCCAAATGAGATAAATCTGTGGACTAAAATCACAAGGGTATTAAAAGAGGATAACATCAAAGCTGCTTTCATAGAAAACCTGGAAGCTTTCTACAACAGATGGGAACATAAAAAGTCTGGGCTGAATGGTACTGCCCTTGATACTGGCCATGTAGTCAGAAACTGTAAGGCTGGAGGTGATGTCCTGGTTGTCAGTAAATGTGGGGCTGATAGTGCTGTTCTGGGAGACAGTAATTTTGAAGCTGGAGGTGCTGTCCTGGGAGACAGTAATGGTGAAGCGGGAGGTGCTGTCCTGGGAGCAGTAATGGTGAAGCTGGGAGATTTTGTCCAGGTGTCAGGAATTTTACGCAGGAAGGAATACATATAAATGACCTCATAGGGTACAGGAGCCGTAGTGGGGAAACAAGTGTAGTCAAAGATAAGATAAAACCAATATTGCAAAAATATAAATACCCCAGGAAATAGCAAACAAGAGGACTCCACTAGCAATAGTGAGGATATATTACCAAAAACAACTGGTGGGAGCTCCATTGTTGGTGCTAGGGAGGATAGGAATAAGACAGGGAAACATGCACCAACAGGAAATACAGTCACAGAAACCCAAGGCAAACGGAAACCAAGCCTCTGCACATATATGCACTTGGTATCTGCAGGCATGGGAAATCTGGAAAAACAGACAGGACGTTCAACTATGATCATCCTAGAAAATGCCATGCCCATATGACAACTATGGAAAATTTTCTAGGGTGCTTACCTGTATGTACCTCAACATTATATACATACCAGTAATCTCATTGGGAGACAATCATATTGTTTACCGTAGTCACCCCGTGTAGACATGTGAGAAAACTTAACCACCCCTGGTCGCACCAAGTGGTCCCCTCGACCTCACAATCTTATCCATATCTATCCGAGACCAGTATGGATTGGGTAGCACCCACAAGTACGGTGCTACTAATTAATTGTGGACTGTATAGATTATATTAGTTTAACTGAATAAAAGGGGGGGGGGTGGCCCCCAAAGGAAAACATGAAAGGAAAAATTTTTACAAACCCATACCCCCAAAAAGGGGGGGTTCACTTATGAGGGGACATCGAAAAATTTTTAAAAAAACCCAACTCCATTAGGTTCTAAAACGGGGTTATTTTAACGGGGGGATTTATTTCTTCTTGTTTCCCCTTCCCTTTTTGATTTCTCAGGGAAACACTTTTTTTTACAGGAATTTTCCCTTTTTGCCGTTTAAAACTCCCAAAGGTTCCCTTTTCCCTCCTTAAAAACTTTCTTTTTTCCCTCGGACCAAAGATTTTTCACCAATATTTCTTTTAATTAGGTATTAATTAATTTAAATTAAATTTAAAAAGGGTTTTTTAAAATTTTTAATACCGAGGCCCCCTTTTTAAATCAACCATAAGTTTTTCGGGTTTTTCCCGAACGTCCTTTGGGCCTCTTACCCCTCTTTTTTTAAACTTTTTAAATTAAAATTGGTGTGAACCCTTTTCCTATCTCCCCCAAAACAATTACGACATTCTTTTTTGAAGAGGTTTTTTGCCCCGTGAACTCTTTTTGGGTTCCTTTTTCCTCGTTTCCCCCCCCAATTCAAACCAAAACCGGGGCCCCCTTTTTCCCCACCCACTAACCCTCCCTCCCAAAAATCTTTTTCCCTTTATTTTAAAAACTTTTTTACCCAATAAACATTTAAACACCTTTTAAAAGGACAAGTTTTGGAAATTTAAAAAATTTTCCCCACTCGCCGGGGGGGTCTTTTCAAGGGTTTCATTTATTTTTTTTCCCACTTTACGGCCCCCTTTTTGCTCTCAAAAGGACAATTGGGTTTCCCCTTTTGGGGGCATAACCTAGCCCCGGGATTAATTTTTTGGGGCCTTTTCTGGTTTTAATTTAAAACAAAACGGCCTCTTTCCCCAACACCCCCCATTCCTGTTTTGGCCCACCTATCCCATTTTTTTTGGGACCTAAAAATAATTTTTCCATTGTTTGGGGATAAAAATTCCCTGGGATGGGCAACGTTTTTAAAATTTAAAAAACAATTTTTCTTTTCCCCAAACCCCCCAAAATTACTCAAAAAAAGGCCCACCCCAGGCCATATTTTTTTGCCCCTAAAAGGGAAACTTTTGGGTTTCCATTCTTCGGGGCAAAGTTTCCCCCAAAATTAATTTTATTGGGGCATCTAAATTTTTTTGGACTTTAAAAATAACAATTTTTCCCCCAAATCCCCCGCAATTTACTCAAAGGAAATAGGGGCATTTTAATTTTGACCCTAAAATACAATTTATTTCCCATTCCCCGGGGGCAAACCCTAGGCCCCCTGGATTAATTTTGGGGTTTAAAAATTTTGGATTTTAAAAAATTTTTCCCAAGCCCCCCCCTTTTTTTCATTTTTTTCAAAAAATCCATACCCTTTTTCCCCCATTATAATTAACCCCTTTAAAAAATTCCTCATTTAGACCCCTTTAAAGGGGACGTTAAAAAAAAAAAAAAAACCAAAATAAGAAAAAAAAAAATTTTTAAATTCTTTAATCTTTCTCGCCAATTTTAAAACAATTTTTTTTTAAAAACCTTTTTTTTACTTTATCCTCAAAATTTTTTGTTCGCTCACGAAGGGGTTTTAAAACCTCCCCCCCCCCCAAAAACCGCCCCAATTAAAAATATAAAATTTTTTTTTAAAAGGTCAATTTTTCGGGGAAGTGAAAGGGTTTTTTGTTCAATTTAAATCCCCGGTATTTTCCAAAATAAAAATTTTGGATTTTCCCATTAAATTTTTTAAAACAATGCTTCCAAAAATTTTCCCACAAATTAGACGGGTTTTCAAATCATTCGATAGAAGAATACTTTTTTGGGTTGACCTTTCATGAGTAAGACCCCGTGACCGTATTCACTACTTCCCCTTTGTCATATTATAGGCGGTAGTTTTGGGGCCTATTTACATGCCCGTACCATGTTGGGAGAGTGACACCGTAGGTTTTGGGGGTTATGCCCCTTTATCCGAATTTTTACATCCCAAAAAAACAAGGGAACCCCAGCTAGGCCATCATTATTGCCCTTAGCTGCACCTTTCATCATCACTGTAGTGTCAGGGTTATTAACTTACATTATTTTCACCATTTTTATAAGAATCACAACAAAACCCGCACATAACGTATGGTGCTTTCCCCTTTTGCATTGATAGGGAAAATGTTCATTTTGGTAGACAAACCTTTACATTAGATTGCTAGACATTATAAATCTGTCAAGTTCTTTCATTCTTTCCCTTTAATATCCCCGAATTACAGGATTACAATTTTTAGTGAAAGAGTACCCTGGCAGAAGAGGCATCTCTCTTTTTTCCTTGCCTGACCCTTATTAACTGGGGTTAACTTCGAGGACTTTTCCTCTTACCTTTATGTGAGGGAACCCCTATTACTGATTCCCGACTTGATTGTGCCCATTTAACTCTTTAAATATGATTATTACCACTGGGGTTTATTTTTCCCTTTTTAGGGTTGACGATACTTCAAGTCATTATTGTTATACCTTAAACTGTTGGCTGACTGGGCTCAATTAACAATTAATTCCCGCCGACCTAGTCTGATTTCCCCCCAAACCCTAATGGAGGTTTTTGGCAAAACACCCTTTGCATTAAAAGGTTTTATCAACTGCCTGGCTTTCACCCCTTTAATTTTCAAACCTTTCTTTACAAGGCAGTTTTTTTCCAAATTCGAAAAGTGATTAATTAAAAATTCATTTCCATTCATCGCACAATTCTCTAGCAGATCTCTTCACCCCCCCTTTAACCACAATTTGTACCATCAGACTACTCTCAAAGCATCAAATTAAAATTTAATTCATTAGGGGTTTGGTTCTTTGTTCACTAAATCAAATGCCTTCGTCACATGGGTTTTAAAACCTGTAATGATGCTTTCATTCTCTAAAATTCACGACTTTTTCAGCCACATTAACTCCATTAGATCCTTTATGGTTAGAGAATTATTTAAACACTGATTATACAACTTAAGTAGGGGGCCTTTTAAGAGTAATTCTTTCACTTTACTCTTTTATATATCCCCGCCACACAGTGCTCAATTAATTGGGCTAATTTCATCCATCACACGATCGTTAAAATTGTGCACCCTACCCCACCTTCAAACATCCTTTTAATTTTTTAAATAATTAATTCAATTTTTTTTTCACGTTGCATCGTTTTCAAGGACCAAAGGGGGATATGGAAAAAATTTTTTAGGGTGCTTACCTGTATGTACCCCCAACATTTTAACATACCAGTAATCTCATTGGGAGACAATCATATTTTTTACCGTAGTCACCCCCTGTAACTGTGAAAAACTTAACCCCCCCTGTCGCACCCGTGGTCCCCTCGACCTCACAATTTATCCATTCTATCCAGACCATATGGATTGGGTAGCACCCACAAGTACGGTCTACTAATTAAAATTGTGGACTGTATAGATTAATTTGTTTTTCTAATGAAGGGGGGGGGGGGTTTGGACCAATGGTACATCCGTCAAGGAAAACATTTGTACATAAACCCACTACTTTTCCAGATGTTTCTGGGGGTCACTTTATGTAGCTGGATCACCGAACCATCTAATTATAAAATACCACTATGGCCAGCTAAGGTTGTAAACTAGAAGGGTTACTTAACTGTGGGTGATTGATATTCCTCATTTCTTGATTCACCATCATTTTCGATGTCCCGCACACCCACACGATTTTTTCCCTTCCACGGAGAGATCCGCTGGTTTGTCCTGCTTTGACATGGACTCAAGGGGTTTCCCCTTTTTTCGTTCGTTTTCAAGAGGTTTGCGGGTTTACTCGGACAAACGACTTATTTTTACTTTACATATTCTCTTAAATTTGCGTTATATCATAATTACATACAATTCACAAACCCATTTAACGTCTATAATATTATCAAAATAAAGGGCACTCCATTAAGATCTGAGACCGATGAGTGATGATTAATCCAAGGGTAATTTTCCCCAGGACACAGTCCATTGTGGCGCGTCAGTCACCCGCTCCTTTTCTTATCACACTTTTACCACTCTATTACTGTGGTCCCGTAAATCCCGTTCCCTCACTCTCCACCAGGAACAATTACGACACTTCTTATTATGAAATGAGGCCTATATTAATCCTTAGGCCACCGTGAACGTCAATTTCGTGGTTCCATGTTTTCTCAGCTTCCTCACCACCATTCAAAACAAACCGCGCCCCTCCCTCCCGCACATCCGCGCATGCGCAAAGGGAACTCTTGGTTCTACTCTTATTTTCAAATACATTTTTGACCCATATAGACACATTAAACACCTATTAGGCACTATAGTTTCGGAAAATTAAAAAATTTTCCACAACAACAGGAAAATGCAAACTCCCTTCCTGTAAGCTTTTTCACCCTGAAATGTGTACCTGTTCAGTATAGGAAAGACTGTGCTATAACTTAAATTGCCAGGCACACCATCTAAAGGGGACAAAAAGATACAAAACATCCAGGCCATGGGAAAACCTGGGTAGCCACAGCCACTCAAGAGGGAGAGGTTTTTTAGTGCCAAGAAGGAAAAAAAACTGGCAGGAAATGGCAGAAATCGTACACCAAATCCAGTCATTCCTGGAGAGGAACCACAGTCGATGGCCTCCACTCCAAACCAACAGATACAGATACTAATGTCGGAAAAAAAATCCCCCCCCCCAGTACCAACAAATACCACCAGTCCGATGACATTCTTCTTTGCAAATATACTGGGTCTAAAGCCAGCAACAAACAACAAAATACTTTTCATCCGTGGACTGCTTGCAGAGGCAAAGGCAATGTTCACGGCTTTCACTGAGACCCACATAAAGGATCACTTGGACAACGAAATATGAATCCCAGGTTACAACCTATACAGATGTGACAGAGTGAACAGGCAAAAGGGGGAGGGGGTTGGCCTGTACATTGCAGAGTCACTTGTTTGCACAGAACTGCTGAATGCCTCAAAGGATGTAGTGGAAGTTTTAGCAGTAAAGGTCGAGAACTAAAACCTAGCCTCCAGATGCAACATCCCAGCAATTCCAGGAACAGCTGTTAAAAATTGACCACTGTCTGGAAAATCTTCCAGCTCCTGCACCCAACATCTTGCTCCTGGGGGATTTCAACTTAAGGCACCTAAAATGGAGGAATATAGCAAATAATATTGTTGCAGTAATAACACCAGGAGGCAGCTCTGATGAAAACTCACACTCACACGAGCTTTTAAATCTCTGCACAAAATTCAATTTAAACCAGCAAATAATAGAGCCTACTAGAATGGAGAATACACTAGACCTCATCTTCACTAACAATGATGATCTGATAAGAAATGTCACCATATCAAAAACAATATACTCAGATCACAACATAATTGAGGTTCAGACATGTATGCGTGGAGCCCCAGACCGACATAATGAGATTAGTCACGAGGGAGCATTCACCAAATTCAACTTCAATAACAAAAACATAAAGTGGGACCAAGTAAACCAAGTCCTAACCGATATAAGCTGGGAAGATATACTAAGCAACACAGACCCCAACTTATGCCTTGAACAGATTAACTTGGTGTAGGAGTAGATGCAAAATAGAAAGAGACAGGCGCTCCCTTTACAGGCGACGGAAAAGAATAACAGAGCGGCTAAAAGAGGTCAATATATCTGAAATGCATAGGGAGACACTGGTCAGAGAAATAGCAAACATCGAACTTAAGCTAAAGGAATCTTATAGGAGTCAGGAATCGCGGGAAGAACTAAAAGCCATAAATGAAATCGAAAGAAACCCAAAGTATTTCTTCTCCTATGCCAAATCAAAGTCGAGAACAACGTCCAGTATTGGGCCCCTACTTAAACAAGATGGGTCCTACACAGATGACAGCAAGGAAATGAGTGAGCTACTCAAGTCCCAATATGACTCAGTTTTTAACAAGCCGCTAACCAGACTGAGAGTCGAAGATCAAAATGAATTTTTTATGAGAGAGCCACAGAATTTGGTTAACACAAGCCTATCCAATATTATCCTGACGCCAAATGACTTCGAACAGGCGATAAATGACATGCCCATGCACTCTGCCCCAGGGCCAGACTCATGGAACTCCGTGTTCATCAAGAACTGCAAGAGCCTTTCCATCCTATGGAGAGGGAGCATGGACACGGGGGTCGTCCCACAGTTACTAAAAACAACAGACATAGCCCCACTCCACAAAGGGGGCAGTAAAGCAACAACAAAGAACTACAGACCGATAGCACTAACATCCCATATCATAAAAATCTTTGAAAGAGTCCTAAGAAGCAATATCACCACCCATCTAGAAACCCATCAGTTACACAACCCAGGGCAACATGGGTTTAGAACAGGTTGCTCCTGTCTGTCTCAACTATTGGATCACTACGACAAGGTCCTAGAAGCACTAGAAGACAAAAAGAATGCAGATGTAATATATACAGACTTTGCAAAAGCCTCCGACAAGTGTGACCATGGCATAATAGCGCAAAAAATGCGTGCTAAAGGAATAACAGAAAAAGTCGGTCGATGGATCTATAATTTCCTCACTAACAGAACACAGAGAGTAGTAGTCAACAGAGTAAAGTCCGAGGCAGCTACGGTGAAAAGCTCTGTTCCACAAGGCTCAGTACTCGCTCCCATCTTGTTCCTCATCCTCATATCCGACATAGACAAGGATGTCAGCCACAGCACCGTGTCTTCCTTTGCGGATGACACCCGATTCTGCATGTCAGTGTCCTCCATTGCAGACAGTGCAAGGCTCCAGGCGGACATCAACCAAATCTTTCAGTGGGCTGCAGAAAACAATATGAAGTTCAACGATGAGAAATTTCAATTACTCAGATATGGTAAACACGAGGAAATTAAATCTTCATCAGAGTACAAAACAAATTCTGGCCACAAAATAGAGCGAAACACCAACGTCAAAGACCTAGGAGTGATCATGTCGGAGGATCTCACCTTCAAGGACCATAACATTGTATCAATCGCATCTGCTAGAAAAATGACAGGATGGATAATGAGAACCTTCAAAACTAGGGAGGCCAAGCCCATGATGACACTCTTCAGGTCACTTGTTCTATCTAGGCTCGAATATTGCTGCACACTAACAGCATCTTTCAAGGCAGGTGAAATTGCTGACCTAGAAAATGTACAGAGAACCTTCACGGCGAGCATAACTGAGATAAAACACCTCAATTACTGGGAGCGCTTGAGGTTCCTAAACCTGTATTCGCTGGAACGCAGGCGGGAGAGGGACATGATTATATACACCTGAAAAATCCTAGAGGGACTAGTACCGAACTTGCACACGAAAATCACTCACTACAAAAGCAAAAGACTTGGCAGACGATGCAACATCCCCCCAATGAAAAGCAGGGGTGTCACTAGCACGTTAAGAGACCATAAAATAAGTGTCAGGGGCCCGAGGCTGTTCAACTGCCTCCCAGCATACATACGGGGGATTACCAACAGACCCCTGGCAGTCTTCAAGCTGGCACTGGACAAGCACCTAAAGTCGGTTCCTGACCAGCCGGGCTGTGGCTCGTACGTTGGTTTGCGTGCAGCCAGCAGTAACAGCCTGGTTGATCAGGCTCTGATCCACCAGGAGGCCTGGTCACAGACCGGGCCGCGGAGGCGTTGACCCCCGGAACTCTCTACAGGTAAACTCCAGGTATCTGTTGGTTTGGAGTGGAGGCCATCGACTGTGGTTCCACTCCAGGAATGACGACTGAATTTGGTGTACGATTTCTGCCATTTTTTGCCAGTTTTTTTTTTCTTCCTGGCACTAAAAAACCTCTCCCTCTTGAGTGGCTGTGGCTACCCAGGTTTTCCCATGGCCTGGATGTTTTGTATCTTTTTGTCCCCTTTAGATGGTGTGCCTGGCAATTTAAGTTATAGCACAGTCTTTCCTGTACTGAAGAGGGACACATTTCAGGGTGAAAAAGCTTACAGGAAGGGAGTTTGCATTTTCCTGTTGTCATATGGGCATGGCATTTTCTAGGGTGGTCATAGTTGCACGTCCCATCTGTTTTTTCCAGATTTCCCATGCCTGCAGATACCAAGTGTATGTGCACAGGCTTGGTTTCCGTTTGCCTTGGGTTTCTGTGACTGTATTCCCTGTTGGTGCATGTTTGCCTTGGGTTTCTGTGACTGTATTCCCTGTTGGTGCATGTTTACCTGTCTTATTCCTATCCTCCCTAGCACCAACAAAGGAGCTCCCACCAGTTGTTTTTGGTAATATATCCTCACTATTGCTAGTGGAGTCCTCTTGTTTGCTATTTCCTGTTGTATTTCTAGTTTGCAATATTGGTTTTATCTTATCTTTGACTACACTTGATTCCTTACTACGGCTCCTGTCTCCCATGAGGTCATTTATATGCATTCCATCCTGCGTACAATTCCCGACTACCTGGACAAAATCTCCAGCTTCACCATTACTGTCTCCCAGGACAGCACCTCCAGCTTCACCATTACTGTCTACCAGGACAGCACTATCAGCAGCACATTTACTGACAACCAGGACATCACCTCCAGCCTTACAGTTTCTGTCTACATGACCAGCATCAAGGGCAGTACCATCCAGCCCAGACTTTTTATGTTCCCATCTGTTGTAGAAAGCTTCCAGGTTGTCTATGAAAGCAGCTTTGATGTTATCCTCTTTTAATACCAATGTGATATTAGTCCACAGATTTATCTCATTTGGACATACCCAAAAACACTTCCCTGTTTTAATACTTCTTGTAGCTAGTTCTTGGATATTTGCACAAGGGGCGTGACACCAGTTTCCACAAAAATGACAATTTATCCATGTGGAAGCCCGTTTGTTTGATTGATTGCAGACTACACAGGGCTTCATAATGACTTGAATGGTTGAATTACTGTAATTCTACTAGCAACCTCTTTAATACTCTATTAATAACCTCCTTAAAGTGAAGCTCTACCTATTTGTATTTCTGTTTCTAACTGTACTTGTATGTTAGGACAGCTTACCGGAGTACGCTCCTGTTTTTTAATTATTGTTTGTGTTTATAAGGGCGCCTACAACCCCATCCGTTTACAGTCTGCTTTATTGTCCAACGAATCCGTTTGAAATCGGTCGAGGGTTCGGACCAGTCGAGGGTTCGGAACCAGTCTGATCTGATCAGTGGGTCACTTATTTAAAACATACTGGTCGGTGATTTGGGCTAACACATGAAGGATCTACTGGAAGTTATCTACCCGATTAATACAAAAAGTATAACTTGCGTGTTGAAGAACCGGTGATTGCTGGCAGTTCCTACAATGACGAATGGTCGACCTCAACCCTTGTTTATCAATCACTGTATCTAGCTTTTCTAGGTTTTTTCCGTCTCCACCACAATAAATGCTATATTATCACTATGGTTGACTGGTGGAAATTTTGGAGGAAGGATGCTTTTTCTGTAGTAATATTTGCTTCTCGTTATGTATATTGCGACCGCTGGTAACTACAGGTTATATGAGATTCACAGTATACGTCTTGTATTTCAAGAAAATAGAAACTAATGAAAGTCACTCCACTCCACTAAGTACTATTACAATGCTGGTTAGTTGCTACTACAACACTGTATTCTGCTAATCACTGGTATCCTTAGATTATATGCCAGTACACTAGCAGGCCAGGAAGATTTAAAACAGCTGACCAGTGTGGTAAGTTTCTGGCGACTTCTGGCACCTGCCTCTATAGGGTTATCACTTCATTTACAAATTCACCTGTTTTCAAATGACTCTTTAGCCTTTATTATCTATATACTATTATCTATACTAGGGAGCCACTGTAGTATACACTATACACTGTAGTATACACTATACTAAACAAACAGTGAAAAATATTTTTTTCGTTAGGTTCAGAATTATTTTGACGAAATTATTGCATACACAAATTTTCACTTGTCCTATATGGCAAGATGAACGTTGCTATTTAAGCCAAGATCGCAAGTTCTGCCTATTCGGCACGACAGAGTGTCAGCGTGCTTCGTTGTGCTCCGGGTTTTCTCGTGTTTTCACGGTCGCTCTTACGTGCTAGAACTTTAATTTGTGTCATCAATCCTATACGATACATCCCTCTAGCGCCTGGAACCAATCTTGGGCGGAAAACATTATATACTGAGTCAAAAAGGGAGAATTAGTGTGCACTACCTAGCAGAGTTTACTGCCAGAGGGGAATCATAGGCCTGTGTCCCGTGTGGAAAATATAATAATAATTGAACTTTACGTGTCAGAGGAAAGAAAGTCTCCCTGATAACATTGAGTATACATAGTGTATAGTGTATACTACAGTGGCTCCCTAGTATATTTATGATAAAGGCTAAAGTGTCATTTGAAAACAGGTGAATTTGTAAATGAAGTGATAAGCCTATAGAGGCAGGTGCCAGAAGTCGCCAGAATCTTACCACAGGTCAGCTGTTTTAATAATCTTCCTGGCCTGCTAGTGTACTCGCATATAATCTAGTGATACCAGTGAATAGCAGAATACAGTGTTGTAGCAGCAACTAACCAGTATTATAATGGTACTTAGTGGAGTGGAGTGACTTTCATTAGTTTCTTTTCTCTTGAAATACCAGACATATACTGTGAATTTCATATAACCTGTAGTTACCAGCGGTCGCAATATACACAACGAGAAGCAATTATTACTCCAGAAAAGCGTCCTTCCTCCAAAATTTCCACCAGTCAACTATAGTGATAATATAGCATTTATTGTGGTGGAGACGAAAAAAAAAAATAGAAAAGCTAGATACAGCGATTGATAAACAAGGGTTGAGGTCGACCGTTCGTCACTGTAGGAGCTGCCAGCAGTCACCGGCTCTTCAACACGCAAGTTATACTTTTGTATCAATCAAATCACATATTACTCGGGTAGATAATTTCCAGTAGATCCTTCATGTGTTAGCCCAAATCACCGACCAGTATGTTTTAAATAAGCGACCCACTGATCAGATCAGATCGACTGGTCCGAACCCTTGACTGGTCCGAACCCTTGACTGGTCCGAACCCTTGACTGGTCCGAACCCTTGACTGATCTCAAACGGTTTCGTTGGACAATAAAGCAGACTGTAAACGGATGGGGTTGTAGGCGCCTTATAAACACAAACATTAAATATATATCAGGAACGTGCACGGTAAGCTGTCCAATATACAAAAACAGAAACAGAAATACAAATAGCTAGATCTTCATTTAAGGAGATTATTAATAGAATATTCAAGAGGTTGCTAGTAGAATTGCAGTAAATCAACCATTCAAATCATTATGAAGCTGTGTGTAGTCTGTGGTCAGTCAAACAAACGGGCTTCCACATGGATAAATTGTCATTTTTGTGGAAATTGGTGTCACGCCCCTTGTGCAGATATCCAAGAACTAGCTACAAGCAGTATTAAAACAGGGAAATGTTTTTGGGTATGCCCAAATGAGATAAATCTGTGGACTAAAATTACAAGGGTATTAAAAGAGGACAACATCAAAGCTGCTTTCATAGAAAACCTGGAAGCTTTCTACAACAGATGGGAACATAAAAAGTCTGGGCTGAATGGTACTGCCCTTGATACTGGCCATGTAGTCAGAAACTGTAAGGCTGGAGATGAAGTTCTGGTAGTCAGTAAATGTGGGGCTGATAGTGCTGTCCTGGGAGACAGTAATGGTGAAGCTGGAGGTGCTGTCCTGGGAGACAGTAATGATGAAGCTGGAGGTGCTGCCCGGGAGACAGTAAGGGTAAAGTGAGTTGCTGTCCTGGGGACAGAAAATGGTGAAGGGAGATTTTGTCCGGGTGTCGGGAATTATATGCGGGAAAGGGAATAATATAAATGACCTCATAGGGGACAGGAGCCATAGTGGGAAACAAGTGTAGTCAAAGATGATAAAACCAAATTGAAAACTAAAAAAACCGCAGGAAATAGCAAACAAGAGGACCCCACTAGCTAGTGAGGTTTTTCCCAAAAACAACTGGTGGGGCCCATTTTTGGGTGCTAGGGGGGATAGAAGACAGGGGAAAATGCACCAACGGGGAAATACAGTCACAAAACCCCAAGGCAAACGGAAACCCAAAGCCTTGCACCTATGCACTTGGTATCTGTGGCATGGGAAATCTGGAAAAAAAATGGGACGTGAACTTGACCACCTAGAAAAAGCCGCCCTATGACAAACAGGAAAATGCAAAAACCCTTCCCGTAAGCTTTTTCACCCCGAACGTGTACCCCTTCGTACAGGAAAACTGTGCTAAACTTAAATTGCCAGGCATACCTCTAAAGGGGAAAAAAGATAAAACTCCCGGGCCCTGGGAAAACCCGGGTAGCCCAGCCATGAAGGGGAGAGGTTTTTTTAGTGCCCGGAAGGAAAAAAAAAAGGGGAAATGGCGAAATCGTACACCAAAACCAGTCATTCCCGGAGTGGAACCCCAGTCGATGGCCTCACTCCAAACCCAAAAGTACAGATATAAAGCTGGAAAAAAAATCCCCCCCCCCAAAACCAAAAAATACCCCCAGTCCCATAACATTCTTCTTTTCAATTTTACAGGTCTAAAGCCCGCAACAAAAAAAATACCTTTATCGTGGACTGTTGCGGGCAAAGGGAATGTTTGCGGCTTTTACTGGCCCAATAAAGGTCACTTGGACAACGAAATATGGACCCCGGTTACAACCTATCAGATGTAACGAGTGAACAGGCAAAAAAGGGGGGGGGGGTTGGCCTGTCATTGCAGAGTCCTTGTTTGCACGAAATGCTTAAAGCCCCAAATGATGTGTGGAAGTTTTAGCAGTAAAGGTCGAGACCAAAACCTAGTCATTGTGGTAGTTACAAGCCTCGGATGCAACATCCCGCAATTCCAGGAAAAAGCTGTTAAAAATTGGCCATGTCTGGAAAATCTTCAGCTCCTGCACCCAACATCTTGTCCTGGGGATTTCAACTTAAGGACCCTAAAATGGGGGAATAAGCAAATAATATTTTTGCAAATAAAAGGACACAAGGCAACAAATTTTACTTTTATTTGGCAACGTTTCGCTCTCCAGGAGCTTTAAAAAGCTCCGGGAGAGCGAAACGTTGCCACAAAAAATGTCAATTAGTTGCATTTTGTGTCCTTTTACTTAAAATTGCGGTAATTTACCAACTTTTACAATATTGTTGCAGTAATAACACCGGGGCAGCTTGATGAAAACTCAACTCACACGAGTTTTAAAAATCGCACAAAATTCAATTTAAACCAGCAAAAATAAGCCTTTAAAAACTGGGGAATACCCTAACTCCTTCATAAAAATGATGATTGATAAAGAAAAGTCACCATATCAAAAAGAATTCTCAGATCACAACATAATTTAGGTTCGACATGTTGCGGGGGCCCCCGACCGACATAATGGGGACGAGTCACGAGGGAGATTTACCAAAATTTAACTTCAATAACAAAAACATAAAGTGGACCAAGTAAAAAAGTCCTAACCGTTAAGTGGGGGGATATACAAAAAACACAGACCCCAAATTAGCCTAGAAAGATTAACTCGGTGGGACTCGATGTATCCAAGGCTTATTCTTAAGAAAAAGGAGGGAGGGAAAAGTTTAAATAAAGAGACAGGCGCTCCCCTTTTCAGGGGACGGAAAAAAATAACAGAGCGGCTAAAAGAGGGCAATATATCTGAAAGCTGGGAGACACTGGTCAGAGAAATAGCAAGCATCGAACTTACTAAAGAATCCTTTAGGGCAGGAATCGCGGGGAAAAACTAAAAACCAAAATGAAATCGAAAGAAACCCCAAAAGTATTTCTTCTCCTATGCCAAATCCAAATCGAGAACATCGTCCAGTATTGGGCCCCTACTTAAACAAGATGGGTCCTACACAAGATGAAGCAAGGAAATGAGTGAGCTACTCAAGTCCCAATATGACTCATTTTTTTAGCAAGCCGCTAACCAGACTGAGAGTCGAAGATCAAATGAAATTTTTTTTGAGAGAACCCCAAAAAATTTGATTAACAAAGGCCTATCCGATGCTTCCTGACGCCAAATGACTTTCGAACAGGCGATAAATGACATCCCATGCACTCTGCCCAGGGCCGACTCATGGAACTCTGTGTTCATCAAGAACTGCAAGAAGCCCCTATCACGAGCCTTTTCCATCCTATGGAGAGGGAGCAAAGGACACGGGGGTCGTCCCCAGTTACTAAAAACAACAGACATAGCCCCACTCCACAAAGGGGCAGTAAAGCAAAAGCAAAGAACTACAGACCAATAGCACTAACCCTCCCATATCATAAAAATCTTTGAAAGGGTCCTAAGAAGCAAGATCACCCCCATCTAGAAACCCATCAGTTACCCAACCCCGGGCAACTGGGTTTAGAACAGGTCGCTCCTGTCTCTCCCAAATATTGGATCACTACGACAAGGTCCCAAATGCACTAGAATACAAAAAAATGCAGATGTAATATATACAGACTTTGCAAAAGCCCTTTGACAGTGTGACAATGGCGTAATAGCGCACAAAATGCGTGCTAAAAAGGAAAAACAGGAAAAGTCGGTCGATGGATCTATAATTTCCTCACTAAACAGAACACAGAGAGTAGTCGTAACAGAGTAAAGTCCGAGGCAGCTACGGTGAAAAGCTCTGTTCCACAAGGCACAGTACTCCGTCCCATCTTGTTCCTCATCCTCATATCCGACATAGACAAGGATGTCAGCCACAAACACCGTGTCTTCTTTGCAGATGACACCCGAATCTGCATGACAGTTTTCTTCCATTGCAGACACTGCAAGGCTCCAGGCGGACATCAACCAAATCTTTCAGTGGGCTGCAGAAAACAATATAAAATTTCACGATGAAAAATTTTAAATTACTAGATATGGAACATGAGGAAAATTAAAATCTTCTTAGAGTACAAAACAAATTTTCCCCACAAAATAGAGCAAAAAAACCCCAAACGTAAAAGACCGGGGGATATATTTGGAGGATCTCCCTTCAAGGCCATAACATTGTATCAATCGCATTGCTAAAAAAATGACAGGAGGAAATGAAAACCCTCAAAATGGGGAGGCCAACCCCTGTGACACTCTTCAGGTCACTTGTTCTTTTGGCGGGAATTTTGCTGCCCCACTAACAGCCCCCTTTAAAGGGCAGGTGAAATTGCCGCCCTAAAAAATGTACAAGAACTTTCAGGGCGGCATAAACGGAGAAAAACACCCAATTACGGGGGCGCTTGAGGTTTTTTAAACTTATTCCCTGGAACGCAGGAGGGGGAGATACTGATTTATAACACCTGGAAAATCCTAAGGGACAAACCGAACTTGACACGAAAATCATCACTCGAAAGCAAAAGACTGGCAGCGATGCAAATCCCCCCAAGAAAAGCAGGGGTTCATACCGTTAAGGAACCATACAATAAGTGTCAGGGGCCCGAGACTGTTCAACTGCCTCCCAGCACACATAAGGGGGATTACCAACAGACCCCTGGCAGTCTTCAAGCTGGCACTGGACAAGCACCTAAAGTCAGTTCCTGATCAGCCGGGCTGTGGCTCGTACGTTGGTTTGCGTGCAGCTAGCAGCAACAGCCTGGTTGATCAGGCTCTGATCCACCAGGAGGCCTGGTCACAGACCGGGCCGCGGGGGCGTTGACCCCCGGAACTCTCTCCAGGTAAACTCCAGGTAAACTCCATGGACAGTGGTTGCAAGCCTCACTTCCGGTCAGGCTTGGAGGGCTAGGAGTACGCAGATCCTCCCAGATTGCTCTACCAGCTTTCCTATCCTCTTCCATTGCATCAAACGAGTTGATAAGACAAATTCTTCCTGACACCCTCAGTGACTCAGCAGGAATAGAAGACCCTAGCTATGTCAGTGCCATCACCGAATGGGAGACTCTTGCTGCTCCAGCACCAAACCCTAGTGCAGCACTGGCTCACAAACAGTCAAGCTGGGATAGCCCAATTGCTGAAAAGGTGCTTGCCAACATTGCTCAGGCGCAACATCAGATAGGGAGATTGCCCGTCTCCAGGCTGTGAGTGGCACCTCACTCCGGGACTTCCTCCAAACAGTTCCCATATCAGCAAAGGAAAAGCGAAATCGACCCTAAGACCCTCCGTATTGCAGTGGCTCTGCGCCTTGCTGCCCCAATTCCACAGAATATATGTGTATTTGCGGCGAAGTGCAAGCAGACCAATACGGTTACATGGTCTTAACTGTTCCAAAACCCAAGGCTGGCATGCAAGACACAATGAGGTCCAACGACATCATTAAGAGAACCCTTGCTACAGCTGGATGCCCTGCCGAGAGGGAGCCACGATCACTTGCAGCAAACAATACCCAACCCAGCAAACCGCCCCGACGGGATCACCATCTATCCTTGGAAGAATGGCAAGCTCTTAGCATGGGACTATACCTGTGTGTCCACACTGGCGAAACCTATATCCATCACAGTGTGGGGGACAGGGAGGAGCTGCTGACCACAGGGAGGAGTACAATCAGCAAGTACAGGGACATTAGCCAACAGTATCAATTTGTCCCAGTGGGATCAGAGACCTTGGGATCATGGGGAAAAAATGCCACACGTTTCCTTAAAGAATTGGGTTCCAGACTCATCGACACCACCAGGGGACATAAGGCAGCCCCTTTCATGTTCCAGCGCCTCAGCGTCGCCATCCAGAGGGGAAATGCTTTCTGCATACTTGGTTCACGTCCAGCCTCGGGGGAGCTGGAGGAAATTCATCATCTTTTATACATTGTGCCATTGTATTCATGTTTGTTTTTTTCTGTAAATGTATTTTGTTTATTAATAAAGTTTACATAGAAAATAAATAAGGGGGGTGGTTGGAGAAGAAATATTAAAAAGCTCCGGGGAGAACCTTGAGTTTTTTCCCCCAGGGACGTTTATTGTTTCTCTGAGGATGGGGTCCCCCTTCCCGCTATAGGGTGGTACTTCCCCTTTTTTTTTATATAAAAAATTATATATAAAATATATATATTTAAATTTTATATATATATATAAAAAATTTTATATATAATAAATATTATATATATATATATATATATATTTAAAAAAATATATATTTAATATAAATATTATATATATTTTATTATTATATTAAAATATAAATATAAATATATATATATATAAATAAATATTTTTATTATAATATAAAATAATATATATAAATATAAAAAATATATATATATAAAAATTTTAAATATATATAATAAATTTATATATAATAAATATAAATTTATATATATATATATAAAAAAATAATATATATATAATTAAAAAATATATATTATATTTTAAATATATAAAATATATAATTTTTATATATATAAATATATTAAAAATATATATATTTAAAAATATTTTTAAAAAAATATTATATATATATAAATATATATATATAAAATATATATATATATATAATATATAAAAATTTTATATATATAAATATTATATATATTATAAAAATTTTTATTTTATATAAATATTTTATATATATAAATATATAATTTATATTAAAATAATTTAAATTTAATATATATAATTAAAATATATATTATATTAAAAATATATATATATTATAAAATATAAATATAATATATAATATATATATTTATATATATATATTATATATAAATATATATATATATATATATTTATAATTTTGGTTGGGAGACAGCAACCCCCCAGGGAGGTACACCGTCCTAAGTGATGTAAAACAAAAAGCCTGTAATTGTTTTACTGAGGTGGGGATTGCGGGTGCCTTTTTTCGTCTCATGAACAGAAAGATTTCAGGTACGTCTTGTATTTACTTACATTGGGTCACACTACCCATTACAAGCACATATATACACCCCCTCTGGGTTTTCTTCATTTTCTTTTAGTTCTTATTCTTTTTTATTTCCCTTTTCTCCAAAGGGGAAGTGGAAAAAGAATTTTTCCCCCGAAACCATGCGTGTTGTAAGAGGGGACAAAGCCCGGGGCAAGGGGCTTAACCCCTTTTTCCCCGTATAATTACTAAAAGTAAAAGGAGAAACTTTCGTTTTTCCTTTTGGGGCCCCCCCCTCGGTGGGTACGGCCCTGTTTGAAGAAGTATATATATATATTATTATAATAATATTATATTATATATATTTTTTATATATTTTATATAACACACATTATTTTAAATGTTTATTATGAAAATTGATTAGAAAAAGGTGCAGTACACTATAATGTAACCCTTTTCCTAAAGTAAAAATGACGTCTTAACGAAGTTGCTCAAAAAAAATTTTTAAAATTCCCGTTGAATCTGAACTTTTTATTATTCTAATTTTAATTTTTAATTTAATCTCAAATTTCGCTAATTTCATTCCTTTGATTGTATTGAACGTAGACCTCGTTATTTTTACAAACCCTTTTATAGTTAAAACAAAAGGGCTAAATAAAATACTTTGAACCGTTGTTAGCGAGTTCAATTCTGTGTATTATTATGCTTATAATCAAAAACCCAAACGCTAAACCCCCTAGAGTCATGACCTGTTGGGTGTAACCACCCCAAATTTTAAATAATTCGAACTTTCCCAATTTTCGTAATTAAAATTTATTTTTTAAAACAATATTCATTAAAAAAGAACATTAGAAGCCCCAGTTAATATTATGTATTCAAGCTTTCTTTGAAATTTTTCAAACCGTTATGAAATTTCAAGGAAGCATAAACCGTAGGGGATATTCAGCGCTTGGGGAATGGAAGTGGACCCGAGGGAAGGGTAGCCTATTTTGTTTGTATAAGCCCCTTCACCACCAAGAGCCTTCCCTTCCCCTTTGAAGGTCACATAAGAAAAATTTGGGCTCATTCGTGTTTTTTAATCAAACCAAGTATATATTTAAAAAATTCTGATAATAATAACAAAAAAATCAACACAGCAGCAGTAACACCACTAACAGTTGTGATTCCTTTTTACATTTTCACATGTTTCTTTCTTGTATATTGGGTAACAACGTTCACATCAGTTTCCATGACTGATCCACCGATTCAGTTACCACAAAAAGTTTTCCTACACTTATTGTATTAAATTACGAGTCGAAAAACGTTGTAACTGTTTTATTTTTTTTTGCGAGAAAGTTTTTATACTTTTTTAAAAATTTAAGGGGGGATTTCTCCCAGATTGAGTTGTTTAAAAAATTATTACATAGATACACCCTTCCGCGTTCACTTGATTATTATAAGCACACGTAACTGTGATGACCTACTTGGCGGCTCCTCCACATGCTGGGCATCAATAGTGATCAGCAGTGGGGCCCCCCTCACCTCACCCCTAGGACTGGGGGGTCAAACCCCAACACTAGGAAGATTGGGAAAAGTTACCTGAATACCTAGCTAAGAAATAGATACCTGGCAGTTTGCGATGTTATTGTCGCATCCTGAAAAAACCATTAAAAAAAAGACAATGAAAATAGCCTAATGTTGGTGTTACTGGGTTAAAAACCATTGTTGTGAAAATCATTTGAATTGTCATTTTACATTCAAAACTATTCCTAAACAAGGAATTGCAAATGCAGATATAATATATGACTAGTGAGCAAAATTTGGGGTGAGTTCTTCAGGAAAATTTCTTTAAAAGTTGACAGTCAATCCAGTTTTTCCCGGAGGTTACTACCCAACTGGAACCTCTCCCCTTTCTTATTACTGCTGTAAAATCAAATTGTATTTTTTGCTTACATATTTTGTTAGGTTTTTTTTTTTATTCCCCATATTTTGATAAACTATCTTCCACAAGTCACTCGGACCTATATTAATTTCAAATGAAAATACACACCGGAATTCTGGAAAAGCTTAATATAAATAGGGACTGAATTAAATTTAAAGGGGAATACATATACTTGAAGGAGAATTTAAATAAAAAAGACCACCAATTAGTCTGGAGTCGGTGTTTCTACCAAAACCCCTGCCTAAAAATTTGAAGAAAATACTGGCCCCCGAATTTCAACATAAACGAAATTAGCTGGGGTTCCAAAACTGTCCTTCCTTGCTTAAAGCTCACGTTATGCAGACTGCAAATCCCAAAAATTTCAGCTCCTATTTTAGAGGTTTTAAACCCAAATAACCCCCAAAACGCGAAAATTCTTGTTTTCACAAACGTTGTTAGTCAATTAAAACATGGTGAACCTTTCCCCCGCGACGCTCACCATCGCTGGTTCTTTTTTTATTTTTAAAAATTATTTTTATTACCCCAATATATTCCATCAATTTACATACAAAAAACACTGATTTTTTGGAAAAAAATCATATTTCTACATTTTTTGTGGTTTCATTTTTAGGTTCTTATTTTTTGTTATTATTTATTTTTATTATTATTGTGGAAAATTTTTGGGTTTTCCTAAATTCAGAAAGTGTAAATTTGAAAAACAAAAATTGTGTAATAAAATGTGTACTGATTTTCCCTTTCGAGAAATTTCGATGAGGGGGGTAGAAGATGCGGGTATGCAGGAGGAGATACCAAATTGCTTTAATACTGAAAAACGGTCATGGAAATAATAATTCGGGTCTTCCAATGCCAAAAATTTGGGGTATACCGGCCCCAATTTAATTTAGAAAAGTGACGGTCCTGGCTGAAGAAAAAGGGAAGGAAATTTGAGGGGCCTCAAAAAATTTCGTGT
>NC_069476.1:9590834-9624472 GCF_026875155.1 Cherax quadricarinatus
AAAGGGTCCGATTATGTGAAAAAAAACTGGTTTCCCCTGAACCCCTTTCACTAAAAAATTACCCTGTTCACCCCCCAAACCCCAGTCGTCAGGTCCCAAGTACCATTCTTTCCCCAATTCACTCCTTTTTAAATTGCTCCGAAAGCTTGTGGAATTTAAAAACCCCCTTCCCCAAACAAAACCTCCTTTACCCCCTCTTCCCCCCCTTTCGGGGGACAAACCCCTCCCCCGCCTTCCTTCCCCTATAGATTTATATTTTTCCCCATGTCATTCTACTTTGATTTTTTCCTCAAAAGGGACAAAAACCCCCTTTCAAAAAACCCCTCTTCTGCCCCTCGGGACTAAAAATTTTTTATTAACTCCACACCTTTCCTAATTTCCCACTCCAAAATTTTCTGATAATATTTACACCACACATTCCCCTTAAACCCAGGAATCTCCACTGCCCCCAAAACCGTCTCCTCGCTGTGCATTTACCCCCAAAGGTTTCACCCCCTTTAAAAGGGATTTTGGGGTCTACTTTTACTTTAAACCCTTCCCCTTTTTTTGCCTCATAAAATAATTTTTTTTGACCCCCAAATATACCTCAACGCCCACTCACCTTTTTTCCTCATAATTCTTTTTGATTTAATTTTCTCCTTCAAAAAATCCATCCGCCGACACGTTAAAACTCCCAAAGAAATTGAAAACTTCCCACTTCTTCCTTTAATTCCTCCTCCCCAATTTGTTTTATCCAATTTTTCTTTATTAAATCATTTTGGACACCCTCTCACTTAAACTCTTTTTTTAGGGTTCATTTTTAAACTTTTTTACCTTTACCCCACATTTAAAAATTATCCACTAACCTTTGCAATTTTTCTTTAGAATCTCCCAAAAAGCAGAATCACCCAGCAAAAAGTAACTGTGTCAATTCCCTTTTTGAATTTGATTCCCCCTAATTTAATCCCCCAAACCCCTCTCCCCAAAAACCCCCAGCATTTAATTCCTTTACAAAACCCCCTATAAATATATTTTAAAAAACCATGGTGACATTACACCCTCCCTGTCTAATGACTACTTTTACCCCCGGGGAAATAGTCTCCCTCTCTTCTACACACCCAAATTTAGCTTACTATCCCAAAAAACTCTTTACGCATTTAAATAAAATTACCACCTATTCCATATACTTGCCCAAATCTGCCACAAATTTCTCTCTATCCCCTCTATCATATGCCTTTTTAAATCCATAAATGCCCAAAAAAAACTTCCCTATTTTATTTTAAATACTGTTCCCCATTATGCTTCAATTTTAAACACCTGAAACTACACATCCCCTACCCCCTCTAAAACCCCCTTGCTCATCCCCAAATCCTACATTTTTGTTTCCTCTTTTAAATTTTTTCAATTATAAACCCTACCGGGGCACTTTTCCCGGTTTTTTCAGTAAGCTTATTCCTCTATAATTTTTACAGTTTTTTGTCCCCTTTTCCCCTTTTTATAAAGGGGGCTTTAATTTCTCTCTGCCAATCCCCAAAGGGACCCTTTCCCTCTTCATACAAATTTTTTAAACAAAAGTACCAAACCCCCTTTTAACACTATATCCCCCCCCGCAAATTTTAAAAATTTTTGTCATGATCCCCCTCAAGTTCCCCGCTGCTTTACCCCCTTTTCATTTTACCCTAATGGGCCCCACGTTCCTCCCCCCCAATTTCATTTGCTTTCTTTTACTTCCCAAAAAAAAAGGTATACCTCCCTTTTCCAGTGCATGAAAAATTTCTGCCTTGTTTCTTCCTTAACATTTAAAAATTCCCCAAAAAATTTCGCCAAACCTTTTCCCCAAAACCTCCTCCCCATCTATTAAATAACCCCTACTCTGTTTTTAAATGACAATCCATATTTTTCCCCAGGGTTTTCTTAACTTGTTTAACTTTACTCCAAAATTTTTTTTTTTTATTTTTATTAAAAATTTTTTGCCCGGGCCTTTTCCCCCTCTTTCATTTTGCTTCCTTTTTCACTCTCTCACCACTTTTTTTACCTTTCTTTTACCCCTTTCCCAAAACTTCTGCTTTTTCTTTAACACTTCTGCTTTTTTAAAAACCTTATTTAAGGCTACCCTTTTTTTCTTTTATCAAAACCCCTTTAAATTTAACATTACCAATCACTCCCCTTTTCCCCCTGCCCCCACCCTCCTATAACCACAAATTCTGCCCCAAATTTTAATACTGCATTTTTTTTAAAAATATTCCAACCCCCTTCAACCCCCCACTACTCATCTTTGCATAACCCCCTTTCTTCCAATAGTGTTATAATTTTCGCCCGAATTCCTCCTCCCTTAGTTTATACACTTTCACCTCCCTCTTACTTGTTATTGCCACCTTCCTCTTTTCCCATCTACCTCTTACTCTAACTGTAGCTACAACTAAATAATGATCCGATATATCAGTTGCCCCTCTATAAACATGTACATCCTGGAGCCTACCCATCAACCTTTTATCACAACACACTAATTAATATAAAACTACTTTCATTACATGCTACATCATCCTTGTATATTTATTTATCCTCTTTTCATAAATATGTATTACTTTTACCAAAATTTCTTTCTACACATAGCTCAATTAAAGGCTCCCCATTTACATTTACCCTGGCACCCCAAATTTACCTATACTCCCTCCATAACATTTTTACCCACTTTAGCATTGAAACTCCCAACCACCATTACTCTCACACTTGATTCAAAACTCCCCACACATTCACTCAACATTTCCCAAATCTCTCTCTCTCCTCTACACTCTCTCTTCTCCAGGTGCATACACGCTTATTATAACCCACTTTTCACATCAATCTTTATTTTACTCCACATAATCCTTGAATTAATACATTTTAGTCCTCTTTTCCTGCCATAGCTTATCCTTCAACATTATTGCTACTCCTTCTTTAGTCTAACTCTATTTGAAACCCCCGAACCCAATCCTATTTATTCCTCTCCACTGAAAAATCTCCACCCCTTCAGCTTTGTTTCACTTAAAGCCAGGACATCCCGCTTCTTCTCATTCATAAATCCCCAATCATCTCTTTCTTATCATCTGCACAACATCCACGCACATTCAGACTTCCCACTTTGACAATTTTTTCTTCTTATTCTTTTTAGTAATCTTTACAGGAAAAGGGGTTACTACCCCATTGTTCCCGGCATTTTAGTTGACTTTTACACACGCTGGTTTTACAAAAGGAAAGATTCTTATTCCACTTCCCCATGGATATAAAAGGAAAATTAATAAGGCCCAAGAACTTTAAGATAAAATCAAAAAAAAACTCGATGAGTGTGTATAAATAAATTGTGTCATGTATGTGTAGTGTGACCTAAGTGTAAGTAGAAGTAGCAAGACATGCCTGTTAATCTTGCATATTTATGAGACAGACAAAAGACATCAGCAACCCCTACCATCATGTAAAACAATCACGGGCTTGGGTTTTACACTCATTTGGGGCAGGACGGTAGTACCTCCCTGGGTGGTTGCTTTTCTCCCAAACCTACTACCTATATGTATTATATATATATTATATATATGTCGTGCCGAATATGTAAATGATCAATTAGAAGAACTCATTTAAAATTAATCCGTTCTAAAATTTTCTCTTATACGTTTAAAGATATATTTTTTTCATTAATGTTAATGTAAAAATTTTTTTTTTTTGCACCAAAAGAATCTTAGAAAATTACCTAACCTTATTATAACAAGAACAATTTATTTTAGCCTAAACCCCAAATAAATTTTATTTTAGATTTGTTTACCGTAATTTAAAACTAAACAAAACCAGTGACATATATTTTTTTTTGTTAGGTTCAGAATGATTTTGGCGAAATTATTACATACACAAATTTTCACTTGTCCTATATGGCAAGATGAACGTTGCTATTTAAGCCAGATCGCACTTTAAGGAGGGGTTTGAGATATTGGCAGTTTGAGGGATATGTTGTGTATCTTTATATGTGTATGCTTCTAGACTGTTGTATTCTGAGCACCTCTGCAAAAACAGTGATAATGTGTGAGTGTGTGGTGAAAGTGTTGAATGATGATGAAAGTATTTTCTTTTTGGGGATTTTCTTTCTTTTTTGGGTCACCCTGCCTCGGTGGGAGACGGCCGACTTGTTGGAAAAAAAAAAAAAAAAAAAAAATAAAAAAAATAATATTATATATATATTATATATATATAATATATATATATATTATAATATATTTATATATATATATATATATTTATTATTATTTATTTATTTATTTTAACCTGACACACTGCCTTAAAGTCCTTGCTGCTCAGAAATTGTCTAACTCATTTGTCTTTAACATGTTGAGCAAGATGAAGAGTGCTGCTACCTGTGTAGGCCTACTGTTGCTGATGAAGTTGATCACATCACTGGTGAATATAACATTATTCATTAACTTGTCATTGTATACTGTATTTATAATTTATATTTCATTGTAAATGTATATTAGGAACTTTTTAGCTAGTCACAGTGTTTTTTATGTGTTAGGAAACAAACTTTATATTTCATCAGCTAATGTCAATATATCAGTAATAATTGACAACATAAAAATGTAAGTCTTTTGTTTCACAGGAAGTGAGAAAGAAAATTTTGTCTTGAAGTGTATAGCATTAAACATAATTATCAAAGATTGAAAGAGATCAGTCACCATCTTCAGGATGTTTTCTCTGGAAACATACATTGCCAGCTGTAAAAGAAAATACTCCCTACATTATCAACATTGATAATGTACATATTTTTTTTTTTTTTAGTTGACAATATTATGTTTGTTTCCAGAGAAAAGGTCTTGATGGTCGTGACTGAACTTTTAACAGAAGCATTGATAATTATGATCTGAAATAATTACTTCAGGAATTTTTTTTTTTTTTTGCACTTCCTGTGAGGTATATTTCTGCAAGAATATAGTATCTAAGGTTCATTATTATACAGTGGTACCTCGGGATATGAACTTAATTCGTTCCAGAAGGATGTTCGAGTGCCGATACTGAATGAATTTTTTCCCATGAGGAATAATGTAAATTGGATTAATCCATTTCAGACCCCTAAAAATACACTTACAAAAGCACTTGCATAAATACACTTACATAATTGTTCGAGTTTTGAGCTGTTCGTATCCCGAGGTACCACTGTAGTATTTACAAAAATGTGCTAAATCCATATGTATATGAAATAGCTGTTAATGTATAACTAGTGAAATGCTGCACAGAGTTACTTGTGGCTTATTCAATTTATTCATTTTTGGGGATTTTTGTTTTTCATCTAAGTTATTTTTTTAAAATTTTTTAAAAATCATTTTTAAAAAGGGGGAAAAAGGAATGTACTTAAAATGTCAAAGTTTTGGGTATTTTTTAAGTTATTATTTTAGTATTTTTTTCTTTTTTGGGTTTTTTTACCCTCCTTGGGGGGGAACGGGACTGTTAAAAAAAAAAAAAAAAAAAAAAATGTATTTTTTCCTTATTTGTCACTTGGTTAAAATTTTGTTTATATTTTTTTTCATATTCATTCATTTTTAAAAAATTTCATTTTTTATAAAATTTGGGGGAGGATAAAGTTGGGGTGAGATAAAAGCAGCTTTGGGGAAAAAGATGGGCTAGCGGGGTAAAATAGTGGGGGGGTTGGGAGCGATGGGATATTTTTTAAAAATGGAGTTTTAGAATGTGGGGCAAAAAGTATGGGGATATGGAGAGTGGGTGTGGGAGGAAAGAGGAGTGTTGGTGGAAGATGGGGAAAAAGGGATGTGATAAGAGAAAAAAAGTTTGCTTATGAGGGGTTATTACAAGGAAAATGATATAAAAAGGGTGGAGTATAGGGAAAAAGTAAAAGACAGGTAAAAGAGATTTGGTGAGGGAGTGTAAAAGGCAAGCAAAATGATATTGGGGGGGGGGGGGTTGCTGCAAAAATTTTTGTGGAATATAAAAAAGCTTTGGAGTGAGAAAAATAGGTTAAGAAAGCCTTAAGAACAAATGGTTTTTCATTTAAATCTGAAGGGGAGTAGTGGGTGGGAGTTAGAGGTATTGGAAGGGGCAGGTTTTTTTGAGGAATTTTAAATTTTTTTAAAAAAAGGGGCCCTTTCCCCCCGGGCAAAAACCCAAAAAAAGAAAGAAAAATCCCCAAAAAGAAAAACTTTTATCATTAAACACTTTCACCTCATTTAAAATAATCACTGTTTTTGCAGAGGTGCCTCGAATACAACAGTTTAGAAGTAATACATAAAAAAATACACAACATATCCCTCAAATCCCAATACCCCAAACCCCCCTTTTGAGTGCAGGCATTGTATTTCCCCTTTCCAGGCTAAAGTTGGCTATATAAAAAAACCTTTTCCCTGAATCCCTTAAAAATATTACCTGTCACACTCCAAGGTCATAGGCCCCAAATACCATTCGTCTCCACTCACCCCTATCTAACACATCACCACGCTTGGGAAGTCCAACCCCCTTCCCCAAAAAAACCCTCCTTTACCCCCCCCCCAACCCCTTTTTGGGGACGACCCCTACCCTGCCTTCCTTTCCCTACGTTTATATGCTCTCCTGTCATTTACTCTGATCCATTTTTCTAATGACAAACCACCTCAAAACCCCTCTTCGCCCTTGACAATCTTTTATTAATCCTTTAAGGGTCCAAAAAGAAAAATTTAAAAAGTGTGCACCGGGTCAAGAATTTTCAAAAAAAAATTTTTATTTTTCTTAAAAAAGGTAGAGAATTTTTTTCTAAAGGTAAAACAAAAAGTACGAAATTTGAGGAAAACTGATGAAATTATGCTTCGCGAATTTTGATGTGTCAGGGATATTTAGCTTTCCATTTTACTTTGACTCCTTTTAGGCCAATTACAGTATTCAGTCAACCAAAATTTTAGCTATTTCACTAGTATTACTTTATTTATTGATTGGCACAAGAAATCGCCCAAATCAACTGTTTTAACAACAAAAAAAAGTGACCCGGCAATGGTAATTGGCCCAATTTTAAAGCAAAGTTCAAAATTTCCCAATTTCAAAAAAGGGTCCAGAAAAAAATGCATTTTGGGACTTTTAAATAAAATTTCCTCTTTTTATTTGTTATGTTTTAGGCTTTTTCAAATTTTAAATTCCCAATTTGTTTTTTATTACTAAATGAATTTTTATTCAAACCAAAAAAAAGAAGATTTAGTTTTCAATACTGTAATAATTTATAAATAATTTTTACCACATTTTTGGGTGTATATTAGAACCACAGCTGTCATGTATTGACGTGTGGGTCATTTTTTTACTTTTTGGGATCGGCAAAAATTTTTAAAATTTCCCCACTTTGAGCTCAGTTTCAAGCCCTTTCCACTACTAAAAACCCAAACAAAATATCTCTATTTCTGTGTATATATTCCATTCTATAAAAGAGAAAGAAATTTAAATCAACTATAAAAAAATACGAAAAAAAACTGAAAAATCGCTTTTTTAATCAAAATTACGGCCAGTTTTTTTTTCTCATTAAGCTTTTGTACTGCGGATTTGTTTAATGTGGTGCCACATACCCCCTAGATGTATCCTTCTTTGGCCCAAAATTTTCTGCTCACACTTTCAGAGGGGGAGGAGTCTGGGTGATTCGGTTTGGCCCCCAAGTAAAACCCTAGTCTACGCATGGGTGAGAGGGTTAACCCCCCCTTTCCTAATTTCACACTCGAAATTTTTTGCATATATTTAACCAACATTGCCTTAGACGGACATATCCCCCTGCCTCCAAACCCCCTCCCGCGCAGCTTTAAAACCCAAGCTTCACACCCCTATAAGGTGTTGGTACTACTATCTTTCTTTCATTCCCTTCTTTGCCTCCAGAGTAACATTTTTTTGTCTTACATATACCTCAAATTTATTTTTTATTTTTTATTTTTTAAATTTTAGCATACATACAGAGGTACAAAAAAAATACAGGTAAAAGGGAGCATGCCAAAGCCCCCTTTAGCTAGATTACGGGCTGGTTAAAATTAACTTAAGATTAACTAAAACAATGATGAAATCAGTGATAAGCATTTTGTAAAAAAGATAACTATAAATCAAATGAGTTTACAAAAAACAGGTCATGTGGTTGCATGCATTGCTGTTCCTTCAGGTAGTGTTTTAAAAAAAAAAATTAGGTTTAACTTTGTTTTATTAATTGTGAGTAACATTTAGGTATACAATTTTATGTTCAGTTTTCAGTATTTATTTGGTTTTTTGAGTGGTTAAAGTGAAAATTTGAGAAGAGACTTGAATTATAAACAGGGAGTGTTTTTTTTATATTTCAGTAATGAATTCCAGATTTTTGGGCCTTTTTTTGATTGAGTTTTCGCATGGTGGTGGGCCGAGGAACATCAAAAAAAATGATCTGTGCCTGTTTATGGTCATGTGTTCTGTTGAGGTTGGCAAGGGGATGTTTGAGGGGAGGGTTAAGTCAGGTTAAGTGTTCTATGTATGTAATAAATGCTTTAAAAAATATGGAGTTTTTTTTTGGTGAGTAGTTTAGTTTTTTAATATGGTGGAGTGTGCGCCTGTAGTGAGAATTTGTTATCATTCTAACTGCAGTTTTTGTTGGGTAATTGTGGTCTGGATGGTTAGTTGTTTTGAGCCCCATGCCAAATTCCTAGGTGAGATAGGGGAAATAAGAGGTGATAAAGGGCAGGGGGGCGACTGTGGAACATAGTACCATATCTTCGATAGTATCCCTACAGTCTGGAAATTTTCTTGAAATTTGTTGTATATGTGTTGAATTTGGCTATTATCGAGGTGGATCCTAAGTTTTTCCCCTCTGTTGCCTTTTGTTAGGTGATCGTTTACGTTATTTTAAAGGGGGTACTCTGTGCTCTGCTCCCAAATAAATGAAGTGGGTTTTGTAAATGTTTAGGTAAGTTTGTTAGTCCTCATCCAGGTAGATATTTTCTGTAATTCGGTGTTTACAGTATTGGCTAGCGTAAATGGGCTCGGGTGAGAGGAAGACGTATGTGGTGTCATCTGCAAAAAGTGTGGGTTTGAGTAATTGCGAAGCATTTGGTAGGTCTTTTTATGTTTAGGAGAAAGAGAAGAGGGCCAAGGGACATTCCTTTGGGACACCAATGTAATTGGTTGTGCGGGAAGAGCTTGCCCCATTTGCGTACCATTTTGGGCTTCTGTTGCTGAGGTAAGACTTGAGGTAGTTGAGGGAAGTGCCCTCTAATACCATAGTGTGACAATTTTACGTGGGAGCAAGTCATGGGTCAACTGTATCAAAGCTTTACGAAAGTAAATGAAGACCCCCAGTGGGACTTTTTTTTTTCTCTATTGCAGTGTACATATGTTCAAGCATGTGTATAATAGAAATCATTAGTATTTTTATTAGGCCTGAATCCAATTGGCAGGGGTTGGAAATGTTATGGGAGATGAGGTAGGGGTAGATTCGTTTATGAATTAATTTTCGAAGATTTTTGAGAGAGGGTTTTTAAATTGGATATTGGCCTATAATTATTCAACTCTGTTTGGTCTCCTCCTTCATCAATTCTATGATTAACCTCGTCCTTCTAAATCCATCCCCTGACCATTTAACTCCCAAATATCTGGGAAAAAATTCACTTCTTCCATACTCCTCCCCCAAAATTTATAAACCAATTTTTCTTTATCTAAATCTGTGATTCCCCATCACCTTACTCTTTTCTATGTTTACTTTCAATTTTTACCTTTTTCACACATTCCCAATTCGTCACTAACCTTTGCAATTTTTCTTTAGAATCTCCCATAAGCACAGTATCATCAGCAAAAGTAACTGTGTCACTTCCCATTTTGTTGATTCCCATAATTTAATCCCACCCCTCTCCCAAAACACCCTAGCATTTACTTCTTTTACAACCCCATCTATAAATTATTTAAAACAACCATGGTGCCCTTACACATCCCTGTCTAAGACCTACTTTTACCGGGAAGTAGTCTCCCTCTCTTCTACACACCCTAACCTGAGCCTCACTATCCTTATAAAAACTCTTTACGCATTTAGTAACTTACCACCTATTCCATATACTTGCAACATCTGCCACATTGCTCCCCTATCCACTCTATCATATGCCTTTTCTAAATCCATAAATGCAATAAAAACCTCCCTACCTTTATCTAAATACTGTTCACATATATGCTTCAATGTAAACACTTGATCTACACATCCCCTACCACTCTAAAACCTCCTTGCTCATCCATCAATTCTACATTCTGTCTTACCTTTAATTCTTTCAATAATAACCCTACCGTACACTTTTCCTGGCATAATCAGTAAACTTATTCCGCTATAATTTTTACAATCTCTCTTGTCCCCCTTCCCTTTTTATAAAGGGACTATACGTGCTCTCCGCCAATCCCTGGGTACCTTCCCCTATTTCATACATTTATTAAACAAAAATACCAACCACTCCAACACTATATTTCCCCCTGCTTCTAACATTTCTGTCATGATCCCTTTAGTTCCAGCTGCTTTACCCCTTTCATTCTACGTAATGCCTCGCGCACCTCCCCCACACTTACATCCGCCTTCTTCATCCTAAAAGATGGTATACCTCCCTGGCCAGTGCATGAAATTACCACCTCCCTTTCTTTGTCGACATTTAAAAGTTCCTCAAAATATTCTCGCCATCTACCTAATACCTCCTCTCCCCATCTACTAACTCCCCTACACTGTTTTTAACTGACAAATCCATTCATTCCCTAGGTTTTCTTAACTTGTTTACTCCACAGTTTTTTCTTATTTTCATTAAAATTTCTTGACAGTGCCTCTTCCACTCTATCATCTGCTCTCCTTTTCCACTCTCACCACTCTCTTTACCTTTCTTTTACTCTCCATATACTCTACTCTTCTTAGAACACTTCTTTGTAAAAACCTCTCATAAGCTACCTTTTTCTCTTTTATCAACCCTTTACTTCATCATTCCACAAATCACTCCTTCTTACCTCCTGCACCTACCCTCCTATAACCACAAACTTCTGCCCCACATTCTAATACCGTATTTTTAAAACTATTCCAACCCTCTTCAAACCCCCCACTACTCATACATGCACCAGCCCACTTTTCTGCCAATAGTTGCTCATGTCTCACCTGAACATTTAAATGTTGATGAAAGGGAGGCAGTGATTTATAGCATTGGCCAGGGAGGTATAACATTTTTAGGAGTGAAGAAGAGCCAGATGTGAGTTTGGGGGATGTGATGAGGCATTGGGTTAAAATGAAAGCGGGTAAAGCAGCTGGAACTAATGGGATTGTGACAGAAATATTTAAAGGAGATGGGGATGTACTTTTAGAGTTGTTGGTGCTTTTGTTGTACTTAGGAATTTCAGAGAACATGCATAGTCCTTTATATAAAGGGAAGGGGACAAAAGAGTGTGTGAAATTACAGGAGAATAAGCTACTGAGTATACCAGGTAAAGTGTATGGAAGGGTTATTATTGAAAGACTGAGGGGTAAGACAGAGTGCAGGATCACAGATAAACAAGGAGGGATTAGAATGGGTAGGGGATGTTGAGTGCCGATACTGAATGAATTTTTTCCCAGGGGAATAATGTAAATTGGTTAATCCATTCGCCCCCAAAAATTTACACTTACAAAGCACTTGCATAAATAACTTACATAATTGTTCGGTTTTGGCTGTTCGTTTTCCCGAGGTACCACGTGTTTTTTTCAAAAATGTCAAAAATCCTTGTTATGAAAAAGCTGTTAATGTAAAACTGTGAAATGTGCACAGGTTACTTGTGGTTATTCAAGTTATTCATTTTTTCAGTTAATTTTTTTTATACTAAGTTTATTGTTTTTTAAAAACCAACAGTAAAAGGGGAAACCTGGAGATGTCCCTTACCCAAATGATCAAAGTTTTTGAGGTGGTATTTTAAAGTTAATTAAGGTTATGTTTTTTTCCTTTTTGTACATTTGGGTTAAAATTTTGAATTTTATTTGTTTTATAATTCACTTCTTCTTATGAAAATTCTATTTTATAAATTAGGAGGATGAAGTTGGGTGAGAAAAAAAAGCGCTGTTGGGAGAAAGATGGGCTAGCGAGATTTAAAATGTGGGGGGGTTGGGAGGATGGGATAGTTTTAAAAATGGAGTTTAGAATGTGGGGCAGAGTATGTGGATATAGGAGAGTGGGTGTGGGAGGAAAAGGAAGTGATTGGGGAAGTGGGGTAAAAGGATGTGATAAGAGAGAAAAAGTTTGCTTATGAGGGGGTTATTTACAAAGGAAAAAGATATAAGAGGGTGGGTATAGGGAAAAAGAAAAAGGGGACAGGTGAAGAGAGTGGTGAGGGAGTTTTTAAAAAGGCAGCAAATGATATTGGGGGGGGGGGGGGTTGCTGTCTCAAATTTTGTGGAATATGAAAAAAGCTTTGGAGTGAGATAAATAGGTTAAGAAAGTTTAAAAAAAAAATTTGGATTTGTCATTTAAACCCTAAATGGGAAGAAAGTAGGTGGGGGGGGTTAGAGGTATTTGGGAAAAGGATGCAGGAATTTTTTGAGGAACTTTTAATTTTTTAAAAGTCGGCCTCTCCCCCGGGCAAGGTAACCAAAAAAAAAAAAGAAAATCCCCAAAAAGAAAATACTTTTCATCATTCAAACTTTCACCTCACTTAAATAATCATGTTTTTGCAGGGTGTAGAATACAACAGTTTAAAAAAGATTACATATAAAAATACAAACATATCCCTTTTAAAATCCCAATACCCCAAAACCCCCTTTTTTGAGTGCGGGCATTGTACCCCCTTTTCCCAGGCTCAAGTCGGCTAAAAAAATAACCCGTTTCCCTGTTTCCCTTCACTAAATATTCCCCTGTCACACTCCAAGGCTCTTAGGCCCCAAATCCCTTCGTCTCCACTCATCCTATCTAAAACCTCACGCACGCTTGGGGAAAGTCCAAGCCTTCCCCCACAAAAACCTCCTTTACCCCCTCCCTCCAACCCTTTTTGAGGACCCCCCTCCCTGCCTTCCTTTCCCTGATTTATATGCTCTCCTGTATTTACTCTGACCCCATTTTCTCTAATGCCCAAAACCCCTCAAAAAACCCCTCTTCACCCCTCTGACTTACTTTTATTAATCCTTTAAGGGCCCGAAGAAAAATTTAAAGTGTGACCAGGGTCCAAGAATTTTCAAAAATAATTTGTTATTTTTTTATGAAGGGTTTTAGGAATCTTTTTCTGAATTTTTAAAAAAAAAAAGTACAAAAATTTGATGGAAAACTGTTTTAAATTTTATGCTCTGCGAATTTTGATGTGTCGGGGATTTTGCATCGGCGATTTGCTGACTTTGACTCCTTTTTGGGCCCAATTACGTATTCCAGTAAACCCAAATTCTTAGCTATTTATAGTATTACTTCTATTCTATTGTTGAGCAAAGGGAAATCGCAAGTAAACCCTGTTTCACAAAAAAAAAGTGCGGCAACTGGTAATTTGGCCCCAATTTTAATAAAAAGTTAAAAATATTAAATTTTCAAAATAGGGTCCAGAAAAAACAATGCTTTCCCGGGCACTAACTACTTTCCCTTGTTCATTATTTTTGTTTTCAGGCTTTAAAAATGAACCCCAATTTGTTTTTTTTCCATAATGAATTTTTATTCAAACCCAAAAAAAAATAGAAGATTTAGTTTTGAAATACGTATAAGTATAAATAATTCACCACATTTGTGAATGTATATTAGAACCACCAGCTGTCATGTATTAGACGTGTGAGGTCATTTTTTACTTTTGGCATCGGCAAAAATTAACATTTCCGCACTTTGAGCTAGTTCAAGCCATTTCCACTACTAAAACCAATCAAAATTATCTCTATTTCTGTTTATATATTCCATTCTTCCAATGAGAAAGAAATTGAAATTTACAACTATAAAAAAATTACGAAAAACACTGCAGTCGCTGTTTTAATCGAAAACTCGTCCGTTTTTTTCTCATTATGCTTGTGTCTGCAGGATTTTGTTTAATGTGGTGCACCATACCAATAGATGTACCTTCATATCTAGGCCAAATTTTTTTGCTCAACGTTATCAGAGGGTGAGTCATGGGTGATCTACGGTTTGGCCCTAAATGTAAAACCCGGTTAGATCTACGGAAATGGACCTGAGGGGTTAACTCCATCCTTCTCCTAATTTCCACTCCGAATTTTCGATAATTTACACCCACCTTGCCTTAGACGGACATATCCACTGCTCAACCGCCTCCGCTGCAGTTTAAACCAAGTTTTCAACCCCTAAAGAGTGTGGTACTACTATACTTTCATACATTCCTTCTTTGCCTCAGAAGATAACATTTTTTTGTCTCTACAATACCTCAATTTATTTATTTATTTATTTTTTTATAAATTTTTAGCAACTCAGAGGTACAAAAAAATACAGGTAAGAGCGCATGCCAAAGCACTTATATGATAGCATTACGGGCTGGTTAAATTAACTTAGATTAACTAAGCAATGATGAAATCAGTAAATAAGCATTTTGTAAACAGATAACTAAAATACAATGGTATTACAAGACAGGTCATGTGGTTGCTGCTTTTGCTGTTCCTTCAGTAGGAATTTAAAAAAAAATAAGTTGGGTTTTAAACCCTTTGTGATATAATTGTGAGTAACATAGGATTACAATTTATATGGTTCAGTTATTCAGTATTTATTTGGTTTTGGGGGGTGAGTACTTTGAGAAGAGACTTTGAATTTATAACGGTGTGTTTCTTTATATTTACAGTAATGAATTCCGATTTTAGGGCCTTTTTGGATTGAGTTTCGCATAGCTGGATTGGACAGAGGAACATCAAAGAGTGATCTGTCCCTTTGTATTATGGTCATGGTTCTGTTGAGGTTGCAAGGAGATGTTGAGGGGAGGGTTAATGTCGAGTTAAGTGTTCTATGTATGTAATAAGTGCAATAATAAGTATGGATTTTGTTTTGGTGAGTGGGTTGAGGGTTTTGAATATGGTGGGGGTTTTGCGCCGTATGAGAATTTGTTATCATTCTAAAGGGAAGTACTACTCCTGCCAGATGACTGTGAAACAAAAACGTAACTGTTTTGAAGAGGGTGGGATTGTGGTTTTTTTTCTGTCTCTAACACGCTAAGATAACAGGGATATCTTGTACTCTACTTACACTTGGGTCACACTTCACGACACGCAATGAATATATATATTCATACATCTAGGTTTTTCCCCTTTTTAAATAGCTCTGTTTTTTTTATTTCTTTATTGCCCATGGGGAAGTGGAAAAGAATCTTTCCTCCTTAAGCATGGTGTCGTATGAGGGATTTAAAAATGCGGGAGCAATGGGCTAGTAACCCTTCCTGTATACAATTACAAAAAAGGAGAAGAAAAAACTTATAAAATTTGGGTTGTTAAATGTGCGTGGATTGTTGGATGACAAGAAACAATGATTGCTGATGTATGAATGAAAAGAAGTTGGAGTCCTGGCCCTAAGCGAAACAAACTAAAGGGGGTAGGAAAAGTTTCAGTGGGGGGAAATAATAGGGATTAAATTGGATTTATCTGAGAGAGTTAGAGCAAAGGAAAGGGTAGCAAGTAATGTTAAATGATCTTTTATGGAAGGAGGAAAAGGGAGATTATGAATGTGGTAAATTCAAGAATTATGTGGTAAAGTAAAGGTTGGTGGAGAAGTGGGTCTTTAAAAAGCGTGTATGCACTGAGAAGAGAGGAATGCAGAGGAAGAGAGGAGATTTTGGGAGATGTTAAGTGAATGTAAGGAGCCTTTGAACCATAGTATAGTAATTGTAGTAGGGACTTGAATGCTAAGTAGGAGAAACTTTTAGAGGGGTGGTAGGTAGTTTGGGGGCTCAGGGGTAAATGATAATGGGAGCCTTTGATTGAACTTTGTATAAAAAGGGGTTTAGTTATAGGTAAACATTTTTAAAGAAAAGAGGAATAAATTGTATACACGATATGATGTAGGCGAATGTCAGAGTTGTTGGATTATGTATTGTAGATAAAAGACTGTTGAGTAGACTTCAGGAGTACATGTTTATGAGGGGCCACAGATATATCCGATCACTTTCTATTGTAGCTCCCTGAGAGTAAAGTTGGGTACAAGGAGAATAAGCATCGGGAAGGAGAGGTGAAGGTTTATAACTAAAAGAGGAGGCGTTAGGTTTAAATATAAACGCTTTGGAGGATAGATGGGCTAATGAGAGCATAGGCAATGGGGTCGATAGAGGGGGTAGTTTAAAAATGTATTTTTAGTTTTTCAGCAGAAGTTTGGGTTACAGGAAAGTGGGTGCGGAGGGAAGAGGAGCGATTTGGGAATGATGATGTAAAGAGGTAGAAAGGGAGAAAAATTTTAGATATGAAAAGGGTTTTTACAAAGTGAAGTGATGAAGGAGGGAAAGTATATGAGAAAAAGAGAAGTTTAGAGAGGGTGAAGCAATGTAAAAGAGAGCAAATGAGAGAGTGGTGAGATGTTTCAATAAATTTGTTGAAAATAGAAAAAGTTTTGGAAGTGAGATTAACAAGTTAAGAAAGTAGAGAACAATGGATTTGTCAGTTAAAAATGGGGAGAGAAGAGTTATTAATGGAGAAGGTAGAGGTATTGGAAGATGGAAGGAAATTTTGAGGATTGTTAATGTTGATGAATAGGGAGCTGTGATTTCGTTGTATAGGGCAAGGAGGAATAAATCTGTAGGAAGTGAGGAAGAGCAGTTGTGAGTGTGGGGGAATTCGTTGAGGAGTAGGTAAAATAAAAGGGGGTAAGGCAGCCGGGATTGATGGGATAAAGATAGAATGTTAAAACAGGTGGGGATATAGTTTTGGAGTGGTTGGTGCAATTATTTAATAATGTTGGAAGAGGGTAAGGTACTAGGGATTGCGAGAGCATGCATGTTCCTTTGTTTAAAGGCAAAAGGGGATAAAAGAGGTGCAAAAATTATAGGGGGATAGTCTGTTGAGTGTACCTGTTTATATGGTAGAGTATATTGAAAGAATTAGAGTAAGCGGAGAAAATAGGATAGCAGATGAAAAAGGAGGCTTTGGAAAGGTGGGGGTGGTGGCCCAGGTGTTTACAGTGAAAAAATATAATTGAAAGTATTTGAAAAGGCTAAAAGGTCTTTGTGCTTTATGGATTTTGGAAAAGGCGTTTATGACGGGTGGATAGGGGGGAAATGGGCAGTGTTGCAGTGTTTGGTGTAGGAGGTAGGTTCCTGAAAGCATGAAGAGTTTTTACGAGGATAGTGAGTCAGTTAGGTTTTGTATGGAAAGGGGAAATTTTTTCCCAGTAAAAGTAGGCCTTAGACAAGGAGTGTGATGTCACGTGGTTGTTTAATTTTTTGATGGGGTTGTAAGGAAGAAAATGCAGAGGTCTCGGCAAGAGGCGTGAGGGGTTAAAGATAAAGATCCACACAAAGTGGGAGTTTCACAGCTGCTCTTTGCTGATGACACTGTGTTTGGGAGATTCTGAAGAGAAGTTGAGAGGATTGGTGATGAATTTGGTTGGGTGTCCCAAAGAAGAAAATTAAAGGTGAATACAGGAAAGAGTAAGGTTATGAGGAAAACAAAGTTGTGATGAAAGATTGAATATCAGATTGGGGGGGAGAGTATGGTGGTGAAAGTATTCAGATATTTGGGAGTGGACGTGTAGCGGATGGGTCTATGAAAGATGAGGTGAATCATAGAATTGATAGGGAAAAAAAGAGTGTAGTGGTGCCATTAGGAGTCTGTGGGAAAAGAACTTTGTCTTGGGGCAAGAGGGGAATTGTAGGGGGGGAGTTATAGTTTTACCAACGCTCTTATTGGGTGTGAAGCGTGGGTGAATAAATGTTGCAGCGAGGAAAAGGGCTGGAGGCAGTGGAGATGTATGTTAAAGGGAAATGTGTAGGTGTGAATAAATGCAGAAAATTCGTAGTTTGGAATTTAGGAGGAGGTGGGGTTTACCAAAACTGTTGTCCGGGGTGAGGAAGGTGTTGAGGTGGTTCGGACATGTAGAGAGAATGGAGCGAAACAGAATGACTTAGAGTGTATCAGTCTGTAGTGAAGGAAGGCGGGGTAGGGTGGCAGGAAGGTTGGAGGGAGGGGGTAAGTAAAGGTTTTTTTGTGGAGGGGCTTGATTTCCCAGCAGGCATCGTGAGTTTTGATGGAGTGAATGAGCAATTGGTTTTATCTTGCGTGCGTTGGAATTTGTGAGCAAAGTAACATTTATGAAGGGATTCAGGGAACCGGCAGGCCCGGCTTGAGTCTGGGAGGGGAAGTAAGTGCCTGCATTAAAGGGGGGTGTTAATGTTGCAGTTTAAAATGTTGTGTAAAGCACCCTTTGGCAAAACAGTGATGGAGTGAATGAGGGTTTTGAAAGTTTTTTTTTTGTGGGCCACCTGCCTGGTGGGAACGGCGGTGTGATAATAAGATATAAAAATAATTAGTGGTCTGGATGGTTTAGTTGTTGTTGAGCCCCATGAAAAATTTCCCATAGGTGAGATAGGGGTAAATAAGAGAGTGATAAAGGGCCAGGGGGCTGACTGTGGAAAACATAGTACCATATCTTCGATAGTATCCCTACAGTCTTGGAAATTTTCTTTAGAAATTTGTTGTATATGTGTATGAAATTTGAGTCTTTTTATCGAGGGGGGATTCCTAAGAATTTTCCTCTGTTAGCTTTGTGATAGGTGATCCGTTTATCGTTATGTTAAGAGGTACATCTGTAGCTCTGCTACCAAAACTAAATGAAGTAGGTTTTGTCAATGTTTAGTGTAAGTTTGTTAGTCTCATCCAGGTAGATATTTTCTGTAATTTCGGTGTTTACTGTATTGGCTAGGTGACTGGGCTCGGGGTTGAGAGAAGACGTATTTTGGTGTCATCTGCAAAAAGTGTGGGTTTGAGTAATTGCGAAGCATTTGGTAGGTCATTTATTTTATAGGAGAAAGGGAAGAGGGCCAAGGGACACTTCCCTTGGGACACCAATGTAATTGGTTGTGCGGAAGAGCTTGCCCCATTTGCGTAACATATTGGCTTCTGTTGCTGAGGTAAGACTTGGGTAGTTGAGGGAGTGCCCTCTAATTACCATAGTGTGACAATTTTAGTGGAGCAGTCATGGTCAACTGTATCAAAAAGCTTTACGTAAGTCAATGAAGATCCCAGTGGGACTTCTTTTTTCTCTATTGCAGTGTACATATGTTCAAGCATGTGTATAATAGCAATCATTAGTATTTTTATTAGGCCTGACCCAAAATTGGCAGGGGTTGAGAATGTTAGGGGAGATGAGGTAGGGTAGATTCGTTTATAAATTTAAATTTTTTCGAAGATTTTTGATGAGAGGGTGTAAATTTGGATATTGGCCTTAATTATTCAACTCTGGTTTGGTCCCCTCCTTCATCAATTCTATGGTTTAAACCTCGTCCTTCTAAATCCATCGCTGACACATTCAACTCCCAAATTATCTGGAAAACATTCACTTCTTCCATACCCTCCCCAATTGATATCATTTTTCTTTATCTAAATCATGTGATTCCTCATCACCTTATCTTTTTATGTTTACTTTCATTTTCTACCTTTACCACATTCCCAAATTCGTCCACAAACCTTTGAAAATTTTTCTTTAGAATCTCCCATAAGCACAGTTCATCACCCAAAAAGTAACTGTGTCACTTCCCTTTTGTTTTTCCCTCAATTTAACCCCAAACCCTCTCCGAACACCCTTTGCATTTACTTCTTTTACAACCCCATCTATAATATATTAAACAACCATGGTGACAATACACATCCCTGTCTAGACCAAATTTTTTACCGGGAAGTAGTTCCCTTCTTCATCACACCCTAACCTGAGCCTCACTATCCTTATAAAACTCTTTACGCTTTTTAGTAACTTACCCTATTCCATATACTTGCACTTTCTGCCACATTGTTTCCCTATCCACTCTATCATATGCCTTTTCTAAATCCATAATGCAATAAAAACCTCCCTACCTTTATCTAAATATGTTCACTATATGCTTCAATGTAACATTTGATCTACACATCCCCTCCCCACTCTAAAACCTCCTTGCTACCCACAATTCTACTTCTGTCTTACCTTTAATTCTTTCAATAATAACCCTACATACACTTTTCCTGGCATTCAGTAAAATTATTCCGCTATAATTTTTACAATCTCTCTTGTCCCCCTTCCCTTTTTATAAAGGGACTATACGTGCTCTCCGCCAATCCCTGGGTCCCTTTCCCCTATTTCATACTTTATTAAACAAAAATACCAACCACTCCAACACTATATTTCCCGGCTTCTAACATTTCTGTCATGATCCCTTTTTTCCCAGCTGCTTTACCCCTTTCATTCAAAGAAATGCCTCGCGCACTCCCCCACACTTACACCCCGCCCTTCTTCCACTCCTAAAAGGGGTTTATACCTCCCTGGCCAGTGCATGAAATTACCACCTCCCTTTCTTTGTCGACATTTAAAAGTTCCTCAAAATATTCTCGCCATCTACCTAATACCCCCCTTCCCCCCATTACTAACTCCCCTACACGGTTTTTACTGACAAATAATTCTTTCCCCTTTAGGTTTTCTTAATTGTTTCCCTCCACAGTTTTTTCTTATTTTCATTTAAAAATTTTTCTTGACAGTGCCTCTTCCACTCTATCATCTGCTCTCTTTTCCACTCTCACCACTCTCTTTACCTTCTTTTACTCTCCATATACTTACTCTTCTTAGAACACTTCTTTGTAAAAACCTCTCATAAGCTACCTTTTTCTCTTTTATCACCCCCTTTACTTCATCATTCCACAAATCACTCTCTTACCTCGGCACCTACCCTCCTATAACCACAAACTTCTGCCCCACATTCAAATACCGTATTTTTAAAACTTTTCCCAAACCCTCTTCAAACCCCCCACTACTCATACATGCACCAGCCCACTTTTCTGCCAATAGTTGCTCATGTTCACCTGAACATTTAAATGTTGATGAAAGGGAGGCAGTGATTTATAGCTTTGGGGCCGGGGGTATAACATCTTTTAGGGTGAGAAGGAGCCAGATGTGAGTTTGGGGGATGTGATGAGGCTTTGGGGTTTTAAATGAAAGGGGGTTTTAAAGCAGCTGGAACTAATGGGATTGTGACAGAAATTTTTTAAAGGAGATGGGGATGTACTTTTAGATTTGTTGTGGTGCTTTTGTTGTACTTAGGAACTTTCAGAGAACATGGCATAGTCCTTTTATATAAAGGGAAGGGGGACAAAGAGTGTGTGAAATTACAGGAGAATAAGCTATGAGTATACCAGGTAAAGTGTATGGAAGGGTTATTATTGAAAGACTGAGGGGTAAGACAGAGTGCAGGATCACAGATGAAAAGGAGGGATTAGAATGGGTAGGGGATTTTGTAGACCAAGTGTTTACATTGAAGCAAATAATTTGAACAATGTTTAAAAAAAGGTAAGGAAGTTTTTGTTGCTTATATGAATTCGAAAAGCATTGATAGGGTGGATAGGGAAACAATGTGGCAGATGTTGCAAGTGTAGGAATAAGTAGTATGTTATTAAATTGCTGTAAATGTGTTTTATGAGGATATTGAGGCTTAGGTTAGTGTTTTAAAAGGAAAGAGGAAGATTGGTTTCCATAAAAGTATCCCTTAGACAGAGATGCTGATGTCACCATGGTTGTTTAACTTTATTTATAGTATGGTTGAAAAAGAAGTGAATATGTAAAGTAAAAGGACACAAGTGCAACTAATGTGACTTTTTTACTGTGGCAACGTTTCGCTCTCCAGGAGCTTTGTTAAGCCGTAACGGTTTTGACTTTAGCTCCTGGAGAGTGAAACGTTGCCACAATAATATGTCAATTAGTTGCACTTGTGTCTGTGGGGGAAAAGTAGGCGTAAGTGGGGTTAAGGTTGTTCAGGAACCAGGAACCTTAGCGAGTTACGTCGCGCACCCCCCCCCCCCCTGGCGGGCTGGGGCGAAACTAGTTCTTGGTGTCTGATTTGTTCAAATTTCTACCCCTGGTAATATTGACCTTACCTGGTGTGGGGTGAAGTTTGGAGAGTCATTTTCACCCCCACTCTTCTCCTAATCAGGTGGGTGATCTACCAGGAGTATTACTGTTTGTTCCTTTCTTTTGTTTGCTGGTTTCCCCAGTAATGATTTTGGCATTTATCATCTTTTCCATTCTTAAATGTTTTTATTATCATGACATTGGTAACCATTTTATTTTTTCTTATTACCAACTCTGTTCCTGGCATGGTCATCCAGGTTTAGACGCCAGTTTAAAGGAGCAAGACATGTGTTAATGAGGACTTATTAACATTATTGGAACTATACTGGCCTTACCTGTTTTACTTGTGGTGCTCCATCCAAGTGGTAGGAGATTCTAAAACATGGGGACTATCCCCAACCCGCCAGGATAACCTACATCAATAATATCAGAAGATCTATCCAGGGCCTTCCCTACTCCTCCCCAAACTACAAGAACCGAAGCCATTTTTTTTATTATATTTAAATTTTAAGTAAAATCCTCAAAAATCAATTATTCTTATTTTTCCTAGTATTTCTTTATTTATTTATTTTTCCATTAGTTTCTTTTGTTCAGATGGAAGGCGTTCCACTGACAGTGTCCTTTTACTTTACAAGAAGTAAATGCTAGGGTTTTGGGGAAAAAAGAGGTGGGATTAAATTATGTGGAATCAAATACAAATGGGAGTTGACACAGTTAATTTTTTTGTTTGATACTGTGCTTTTGGGAGATCTAAAGAAAGTTGCAAAGGTAAGTGGCCAAGTTTGGGAGGGTGTGTAAAGGAAGAAAGTTGAAAGTGAACATAGATAAGAGTATTGTGATGAAGGTATCAAATGAGTTAAGTAAGGACAAATTAGATATCAGATTGGAGGGAGAGAGTATGGAAAAGTGAATGTGTTCAGATATTATTGAGTGGAATCAGCGGATGGGTTTATGAAGGACGAGGTAAACCAAAAAATTGTTGAAAGGGAAAAAGATGAGTGGTGCATTGAGGTATCTCTGGAAACAAGGAACATTAGCCATGGAGGCAAAGAAGGGAATGTATGGAGTACAGTTAGTACCAACACTCTTATATGGGTGTGAAGCATGGGTTTGTGAATGTTGCAGAGGAGGAGGAGGTTGGAGGCAATGGAGATGTCATGTCTAAAGGCACTGTGTGGCTAATATTATGCAGAAAATTCATAGTGTGGAATTGTAGATGTTGGAGTTACTAAAAATATTATTCATAGGGTGAGGAGGGGGTGTTGAGGTGGTTTGATCATTTAGAAAGGGCAAATACTGGCATAGGTGATCTTGTTAGATATGAGTGAGTGGAGACAAATGGTTTTTGGGACATGACGAGCTGTGAAAGGGGTTTTAGGTAAAACCCTTTAGCTGGATTTGAGTCATGGAGGTAGGAAGTACAAAGCTGCACTCTAAGGAAGGGGTTTTTGGATATTTGCTGTTTAGTAACATCTAAACCCGTTGCATCTGTGTGCCTTAGCAAAACAGTCACAGTGTGAACAATGGTGAAAGGTGTTTCTTTTTTGGGTCACCCTACCTAGGTGGGGGGACAGCCAGTATTTTAAAAAACAATGATTTAAAAAAAAGTATAAATTATATTATTTCAAAACTTTTTTAAATTTTTGTTTAGACAGTTACATAAGTGGTTAAGTGTGAGCCAGATTTTATTACCATGGATGGTAGACCATTTACAATGCTCCTCCATTCATATGTTCTTAAAAGAGGTACAACATTATTGATCTGGGGTCAGCCTTTGGGTATGTTGACCACAGTTTTTCTTTGTAAATTTAATCATTACGGATTCAGACGGCCCAAAAGTTTCTTTAATTGTAAGATCATGAGATTTCCTTGTAAAAATATGTTTTAACGGGAGTCTTGAGAACACGTAGGTGTTATGGACACACCCAAAATTTCATTGTTTATTTAAACCAAGATGTTCCCTCAAACCTAAATATATACCATAATAAATTAACCCAGAAAAACCCAAATTTCGTACAGTGGACCCCCACCCTTCGTATTAATCCATTCCTGAGAGTCATCATAGCCCAAATTATCGTTTAAAGGGGAATTAATTTTCCCCATAAGAAATAAAGGAAATTAAATTAATCCGTTCCTGACACCCAAAGTATGAAAAAAAAAATTTTCCACATGAAATATTAAAATTTTAATACACACAAATGAAGAAGACATGCACAGTTACTACTCTACTAAGAATAGATACATGACACTTACCTTTATTGAAGATCTGGTAATGATTGATGGGATGGGAGGAGGGGGAGGGGGAAGTTGTTATTGTTTAGAAGGGGAATCCCTTCCATTAGGACTTCAGGTATCAAGTTTCTTTTCCGGGGTTAAATTCCCTTCTTTTATGCCACTGGGACCAGCTTGAGAGTCAAATGGACCTCTGTTGCACAACCAAATTCTCCCTAGAGCTCTGTGCCTCCCATTCCTTTAAGACTTTCCCAAAATGGGCCATAACATTGTCATTGTAATAGTCACCAGCACGGCTTGCAGTAGCTGTGTCAGGGTGATTTTCATCCGCAAAGGTTTGCAGTTCAACCCACTTTGCACACATTTCCCTTTAAACTTTGAAGTAGGGACTTCTTCAATTTCTCTCTCCCCCCCTCTTGAACCAGTTTCCTCAGGTATGGGGCCCCTTTGCTGTTGAAGTTGATCTTGCAGCTCTTCAGGGTTAGTTCTTCATTGTCCTCCCCCACCAACTCTTCCACATCCTTCCCCCTTAACCTCCACCCCAAGGACTTCCCCCAAAGCCACAGTGGATTCCACAACTGGGGTACGCTTCTCAAGGGTTAGTCTCAAACCTTCAAAATCCCTTTCTTCTACACTTTGTGGCCAGTGTTCTTCCAAGCAGAGTTTCAAAGTCCTCTTAGTTACTCCCTCCCAAGCCTTACCTATAAGGTTTACACAATGAGGATGCCAAAGTGATTTTTTCAAAACTCTTAGAGTCAATGAGTGTCTGAGATCACTTCAAAGCACTTTTGAAAACATGGCTTTTGTGTAGAGTTTTTTAAAGTTTGAAATGAACTGCTAGTCCATGGGTGCAGGAGGGAGTGGTATTTAGGAGCAAAAACTGACCTTAAAGAAAGCTCTGTCCTAAAAAGTCACTCTGCAAGTTGAAGGATGACCAGGAGCCCTTGTCAATAAAGGAGGCTTAAGGTCCAATTTCTTTTCATTAGGTAATTTTTCAAGTGGGGGCAAATGCATGGTGAAAACCAGTCAAGAAAAAGTACTAGTGACCATGCCTTATGTTTCCCCCACAGCACAAACAATTAGCCTTGAAAAATTGTTTTACATGACGCTCTGGGTGTTTCAGAGTGATGCAACCCAAAAAAGGCTTCACTTTACAATCCCTAGCATTAGCATCCTCAGAAGGTAGCTTCTTTCATAGGCTTATGTTGGGAGTGCCTTTTCCTCTGAGTAATGTAGGTCCTGCTTGGAAATTTTCTTCCAAACAGGCCTGTTTCATGCAATTAAACATGTTCAGGTTGCAATTCTTTACTGTCTATTTACTCCCTTTAATTCCTTCAATATTTTTCAGCTGCTTTTTTGGGCCGAACTGGAGCCTCACCTGCTTATCACACTTTGTATACCATACGATTTTAAATCTCTCAAACCAACCTTGTGGCCCTTAAAATTCACTCACATCACCATAGTTGCAGGCATTTTTCTAATTAAATCGTCATGCAACTTCCTGCCCTTTTCCCAAAATGATCGCTTGAGAGATGCTCTCTCTGCTATCTGTTTTTCATTTACCACACAATAACAGTCTCTCAACATCTTCTATCATTTGCGATCTCTGTTCAAAACAAACTTGACCTTTTGCAAGAACAACTTCCTTGATTGCCATTTTGTTGGCCAAAATAGTAGCAATGGTTTGATTGGGGTTGGTATAAAAACTGGCCAGCTACGAGAAAGCACTCAACTTTCGTACTTAGTTATTATCTCTTTCTTCATTCCCTAGTAATTTTCACCCTTTTTACACAGGGTTGGCAATAGAAGTTTCTTGGGCCCATGGTGACTTATTTTGGGGAGCTACAAGCACTAAAAACACTTGATTTTATGAATGTACTGAATGTTAGCTTAGATGCGACTGCCGGGGTGGTGGCTTGTAAACCTGGCACGACGGGCGCTGAGGCCACGCGGGATGTCCCGGACGAATCACACGAGGCAAGGCAAAATTTTTGCGTTCAAATGCTTCGTTGGCGGATTTTAACGTACGCGATGCGTTCGTAAGGCGGGTGTCACTGTTATTTCAAAAAAGTGTGACTTAATTTCCATGTTCTGAAGAGAAATTTGCAGTGATGACATTTCATTTACATGCCTGTTGATAGTAGCCAGAAGTTCATTTGTTGGGTCCAGTTCCCTGAAGTAGAAGGATCATTTTGATTCAGCCTGCATCAGTATAGAATGCTGTCTTGTGTGTCTTGGTGGGTTGATTTATTTTGCATGAGTATTTTTGTCAAACTTTGATCCAGTTTCCCTACATCTGCCCTTTTGTCATGTTGCTTGGATGTTGTAAATCTATTATGATACGTTTAACAGGCCTTAATTAGAGAGCTGTGATATCTTTCTTTATGCAATAAAACAACAGTAGCAACTGTAGTCTGCCTTTGTAGAGATGTAACAGTGTTTCTTTTGGTCATAAAAGTTACTTAGGGTTTGTTTCCTCAGGATTTAGATGGCTTTATGCAGTCACATACCCTGCTGGTGCAACTGTGGTGGCATATATTTGGGCTGGGGGGGTAATGAAATAAATGTCTTGTTCTTTAGTGTGGGCTTTCCTAGTGTATTGCACAAAATTTAGTATATTTTTAAATAAAGGGATTAGAATTAGTAAATAGATGAATTGCAGTACGCCTCCTCCATTAATGATGGAGTTTTGTTCCTAAGACGACGTCGGTAAACGAATTTGCCCCTAAGTGAGGAGCATACTACTGTATAATGGTAGTGAGTTTGTGTAAACATCTTTGATATTGTTTTAATGTCACTTTGCACCATTTATAACATTTTTTGGTAAATTTTTAATGTTTATACAATAGTGTACTGTATATTATAATAAACAGAAAAAGAGGAAATCAGCTTTAACCCTTGACTGTAGCAAGCCCATTTTGAACTGTCATTCGTGTCGAAAAATATTCGGAAAAAAAAAAAATTTACCAAAAAGTTAGGATTATTTTGCTGAGTGTTTAAGCCTAAAAAAATTTTTGCCTCAGTACGTACCGAGTAAAAGTGCTAAAGTTGGCAGAAAATGAGCAGAGTATGGCAACAGTGGTGAATGCCGCCCCAAACCCGGTATTATTTACTCCACTTCGAAGGTTTCTTGTTTTTTTTTTCCAATTTTTTTTTCTAAGTAATTTATGGGCCTGCGAGACCAAGTAGGTGCAGTGTCAAAATACAATCATTGTATACAACCAATAACCACACAAACATTATCATTATTTTTGTTTAAAACTTGTTTACCAAACTAACAATACAAAAAATTTTTTATTACTAGTGTTCTTAATATAATGCAAAAGTATCCCTGAAAACTTTCCTAGAACTATTGCAAATTGTGGAGGTTTTGAAACACTGTGTTATGCGCGTGGAGTTTTAACCCGTTTAAATGGTCCAAACGTATATACATGTATACGTTTTTTTCAACATTTGAAAGTATGTAAAAAAGTAGGGTCTTCTTTTTTTTTTACATTTGAAAATGTGTTAAAAAACTTTGATCTACTTTTTTTTTTTTTGTTATATTTTTAAAATAGGGAAAAGAAAACGTTAGATCTACTTATGGAGCACTACACATGTGAACGTAGATCTGCTTGGACCGTTTAGGGTTAAACTGCTCACACATAAACGAGAGTGCATTTTTGTGGGCGTTTTGTGGGTTATGTGAAAAGACAAAACACCTCTTCTGAGCACTTTTCTTGAAAGCAGTAGGAGGCAGTTGTATGGGGTGGTTATCACCAGGCTCAGACGAGATGGCATGTGTTGGTAATTTCGTGGGGGTGGTGTTGCTGCTTGGTACTTGAATATTTTTTGTCTGAGATTCACAAACAAAAAATTCACCATATTTGGGTTTGTTGTTGGTCTTCCACTTGTATATGTTATAAGCATTCAGCATGGAAAATGTCAAGAAGATGAAAAAAAAAGTTTATGGGACCACTTATAACTCTTGCAAACACTATCAGCAAGTCACATTTGTCCACTAAGTGCATATTTAGGTTGTAGTTCACACAGCTTTCAGGTTTTTTGAATGGGTTCATTGGTCTCTATATTCTGCCTGCCACTGTCTGCCATTTTTTTTTGGTGAACTGTGTCAACAATATGACATCACGTTTGTCATCCCACCGAAATCCCATGATGTCATTGGCAGCAAACGCCTGCACCTCACCTCTCTGAGTGCCTGCGCAAAACCTAGGCATAGTTCATTTCCACCCCCGTGCCCATACACGTTCGTTTCACTCGCGAAACACTGGTGTGGGGTTGTGTACCAGTTTTCAAAAAATTTAAAAATATGCCCCTTACCTTTTGGTTCTAAACCACATCCCAGGGATCCCCAGTAACTTCCTGGTATCTCTAATGGTTTTACTCCCAGTGTACAAATTATTCCAAAACCAACCACTTTTGCAATAACCACAGTAAAAAACTTTATAACCAAAAGCGGTTTTCTCTTATTTGGTATTTTATGCTTTGAACGAAAAGTTGCCTTTAAACAAAATCAAAGATTATCAATAACAAGCTTCCTGAAGGGATAAAATACATACGCCCCCTTTGTTTAAAAGGTACATGAACACATTCCTGATTTATTTAACCGCATTTCTGTCAGGCCTTTGTTTTGTCTGGGGAAGTGTGCATCAAAAACAGTATCAAAAATCGTTCACGGGTATAATATCACAAAAATGGGGGTTGAATCAGGCGTTCTGTTTATTTATTTATTTATTTTTTAAATGTCTTTGCAAAAGAAATTTGGATTGTGATTAAAATAGGGGGGTTGAAATACAAAGAACCTCATTTGCCTTGGGCATTATGGGCCAACTTAACATTATTGGCTTACATTCTACTTAATACTAAAAAATTTAGTATATAAATTTTTGACAGTAGGATTTTAATTATTTCATAGTTGTACAGTAGAATATTAATTATAAATGAACAAAATTTGTATAAAACAAAGATTACGTATTTATATTTTAAAATGCTTTGTGAAAAAAATGATTCAATTACAGTGGACCCCCGGTTTAAGTTTTAATCCCTGCAAGAGGGGAAAATTGTTTTGCGAAATAACGTTATGGAATGAATTTTTTCCCCCTAAAAAATAATGTAAAAAAATTTGGGCAAGACACCCAAAAGTATGAAAAAAAATTTTTTTTCCACATGAAATGTTAATTTTTAATACACACAAAATGAAAAAAGCATGCACACTTACATGACACTTATTTTATTGAAAATCTGGGTGATGATGGGATGGAGGAGGGGGGAGAGTGTCAATTTTGTTTAGAAGGGGGGAAACCCCCTTTCCATTAGGACTTGAGGTAGCAAGTCCTTTTCCGGGGTTACTTCCCTTCTTCTTTTAATGCCACTAGGACCAGCTTGAGAGTCACTGGACCTCTGTCCCACAACAAATCTGTCCATAGAGCTTTGTACCTCCCGTTTTTTTACGATTTGTCTAAAATGGGCCACAACATTGTCATTGTAATAGTCACCAGCACGGCTTGCAATAGCTGTGTTAGGGTGATTTTCATCCATAAAGGTTTGCAGTTCAACCCACTCTGCACACATTTCCTTAATTTTTGAAGTAGGCACAATGGATTCCACAACTGGCATAGGCTTCTCAGGGTTAGCCCCAAACCCTTCAAAATCTTTCTTAATTTCCATACTAATTCTCACCCTTTTTACCACAGGGTTGGCACTAGAAGCTTTCTTGGGGCCCATGGTCACTTATTTTCCAGAAACAGCACCGAAAACACTGTAATAATACGAAATATTCCGAGTGTATGCTTGGATGTTACCGCGGAGGCTGGCTGGTAAACAATGGCACGGGCGGCACATGTGAGGCTGGCTGAGGGCGCACATTGGACGCGTCTCGGACGAAAATCGGTGAGCGGGTTTTTAATCGGTATGCGCGGCAAAAATTTTGCGATTAAAGTAAGCGGTATGCGGAATAATCACTATGTGATGCCATCGTTATGCGGGGGTCCACTGTATATTCCTGTCAACAATGGATAAAAGGTTCAATGTGATTGTTTCATTTATGATGTGGGAGTACATATGTGAGTAAATGTGTACTGAGTATTTAGCATTTAGTCTAGGGTGATTAAGTGGCTTTTGAGAAGAGTCTTAAATTGATTTTCAGACTGGGCTACTTTAATATCTTCTGGTAATGAATTCCATATTTTGGGGCCCTTTATGTGCATAGAGTTTTTACACAGTGTGATATGGACACGAGGTATATCAAAAAGAGATCTGTGTCTTGTGTTGTGGTCATGTGTCCTGTTTAGGTTGGTGAGGAAAAGTTTGAGTGTGGGTTTATATTTGCGTGTATTGTTCTGTGTATGTAGTAGGCACATGAATAAGTATGGATGTTCTTAATGGTAAGCAGATTCAGACTTTTGAAAATTGGTGGAGTATGCTGGCGGGAGTGGGAATTTTTTTATTCTTACTGCTGCCTTTTGCTGGGTTTATTAGGGGTTTTAGGTGATTGGATGTTGTTGATCCCCATGCACAAATTCCCTATGTAAGATAAAGGGTATATGGTGAATGGTACAGTGGAGGGGGGAGTGTTTGTGGAAGTAGTACCTTATCTTTGATATTGCTACGTTTGGGATTTTCTTGGTGTTTTGTTGTTGTGTGTCCGGAATTTAAAGGGCTACTGTCAAGGTATGTGGTGACAGGTATTTATACAGTGAGTAAGATTATTGTGGAAAAAACAGGTACATCTCTGCCACAGTTGTTTTTCCCCTGGTGAGCTTTGCCTTGGTGAAAGAATTGTATTTGCCATGGTGTATCAAGTTGTGTTTTTTTCCCCCCCGACAATAATTTCCCTAGGTTTTATCGAAAAATAACTGAAAGCATTCCAGTTCGTGCATTGTCCCCCAAATGTACACGATGGCCATTTCCATTTGTGCTTCACAGACCATGGGTTTGGGGAAAAAAATTGGCAATTGTCCCAATCCCAGATGTGGCCCCCCCGGTGGATTCTGGATATTGAAAGGTGGTTGTGGTTGTGCAGGTTGTGGGAGTGTGGGGGTGGTTGTGGCTGTGCTGAGTTAGCACCGTGGCCCGGTACTGGTGCCACAAGACTCATGCTACCGCCAACACCACCACCTGCTGCCCCACACACACTACGCATCCCCATTGTAACAATATCATCGTCATCTTCACTCTCAGGTTGTGGAGTAGGGCCACGGGATGTACTCCAAGATTTACTCCTTTTCCTTGGAATGGCATGTGGCACACTACCAGAATGCATCCTGCATCGTACATACTGCCGCTTCACTGAAGAATATTCCCCCTCACTGTCGCAACTCGAGCTGCTTTCAATAACTTAGAAATCACTATCACTATCGCTTTCACTGCTCACATCCGAGTCCTGTACACAGGGAAATAGTTTCCTTTTTTGTCCTGGTACAGGTGAACGTGAATAAGACGGCCCAGCATCAGAGGTGGAAGGTTGAGGGTCATCTGGGTTTTCATCACTAATTACGTTATCCTGGGCATTGCTTTCAGTTACACCCTCCTGTAAACCATGGAATTCTCTTTCACTGGCACTTCCATTGCTGTTAGAACTATCACTTGGGAACAGAATACCTCCAATTCAGCAAGGAGTAAGATACTTCTTACCGCAAGGCATGGTGAACAAGGACTACCAAGATGACTTTCCCACAATGCTCCACTGAGTCCCCGATTTTTTTCACAGGGCACGCACCCATCACGCAGACCCATTCTCTCACGTGCAGGCCACCAGCTTTCTTCCGCTTGATTTGAAGCCGCTAGAATTTATGCGTATTAATATGTCGGAAAACATTGGCTTGTAAGATGTATATATACGGCCGAAAAACAGTCAAAGGGTTAATACACATTATTTAGGTATGCATACTGGTCAGAGAGCCTGTTGTAAGTCCAAGTTGTCAGTAAATGAGTACATCACTAAGTGAGGAGAGGCTGTATTAATTACTCTTGTGCATGTGACCAAAGTTGGCATGTCTGTAGTGACTAAAAATACTTTTAATAGTAAGGCACTAACAACGATGTAATGTGTTAATTGCTCAGGGTTATGAAGAGAGGATGTATCAACCTGCCAAGTGGGTCTGCTCTAACACCACTGAGCAAACTTATAGTGACAAGAGCCAGAGGAAATTGTTCTTCAACCTTTTCCATTACATTACTGGTGCCAATACTCAAGGTAAAGCTGACTAATTCACTCATTCTTATCTTACCCAGTATGTTATTTTCTGCTGCAGAATTGATGTACGGTACTTCCACCATTCTTTTTATATAAGCAGGCAGGACATGCATGTATATACATGTAATAATAAATGTATGTGCTAGTGTTACTAGTTGTCAAAGGCAGGCACTTGTCGATTGTGTGTGTGTGTGTGTGTGTGTGTGTGTGTGTGTGTGTGTGTGTGTGTGTGTGTGTGTGTGTGTGTGTGTGTGTGTGTGTGTGTGTGTGTGTATGCGTGAGTGCGAATGTGTGAGAGAGAGAGAGTAACCCTCAAAATCATGAGGTAGTGTTAATTTTTAGAGTGTTAATTATTTTACCAATAATGATCTAAAAATGGTCAATGCCCACCAATACAGATACCTTGACACATTCTACAAAATAGAGATGATTTTGGTTGGTTTCAGGACCAGAGAAATAGGTTGAATTGGGCAAAAAGTAACAGAAATATTTTATATTTTATGATTTTCCTGATGGGTAAGGCCCCTCCTTCACCCTTGGTCTGTTTTATGGGTTTTTACTAGGGCTGTTTCAGTTATTGGGATGCCGTAAACCATGAAAAATCATTCCTTGGTGTATTTTATTATCAAAGAAATAGGGTAAATTTTTTATTTTATTTTATTTATTTTTTTTTTTTTTGTATCATGAATTCATCATGGAAGGCAAGTTCTGAGAATGTGATTAATGAACAGTTGAAATGTTGCATTGTGTAAAGTTGACCAAATTACTGACTTCTGTATACACTATAGGGTAGTTCTTATAGTTGAATATGTGGTTTCTTGGACACAATTGATAGAAGTTCTAGAAGGCAAATTAGTGAAATAGCTAAGAATTTCGTCAAATTGAGCAATGGACTCAAATTGGACAAAATTGCCAGTGCATAAATTATGCCCAGACTGCTAAATTTGTGCCTGCATAAATTTGTAATTTTCCATCAAATTTCCTATTTTTGGTGCTGTTACCTTCAGAAAAGATTCTCTACCATTTCAGAAGAAAAAATGATTTTAGTTTGAAAAATGCCAAGATTATCAACACTAAATTTCAGGGCTTCTGACAGTGAAGGTTAATAATTAAAAATTATCACATATCGTCACAAACAGCTTATTTCTATACCAGTTATCTGGAAATGTTGACTGTCATCAATTTCACAGGTAAGCACTAAACCCATAACGGATCATAAAGTACCTGGGTAATGGTAGGTAATCAGGTTTGATCCAAGAATGGAGGGTGGCTCTTATTCTTGGTCAAAATCC
>NC_069476.1:9624972-9784972 GCF_026875155.1 Cherax quadricarinatus
GTGCTTGTATTCAGGGGGTCTGAAATGGACTAATCTACTTCACAATATTCCTTATGGGAAAAAATTCCGTCAGTAATGGCACCTGAACATACTACTGGAATGAAAAAAGTTCGTTAACCGGGGGTCCACTGTACAAGTGATCTGCCAAGATCTCCAAAAACCCATCCTTCCCCTCCTTAGTCAGATCTACACCTCAGTATAAGAACATAAGAAAGGAGGAACACTGCAGTAGGCCTGTTGGCCCATACTAGGCAGGTCCTTTACAATCCTTCCCACTAACAAAATATTTGCCCAACCCAATTTTCAATGCTACCCAAGAAATAAGTTTTGATGATTCTATTTACTCGTTATGCAAGTTTCACTCAAATCCAACCCCTCTCTCTCGTGTATTTATCTAACCTAAATTTGAAACTACCCAACATTTTAGCTTCAATAACTCTACTAGGCAGACTGTTCCACTCATCAACTACCCTATTTCCAAACCAATACTTTCCTATATCCTTTCGAAATCTAAACTTATCTAATTTGAATCCATTATTGCGGGTTCTTTCTTGAAGGGATATCCTCAAAACCTTATTTATATCTCCTTTCTTAATACCCATCTTCCACTTATACACTTCAATCATGTCTCCCCTCATTCTTTGCCTTACAAGTGAATGTAGTTTAAGAGTCCTCAATCATTCATCGTATGGAAGATTTCTAATGCTATGTATTAATTTGGTCATTCTACGCTGGATGTTTTCTAGCGAATTTATATCCATTCTGTAATATGGAGACCAGAGCTGAGCTGTGTAATCTAGGTGAGGCCTTACTAATGATGTATAAAGCTGCGAGTATACTATATATAGGTTTTAAAGATCCTCTGTATAACTGAAGAACTATTGTTTAAGCAAAACATTATCTAAATAAATGTCTCACTCTCATAAATGTCTGTATTTTCCCATGTCATAACTAGTAATTAATCAATACTTGTATGTCCCTATATTTATACAACTCGATATTTGCCCAACTTTTTTGAGAAAAATTTGACTCAGTATTTGGACGTTGACCTGATGTTCGACCTAAACAAAATAGTCCATCTGGATGAATCCCAACTAAAACAAGGCATCATATGCTCAGTCTCTCGTCAGCTTTCGCTCGGTAAGCATCGTTCATACAAGCTCCTTGAATCTTTTTGGTATTTTATGGGTATTCTGTAGTGTTTTTTAAATATTTTCATTGATAATAAGTAATCGTGGCCCCCCAAAAATAGTAGTGATCCAAACAAGCCTAAAAGGAAAGCAGTGAGAATAACAATTAGCGAAAAAAGAACTCAGTGTGAAATGGAGCACGTGTGTTTCACTTTGAGGCAGAGGATGTAGTGAAGGATGTATCTCTGGGCCAGTCCATGGGTTTGGAAATGGACAATGAAGATGTAGAGGAGTTGGTGGAGGATCATAAGAATGAGCTCATCACAGAGTAGTAGTAGTTGAGGAAATTTCTTCTTTAGAGGAGGGAAGCAGTAAGGGCAACATTTCCACTACAGAAATTAAGGAACTATTACCATTGGGCTCAAACACAAGAGCCTGGTGGAAAAATGACATCCTAACATCACTGCTGTGAATAGGAGCATCTACCTACTCAGTGACAATGGTGCTGACTAATTTTCAAAATTTTTCTAAAGCTGTCAAAAGCAGACAGCATTGGACAGCTTCTTTAGCAAAGAAAAAAATCAAATGCTAGTGAATCCCCATCATCTTCAAGTGCTACTGCACAGGGACATTAAAGAGAAAAAACACCCAGCAGGCAGTTACCTGATGTTTTTATGGAAGGTGGCACCCTTCCCATACAATAACATGTCCCCACCTTCCTCTTAAGCAATCAGCACTCCTCAGTAAAGTGCAGTTAAATTTTCATTTATTTCATGTATTTATTTTTTTTATCGTTTTCATGTATGATTTTATGCATGCAATTCTTATTATACAGGTTTAAATAAGCAATATTTTCACTTAAAATATTTTATAATTGGTAATATTTTGGGGTCTGGAATGGATTAATCCAATTTACATTATTTCTCAGGGGAAAAATTGATTCAATATTTGTACAACTCTATTCAAACAGCCTCCTGGAACGGATTAAGTTCGAATATCGAGGTACCACTGTAACTTGTTTCTTGCATTCTTGAAATTATTGTTAACTAGAAATGCAAAATGTATAATTTACAGTGTAACTTTTTAAAATATTTTTTTTAAAATTAGAAGTAACCTGAAATGAATAGGTATTAGCTGGGAAAATGCAGAAAATATGAAATATTTCCCATTAGTTCTAAGAATATCACCAATCACAATTTTTCTTCACTCTAGTTTGAAATATCATTACACTTCTCAGATACACTGATGAGGCTCAAGACAGACCTATACAAGTCACCTTATTTCAACATCTGTATTTATCCAAAGGTTCTTGTTTTTGGATCTTGCTTGGAGGGAAGAGAGGTGATATATAACTAAGTAGAGCTATCACCTCTCATACATTGGAGTCTTCAGAGAATTTAAATGTAAACCCAATCTTCACAGCTAGTGAGTGATAAGCTTTGTGCTGGGGACAGCAGGACACAACATTGTGCTAAGAGCTTTGAGGATCTTGTGAGCACGTGAAAACGTGCAACTCTTTAATCCTTTCATGGTCCAGACCCCTAATATTAATATTGCTCAGTGTTCACATTTAATGCTTGTACAAAATATGGTAATTAATGATAGGATACCAAAATTTTTGCCGATACCAATACCACTGAACTTAGCTGATAACTCTGGATAACAATAAAAGCAAACTTGGCCAGTACCCACCAATACTCAATATTAGGCCTTTACTGATACCATCAGAATTAATCAATACCCACTGATACCAATACTTTATCACACCCCAGAGTAAAATTACCCTGGAGTGTTCTGCAATTAGGTAAATATTTTGCAGGGTTACCTGTAGAAGAGAGAGAAGTCTATGTTGGTTTCACCAGCAGCCTGAAGCTTCTCTTGCAGATCCTTGGCTTCATTTTCCCACACACTCTCCAGCATAGCAAAGCCTCCAAAGGTCCTACCCAATAAGTTATGTACTGTTGTGATACAGGTGTCATAAAAGAACATATAAATCCCACATAAATGAACATATGAATCTGTATACTTAACCCTTGCACTGTCCAGACCCCTAAAATTATTATTTCTCTCAGTGTTCACACTTTAAAAAAACTTTGTTTTCTTCTGGAATGATACTTTCTGAAGTTAATGACACCAAAAGTACGAAATTTGATGGAGATCTTACAGAATTACACAGAAGGTAATTTAGCAATATGGATGCAACTTATGCACTATCAATTTCCCCTACTTTCAGTCCTATTTTAAGCCAATTCCAATGCACCATTCAACTAAATTCTTTGCTATTTCACTAGTATTTCTTTTCTGTTGACTGTTCACGAGAAACTGCCCATTCAACTACTACAGCTACCCTATAAAGTATATGGAAGTCGGTAACTTGGCCAATTTTACACAGAATTAAAAAAATCCCAGTTTAAAAATAGTCCCAAATAAACACTGTAGACATTCCAAGCACTAAAATATTCCCTCTGTCCATTAATCACCTCCTAGGCCTCACCTATATTGATGACACTTGCCTTCCATTTTGAATTCGTCACAAAAAAAGATAAATAAAAGATTTACCCTATTTCTTGGTTAATAAAATTTAACCAGGACTGATTGGTCATGGTTTATGCCATCCCAATAATTGAATCAGACCTATTGACTTTTTATATTATAAAACATTAGGGGGGTGTAGGGGCAAAATGGCAAAATGAAATATTTTCACTACTGCCAACCTTGTTTCTGTGTAATTTCATAATTTTTCAATTAAGTGTCATAGTTCTGGTCTCATTACCTTCAGAAAAAGATTCTCTACCATTTCAGAAGAATTTTTTGTAATAGCAGCACTCAGCTTTTTAATTTCATGAATCGTAACAGTGATAAAGTTAGAATGAGACTACCAAATAAACATTACAGTGTGAGTAAAGCAGAACTGCTGACATGAAGCCCCAGCACCTAGTTACTATACCTTGTGAGGACAGTAATGGCAGGACGATTCTCAATGTAGACATTTTCTTCTGTCGGCACTGAGGGTGCCTGCTGATAGGCCTGTGGCAGGTAGAAGCACATTTGGTTACTCTTATTGCCTTCAGGCAGCACCTGCCGGAGTATGGTGATGGGGGCTGTCATGGGAATGTCCATACCTGGAAAAAGTTAAAATACTAGCTAGAAAATGCAAATGTAAACAGTGTATATTAGTAGGATAAAAGATCAAATGTTTCACATGCATTTACTACTTCCAATGAAGCATAATGGTTATTTTTTTTATATTAAGGCCTAATAAACCTTTGATTACTCAAATATGCCCTTCCATAAAGGAGGAAGGGGTACCTTAATGTCTGGAAGAGGATTTTGATCCAAGGAATAAGAGCCACCCTCCTATTTCTTGGATCAAACCTGATTACCTACCATTACCCAGGTACTTTATGATCCGTTATGGGTTTAGTGCTTACCTGTGAAATTGATGACAGTCAACATTTCCAGATAACTGGTATAGAAATAAGCTGTTTGTGACGATATGTGATAATTTTTAATTATTAACCTTCACTGTCAGAAGCCCTGAAATTTAGTGTTGATAATCTTGGCATTTTTCAAACTAAAATCATTTTTTCTTCTGAAATGGTAGAGAATCTTTTCTGAAGGTAACAGCACCAAAAATAGGAAATTTGATGGAAAAATTACAAATTTATGCAGGCACAAATTTAGCAGTCTGGGCATAATTTATGCACTGGCAATTTTGTCCAATTTGAGTCCATTGCTCAATTTGACGAAATTCTTAGCTATTTCACTAATTTGCCTTCTAGAACTTCTATCAATTGTGTCCAAGAAACCACATATTCAACTATAAGAACTACCCTATAGTGTATACAGAAGTCAGTAATTTGGTCAACTTTACACAATGCAACATTTCAACTGTTCATTAATCACATTCTCAGAACTTGCCTTCCATGATGAATTCATGATACAAAAAAAAAAAAAATAAATAAAATAAAATAAAAAATTTACCCTATTTCTTTGATAATAAAATACACCAAGGAATGATTTTTCATGGTTTACGGCATCCCAATAACTGAAACAGCCCTAGTAAAAACCCATAAAACAGACCAAGGGTGAAGGAGGGGCCTTACCCATCAGGAAAATCATAAAATATAAAATATTTCTGTTACTTTTTGCCCAATTCAACCTATTTCTGGTCCTGAAACCAACCAAAATCATCTCTATTTTGTAGGAATGTGTCAAGGTATCTGTATTGGTGGGCATTGACCATTTTTAGTATCATTATTGGTAAAATAATTAACACTCTAAAAATTAACACTACCTCATGATTTTGAGGGTTACTCTCTCTCTCTCACACATTCGCACTCACGCACACCACACACACACACACACACACACACACACACACACACACACACACACACACACACACACACACCACACACACACACACACACACACACACACACACAATCGACAAGTGCCTGCCTTTGACAACTAGTAACACTAGCACATACATTTATTTATTACATGTATATACATGCATGTCCTGCCTGCTTATATAAAAAGAATGGTGGAAGTACCGTACATCAATTCTGCAGCAGAAAATAACATACTGGGTAAGATAAGAATGAGTGAATTAGTCAGCTTTACCTTGAGTATTGGCACCAGTAATGTAATGGAAAAGGTTGAAGAACAATTTCCTCTGGCTCTTGTCACTATAAGTTTGCTCAGTGGTGTTAGAGCAGACCCACTTGGCAGGTTGATACATCCTCTCTTCATAACCCTGAGCAATTAACACATTACATTGTTGTTAGTGCCTTACTATTAAAAGTATTTTTAGTCACTACAGACATGCCAACTTTGGTCACATGCACAAGAGTAATTAATACAGCCTCTCCTCACTTAGTGATGTACTCATTTACTGACAACTTGGACTTACAACAGGCTCTCTGACCAGTATGCATACCTAAATAATGTGTATTAACCCTTTGACTGTTTCGGCCGTATATATACATCTTACAAGCCAATGTTTCCGACATATTAATACGCATAAATTCTAGCGGCTTCAAATCAAGCGGAAGAAAGCTGGTGGCCTGCACGTGAGAGAATGGGTCTGCGTGATGGGTGCGTGCCCTGTGAAAAAAATCGGGGACTCAGTGGAGCATTGTGGGAAAGTCATCTTGGTAGTCCTTGTTCACCATGCCTTGCGGTAAGAAGTATCTTACTCCTTGCTGAATTGGAGGTATTCTGTTCCCAAGTGATAGTTCTAAAAGCAATGGAAGTGCCAGTGAAAGAGAATTCCATGGTTTACAGGAGGGTGTAACTGAAAGCAATGCCCAGGATAACGTAATTAGTGATGAAAACCCAGATGACCCTCAACCTTCCACCTCTGATGCTGGGCCGTCTTATTCACGTTCACCTGTACCAGGACAAAAAAGGAAACTATTTCCCTGTGTACAGGACTCGGATGTGAGCAGTGAAAGCGATAGTGATAGTGATTTCTAAGTTATTGAAAGCAGCTCGAGTTGCGACAGTGAGGGGGAATATTCTTCAGTGAAGCGGCAGTATGTACGATGCAGGATGCATTCTGGTAGTGTGCCACATGCCATTCCAAGGAAAAGGAGTAAATCTTGGAGTACATCCCGTGGCCCTACTCCACAACCTGAGAGTGAAGATGACGATGATATTGTTACAATGGGGATGCGTAGTGTGTGTGGGGCAGCAGGTGGTGGTGTTGGCGGTAGCATGAGTCTTGTGGCACCAGTACCGGGCCACGGTGCTAACTCAGCACAGCCACAACCACCCCCACACTCCCACAACCTGCACAACCACAACCACCTTTCAATATCCAGAATCCACCAGCGGACCACATCTGGGATTGGCAGCAAGTTGCCAATTTTGTTCCCAATCCCCATGGTTCTGATGAAGCACAAAGTGGAATATGGCCATCGTGTACACTTGGGGACAATGCCACTGAACTGGAATGCTTTCAGTTATTCTTCGATGAAAACCTGATGGAAATTATTGTCAGGGAAAACAACACATACTATGAGTACACCATGGCAAATACAATTCTTTCACCAAGGTCAAAGCTACACCAGTGGAAAGACACAACTGTGGCAGAGATGTACCTGTTCTTTGCCACAATAATGCTTACGTCACGTGTATAAGTACGCTGTCACCACATACCTTGACAGTAGCCTTAAGTTCCGGACACACATACAACAAATCACCAAGAAAATCTCCAAGACTGTAGGCATACTATCAAAGATAAGGTACTACGTTCCACAATCAGCTCTCCTCGCACTGTACCATTCACTCATATACCCTTATCTTACATATGGAATTTGTGCATGGGGATCAACAACATCCAATCACCTAAAACCCCTAATAACCCAGCAAAAGGCAGCAGTAAGAATAACAAATTCCCACTCCCGCCAGCATACTCCACCAATTTTCAAAAGTCTGAATCTGCTTACCATTAAGAACATCCATACTTATTCATGTGCCTACTACATACACAGAACAATACACGCAAATATAAACCCACACTCAAACTTTTCCTCACCAACCTAAACAGGACACATGACCACAACACAAGACACAGATCTCTTTTTGATATACCTCGTGTCCATATCACACTGTGTAAAAACTCTATGCACATAAAGGGCCCCAAAATATGGAATTCATTACCAGAAGATATTAAAGTAGCCCAGTCTGAAAATCAATTTAAGACTCTTCTCAAAAGCCACTTAAATCACCCTAGACTAAATGCTAAATACTCAGTACACATTTACTCACATATGTACTCCCACATCATAAATGAAACAATCACATTGAACCTTTTATCCATTGTTGACAGGAATATACAGTGGACCCCCGCATAACGATGGCATCACATAGCGATTATTCCGCATACCGCTTACTTTAATCGCAAAATTTTTGCCGCGCATACCGATTAAAAACCCGCTCACCCCCATTTTCGTCCGAGACGCGTCCAATGTGCGCCCTCAGCCAGCCTCACATGTGCCGCCCGTGCCATTGTTTACCAGCCAGCCTCCGCGGTAACATCCAAGCATACACTCGGAATATTTTGTATTATTACAGTGTTTTCGGTGCTGTTTCTGGAAAATAAGTGACCATGGGCCCCAAGAAAGCTTCTAGTGCCAACCCTGTGGTAAAAAGGGTGAGAATTAGTATGGAAATTAAGAAAGATTTTGAAGGGTTTGGGGCTAACCCTGAGAAGCCTATGCCATTGTGGAATCCATTGTGCCCACTTCAAAAATTAAGGAAATGTGTGCAGAGTGGGTTGAACTGCAAACCTTTATGGATAAAATCACCCTAACACAGCTATTGCAAGCCGTGCTGGTGACTATTACAATGACAATGTTTGGCCCATTTTAGGGCAAATCGTAAAAAAACGGGAGGTACAAAGCTCTATGGACAGATTTGTTGTGGGACAGAGGTCCAGTGACTCTCAAGCTGGTCCTAGTGGCATTAAAAAAAGAAGGGAAGTAACCCCGGAAAAGGACTTGCTACCTCAAGTCCTAATGGAAGGGGATTCCCCTTCTAAACAATAAGTTCGACACTCTCCCCTCCTCCCATCCCATCAATCATCACCAGATCTTCAATAAAAGTAAGTGTCATGTAAGTGTGCATGCCTTTTTCAGTTTGTGTGTATTAAAATTAACATTTCATGTGGTAAAAAAATTTTTTTTTCATACTTTTGGGTGTCTTGCACGGATTAATTTTATTTCCATTATTTCTTATGGGGAAAATTCATTCACATAACGATTATTTCGCATAACAATTACCCCTCTTGCACGGATTAAAATCATTAACCGGGGGTCCACTGTAATTGAATCATTGTTTTTCACAAAAGCATTTTAGAATATAAATACGTATATCTTTGTATTATACAAATTTTGATTCATTTATAATTAATATTCTACTGTACAACTATGAAATAATTACAATCCTACTGTACAACTATGATATACTATTTCTTAGTATTAAGTAGAATGTAAGCCAATAATGTTAAGTTGGCCCATAATGCCAAGGCATAATAGAGGCTCTCTTTGTATTGCAACCCACTATTGTATATACACAATCTCAATGTACTGTTTGCAAAGACATTTAATAAATAAATAAATAAATAAACAGAACGCCTGACTTCAACCCCAGGTTTTAGTGATATTATACCAGTGAATCGATTTTTGATACTGTTATGTATGCTACACTTCTCAGACAAAACAAGGCCTGACAGAAATGACAGGTTATATAAGATCAGGAATGTGTTCATGTACCTGAAACAAAGGTGCTGTATGTATTTTTATCCCTTCAGGAAGCTTGTTATTGATGAATCTTTGATTTTGTTTAAAGGCAGACTGTCGTTCAAGCAGTATATACCAAGTAAGAGAAAACGCTTTGGTATAAAGTTATTTGTACTGTGTGATTGCAAAAGTGGTCTGGTTTTGGATATAATTGTGTACACTGGCAGTAATACATTGAGAGATACCAGGAAGTTACTGGGTATCCCTGGTGATGTGGTTAGAACAATGGTAAGGGGCATATATTATTTTCTGATAACTGGTACACAAGCCCCACACTCAGTGATTTCTTGCGAGTGAACACGACACGTGTATGTGGCACAGTGCGTGGAAATCGTAAGCATATGCCTAGGTTCAGCGCAGGCACTCAGAGAGGTGAGGTGCAGGCGTTTGCTGCCAATGACATCATGGCATTTCGGTGGCATGACAAACGTGATGTCATATTGTTGACATCAGTTCACCAAAACGAAATGGCAGACAGTGGCAGGCAGAATATAGAGACCAATGAACCCATTCTAAAACCTGCAGCTGTGATGAACTACAACCTCAATATGCACTTAGTGGACAAATGTGACTTGCTGATAGTGTTTGCAAGAGTTATAAGTGGTACATAAAACTTTTTTTTCATCTTCTTGACATTTCCATGCTGAATGCTTATAACATATACAAGTGGAAGACCAACAACAAACCCAAATATGGTGAATTTTGTTTGTGAATCATCAGACAAAAAATATTCAAGTACCAAGCAGCAACACCAGCCCCCACGAAATTACCAACACATGCCATCTCGTCTGAGGCCTGGTGATAACCACCCCATACAACTGCCTCCTACTGCTTTCAAGAAAAGTGCTCAGAAGAGGTGTTTTGTCTGTGCACATACCACAAAACGCCCACAAAAATGCACTCTCGTTTTATGTGTGAGCAGTTTAACCCGTAAACGGTCCAAGCAGATCTACGTTCACATGTGTAGTGCTCCATAAGTAGATCTACGTTTTCTTTTACATATTTTCAAATATAACAAAAAAAAAAAAAGTAGATCAAAGTTTTTTTACACATTTTCAAATGTAAAAAAAAAAGAAGATCTACTTTTTTTACATACTTTCAAATGTTGAAAAAACGTATACATGTATATACGTTTGGACCATTTACGGGTTAAAACTCCACTGCGCATAACACAGTGTTTCAAAGACCTCCACAAGTTGCAATAGTTCTAGGAAAGTGTTCAGTGACTACATTTGCATATATATTATAGAACACTAGTAATAAAAAATTTTTTGTATTGTTAGTTTGTGTAAACAAGTTCTGTAAACAATATAATAATGATAATGTTTGTGTGGTTATTGTGTTGTATACAATGAGTGTATATTTGTACACTGCACCTTACTTTGGTCTCGCAGGCCACATAAGTTACTTAGAAAAAAAATATTGGAAAATACAAGAAACCTTCGAAGTGGAGTAAATAAAAGAATACCCGGTGAGCGGCATTCACCACTGTTGCCATACTCTGCTCATTTTCTGCCAACTTTATGCCACTATATCTCGGTACGTACTGATGGCAAAAATTTTTTTAGGCTTAAAACACTCAGCAAAATAATCCTAACATTTTGGTAAGATTTTTTTTTTTCCGAATATTTTTCGACACAGAATGACAGTTTCAGAAATGGGCTTGCTACAGTCAAGGGTTAAAGCTGATTTCCTCTATTCTGTTTATTATAATATACAGTACACTATTGTATAAACATTTAAAAATTTACCAGAAATGTTATAAATGGTGCAAAGGTGACATTAAAACAATATCAAAGATGGTTTACACAAACTCACTACCATTATACAGTAGTATGCTCCTCACTTAGTGGCAAATTCGTTTACCGACGTCGTCTTAGGAACAAAACTCCATCATTAAGTGAGGAGAGGCTGTACTGCAATTCATCTATTTACTAATTTCTAATACCTTATTTTAAAATATACTAAATTTTGTGCATATACACTAGGAAAGTCACACTAAAGAACAAGACATTTATTTCATTACCCCCCCAGCCCAAATATATGCCACCACAGTTGCACCAGCAGGGTATGTGACTGCATAAAGCCATCTAAATCCTGATGGAAACAAACCTAAGTAACTTCTTATGACCAAAAGAAACACTGTTATCATCTCTACAAATAGCAGACTACAGTTGCTACTGTTGTTTTATTGCATAAAGAAAGATATCACAGCTCTCTAATTAAGGCCTGTTAAACGTATCATAATAGATTTACAACATCCAAGCAACATGACTAAAGGCAGATGTAGGGAAACTGGATCAAAGTTTGACTAAAATACTCATGACATAATATAACTCCCACCAAGGACACACAAGACAGCATTCTATACTGATGCAGGCTGAATCAAAATGATCCTTCTACTTCAGGGAACTGGACCCAACAAATGAACTTCTGGCTACTATCAACAGGCATGTAGATGAAATGTCATCACTGCAAAATACTCTTCAGAACATGGAAATAAGTCACACTGTTTGAATATACAGTGGACACCCGCCTTACGAACGCATCGCGTTACGTTAAATCCGCCATACGAAGCATTTGAACGCAAAAATTTTGCCTTGCCTCGTGTGATTCGTCCGGGATGCATCCCGCGTGGCCTCAGCTGCCCCGTGCGTGCCAGTGTTTACAAGCCAGCCACCGCAGTCGCATCTAAGCATACATTCAGTACATTTCATATTATCACAGTGTTTTTAGTGCTTGTAGCTGCAAAATAAGTCACCATGGGCCCCAAGAAAGCTTCTAGTGCCAACCCTGTGGTAAAAAGGGTGAAAATTACTATGGAAATGAAGAAAGAGATAATAACTAAGTACGAAAGTGGAGTGCGTGTCTCGGAGCTGGCCAGGTTGTATACCAAACCCCAATCAACCATTGCTGCTATCTTGGCCAACAAAATGGCAATCAAGGAAGCTGTTCTTGCAAAAGGTGCAAGTTTGTTTTTGAAACAGAGATCGCAAATGATAGAAGATGTTGAGAGACTGTTATTGGTGTGGATAAATGAAAAACAGATAGCAGGAGAGAGCATTTCTCAAGCGATCATATGTGAAAAGGCTAGGAAGTTGCATGACGATTTAATTAGAAAAATGCCTGCAACTAGTGGTGATGTGAGTGAATTTAAGGCCAGCAAAGGTTGGTTTGAGAGATTTAAGAATCGTAGTGGTATACATAGTGTGATAAGGCATGGTGAGGCTGCCAGTTCGGACCAAAAAGCAGCTGAAAAATATGTGAAGGAATTCAAGGAGTAAATAGACAGTAAAGAATTGCAACCTGAACAAGTGTTTAATTGCGATGAAACAGGCCTGTTTGGAAGAAAATGCCAAGCAGGACCTACATTACTCAGGAGGAAAAGGCACTCCCAAGACATAAGCCTATGAAAGACAGGCTTACTCTTCTGATGGATGCTAATGCTAGTGGTGATTGTAAAGTGAAGCCTTTATTGGTGCATCACTCTGAAACTCCCAGAGCGTTCAGGTAAAACAATGTTGTCAAGGCTAATTTGTGTGTGCTGTGGAGGGCAAACAGTAAGGCATGGGTCACTAGGGACTTTTTCTATGACTGGTTTCACCATGCATTTGCCCCCACTGTGAAAAATTACCTAATGGAAAAGAAATTGGACCTTAAGTGCCTCCTGGTATTTGACAATGCTCCTGGTCATCCTTCAGACTTGGCAGAGTGACTTTTTAGGGACATGAGCTTCATTAAGGTCAAGTTTTTGCCTCCTAATACCACTCCTCTCCTGCAGCCCATGGACTAGCAGGTCATTTCAAACTTTAAAAAACTCTACACAAAAGCCATGTTTCAAAAGTGCTTTGAAGTGATCTCAGACACTCAATTGACTCTAAGAGTTTTGGAAAGATCACTTTGGCATCCTCAGTTGTGTAAACCTTATAGGTAAGGCTTGGGAGGGAGTAACTAAGAGGACTTTGAACTCTGCTTGGAAGAAACTGGCCACAGTGTGTAGAAGAAAGGGATTTTGAAGGGTTTGAGACTAACCCTGAGAAGCGTATGCCAGTTGTGGAATCCACTGTGGCATTGGGGAAGTCCTTGGGGTTGGAGGTTAGTGGGAAGGATGTGGAAGAGTTGGTGGAGGAGGACAATGAAGAACTAACCACTGAAGAGCTGCAAGATCAACTTCAACAGCAAGAGGCCATACCTGAGGAAACTGGTTCAGAGGAGGGGAGAGAGAAATTGAAGAAGTTGCCTACTTCAAAGATTAAGGAAATGTGTGCAAAGTGGGTTGAACTGCAAACCTTTGCGGATGAAAATCACCCTGACACAGCTACTGCAAGCCGTGCTGGTGACTATTACAATGACAATGTTATGGCCCATTTTAGGAAAGTCTTAAAGGAATGGGAGGCACAGAGCTCTATGGAGAGATTTGTTGTGCAACAGAGGTCCAGTGACTCTCAAGCTGGTCCCAGTGGCATTAAAAGAAGGGAAGTAACCCCGGAAAAGAACTTGATACCTGAAGTCCTAATGGAAGGGGATTCCCCTTCTAAACAATAACAACTTCCACACTCTCCCCTCCTCCCATCCCATCAATCATTACCAGATCTTCAATAAAGGTAAGTGTCATGTATTCTATTCTTAGTAGAGTAGTAACTGTGCATGTCTTCTTCAGTTTGTGTGTATTAAAATTAATATTTCATGTGGTAAAATTTTTTTTTTCATACTTTGGGGTGTCAGGAACGGATTAATTTAATTTCCATTATTTCTTATGGGGAAAATTAATTCGCCTTACGATAATTTCGGCTTATGATGAGCTCTCAGGAATGGATTAATATCGTAAGGTGGGGGTCCACTGTACGTACTTGGTTATTCTAGGTTAATTATTATGGTATATATTTAGGTTTGAGGGAACATCTTGGTTAAATAAACAATGTAATTTGTGTGTCCATAACACCTACGTGTTCTCAAGACTACTACTGTTAAACATATTTTTACAAGGAAATCTCATGATCTTACAATTTAAAGCAACTGTGTGGCCGTCTGAATCCGTAATGATTAAATTTACAAAGAATACTGTGGTCAACAGTACCCAAAGGCTGACACAGATCAATAATGTTGTACCTCTTTTAAGAACATATGAATGGAGGAGCATTGTAATGGTCTACCATTCCATGGTAATCAAATCTGGCTCACACTTAACCACTTATGTAACTGTCATAAACAAAATTTAATAAAGTTTTGAAATAATATGAATTTATACTTTTTTTTTAAATCATTGTTTTTTAATATACTGGCTGTCTCCCACCTAGGTAGGGTGACCCAAAAAAGAAACACTTTCACCATTGTTCACACTGTGACTGTTTTGCTAGAGGCACACAGATGCAACTGTTTAGATGTTACTAAACAGCAAATATCCTAAATCCTTCCTTTAGAGTGCAGGCATTGTACTTCCTACCTCCATGACTCAAATCCAGCTAAATGGTTTACCTGAATCCCTTCACAGCTCGTCATGTCCCAAAAACCATTTGTCTCCACTCACTCATATCTAACAAGATCACCTATGCCAGTATTTTGCTCCTTTCTAAATGATCAAACCACCTCAACACCCCCTCCTCAGCCCTATGAATAATATTTTTAGTAACTCCACATCTACAATTTCCACACTATGAATTTTCTGCATAATATTTATGCCACACAGTGCCTTTAGACATGACATCTCCATTGCCTCCAACCTCCTCCTCCTCTGCAACATTCACAACCCATGCTTCACACCCATATAAGAGTGTTGGTACTACTGTACTCTCATACATTCCCTTCTTTGCCTCCATGGCTAATGTTCCTTGTTTCCAGAGATACCTCAATGCACCACTCATCTTTTTCCCTTTCAACAATTTTTTGGTTTACCTCGTCCTTCATAAACCCATCCGCTGACATGTCCACTCAATAATATCTGAACACATTCACTTCTTCCATACTCTCTCCCTCCAATCTGATATCTAATTTGTCCTTACTTAACTCATCACTTACATTAACTTACTTAACTCATCACTTAACTTCATCACAATACTCTTATCTATGTTCACTTTCAACTTTCTTCCTTTACACACCCTCCCAAACTTGGCCACTTACCTTTGCAACTTTCTTTAGAATCTCCCAAAAGCACAGTATCATCAATAAAATGTAACTGTGTCAACTCCCATTTTGTATTTGATTCCACATAATTTAATCCCACCTCTTTTCCCAACACCCTAGCATTTACTTCTTGTAAAGTAAAAGGACACTGTCAGTGGAACGCCTTCCATCTGAACAAAAGAAACTAATGGAAAAATAAATAAATAAAGAAATGACTAGGAAAAATAAGAATAATGATTTTTGAGGATTTTACTTAAAATTTAAATATAATAAAAAAAATGGCATTCGGTTCTTGTAGTTGGGCAGGAGTAGGTAAGGCCCTGGATAGATCTTCTGATATTATTGATGTAGGTTATCCTGGGCGGATGGTGATAGTCCGATGTTTTAGAATCTCCTACCACTTGGATGGAGCACCACAAGTAAAACAGGTAAGGGCCAGTAGTAGTCCAATAATGTTAATAAGTCTCATTAACACATGTCTTGCTCCTTTATCTGGCGTCTATCCTGGATGACCATGCCAGGAACAGAGTTGGTAATAAGAAAAAATAAACTGGTTACCAATGGTCATGATAATATAACATTTAAGAATGGAAAAGAATGATAAATGCCAAAATCATTACTGGTAACCAGCAAACAAAAGAAAGGAACAAACAGTAATACTCCTGGTAGATCACCCTACCTGATTAGGAGAAGAGTGGAGGTGAAGTGACTCTCCAAACTTCACCCCACACCAGGTAAGGTCAATATTACCAGGAGTAGAAATTTGAACAAATCAGACACCAAGAACTAGTTTCGCCCCAGCCCGCCAGGGGGGGGGGGGTGCGCGACGTAACTCGCTAATGGTTCCTGGTTGCCTGAACAACCTTAACCCCACTTACGCCTACTTTTCCCTCACAGACACAAGTGCAACTAATGTGACATATTATTGTGGCAACGTTTCACTCTCCAGGAGCTATGTCAAGCCGTTACGGCTTAACAAAGCTCCTGGAGAGCGAAACGTTGCCACAGTAAAATGTCACATTAGTTGCACTTGTGTCCTTTTACTTTACATATTCACTTCTTTTACAACCATATCTATAAATATGTTAAACAACCATGGTGACATCATGCATCTCTGTCTAAGGCATACTTTTATGGGAAACCAATCTTCCTCTTTCCTATACACACTAACCTAAGCCTCAATATCCTCATAAAAACTATTTACAGCATTTTAATAACATACTACTTATTCCATACACTTGCAACATCTGCCACATTGTTTCCCTATCCACCCTATCAATGCCTTTTCTGAATTCATATAAGCAACAAAAACTTCCTTACCTTTATGTAAACATTGTTCATTCATTTGCTTCAATGTAAACACTTGGTCTACACATCCCCTACCCATTCTAATCCCTCCTTGTTATCTGTGATCCTGCACTCTGTCTTACCCCTCAGTCTTTCAATAATAACCCTTCCATACACTTTACCTGGTATACTCAGTAGGCTTATTCTCCTGTAATTTTCACACACTCTTTTGTCCCCCTTCCCTTTATATAAAGGGACTATGCATGTTCTCTGAAAGTTCCTAAGTACAACAAAAGCACCAACAACTCTAAAAGTACATCCCCATCTCCTTTAAATATTTCTGTCACAATCCCATTAGTTCCAGCTGCTTTACCCGCTTTCATTTTACCCAATGCCTCATCACATCCCCCAAACTCACATCTGGCTCTTCTTCACTCCTAAAAGATGTTATACCTCCCTGGCCAATGCTATAAATCACTGCCTCCCTTTCATCAACATTTAAATGTTCAGGTGAGACATGAGCAACTATTGGCAGAAAAGTGGGCTGGTGCATGTATGAGTAGTGGGGGGTTTGAAGAGGGTTGGAATAGTTTTAAAAATACGGTATTAGAATGTGGGGCAGAAGTTTGTGGTTATAGGAGGGTAGGTGCAGGAGGTAAGAGGAGTGATTTGTGGAATGATGAAGTAAAGGGTGTGATAAAAGAGAAAAAGGTAGCTTATGAGAGGTTTTTACAAAGAAGTGTTCTAAGAAGAGTAGAGTATATGGAGAGTAAAAGAAAGGTAAAGAGAGTGGTGAGAGTGGAAAAGGAGAGCAGATGATAGAGTGGAAGAGGCACTGTCAAGAAATTTTAATGAAAATAAGAAAAAACTGTGGAGGTAAACAAGTTAAGAAAACCTAGGGAATGAATGGATTTGTCAGTTAAAAACAGTGTAGGGGAGTTAGTAGATGGGGAGAGGGAGGTATTAGGTAGATGGCGAGAATATTTTGAGGAACTTTTAAATGTCGACAAAGAAAGGGAGGTGGTAATTTCATGCACTGGCCAGGGAGGTATACCATCTTTTAGGAGTGAAGAAGGGCGGGATGTAAGTGTGGGGGAGGTGCGCGAGGCATTACGTAGAATGAAAGGGGGTAAAGCAGCTGGAACTAAAGGGATCATGACAGAAATGTTAGAAGCAGGGGGAAATATAGTGTTGGAGTGGTTGGTATTTTTGTTTAATAAATGTATGAAATAGGGGAAGGTACCCAGGGATTGGCGGAGAGCACGTATAGTCCCTTTATAAAAAGGGAAGGGGGACAAGAGAGATTGTAAAAATTATAGCGGAATAAGTTTACTGATTATGCCAGGAAAAGTGTACGGTAGGGTTATTATTGAAAGAATTAAAGGTAAGACAGAATGTAGAATTGTGGATGAGCAAGGAGGTTTTAGAGTGGGTAGGGGATGTGTAGATCAAGTGTTTACATTGAAGCATATATGTGAACAGTATTTAGATAAAGGTAGGGAGGTTTTTATTGCATTTATGGATTTAGAAAAGGCATATGATAGAGTGGATAGGGGAGCAATGTGGCAGATGTTGCAAGTATATGGAATAGGTGGTAAGTTACTAAATGCTGTAAAGAGTTTTTATAAGGATAGTGAGGCTCAGGTTAGGGTGTGTAGAAGAGAGGGAGACTACTTCCCGGTAAAAGTAGGTCTTAGACAGGGATGTGTAATGTCACCATGGTTGTTTAATATATTTATAGATGGGGTTGTAAAAGAAGTAAATGCTAGGGTGTTCGGGAGAGGGGTGGGATTAAATTATGGGGAATCAAACAAAATGGGAAGTGACACAGTTACTTTTTGCTGATGATACTGTGCTTATGGGAGATTCTAAAGAAAAATTGCAAAGGTTAGTGGACGAATTTGGGAATGTGTGTAAAGGTAGAAAATTGAAAGTAAACATAGAAAAGAGTAAGGTGATGAGGATATCACATGATTTAGATAAAGAAAAATTGGATATCAATTTGGGGAGGAGTATGGAAGAAGTGAATGTTTTCAGATATTTGGGAGTTGATGTGTCAGCGGATGGATTTATGAAGGACGAGGTTAATCATAGAATTGATGAAGGAGGAGACCAAACAGAGTTGAATAATTATAGGCCAATATCCAATTTACACCCTCTCTCAAAAATCTTCGAAAAATTAATTCATAAACGAATCTACTCCTACCTCATCTCCCATAACATTCTCAACCCCTGCCAATTTGGATTCAGGCCTAATAAAAATACTAATGATGCTATTATACACATGCTTGAACATATGTACACTGCAATAGAGAAAAAAGAAGTCCCACTGGGGATCTTCATTGACTTACGTAAAGCTTTTGATACAGTTGACCATGACTTGCTCCACGTAAAATTGTCACACTATGGTATTAGAGGGCACTCCCTCAACTACCTCAAGTCTTACCTCAGCAACAGAAGCCAATATGTGTACGCAAATGGGGCAAGCTCTTCCGCACAACCAATTACAGTTGGTGTCCCACAGGGAAGTGTCCTTGGCCCTCTTCTCTTTCTCCTATACATAAATGACCTACCAAATGCTTCGCAATTACTCAAACCCACACTTTTTGCAGATGACACCACATACGTCTTCTCTCACCCGAGCCCAGTCACGCTAGCCAATACTGTAAACACCGAATTACAGAAAATATCTACCTGGATGAGGACTAACAAACTTACACTAAACATTGACAAAACCTACTTCATTCAGTTTGGTAGCAGAGCTACAGATGTACCTCTTAACATAACGATAAACGGATCACCTATCACAAAGCTAACAGAGGGAAAATTCTTAGGAATCCACCTCGATAATAGACTCAAATTTCATACACATATACAACAAATTTCTAAGAAAATTTCCAAGACTGTAGGCATACTATCGAAGATATGGTACTATGTTCCACAGTCAGCCCTCCTGGCCCTTTATCACTCTCTTATTTACCCCTATCTCACCTATGGAATTTGTGCATGGGCTCAACAACAACTAACCATCTCAGACCACTAATTACCCAACAAAAAGCTGCAGTTAGAATGATAACAAATTCTCACTACAGGCAGCACACTCCACCAATATTCAAAACACTCAACCTACTCACCATACAAAACATCCATACTTATTATTGCACTTATTACATACATAGAACACTTAACTCTGACATTAACCCTCCCCTCAAACATCTCCTTGCCAACCTCAACAGAACACATGACCATAACACAAGGCACAGATCACTCTTTGATGTTCCTCGTGTCCATCTCACGCTATGCGAAAACTCAATGCACATAAAAGGCCCTAAAATCTGGAATTCATTACCTGTAAATATAAAAGAAACACTACCTGTTTATAAATTCAAGTCTCTTCTCAAAGTTCACTTACTCACTCAAAACCAAATAAATACTGAATAACTGAACCATATAAATTGTATATCCTAAATGTTACTCACAATTATATCACACAAATGTTAAACCTAACTTTATTTTTTTTTTTAATACACTACCTGAAGGAACAGCAATGCATGCAACCACATGACCTGTCTTTGTAATACTCATTTGTATTTTATAGTTATCTGTTTACAATAATGTCTTATCACTGATTTCATCATTGCTTAGTTAATCTTAAGTTAATTTTAAGCCAGCCCGTAATGCTATGCATATAAGTGGCTTTGGCATGCTGCTCTTACCTGTATTTTTTTGTACCTCTGTATGTATGCTAAAATTTATAAATAAATAAATAAATAAATAAATTTGAGGTATATGTAGAGACAAAAAAATGTTATCTCTGGAGGCAAAGAAGGGAATGTATGAAAGTATAGTAGTACCAACACTCTTATATGGGTGTGAAGCTTGGGTTGTAAATGCTGCAGCGAGGAGGCGGTTGGAGGCAGTGGATATGTCCTGTCTAAGGGCAATGTGTGGTGTAAATATTATGCAGAAAATTCGGAGTGTGGAAATTAGGAGAAGGTGTGGAGTTAACCCTCTCAGGGTCCATGCCGTAGATCTACGGTTTTACATTGAGGGTCCAAACCGTAGATCTACGCCATGAGCTCAGCTCACTCTGATAAGCTGTGAGCAGTAAATTTGGGCCTAGATATGAAAGGATACATCTATGTGGTATGTGTGCACCACATTAAACAAATCCTGCAGTACACAAGGCATAATGAGAGAAAAAAACTGAGACCGTAATTTTCGATTAAAACAGCGACTTTGCAGTGTTTTTTCGTATGTTTTTTATAGTTGTATTTGCAATTTCTTGTTCTCATTTGATAGAATGGAATATATACTACAGAAATAGAGATGATTTTGATTGGTTTTAGTAGTGGAAATGGCTTGAAACTGAGCTCAAAGTAGCGGAAATGTTAAATTTTTGCCGATGCTCAAAAGTAAACAAATGACCTCACACGTCTAATACATGACAGCTGGTGGTTCTAATATACATTCACAAATGTGGTGATATTATTTATACAATTATTACAGTATTGCAAAACTAAATCTTCTATTTTTTGGTTTGAATAAAAATTCATTATGTGAATAAAAAATCAAATTGGAATTCATTTGTAAAGCCTGAAAACATAACTAATGAACAGAGGAAATGTTAGTTAAGTGCCAGGAATGCATTGTTTATTCTGGACCCTATTTTGAAATTGGAATATTTTGAACTTTGCATTAAATTGGCCAAATTACCAGTTGCCGGTCACTTTATTTTGTTGTTGAAACAGTTGACTTGGCGATTTCTTGTGCTCAATCAATAGAATAGAAGTAATACTAGTGAAATAGCTAAGAATTTGGTTGACTGGAATACTGTAATTGGCCTAAAATGGGAGTCAAAGTCAGCAAATCGCCGATGCGTAAATATCCCTGACACATCAAAATTCGCGAGAGCATAATTTCATCAGTTTTCCATCAAATTTCGTACTTTTTGTTTTACCTTCAGAAAAAGATTCTCTACCATTTCATAAGAAAAAATAACAAAATTATTTTTTGAAAATTCTTGGACCCTGGTGCACACTTTGAAATTTGGCTTCTGGACCCTTAAAGGATTAATAAAAGTATTAGTCAGAGGGCTGAAGAGGGGTTGTTGAGGTGGTTTGGTCATTTAGAGAAAATGGATCAGAGTAGAATGACATGGAGAGCATATAAATCTGTAGGGAAAGGAAGGCAGGGTAGGGGTCGTCCTCAAAAAGGTTGGAGGGAGGGGGTAAAGGAGGTTTTGTGGGTAAGGGGCTTGGACTTCCAGCAAGCGTGCGTGAGTGTGTTAGATAGGAGTGAGTGGAGACGAATGGTATTTGGGACCTGATGAGCTCTTGGAGTGTGAGCAGGGTAATATTTAGTGAAGGGATTCAGGGAAACTGGTTATTTTATATAGCCAGACTTGAGTCCTGGAAATGGGAAGTACAATGCCTGCACTCTAAAGGAGGGGTTTGGGATATTGGCAGTTTAGAGGGATATGTTGTGTATTTTTATATGTATATACTTCTAAACTGTTGTATTCTGAGCACCTCTGCAAAAACAGTGATTATGTGTAAGTGAGGTGAAAGTGTTGAATGATGATGAAAGTATTTTCTTTCTGGGGATTTTCTTTCTTTTTGGGTTACCTTGCCCTGGTGGGAGATGGCCGACTTGTTAAAAAATTAAAAGTTCCTCAAAATATTCCTGCCATCTTCCCAATACCTCTAACTCTCCACCTACTTACTTCCCTATTCAGGATTTAAATGACAAATCCATTTGTTCTTAAGGCTTTCTTAACCTATTTATCTCACTCCAAAGCTTTTTCATATTCTCAGCAAAATTTGTAGACAGCAACCCCCCTCCCCCCCAATATCATTTGCTTGCCTTTTACACTCCCTCACCACTCTCTTCACCTGTCTTTTACTTTCCATATACTCCACCCTTCTTATATCATTTTTCCTTTGTAATAACCTCTCATAAGCAAACTTTTTCTCTCTTATCACATCCTTTACCCCATCATTCCACCAATCACTCCTCTTTCCTCCCACACCCACTCTCCTATATCCACATACTTCTGCCCCACATTCTAATACTCCATTTTTAAAACTATCCCATCGCTCCTCAACCCCCCGCACTACTTATACTCTCGCTAGCCCATCTTTCTCCCAACAGCTGCTTTTATCTCACCCTAACTTCATCCTCCCTTAATTTATAAAATATGTAATTTTCATAAGAATGAAGTGAATTATGAAAACAAATAGTAATGTACAAGAATTTATAACCAAGTGTACAAATAAGGAAAATATACATATACACATTAATTAACTTTAAAGATACTCACCTCAAAAACTTTGATCATTTGGTAAGGTACAGTCTCCTTAGGTTCCACTTTATACTGTTAGTGTTAAAACATTACAATATTAACTTAGTATGAAAAACATTAACTGAAAAAATGAATAACTTGAAATAGCCACAAGTAACTCTGTGCAGCATTTCACTAGTTATACATTAACAGCTATTTCATATACATATGGATTTAGCACATTTTTGTAAATACTACAGTGGTACCTCGGGATACGAACAGCTCAAAACTCGAACAATTATGTAAGTGTATTTATGCAAGTGCTTTTGTAAGTGTATTTTTAGGGGTCTGAAATGGATTAATCCAATTTACATTATTCCTCATGGGAAAAAATTCATTCAGTATCGGCACTCGAACATCCTTCTGGAACGAATTAAGTTCATATCCCGAGGTACCACTGTATAATAATGAACCTTAGATACTATATTCTTGCAGAAATATACCTCACAGGAAGTGCAAAAAAAAAAAAAAATTCCTGAAGTAATTATTTCAGATCATAATTATCAATGCTTCTGTTAAAAGTTCAGTCACGACCATCAAGACCTTTTCTCTGGAAACAAACATAATATTGTCAACTAAAAAAAAAAAAATATGTACATTATCAATGTTGATAATGTAGGGAGTATTTTCTTTTACAGCTGGCAATGTATGTTTCCAGAGAAAACATCCTGAAGATGGTGACTGATCTCTTTCAATCTTTGATAATTATGTTTAATGCTATACACTTCAAGACAAAATTTTCTTTCTCACTTCCTGTGAAACAAAAGACTTACATTTTTATGTTGTCAATTATTACTGATATATTGACATTAGCTGATGAAATATAAAGTTTGTTTCCTAACACATAAAAAACACTGTGACTAGCTAAAAAGTTCCTAAATATACATTTACAATGAAATATAATTATAAATACAGTATACAATGACAAGTTAATGAATAATGTTATATTCACCAGTGATGTAGTCAACTTCATCAGCAACAGTAGGCCTACACAGGTAGCAGCACTCTTCATCTTGCTCAACATGTTAAAGACAAATGAGTTAGACAATTTCTGAGCAGCAAGGACTTTAAGGCAGTGTGTCAGGTTAAAATAAATAATAAATAAATATATATATATATATATATATATATATATATATATATATATATATATATATATATATATATATATATATATTTATTTATTTTTTTTTTTTTTTTTTTTTCAACAAGTCGGCCGTCTCCCACCGAGGCAGGGTGACCCAAAAAAGAAAGAAAATCCCCAAAAAGAAAATACTTTCATCATCATTCAACACTTTCACCACACTCACACATTATCACTGTTTTTGCAGAGGTGCTCAGAATACAACAGTCTAGAAGCATACACATATAAAGATACACAACATATCCCTCCAAACTGCCAATATCTCAAACCCCTCCTTTAAAGTGCGATCTTGGCTTAAATAGCAACGTTCATCTTGCCATATAGGACAAGTGAAAATTTGTGTATGTAATAATTTCGCCAAAATCATTCTGAACCTAACAAAAAAAATATATGTCACTGTGTTTGTTTAGTATTAAATTACTGTAAACAAATCTAAAATATATTTAGTTGGGTTAGGCTAAAATAAATTGTTCTTGTTATAATAAGGTTAGGTAAGTTTTCTAAGATTCTTTTGGTGCAAAATTAAAAATTTTTACATTAACATTAATGAAAAAAATATATCTTTAAACGTATAAGAGAAAATTTTAGAACGGAGTTAATTTTAAATGAGTTCTTGCTAATTGATCAGTTTTACATATTCGGCACGACATATATATATATATATATATATACATATATAGGTAGTAGGTTGGTAGACAGCAACCACCCAGGGAGGTACTACCGTCCTGCCAAGTGAGTGTAAAACGAAGCCTGTGATTGTTTTACATGATGGTAGGATTGCTGATGTCTTTTGTCTGTCTCATAAATATGCAAGATTACAGGCATGTCTTGCTACTTCTACTTACACTTAGGTCACACTACACATACATGTACACATTTATTTATACACACTCATCTGAGTTTTCTTTGATTTTATCTTAATAGTTTCTTGGTCTTATTAATTTTCCTTTTATATCCATGGGGAAGTGGAATAAGAATCTTTCCTCTGTAAGCCATGCGTGTTGTAAAAGTCAACTAAAATGCCGGGAACAATGGCTAGTAACCCCTTTTCCTGTAAAGATTACTAAAAAGAATAAGAAGAAGAAAATTGTCAAAGTGGGAAGTCTGAATGTGCGTGGATGTTGTGCAGATGATAAGAAAGAGATGATTGTGGATGTTATGAATGAGAAGAAGCTGGATGTCCTGGCTTTAAGTGAAACAAAGCTGAAGGGGGTGGGAGAGTTTCAGTGGAGAGGAATAAATAGGATTAGGTCAGGGGTTTCAAATAGAGTTAGAGCTAAAGAAGGAGTAGCAATAATGTTGAAGGATAAGCTATGGCAGGAAAAGAGGGACTATAAATGTATTAATTCAAGGATTATGTGGAGTAAAATAAAGATTGGATGTGAAAAGTGGGTTATAATAAGCGTGTATGCACCTGGAGAAGAGAGAAGTGTAGAGGAGAGAGAAGATTTTGGGAAATGTTGAGTGAATGTGTGGGAGTTTTTGAATCAAGTGTGAGAGTAATGGTGGTTTGGGGATTTCAATGCTAAAGTGGGTAAAAATGTTATGGAGGAGTAGTAGGTAAATTTGGGGTGCCAGGGTAAATGTAAATGGGGAGCCTTTAATTGAGCTATGTGTAGAAAGAAATTTGGTAATAAGTAATACATATTTTATGAAAAAGAGGATAAATAAATATACAAGGTATGATGTAGCATGTAATGAAAGTAGTTTATTAGATTATGTGTTGGTGGATAAAAGGTTGATGGGTAGGCTCCAGGATGTACATGTTTATAGAGGGGCAACTGATATATCGGATCATTATTTAGTTGTAGCTACAGTTAGAGTAAGAGGTAGATGGGAAAAGAGGAAGGTGGCAACAACAAGTAAGAGGGAGGGTGAAAGTGTATAAACTAAGGGAGAGGAAGTTCGGGCGAGATATAAGCGACTATTGGCAGAAAGGTGGGTTAGTGCAAAGATGAGTAGTGGGGGGGTTGAAGAGGGTTGGAATAGTTTTAAAAATGCAGTATTAGAATGTGGGGCAGAAGTTTGTGGTTATAGAGGGTGGGGGCAGGAGGAAAGAGGAGTGATTGGTGGAATGATGAAGTAAAGGGTGTGATAAAAGAGAAAAAGGTAGCTTATGAGAGGTTTTTACAAAGCAGAAGTGTTATAAGAAGAGCAGAGTATATGGAGAGTAAAAGAAAGGTAAAGAGAGTGGTGAGAGAGTGCAAAAGGAGAGCAGATGATAGAGTGGGAGAGGCACTGTCAAGAAATTTTAATGAAAATAAGAAAAATTTTGGAGTGAGTTAAACAAGTTAAGAAAGCCTAGGGAAAATATGGATTTGTCAGTTAAAAACAGAGTAGGGGAGTTAGTAGATGGGGAGATGGAGGTATTGGGTAGATGGCGAGAATATTTTGAGGAACTTTTAAATGTTAAGGAAGAAACAGAGGCAGTAATTCATGCACTGGTCAGGGAGGTATACCATCTTTTAGGAGTGAAGAAGAGCAGAATGTAAGTGTGGGGGAGGTACGTGAGGCATTACGTAAAATGAAAGGGGGTAAAGCAGCTGGAACTGATGGGATCATGACAGAAATGTTAAATGCAGGGGGATATAGTGTTGAAGTGGTTGGTACTTTTGTTTAATAAATGTATGAAAGAGGGAAGGTACCTAGGGATTGGCAGAGAGCATGTATAGTCCCTTTATATAAAGGGAAAGGGGACAAAAGAGACTGTAAAAATTATAGAGGAATAAGCTTACTGAGTATACCAGGAAAAGTGTACGGTAGGGTTATAATTGAAAGAATTAGAGGTAAGACAGAATGTAGGATTGCGGATGAGCAAGGAGGTTTTAGAGTGGGTAGGGGATGTGTAGATCAGGTGTTTTACATTGAAGCATATATGTGAACAGTATTTAGATAAAGATAGGGAAGTTTTTATTGCATTTATGGATTTAGAAAAGGCATATGATAGAGTGGATAGAGGAGCAATGTGGCAGATGTTGCAAGTATATGGAATAGGTGGTAAGTTATTAAATGCTGTAAAGAGTTTTTATGGGGATAGTGAGGCTCAGGTTAGGGTGTGTAGAAGAGAGGGAGACTACTTCCCGGTAAAAGTAGGTCTTAGACAGGATGTGTAATGTCACCATGGTTGTTTAATATATTTATAGATGGGGTTGTAAAGGAAGTAAATGCTAGGGTGTTTGGGAGAGGGGTGGGATTAAATTATGGGGAATCAAATTCAAAATGGGAATTGACACAGTTACTTTTTGCTGATGATACTGTGCTTATGGGAGATTCTAAAGAAAAATTGCAAAGGTTAGTGGATGAGTTTGAGAATGTGTGTAAAGGTAGAAAGTTGAAAGTGAACATAGAAAAGAGTAAGGTGATGAGGGTGTCAAATGATTAGATAAAGAAAAATTGGATATCAAATTGGGGAGGAGGAGTATGGAAGAAGTGAATGTTTTCAGATACTTGGGAGTTGACGTGTCGGCGGATGGATTTATGAAGGATGAGGTTAATCATAGAATTGATGAGGAAAAAAGGTGAGTGGTGCGTTGAGGTATATGTGGAGTCAAAAAACGTTATCTATGGAGGCAAAGAAGGGAATGTATGAAAGTATAGTAGTACCACACTCTTAAATGGGTGTGAAATTTGGGGTGGTAAATGCAGCAGCGAGGAAAGGGTTGGAGGCAGTGGAGATGTCCTGTTTAAGGGCAATGTGGGGTGTAAATATTATGCAGAAAATTCGGAGTGTGGAAATTAGGAAAGGTGTGGAGTTAATAAAAGTATTAGTCAGAGGGCAGAAGAGGGGTTTTTGGGTGGTTTCGTCATTTAGAGAGAATGGATCAAAGTAGAATGACATGGAAAGCATAAAATCTATAGGGGAAGGAAGGGGGGTAGGGTCGTCCTCGAAAGGGTTGGAGAGAGGGGGTAAAGGAGGTTTTGTGGGAAAGGGGGCTTGGACTCCAGCAAGCGTGCGTGAGCATGTTAGATAGGATGAATGGAGACGAATGGTATTTGGGGACCTGACGATCTGTTGGAGTGTGAGCAGGTAATATTTAGTGAAGGGATTCAGGGAAACCAGTTATTTTCACATAATCGGACTTGAGTCCTGGAAATGGGAAGTACAATGCCTGCACTTTAAAGGAGGGGTTTGGGATATTGGCAGTTTGGAGGAATATGTTGTGTATCTTTATATATGTATGCTTCTAGACTGTTGTATTCTGAGCACCTCTGCAAAAACAGTGATAATGTGCGAGTGTGGTGAAAGTGTTGAATGATGATGAAAGTATTTTCTTTTTGGGGATTTTCTTTCTTTTTTGGGTCACCCTGCCTCGGTGGGAGACGGCCGACTTGTTGAAAAAAAAAAAAAAAAAATATATAATACACACCTACCATCCGACTTACGACCAAGTTTGTTTCCGAGAAACCGGTCGTAAGTCGAAATGGTCGTAAGTCGAACTTTACTACTGAGTATCAACAAAAGCTTTTTTGTAATGACTTTATTTTATTGTTTTATTTTGATATTTTGGTATCTTAGGATAACAAAAAGATTAGGTGATGAAAGACTGGATATCAGATTGGAGGGAGAGAGTATGGAGGAGGTGAATGTATTCAGATATTGGGAGTGGACATGTCAGCGGATGGGTCTATGAAAGATGAGGTGAATCATAGAATTGATGAGGGGAAAAGGGTGAGCGGTGCACTTAGGAGTCTGTGGAGACAAAGAACTTTGTCCTTGGAGGCAAAGAGGGAATGTATGAGAGTAAGGAAGCTGTTCTTGCAAAGGGTGCAAGTTTGTTTTCGAAACAGAGATCGCAAGTTCTCGAAGAGGAGAACTGTTATTGGTGTGAAAACAAAAAAAACAGATAGCGGGAAAATACCATTCTTAAGCGATCATATTAAAAAGGGGGGGGAAATACATAACGTCCCGGCAGCTGTTCCCTTTGGGACCACCCTCAGCTGTTTCTGCCCACAGTCACTGCTGCTCACCTCATCAGCTTTCTGCACCCAGTCACTGTTGGCACCAGTCAGCTGTTGTTGCACCCTCAGTGTTTTGAACCACATGGCTGCTGTTGCACCATGGGGGGAGCGCTGCTGCACCACCCCATCTGTTGCGCACACCCGGGCAGCGTTTCGAACCCCACGGTAAGCTGCTATTTGCACCACGGGCACTGCTGCTGCACCCCAGTCAGCTGCTGCACCCACCGTCACTGTTCGCACCAGGGCACGTTCGCCCAGTCAGCTTTTGCTGAACCAGGTGAGCTGCTGTTGCCCCACAGTCAGCCACTGCCCCACTGCTACATCCACCATCATCTGTTCCCTGCACCAACGGTCAGCTGTTGCTGCACCAGTCAGCTGTTGCTGAACCAGGGTGAGCTGCTGTTGAAACCACGGTCGCTGCTGCTGCACCACAGTCAGCTGCTGCTACAACCCAAACCCCGGGTCACTGTTGCTGCACCACGGTCCACTTGTTGCTGCACCAGTCAGCTGTTGCTAACCACGTGAGCTACTGTTGCAACCACAGTAGCTGCGGGCTTCACCACAGTCACTGTTTGCTGCACCATGGTCAGCTGTTGCTGCACCACGGTCAGCTGGTCCTAGTGGCATTAAAAGAAGAAGGGAAGTAACCCCGGAAAAGGACATGCTACCTAAAGTCCTAATGGAAAGGGATTCCCCTTCTAAACATTAACAACTTCCACACTCTCCCCTCCTCCCATCCCATCAATCATCACCAGATCTTCAATAAAGGTAAGTGTCAGTTTGTGTGTATTAAAATTAATATTTCACGTGGTAAAAAAATTTTTTTTTTCATATTTTGTGGTGTCTTGCATGGATTAATTTGATTTCCATTATTTCTTATGGGGAAAACTAATTCGCCTTACGATAATTTTGGCATACAATGAGCACTCAGGAATGGATTAATATCATATGCCGGGGGTCCACTATATATACAGTGGGCCCTCGCCTAACGAACGCATCACATAACGTTAAATCCGCCTAGCGATACATTTTAACACAAAAATTTTGCCTCGGTTAGCGCTAAAAAGCTCGCTCAGCGTGATTCGTTCGAGACGCGTCCATGTGCGGCTTGAGCCCGCCTCACTTGTTCTGTGGGTGCCAGTGTTTACAAGCCAGCCACCGCAGTCGCTTCCAAGCATACAATCGGAACATTCAAAAATTTTTCACAGCCTTTTAGTATTGCAACCTGCAAAATAATCACATGGGCCCCAAGAACGCTTCTAGTGCCAACCCTACAGGAAAAAGGGTTAGAATTACTATGGATATGAAGAAAGAGATCACTGCTAAGTATGAAAGTGGAGTGCGTGTCCCCGGGAGCTGGCCAGGTTGTACACAAAACCCAATCAACCATCGTATTATTGTGGCCAAGAAAATGGCAATCAAGGAAGCTGTTCTTGCAAAGGTGCAACTTTGTTTTCAAAACAGAGATCGTAAGTGATAGAAAAATGTTGAGAGACTTTATTGGTGTGGATAAACGAAAAACAGACAGCAGAATTAGCATCTCTCAAGCGATCATTGTGAAAAGGCTAGGAAGTTGCATGATGATTTAATTAGAAAAATGCCTGCAACTAGTGGTGATTGAGTAAATTTAAGGCCAGCAAAGGTTGGTTTGAGAGATTTAAGAATCGTAGTGGCATACATAGTGTTGATAAGGCATGGTGAGGCTGCCAGTTCGGACCACAAAGTGGCTGAAAAATATGTGCAGGAATTCAAGGAGTACATACTACATAGACAGTGAAGGACTGAAACCTGAACAAGTGTTTAATTGTGACAAAACAGGCCTGTTTTGGAAGAAAATGCCAAGCAGGACCTACATTACTCAGGAGGAAAAGGCACTCCCAGGACATAAGCCTATGAAAGACAGGCTTACTCTGTTGATGTGTGCCAATGCTAGTGGTATTGCAAAGTGAAGCCTTTATTGGTGTAAACACTCTGAAACTCCCAGAGTGTTCAGGAAAAAAAAATGTCCTCAAGGCAATTTGTGTGTGGCTGTGGAGGGCAAAAAGTAAGGCATGGGTCACTAGGGGGCTTTTCTATGACTGTTTTTCACCATGCATTTGCCCCCCCTGTGAAAAATTACCTAATGAAAAGAAATTTGACCTTAAGTGCCTCCCCCTATTAGACAATGCTCCTGGTCATCCTTCAGACATGGCAGAGCGACTTTCTGCGGAAATGAGCTTCATTAAGGTCAAGTTTTTGCCTCTTAATACCACCCTCTCCTGCCAGCCCATGGACCAGCAGGTCATTTCCAACTTCAAGAAGCTGGACACAAAAGCTATGTTTGAAAAGGGGCTTTGTAGTGACCTCGAAACTCAATTGACTCTAAGAGGTTTTGGAGAGATCGCTTTAGCATCCTCAGTTGTGTAAACATATAGGTAAGGTTTGGGAGGAAGTGACTAAGAGGACCTGAACTCTGGTTGGAAGAAAACTGTGGGCCCGATGTTAGACAACAGGGATTTTGAAGGGTTTGAGCTAACCCTGGGAATCCTATGCCAGTTGAGGAATCCATTGTGGCATTGAGAAGTCCTTTGGGGGGGAGGTTATGGGGAGGATGTGGAAGAGTTGGTGGAGGGACAATGAAGAATTTAAATACTGATTGAGCTGCTAGATCATCTTCAACAGCAAGAGGCCACACCTGAGGAAACTGCTTCGGAGGAGGGATAGAGAAATTGAAGAAGTTGCCTACTTCAAAGATTAAGGAAATGTGTGCAATGTGGCTTAAAGTGCAAACCTTTTTTGATGAAAATCACCCTCACACAGCTTTGCAAGCCGTGCTGGTGACTATTACACTGACAATGTTTGTGAAACACTTTAGGAATGTCATAAAGGAACGGGAGGTACAGGCCTCTATGGACAGATTGTTTGTGCGACAGAGGTCCAGTGACTCTCAAGCTGGGTCCTAGTGGCATTAAAAGAAGAAGGGAAGTAACCCCGGAAAAGGACTTGCCACCTCAAGTCCTAATGGAAGGGATTCCCCTTCTAAACATTAATACCATCCACAGTCTCCCCTCCTCCCACCCATCAATCATCACCAGATCTTCAAAAGGTAAGTGGGCCATGTAACTGTGGGATGTCTTCTTCAGTTTGTGGTATTAAAATTAATATTTCATGTGGGAAAATTTTTTTTGTTCATATTTTTGGGGGTTTAGGAACGGGTTAATTTGATTTCCATTATTTCTTATGGGGAAAATTAATTCGCCTAACGATAATTTTGCTAAAGTTGAGCTCTCAGGAACGGGTTAATAGCGTTAGGCGAGGGTCCACTGTATATATATATAATATATATATATATATATATAATACAGTGGACCCCCACATACCGTACGCATCGCATACCGTACAATCCGCATACCGGGAAAACGCTTTGATCGCAAAAATTTGGCCTCGCATACCGCCCAAAAACCCGCTCCACCGCCCTTCGTCCGAGACGCGCCCAAATGTGCGGCCTGAGCCACGCTCACATGTTCCGCCGGTGGCATTGTTTACCAGCCAGCCTCCACGTTAAAAATCCAAGCATACAATCGGAACATTTCGTATTATTACAGTGTTTTTGGTGATTTTTTCTGGAAAATAAGTGACCATGGGCCCCAAAAAGGGCTTCTAGTGCCAACCCTACAGCAATAAGGGTGAGAATTACTATGAGATGAAGAAAAAGATCATTGATAATATGAAAGTGGAGTGCGTGTCTCCGAGCTGGCCAGGTTGTATAATAAACCCCAATCAACCATCGCTACTATTGGTGGTACAGCTGCTGCTGTACCACCGTCAGCTGCTGCTGCACTGTCAGCTGCTGCTGCTGTACCACCGCCAGCTGCTGCTGCTGCTGTAGTACCGTCTGCTGCTGCTGTAGCATCGTCTGCTGCTGCTGTAGCATCGTCTGCTGCTGCTGTAGCATCGTCTGTTGCTGCTGTAGCATCGTCTGCTGCTGCTGTAGCATCGTCTGTTGCTGCTGTAGCATCGTCTGCTGCTGCTGTAGCATCGTCTGCTGCTGCTGTAGCATCGTCTGTTGCTGCTGTAGCATCGTCTGTTGCTGCTGTAGCATCGTCTGCTGCTGTTGTAGCATCATCTGTTGCTGCTGTAGCATCGTCTGCTGCTGCTGTAGCATCGTCTGCTGCTGCTGTAGCATCGTCTGTTGCTGCTGTAGCATCGTCTTTTTGCTGCTGTAGCATCGTCTGCTGCTGCTGTAGCATCATCTGCTGCTGCTGTAGCATCGTCTGTTGCTGCTGTAGCATCATCTGTTGCTGCTGTAGCATCGTCTGCTGCTGCTGTAGCATCGTCTGCTGCTGCTGTAGCATTGTCTGCTGCTGCTGTAGCATCGTCTGTTGCTGCTGTAGCATCGTCTGTTGCTGCTGTAGCATCGTCTTCTGCTGCTGTAGCATCGTCTGTTGCTGCTGTAGCATCGTCTGCTGCTGCTGTAGCATCGTCTGTTGCTGCTGTAGCATCATCTGTTGCTGCTGTACCACCGTCAGCTGCTGCTGCTGCTGTAGCACCATTGTTGGTGTGGCTTATTGAGAATACCAAGAAACAATTAACCCCAGAGGATTTGCCACCCAGGATAACCCAAAAAAGTCAGTGTCATCGAAGACTGTCTAACTTATTTTAATTGGGGTCCTTAATCTTGTCTCCCAGGATGCAACCCACACCAGTCAACTAACACCCAGGTGAACAGGGAAAATGCCTGGAACTAGTGTTCATATTGGTGAATTTAAAGCCAGCAAACGTTGGTTTGAGAGATTTAAGAATCGTAGTGGCATACCCAGTGTGATAAGGCCTGTTCTGGAAGAAAATGCCAAACAGGACCTACAGTACTCAGGAGGAAAAGGCACTCCCAGGACACAGTGTCTCATCAGTCATTGCTGCATCTTCAATAAAGGTAAGTGTCATTTATTCTTCATTTAGAAGAGTAGTACATGCACAATATATATTGTGCATGTACTACTCTACTATTGTGCATGTATCCTTCTCTTTGTGTGTAGGAAAATGTATATTTCATGTGGTAAAAATTTTTTTTTCATACTTTTGGGTGTCTTGCACGGATTAATTTGATTTCCATTATTTCTTATGGGGAAAATTCATTCGCATACTGAACATTTCGCATAACAACCAGCCCTCTTGCACGGATTAAGATCGCTATGCGGGGGTCCACTGTATATATATATATATGCAATAAGATCACAGTAAACAGGTGATTTCAGAATATGCAAAACAACCACTCTGAAAGAGTAGAGAAATTCCAAGCGCTTTCGTGACTACTCACATTATCTATCGTAAGGGTTCTTAAATGGAGATATCGTAGGTTGAAGGTAGACACACTTGTGGGATGGTAACTATATTGTCAGTCTGAGATGGTGAGGGATGGAGCGAGTTGTGGAGCGAGTCCTGGCAGAGACGACTGGGCGAAACACCTGGGAGTCGTAACATCATACACCAGACTGAAGTGAGAGAGCTAGCAGTCAAAGTGACATCATCTTTGTGCAGGCTGCTCACTGAAGCTTGTGACACGAGGGTGACACAGCGCCTGCCGACAGGCCTGGCTGCGGCTTGACGAGTATCATCTCTCGACAGTTGGAGTTATAGCAGAGGTTAGCCTAAGCGTCCCCAGACTTGTTTCTCTACATATAACTGCACTCTGAAGGTCTGGAGGTGAAGTGAAACAAATCTCGATGGGAATCGTAGCAGGTACGACTCTGCAGAACATCACGAGCGACGAGCATAAAAGCTTTCTGTACAAGAGGGCTCGTACGCTCAGGGGCTGTCTGATAACAGCTGTCAAACACACTGGTCACACGGGTGACTTAGCACAGTGGTGCCACTCAGGTCTGGCTCAGACCTCACTGGACACACGGAAACTTTAAAAACACACCGCTGTACATACGGTACACTAATATGTGAGAACACTGACTGAGAGGAATTAATTAACACACGACATATATTTTCTCTCAAATTCTCGACAATACTGAAATAATTACTAGAACACTCGATGGTGACATCATGTGATGTCAGGCATGATGTCGCGAGGTGACGTCACAGTCCTGCTGACATCTGTCATCTGACATCTGTCATCTGACATCTGTCCTGCAGACATCTCGAGGTGACGTCAGCAGACATCTCGAGGTGACGTCAGGCAGACATCGTGAGGTGACGTCAGCAGACATCTCGAGGTGATGTCAGCAGACATCTCGAGGTGACGTCATGAAGTCGGGCAGCATCGAGTGTTCTAGAAATTACGTATTTCAGTATTGTCGAGAAGATTGAGAGAAAATATATGTCGTGTGTTAATTAATTCCCTGGAGTTTACCTGGAGAGAGTTCCGGGGGTCAACGCCCCCACGGCCCGTCTGTGACCAGGCCTCCTGGTGGATCAGAGCCTGATCAACCTGGCTGTTGCTGCTGGCTGCACGCAAACCAACGTACGAGCCACAGCCCTGCTGATCAGGAACTGACTTTAGGTGCTAAAGTTTAGGTGCTATGAAAGTAAAGCATCCAAGGAAGCTATATAAGGGGTCTGGCCAACACCTCACTATCAGATCCCACAACGGTTAAACACCTGACGCGCGCCGACCCAACTGGATAGGTCCTTTGCACAACTCACCCACAAACTATTCTACCCAAGAAAATTTAAAAATTATTATTTGTCCAGTGTATTATTAAATTCTTCCCAAATTCTATTAATTATACATGGATCTAATTTATATAAACCAAAGGAATTATTCATGTTATTGTCAAAGCTGCTTTTTATGAAACAAGATTCAATTATATTCCTGTCGACCATGGACTTGTTTGATACTACTATCTCAACTTTTTGAAAATCAATTGGATGGTTAAAATCTATTACATGAATAAATAGAGCATTGGAATCTTGTCCAGTTCTAAAGGGACAACCAGCCTTATTCAACTAAAAATATGTTGGTCCTCCCTTACCATGAAAACTTGGTTGATATGCCTTCTCTTCTTAAGACTTTTAATATTAAAGTTGTATTCAAAAATCTTGATACAGTAAAAAAACTTTTGATAAAGAATTCCCCCCAAAATGCTGATGGATGTGTCTATAAGATTCCTTGTAAAATTTGCGATAAAGTTTATTACGGTCAAACTGGTAAAAATCTCGAACTAAGATTAAAACAACATAAATATAGCATTAGAACTGGACAAGATTCCAATGCTCTAATTATTCATGTAAGAGATTTTAACCATCCAACTGATTTTCAAAAAGTTGAGAAAGTAGTATCAAGCAAGTCCATGGTCGACAGGAATATAATTGAATCTTGTTTCATAAAAAGCAGTTTTGACAATAATATGAATATTTCCTTTGGTTTATATAAATTAGATCCATTTATAATTAATAGAATTTGGGAAGAATTTAATAATACACTGGACAAATAATAATTTTAAAAATTTTCTTGGGTAGAATAGTTTCTTGGTGGGTTGTGCAAAGGACCTGTCCAGTTGGGCCGGCGCGCGTCAGGTGTTTAACCGTTGTGGGATCTGATAGAGTGGTGTTGGCCAGACCCCTTATATACCTTCCTTGGATGCTTTACTTTCATAGTTCCTTGATAATGTGAGTAGTCACGAAAGCGCTTGGAATTTCTCTATTCTTTCAGAGTGGTTGTTTTGCATATATATTTTGAGGGAGTAGGGTGGTAGACAGCAACCACCCAGGGAGGTACTACCGTCCTGCCAAGTGGGTGTAAAACGAAAGCCTGTAATTGTTTTACATGATGGTAGGATTGCTGGTGTCTTTTGTCTGTCTCATAAATATGCAAGATTACAGGCATGTCTTGCTACTTCTACTTACACTTAGGTCACACGACACATACATGTACACGTTTATTTATACACACTCATCTGAGTTTTCTTTGATTTTATCTTAATAGTTCTTGGTCTTATTACTTTTCCTTTTATATCCATGGGGAAGTGGAATAAGAATCTTTCCTCCGTAAGCCATGCGTGTTGTAAAAGTCAACTAAAATGCTGGGAACAATGGGCTAGTAACCCCTTTTCCTGTAAAGATTACTAAAAAGAATAAGAAGAAGAAAATTGTCAAAGTGGGAAGTCTGAATGTGCGTGGATGTTGTGCAAATGATAAGAAAGAGATGATTGTGGATGTTATGAATGAGAAGAAACTGGATGTCCTGGCTTTAAGTGAAACAAAGCTGAAGGGGGTGGGAGAGTTTCAATGGAGAGGAATAAATGGGATTAGGTCAGGGGTTTCAAATAGAGTTAGAGCTAAAGAAGGAGTAGAAATAATGTTGAAGGATAAGCTATGGCAGGAAAGAGGGACTACAAATGTATAAATTCAAGGATTATGTGGAGTAAAATAAAGATTGGATGTGAAAAGTGGGTTATAGTAAGCGTGTATGCACCTGGAGAAGAGAGAAGTGTAGAGGAGAGAGAGAGAGATTCTGGGAAATGTTGAGTGAATGCGTGGGGAGTTTTTGAATCAAGTGTGAGAGTAATGGTGGTTGGGGATTTCAATGCTAAAGTGGGTAAAAATGTTATGAGGGTAGTAGGTAAATTTGGGGTGCCAGGGGTAAATGTAAATGGGGAGCCTTTAATTGAGCTATGTGTAGAAAGAAATTTGGTAATAAGTAATACATATTTATGAAAAAGAGGATAAATAAAATATACAAGGTATGATGTAGCACGTAATGAAAGTAGTTTGTTAGATTATGTATTGGTGGATAAAAAGTTGATGGGTAGGCTCCAGGATGTACATGTTTATAGAGGGGCAACTGATATATCAGATCATTATTTAGTTGTAGCTACAGTTAGAGTAAGAGGTAGATGGGAAAAGAGGAAGGTGGCAACAACAAGTAAGAGGAGGTGAAAGTGTATAAACTAAGGGAGGAGGAAGTTCGGCGAGATATAAGCGACTATTGGCAGAAAGGTGGGCTAGTGCAAAGATGAGTAGTGGGGGGGTTGAAGAGGGTTGGAATAGTTTTAAAAATGCAGTATTAGAATGTGGGGCAGAAGTTTGTGGTTATAGGAGGGTGGGGGCAGGAGGAAAGAGGAGTGATTGTGGAATGATGAAGTAAAGGGTGTGATAAAAGAGAAAAAGGTAGCTTACGAGAGGTTTTTACAAAGCAGAAGTGTTATAAGAAGAGCAGAGTATATGAGAGTAAAAGAAAGGTGAAGAGAGTGGTGAGAGAGTGCAAAAGGAGAGCAGATGAAAGAGTGGGAGAGGCACTGTCAAGAAATTTTAATGAAAATAAGAAAAAATTTTGGAGTGAGTTAAACAAGTTAAGAAGCCTAGGGAAAGTATGGATTTGTCAGTTAAAAACAGAGTAGGGGAGTTAGTAGATGGGGAGAGGGAGTATTAGGTAGATGGCGAGAATATTTTGAGGAACTTTTAAATGTTGAGGAAGAAAGGGAGGCGGTTATTTCATGCACTGGCCAGGGAGGTATACCATCTTTTAGGAGTGAAGAAGAGCAGAATGTAAGTGTGGTGGAGTACATGAGGCATTACGTAGAATGAAAGGGGTAAAGCAGCTGGAAACTGATGGGATCATGACAGAAATGTTAAAAGGCAGGGGGATATAGTGTTGGAGTGGTTGGTACTTTTGTTTAATAAATGTATGAAAGAGGGAAGGTACCTAGGGATTGGCAGAGAGCATGTATAGTCCCTTTATATAAAGGGAAAGGGGACAAAAGAGATTGTAAAAATTATAGAGGAATAAGTTTACTGAGTATACCAGGAAAAGTATACGGAAGGGTTATAACTGAAAGAATTAGAGGTAAGACAGAATGTAGGATTGCGGATGAGCAGGGAGGCTTCAGAGTGGGTAGGGGATGTGTAGATCAAGTGTTTACATTGAAGCATATATGTGAACAGTATTTAGATAAAGGTAGGGAAGTTTTTATTGCATTTATGGATTTAGAAAAGGCATATGATAGAGTGGATAGAGGAGCAATATGGCAGATGTTGCAAGTATATGGAATAGGTGGTAAGTTACTAAATGCCGTAAAGAGCTTTTATGAGGATAGTGAGGCTCAGGTTAGGGTGTGTAGAAGAGAGGGAGAATACTTCCCGGTAAAAGTAGATCTTAGACAGGGATGTGTAATGTCACCATGGTTGTTTAATATATTTATAGATGGGGTTGTAAAAGAAGTAAATGCTAGGGTTTTTGGGAGAGGGGTGGGATTAAATTATGGGGAATCAAATTAAAAGTGGGAATTGACACAGTTACTTTTTGCTGATGATACTGTGCTTATGGGAGATTCTAAAGAAAAACTGCAAAGGTTAGTGGATGAGTTTGGGAATGTGTGTAAAGGTAGAAAGTTGAAAGTGAACATAGAAAAGAGTAAGGTGATGAGGGTGTCAAATGATTTAGATAAAGAAAAATTGGATATCAAATTGGGAGGAGGAGTATGGAAGAAGTGAATGTTTTCAGATACTTGGGAGTTGACGTGTCGGCGGATGGATTTATGAAGATGAGGTTAATCATAGAATTGATGAGGAAAAAAGGTGAGTGGTGCGTTGAGGTATATGTGGAGTCAAAAAACGTTATCTATGGAGGCAAAGAAGGGAATGTATGAAAGTATAGTAGTACCAACACTCTTATATGGGTGTGAAGCTTGGGTGGTAAATGCAGCAGCGAGGAACGGTTGGAGGCAGTGGAGATGTCCTTTTTAAGGGCAATGTGTGGTGTAAATATTATGCAGAAAATTCGGAGTGTGGAAATTAGGAGAAGGTGTGGAGTTAATAAAAGTATTAGTCAGAGGGCAGAAGAGGGGTTGTTGAGGTGGTTTGGTCATTTAGAGAGAATGGATCAAAGTAGAAATGACATGGAAAGCATATAAATCTATAGGGGAAGGAAGGCGGGGTAGGGGTCATCCTCGAAAGGGTTGGAGAGAGGGGGTAAAGGAAGTTTTGTGGGTAAGGGGCTTGGACTTCCAGCAACCGTGAGTGAGCGTGTTAGATAGGAGTGAATGGAGACGAATGGTACTTGGACCTGACGATCTGTTGGAGTGTGAGCAGGGTAATATTTAGTGAAGGGATTCAGGGAAACCGGTTTATTTTCATATAGTCGACTTGAGTCCTGGAAATGGGAAGTACAATGCCTGCACTTTAAAGGAGGGGTTTGGGATATTGGCAGTTTGGAGGGATATGTTGTGTATCTTTATATGTGTATGCTTCTAGACTGTTGTATTCTGAGCACCTTTGCAAAAACAGTGATAATGTGCGAGTGTGGTGAAAGTGTTGAATGATGATGAAAGTATTTTCTTTTTGGGGATTTTCTTTTTTTTTTTTTTTGGGTCACCCTGCCTCGGGGGAGACGGCCGACTTGTTGAAAAAAAAAAAAAAAAAAATATATATATATAATATATATAAATATATAAATATATATATATATATATATATATATAATATATATATATATATATATATATTTAAAATATATAATATATATTATTATATATAAGGAAACACATTCACCATCATTCAGTCAATCATTGTCTTGCCAGAAGTATGCTGGCATCAATACAGATGAGCCTCTGAGTTACATCATCTGTACCCCTCCTTCAGAGTGAAGGCACAGCACTTCCCACCTCCAGGACTCAAGTCTGGCTAACTGGTGTCCCTGAATCCCTCAGTGAATCTTACCTTGGTCACACTCCAACACCATACCAGGTCACAAATATCATTGTTTATATTAAAATAAAGTAAAATTTAATCACTCTCTTATGCTTTGTTCAACATGGTATGTGGAACTTGTAAAACGATATCTTGTATATGGAAAAATCATATACTGTGTTATTTTGCTTACCTTTATACTACAGTAAGTGTCCAGTACTACTTTTTCATTATTATATTCAGAGGGAAGTGTAAAATCCATAGGGGTCATACAGCACTTGGGAATGAGGGTCACTGAGGTTGATCTATGGAAGGGAAAGACAGGTCCAATTCTTTGCATTAAGAGCCTCTCACTAGGATCAAGGATCATTCCTTGAGGATAATTTTTATTTAAGGTGATGAGGATAACAAAAAATTAGGTGACAAAAGATTGGATATCAGACTGGAGGGAGAGAGTATGGAGGTGAATGTATTCAGATATTTAGGAGTGGATATGTCAGCAGATGGATCTATGAAAGATGAGATGAATCATAGAATTGATGAGGACAAAAAAGGTGAGTGGTGCACTTAGGAGTCTGTGGAGACAAAGAACTTTGTCCATAGGAGCAAAGAGGGGAATGTATGAGAGTATAGTTATACCAATATTCTTATATGGGTGTGAAACATGGGTGGTGAACGTTGCAACAAGGAGAAGGCTGGAGGCAGTGCAGATATCATGTCTGAGGGCAATGTGTGGTGTGAATATAATGCAGAGAATCTGTAGTCTGGAAATTAGGAGGAGGTGCAGGATTACCAAAACTATTATCCAGAGGGCTGATGAGGGGTTGTTGAGGTGGTTTGGACATGTAGAGAGGATGGAACAAAATAGAATGACTTCAAGAGTGTAAAAATCTGTAGTGGAGGGAAGGCAGGGTAGTGGTTGGCCTAGGAAAGGTTGGAGGGAGGAGGTAAAGGAGGTTTTGTGTGCAAGGGGCTTTGACTTCCAGCAAGCATGTGTGAGCATGTTAGATAGGAGAGAATGAAGACAAATGCTTTTTAGGACTTGACATGATGTTGGAGTGTGAGCAAAGTAACATTTATGAAGGAAGTCAGGGAAACCGGCAGGCCAGATTTGAGTCCTGGAGATGGGAAGTACAGTGTCTGCACTCTGAAGGAGGGGTGTTAATGTTGCAGTTTTATAACTGTAGTGTAAGCGTGCCTCTGGCAAGACAGTGATGGAGTGAATGATGATTAAAGTTTTTCTTTTTCGGGCCACCCTGCCTTGGTGGGAGACAGCCACCATGTTAATAAAAGAAAAATAAATATATCTTGTTTGCAGTTTAACAGCCCCTTGGTAGTCACAGTCAATGAAATATTCATTCACATAAAACAGCATTTATCTAAAGACTAAAACAATTTGTGTTATTAATTCTAAATCTAGCTCTTTAGATACACTTACCAAGAAGATAAGAGTTTATACACACCTTCGCTTTAAACTTTCTTGAACACTTGTTGGATTCTAGTCCAGGCGAGGACAGGATCAGACTATGGTAGAATAATGCCTGTATTGTCCCTCCAGTGCTATATATATGCCGGATGTTCGCTACCTTCCTGCTGATACAACTCCAGTTTTGATGTCTTGCCATTTTTTCAGGAATTATTACATAGTAAATTTTGAGATTTTTGCTTCCCTAACTGTAATTGCTTCATAATCTCTGTCATTATTGTGTAGCTATGAGAAAATAATAATATATTCTTAAATTAATAAAGTATTTGCAGTTTTAAGAATGGAGATTTGTGGTTTCATTGGCTAAACAAGTTTAGCAACTGCACATGCAACAGACTCAATGATTGACAGGTACTGTAATTTCATGAATGGGAAAACCCATGATACACTGTTGGCAACACTGAATAAAATTACTTCCTTAGAATCTTTTTCCCTTTAACATAAGACTACCGTGCATTACTCAAAAAAATAATATACATGCACACAATCTCTATAGTTTCATCTTATTACTTATATTTTTGCTCAGACTACATTAGTATCTAGAAGCTGAACAATAATACACCTTTTGCTAAATTCCTGGACTAGTAAAGTCCAGTATTAACTAGACTTTACACAACACAGATCACATATACTATTATTTTATTCATAATTTCTTTTTCTGGCAGTTTTATTTTCTAGGAAGTCCTACTTAACAGCCTGTGTCTAGTTCCCAAATAACATTTAAACCTTATGATTAATTGCACAAAATAAATTGCATAAACAGTGGCTTTCTTTTATGTCTATCACTGCATGTATTATTTCATGTAAACTACATTATTTGTCTGGCATAAAGAAATAAGCATTATTATTATTATTATAGGTGAGGCCAATAAGTGAATGCCTCAGACATGCATATGCCTACCCTCTAGTCTTCTATATAAATATACAGAATAAACATTTAATAGCCCTTCTTTTGAAAAATGAAATGCCCCAGCACGATAGTGACTTTCTTTGTACCTAAAAAATTATATAATGTAATCACACACTATAACCTTTGCAAAGAAATAAATTTTGTATTTGTAATATCTTATTAATTTGCAACTGACAAAACTGCAGTACATTTTAGTCTATTAGGCACATTATCAAATTGCTTTTATGCACAAGGTGCCTAGATACTGATAAAAGGCTTCCAATCCAAATAATTGGAGTTGCTCTCCCATTCCTTGAATCAAACCTAATTACCCCCTCCTATTCTCACAAGTGCTGTATGACCCCTACAGCTTTGTGCTTCCCCATGAATATAACAATGAAATATAAGTATTGTCAAGGCCAGAGAATTAATGCAAATGCTTTTCCATGATGGGAAGTTACATAAATCAAGAAAAATCTGAAGGGTCTGCTGCCATGGATTCTGACAGTAGCCAACTGTAGATATTAAAATATACTACCAACAGCAATGAAAGAGAAGATACTAGTGAAGAACAAGCATTTACTGTGGCAACGTTTCACTCTTATCAACATGATAAAAGAAAGGGAAAAACATTATCACACCAGCAGCATTTCCTAACTAAAAATAAATTGAGAATAGGGTCCAGAATTAGCTTAATATAATTAAAAGTATTGACACTAACCTTAAATTAGCATGCTGATTTCTCAGTAAAATATTCATGTCAAACTAGTGCCTTATTGGTAGTAAAATTATGAGCACATGATCATGAAGTCCAAGATGAGGTCCAGAGGAACATGAAGTGATAGTGGTAGAAAGTGCCTGGGCACATCCCTGGTGTTGTGGCTCTTCACTCTGGCTGCAAGGAAGAACCTGACAGGTGATAGTTGTTACGACTCTCTTTACCTAGGTAGAGAGAAGCCAAGAGCCGACATTAAATCTTGAATCCCATGAGCAATGTGGATTGTCTCGCTCATGAGAAGGAAGTGTAACAGTGGTGAAGGTGACCTCTATTTTCATAGGGTGGAAAGATAATACCTAGGTACAGAGATTTACAAGGCACAAAGGGTAGTCACCCACATGCCCCAAAGAAGCACCTTCTCAACTGAAACTGAAAATGGCCAAATGCCAGTTTTTTTTATCCTAGTAGACTTACATATATGTATTATATGTTGAGGTGGTTTTGTCATTTAGAAAGGATGGAGCAAAATAGGAAGACTTGTAGGGTGTATAAATCTGTATTGGAGGGAAGGAGGGGCAGAGGTCATCCTGGGAAAGGATGGAAGGAGGGGGGTAAAAGAGGTTTTGTGTGCAAGGGGGTTGGACATACAGCAGGCATGTGTGAATGTGTTAGATAGGAATGGGGGCAAATGGTTTTTGGGACTTGACAAGCTGTTGAAGTATGAGTAGGGTAATATTTTGTGAAGGGATTCAGGGAAAATCCTAGGTAGTAGGCTGGTAGACAGCAACTACCCAGGGAGGTAATATCGTCTTGCCAAGTAAGTGTAAAACAAACCTGTAATTGTTTTACATAGTAGGATTGTTGGCATCTTTATTGTCTCAAACACATGATATAACAGGTATACCTTGCTACTTCTACTTACACTTATGTCACACTGCACATTCATGTTCACACATTTACATTTACACACCCATCGGGTTTTCTTCTATTTTCTTAATAGTTCTTGTTCTTCCTTATCTCCATGGGAAAGTGGAAAAGATTTCTTCCTCTGTAAGCCATGTGTGTTGTAAGAGGCAACTAATATGCTGGAGGCATAGGGCTAGTAACCCCTTCTCCTGTATAAATTACTAAATTGAAAAAGAAAAACTTTTTTTTCTTTTTGGGTCACCTTGCCTCAGTAGGAGACGATCAGCATGTTGAAATGTTTTTTCTTTTCCAATACATTGGTCGTCTCCCACCAAGGCAGGGCAACCCAAAAAAGTAACACTTTTACCCTCATTCACAAAATATCACTGTCTTTGCAGAGATGCCTGGATATGACAGTTCAGATATCATCCCAAACAGTAAATATCCCAAGCCCCTTCTTTAAGGTGCAGGCTTTGTACTTTCCACCTCCAGGACTCAAGTCTGGCTAACCAGTTCCCTGAATCCCCTCGTAAAATGTTACCTTACTCAAAACAGCTTGTCAGGTCTCAAAAACCATTTGTCTCCATTCACTAACAAGCTCACACATGCCTGCTGGGTGTCCAAGCCCCTTGCACACAAAACCTCTTCTACCCCATCCCTCCATTCTTTCTTAGGATGACCCCTACCCTACCTTCCCTCCACTAGAGATTTATACATCCTCCAAGTTATCCTATTTTGCTCCGTATACATACATACAAGGAATTAAACCTCTCCTCCTTTCTTTGTATCAAACCTGATTGCCTCCCATTCCCCAGGTGTTCAACAACCCCTACTGGTTTATGGTTAAACTCATAAAACTTATGATGCACAGTAAACTTACCAAACAAGTTCTTCAGTAACTAGTGTTAGAACATCAGTAACTAGTATTACATCAGTAACTAGCATTACATTAGTAACTAACTAGCATTACATTAGTAACTAACTAGTGTTACAACAGTAACTAACTAGTGTTACAACTTCAGTAAAGAGTTGTGGTGTAAGGTGTACAAAAATGTCCTTCAGTACTTATATTTTATTCTACTTTCACAACAACACAGCTTCTAAGACATGATAGAGAAATAAATACATCTTGTAAGTTATTAACATGTGGTTCAATTTACACATTATACTGTAACTCCTTCATTTAAAATACAGCAGTGAAAAAAATATAGATGCACTATGTCCTCTGGATGTTTCTGAAGATTACTACTCATACCTTACTCTTAAATTATAGGTAGTTTAAGTCCATGTTATAGGTAGGTCAAGTCCACGAACTATTCCATTTTAACAATACGCAATCACAGGCCCTTGGTACAAAAATTTGGCAATCATGATACACCATTTATACTTTACAAACATTCTGGAAAAATATAAGACAAATTATCTCTGTTTCCATTAGGAAAATAAAAATTATGGATTTACTCACTGACCCTGCTTAATTGATATTCATATTTACAAGCAAATAACTATTATTCTGAATTTTTAAAGAAATTTATCAAACAAACCTTATCAGAGTTACTCTTGCATGTTAATTAAGGTTACTAACAAAGCAAAGTGAATAAACCATATTATCTATCATTAGCAATAAGTAATAATTGTAAGTAATAACTGGCATCAAACAGTACAAACAGGGCTTGTTTGGTCTACTGCTGTATGAAAGAAAAGAAGAACATGTAATTGGTAGAACACATTTTTTAAGAAAGAACAAAAATTTGTATTTTCCTTTATTCATTATTGCTACTGAATTCCTGGCTGTAATTTTTTGTGCCTTTTGTGACTTTGTGTATTGTCATGAAAAGCTGATAAAATATTTAAAACCAAACATGAAGTATAAATAATTATCTTTGATTTAAAAATACTGTAGGCCTATTTTTACTTAATGAAACATTATCTTTACCAGCAAGGAAGGTTTGTGTCGGGGCCCCTGAATATCATTATGTTACAAACAAGAAATAATACAACAAAATTCTGCTTAATACTATTCAAAATTGATCCTATACTTTCAAATTGTTGTCCCTGCAGCATAACACAGTAATGCTCAGTATATTTACTACTTTGATTTAAGATTTTGACTTGCACAAAAAAAAATATATATATATATAATAATTTGTAAGTTCAAGGTCATAAAAGCAAAAGGAGCTGCTTCTGAATTAAAAAGTAAAATTTAATATGTATGACATAAAAAGCTGAACAAAATAGTCAGTGTCAGCATGTATAAAAGCAGATGAAAAGTGCAAAATCTTACACTACAGTGCAGTCACAGCTCTTCCTACACAAGGCACAAGCCTTAGGACAGGGACAACTAGGCTACAAGGATAAAGGATTGAGGTAAACTCTTCTATATCCATGGGCATAACAGCTCAAGTCTGCAAGCTTAATCCTACTTTCAATGGGATGAAAATTTTCTGATTTGAAGTAATTAGCTATTTGACTTTGTGGGAGACAATCTCTAGCTCTAATGTGAATCAGCCCAGTCATGTGAATATGTTTTTGAAAGACCTGTATAGAGTTCACTTCCACCGAGGCTTCAACATAAAATGACCAGATCTGCACAAGCCATAAGGAGCATCCTACGAATACTACTTGCCAGCAGATTTGAACAAGTATATCCTGGACTAAAAATTTAAAAAGAAATAGTCTACAGGAATTGAGTAAGTAGACAGACTTAGACACAGACCATACTGATACTATAGGTGTGTGTGTGTGTGTGTGTGTGTATACAAGTATATGTGCATGAATGTATACATGTATCCCTTGGTGGGATACAGCCAGTTTGTTGAATTAATAATCAAATAAACTCACAAACAGCAATTTCAGAAATAGCAAAGAAAAGATAACCATTGGAGTAGAAGCTTTAGTTAGTGCAACACTCCTCTCTGAGTACAGCTTCAAGTCAGAGTACAAAACATCCTAATAAAAGTAGGTTCAGCATGGAGTCTTTTCTTGATTATTATCAGCATTAAGTATTTTGGATTCAGAAACAGTGATATGCATCACCTGAATAGTAGAACTCTCTCTCTCAAAAACTGAACTAGTGTTTTGTAAAATATTGATGACAAGAGAAACCACATCTGTCTTTTAACAATTATAACTTTAATACTCCAATAAATTAAAAGAACTATATTAACATCACATATTCCATATAAAACTACCAAGTACAGGTAATTACATATTTTGTTCTGGAAGAACCATTACATTAGCATATTAAAAATTAATACATGCTATGAAGCCTTTCAGAATCAAGCATTTTATAATGAGTGTGAGCAGGGTAATGTTTTGTGATGGGATTCAGGGAAACCGGTTACCCAGACTGAGTCCTGTGGGTGGGAAGTACAGTACCTGCTCTCTCAAGGAGGGGTTTGGGATATGTGCTGTTTAGGGGGACATTTAAACTGTCCTATCTGCAAGTCTCTGGCAAGACAGTGGTAGTGTGAATGATGGCAAGTTTTTTTTTCCAGGCCACCCTGCCTCAGTGGTAGACAGCATGTTTAAAAATATACAGTGGACCCACGAATTTAGTAGTGCCTTTTCTGTATGCAAAACTATTTTTATCTATAAAATGTATTGTCTGTTATTATTTTTGGGAGTCTGGAATGCTTTAATTGGATTTACATTATTTCCTATGGGAAATATTAACAAAACATACATTTTATAAATAAAAAAGTTTTGCATACAGAAAAGGCACTACTAAATTCGAGGATCCACTTGTATATTTATTTATTTCAATACACTGGGCATCTCCTACCGAGGTAAGGTGACAAAAAAAAAAAAAAAAAAAAAAAAAAAAATTGTTCACTCCATCACAGTCTTACCAGAGGCACACCAATACAACAATTCAGATGCTCCTCCAAATTGCAAAATTCCCCACCCCTCCTTCAGAGCACAGGCACTGTACTTTCCACCTCCAGAACTTATGTCAAGCTAACCAGTTTTCCTGAATCTCTTTACAAAATATTATCTTGCTCCTCCAACAGCTTGTCAAGTCCCAAAAACCATTTGCTTCTAAGCACTCCTAACACAATATGTATGGGAAAGGTGTGTGTGTGTGTGTGTGTGTGTGTGTGTGTGTGTGTTGTGTGTGGTGTGTTGTGTGTGTGTCTGGTGTGTGTCTGTGTGTGTGGTGTGTGTGTGTGTGTGTCTGTGTGTGTGTGTCTGTGTGTGTGTGTGTGTGTGTGTGTGTGTGTGTGTGTGTGTGTGTGTGTGTGTGTTGTGTGTCTGTGTGTGTGTGTGTGTGGTGTGTGTGTGTGTGTGTGTGTGTGTGTGTGTGTGTGTGTGTGTCTGTGTGTGTGTGGTGTGCTGTGTGTGTGTGTCTGTGTGTGTGTGTCTGTGTGTGTGTCTGGTGTGTTGTCTGTGTGTGTGTTGTGTGTGTCGTGTGTGTGTGTGTGTTGTGTTGTGTGTGTGTGTGTGTGTGTGTGTCTTGTGTGTGTGTGTCTGTGTGTGGTTGTGTGTGTGTCTGTGTGTGTGTCTGTTGTGTGTGTGTGTGTCTGTGTGTGTGTGTGTGTGTGTGTGTGTGTGTGTGTGTGTGTGTGTGTCTGTGTGTGTGTCTGTGTGTGTCTGTGTTGTGTGTGTGTTGTGTGTGTGTGTGTGTGGTCTGTGTGTGTTGTGTGTGTGTGCTGTGTGTGTGTGCTGGGTGTGTGTCTGTGTGTGTGTCTGTGTGTGTGTCTGTGTGTGTGTGTCTGTGTGTGTGTCTGTGTGTGTGTCTGTGTGTGTGTGTCTGTGTGTGTGTGTCTGTGTGTGTGTGTCTGTGTGTGTGTGTGTGGTGTGTGTGGTGTGTGTGTGTGTGTGTGTGTGTGTTGTTGTGTGTGTGCTAGTGTGTGTGTGTGTGGTGGTGTTGTCTGTGTGTGTGTGTGTGTGTGTCTGTGTGTGTGTTGTGTGTTGTGTCTGTGTGTGTGTCTGTGTGTGTGTTGTGTGTGTGATCTTGTTGTGGTCGTGTGTGTGTGAGTCTGTGTGTGGTCTGTGTGTGATTACTGTTGTGATGTCTGTTTGGTTGGTCTGTGATAGCTGTTGAGTTGTTGCTGTGTGAGTGTGTGCATGCAGTTTGAGGAAGTGATGTGGTCTGTGTGAATGTTGTGTCTGTTGTGTCATCTGTGTGGTGTGCTGGCGTGCATATTGAGTCCATTGTGGAATTAATCAACGTTCATGCTGTAACAGCTTTCCACACGCTTGAGGTTATTTAATACCACTTGGTGGATTAATCAAATTCATGAAATATGCCACTGTGTTATTATAAATCACTTGTATTACTTATAATAATACATGTGATGTATCTTAGTTCTAATGTTAGTGGTACATGACTTCAATTAGAAGTAGAAAGGTCAGGCCACTGCCAAGTTTTAGGAAGGGCAGAGATGTGGTCATATTAAAATCAATACGTCTGTCACTGATAACTTTCTTCATATCTTTGGGTTCTGGGTACACAGATGCAATACCTGAAAGAAAAAAGTAAACCAAATCTTAGAATAAATAAGCTGTATCCAGAAAACTCTTTAAAAACATCAGAAAAGAATTTTTAATAACCTTTATTAATACATAAAATTTATGGAAAAAAAACACCCCACTTGACTTTAAAAAAAAAAACTGAAAACCCTTTAAAAGGGGAACATTTGTTGAACTGTCTTTTTAAAAACAGTTTTTGTCAGGTGGGAAACATTTTTTAAATTATTAACATGTACAATAAAAAATTTTAAACATGAAATTTGTGGGGCCACCAAAAATTTTAAAAAAAATGGTTCCTAGTAATTCTAGTCTTTAACTTTAAATTCTTTTTTTTTTAAACCAAAAAAAAAACTCTGGTCTGCCAAAGTGGGATACCCAAAAAAAAAAAAAAAAAAAAAAAAAAAAAAAAAAAAAAAAGGAAAATGCTTTCCCACCCAAAAATCACTTAATTGTTACCTGGCCGGAAGCAGTAACAAAAATTCTAAAAGCCCCTGAACTGCAATCCCCTTTCCTCTCCTTGAGGTCCCTGGCACTGTACTTCACACCCCAGGACTAAAATTGAGAAATTATGCCCCCGGAAATCCCCTTTAAAAAAGGTTACCCTTTTTCACACAAAAACAGTTTTTCAGCCCCAAAAAACCCCTTGCCTCTCCCCTTTTTCTAAGGGGCACCCCGCACAACCTGTTGGATTTTTAAACCCCCCTAACACTCAAAAACCTCCTTTACTTTCCCCTCCAAACCCCCTTTTGGATCCCCTTCCCCCTCTTTTTTTCACCCAAGATTTATGAAAACCCTTCTTTCATCTTTTTTTTGAACCATCCTCTCTAAATGTTCCAACTCCTCTAAAGCCCCTCCTTGGAAATTTTTGAATTAAACTTCTGATGCCCCCAACACCTTCTAATCAAAAACCCCCAAAGTCTCTAAAAAATTTTCAAAACCACACTGCTCCCCCACTGCTTCCGCTTTTTTCCTTGCTGAAAATTTTTTTAAAAATCCATACCTCACATTTTGTTACATTTTGGGGTACCAAAAAAATTTGGGGACAAAATTAAAGTTCTTTGGAGACAAGACACCCCAAATGACCCCCATCCATACTGTTTTCCCTTCCCCTTCCCTGTAAATTTTTAGGGTTTCACCTCAAACTTAATAGCCCATTCCCAAAACAAGTCCACTCCCAGATATTTTCTACACATTTACTTTTTTTATACTCCCTTCCTCCATTCTGACTTTAAAAATTTTTTTACTCCCTAGTTTTTTTTGTTATTTCCACCACCTTGCTTTTTTCTTTTTCATTTTTAAAAATTTTAATAAAAAAAAAAAGCGCTAACCCACAAGGACTTTACACCCGCAGGGCGGGAAGGGAAAGCGGGGGATCAGGGGGCAAAAGGGAGATGGTTTGAGAAAAAAGGTTTTTAGGGAATAACACGGGGTAGGGGATGGTGAAAAGGGAAAAAGGGCAGCAAGAGACCTGAACTAAAAGGGTGAGGGAGGCAAAAAGTATCTCAAGTTTTTGGGGATTTAAATCATTCTTTGGGTCAAGAAGTCAACGGGGAGAGCCCAGGTTTAAAAGGGAGGGGTCCATCAGCAAAAAGGAAAGGTAAAGAGAGAGGTAAAACGAAGAGGGACTTTGGAGGTAAACTGTGTGTCTTTTGAAGAGAGGGAAAGTCAAACGAAGGGGGTAATCGAACTGGAATTTGGCTTTGCTCACAGAGAGGAACAGGGGCCCCCATGAGATCCCCATGAGAAAGCAGTGTGGCCAAATGCGAAGGCGGGAGGGGAGGGTTTGCCCCCCAAAACCCGGAAATGAGGACAAGAAAAACGGCCGGGAACCTATGCTGGGTTTTAATAAAAATAATTTTTGTTCCCGAGCGAGTTAAACCAACGTTGTTCCCAAAAGGGGGGCGAAGGGGGTGGGTTTTATTGCAGAAAAATATCCAGAAAATTGGAAAAACCTCGATAGGAAATGGGTTTGGGCCCCATGTACTGCTGACCGCGGGCAGCAGGGGTCTGCCTGTTCATTGCCCTGTAAAGCAAACAGGGACCGGGGAAACCCCAAAAAAAAAAACAATTTTTTAAAATTTTTGGTAGAGTTAGGGCGTACCCAATTTTGGGAAAAGGGAAAACGGGGGGGATAATGAAATAAAATTTTTTTGGGCCTTTAAGAGCAAAAGGGAGTTTTTGAGAACTCCCAACAAATGAGGGACACGGGCATAAAATGCAAATACGAGTAAGGTCCCAAGAATGACAAACATTTCGCAGAAAAAAAATCCCTAGCTGAAGATAGAAAAATCCCCCCCGAAACAAACGTTTGGCCAAAAACACGGGCGGGCGAACCCGCCCACCCCTGAAGATTTTTTAGCCATCTGTGTACACACGGGGGCCATGGGGAAAATGGGAGGGGAAGGGATCAAGAAAAGAGAGGGGGGAACCCCAACCGTAGGCAGTGAGCTTTCGAGCAAAAAGGGGGGGGAGAAAGAACCAGGACCCCAAAGCTGGAACTTCCCAGGGGGGGGAGGGAAAAGTGAGATGCTAAAAAGAAAATTAAAAAGGGGGTAACTGAAGGGAAACATGATGAAGGGAGGCGAAGGAAAAGGGACGGAGCAAAAGGGCGGGGAACCAATAAAGAATGTCTTTCAATAACGGTGACCATTCTATAAATGGAAGGATTGGGAAAATCGTGGGGAGCGTAATTTGTACGAAGGCATTTGGGCCCTCACGGGTTTAGACCAAAGGGTGGAACATTCATTCTGTATGAGGCTGTTAAGGGGAGAGAGGGAGCAGGAAAAGGCCGCGGAAAAATCTGGTCACCATAAACGAGTTTCGATAAAACGAGGGTTTTAAAAGGTTTGGTAAGCAGAGTTCGGGCGATTTAGCTCCCCCGGAAAAAAAGGCCCGGGGTTTTTAAACCGGTTTTGCCCGGGTGTGACAAGTGCCCTTTAGAGGGTAATTTTGAGGTTTTTTCCCGGGAAAAAACCCACGGGCAAAGGAAGGCCTAGAAACCTTTACTGTATCAGTTCGGGGGAAAAACGGGGGGCCATAGAATACAAAGGATGATTTGGAGATAAAAGGCGTCTAGTTTTAAATTTTTTTGGGGATTTTGGTACTTTTAAAATTTAAAAACCCCCGCGGGTGGCCCAAGTGGAAAAAACGGGCGACCGTTTTGCTGGAGAGAAACTGCCAATAAGGTGGGGCAGTTTAGCGCCTGACAAGCCCAAAAGCGAATCCCTAAAAATAGGGGTGATTACCAAATTTGGGTGGAAAAACAGAGGCCCAAAAAATTTAAAACAAGGAGGGGAAAAAATGTTGTGTTTAGAAACATCCCAGGGACAAACCCTTTAGCTTTGACGAAGTACGGGGAAAGAACATTTGGAAAATGAAACCCGGAAAAAGTTGTCAGTTAAAAAGTTTTTAAGGAAGGGTGGTTTTGATTGCCCCGGAGGCCTAAAGGGGAAAGGGGCCCGGGCCAAAAATTATACCTCCAAAATTGGTCATATGCCTTTCAAGGAAAAAAAAATATGGGAATAACTGAGTGATTATTCGCAAAGGCATTACGAACATACATATCCAAGCGTAGTAAGGGGTCTATGGTAGAACGATCCTTACAAAAGCCATATTGACTAGAGGAGAGACTGTTGTGTGTCTCTAAATACCACATTAAACGTCGATTTACGAGACGTTCCATCACTTTGCAAACTGCACTATTATTATTATTATTATTATAATCAAAAAGAAGCGCTAAGCCACAAGGGCTATACAGCGCTGCAGGGTAGGGAAGGAAGCAAGGGAATTGGATGGCAGAAGGGAGGAGGGATGATCAGCAGGTTACAGAAAACAGCGGGGCAGGGGATAGTACGGGGGTAGAGGGTAGCAAGAGATTGAAGTAGAAAGGGCTGAAGGTATCAGAATTGTGAAGTCAGTCAGTCGTTGTCAAAAAGTCAATGAGAGAGTCCGGATGAAAGGTGGGTCCATCAGCGAGAAGGGAAGGTAAAGAGAGAGCAGCGGAGCGAAGACGACGACAGAGGTAAATTCTGCGTGCTCGTTGATAAAGTGGGCAGTCCAACAGAATGTGGCTGACTGATAATGGAGCTTGGCAATTCTCACAGAGAGGAGCAAGACGCCTCTCCATGAGATATCCATGAGTAAGACGAGTATGGCCAATGCGAAGACGGGAGAGAGTAGTCTCCCAACCTCGACACTGGTGATAAGAAGACGGCCAGTAACCTACACTCGGTTTAATAGACTGAAGCTTGTTGCCGAGCATAGAAAGACCAACGTTGTTGCCAAGGGGTATGAAGGTGGGAAGATATTGCAGCAAAATTAGTCCGTAAATGGAATACCTCTATAAGAAACTGGTAGGGTCATGTACTGCTGACCCGCGCAGCAGTGTCTGCCTGTTCATTGCCCTGTACGTCAACATGACCAGGGACCCAACAAAAAACAATATCTTTATGCTTGGTAAAGATGCGGCGTAGCCCAAAGTTGGATACGGAGGACTAAGGGGTGAGGTGTATCAAATTTTTGTATAGCCTGTAAAGCACTAAGGGAGTCTGAGACAACCACAAATGATGACACAGGCATAGATGCAATACGGATAAGTGCTGTAAGGATGGCATAAAAATTCAGCAGTAAAAATACTAGCCGAAGATAGTAAATGCCCTTGTACGACGCTGTCCGGAAACACTGCTGCGAATCCTACGCCGTCAGAAGACTTAGAGCCATCTGTGTACACAGCAATGGCATGAGAATGAGAGTGAAAGTGGTCAAGAAAAAGAGAGCGGGAAGCGACCGTAGACAGTTGGGCTTTTGAGCAAGGGAGGGAGAAAGAACAGACTCGAACAGCTGGAACTTCCCAGGGGGGTAGGGAAAAGTGAGATGCTACATGTACATAGAAAGGTGGTAGTTGAAGAGAAACAAGAGCGAATGAAGGCGAAGAGAGAAGGGACGGAGTAAACAGGGGGGGCGCACAAAATAAAGAATGTCTACTAATATCAGTGACCATTCATAAATGGAAGGATTGCGGAGATCATGAGAGCGTACATAGTAGCACAGGCAATGGGCATCACGGCGATCGGATAAGGATGGAACGTTCGCTTCTGCAAAGAGGCTCTCGACAGGGGAAGAGCGGAAAGCACGAAGGCATAAACGTAATCCTTGGTGATGAATGGGGTTAAGGCTAGAGAGAGTAGCAGGAGATGCCGCTGAATAGATCTGGTCACCATAATCAAGTTTCGATAAAATAAGGGTGGAATGTAGGCGAAGGAGGGTTCGACGATCAGCTCCCCACGAAAGATGAGCAAGGGTTTTAAGAAAGGTTCAGCCGGCTGTGACAAGTGCCTTCAGAGAGGTAATGTGAGGTTTCCAGATAACCTACGATCAAAGAGGAGGCCCAGAAACTTGACTGTATCACGTTCAGGGATACGGGAGCCATAGAGGTACAAAGGATGATCGGAGATGACAGAGCGTCTAGTGAAAGTGATTTGGTGGGTTTTAGTGCTGGAAAATTTAAACCCACGCGTGGTGGCCCAATTGGAAACACTGTCGACTGCATGTTGGAGAGAAACTGTAAGGAGGTGACAGTCAGCGCCTGCACAGGCAATAGCGAAGTCATCAACATAGAGTGATGACCAAATATTTGATGGAAGACTAGAGGCCAAATCATTAATAGCAAGGAGAAAAAGTGTTGTGCTCAGAACACATCCCTGGGGGACACCTTCAGCTTGGATAAAGTCCGGGGAGAGCACATTATTAACCCAAACACGGAAATGCCTGTCAGTTAAAAAGTTCTTAAGGAAGGATGGTAGATTGCCTCGAAGGCCTAAGGAGTGGGCTTGGGCTAAAATATTATACCTCCAAGTTGTGTCATATGCCTTCTCAAGGTCAAAAAATATGGCAATAACTGAGTGGTTATTCACAAAGGCATTACGAACATACGTATCCAAGCGTAGTAAAGGGTCTATGGTAGAACGTCCCTTACGAAAGCCATATTGACGAGTGGAGAGACTGTTGTGTGTCTCTAAATACCACACTAAAACGTCTATTTACTAGGCGTTCCATTACTTTGCAAACTGCACTGGTAAGAGCAATGGGACGATAGTGGGAGGTTTCATGTCCCGTAGTGCCTGGTTTGCAGAAAGGGAGAACAATGGCGGATTTCCACAGCTGTGGAAAAACTCCTTGTGACCAAATAAGATTGTAAAGGCGTAATAGGACTGCAAGGGCTGACTGATGTAAATGTTGTAGCATACGAATATGAATGTCGTCGGGCCCAGCTGCCGATGATCGACAAGCTGAGAGTGTTGCCTCCAGTTCTTGAAGTGTAAAAGGCACATTATACTGTTCTTCTCTGAGAGAAGAAAAGTCCAAGGGTGCTAACTCTCTGGCAGACTTTGAGGAAAGAAATGAGGGGCATAGATGGAGTCCCTGAGAAATACGGACCAGATGATTGCCAATTTCATTGGCAACATCTAGTGGGTTTGCTTTATCAACACCGGCAACCCGCAGAACAGGAGCCGGGTCAGGAGAATATTTACCACTCACTTTTCGTACTTTTTTCCAGACCGCATTCATAGAGGAAGCAGAGGTGATGGTGGAGACATAATCTCGCCAGCAAGTGCGTTTAGCATCACGGATGACACGGCGAGCGATCGCACGATTCTGTTTAAAATCAAGGAGTCGCTCTGTGGTTCTATTGTACCGGTACCTGCTCCATGCAGCGCGTTTCAAACGTACCGCACGAGCACAAGCAGGAGACCACCAAGGCACGCATTTCTGAGAATGCCTGCCCGAAGTTTGGGGTATAGAATGAGAAGCTGCGGTGAAAACGGAGGACGAGAAGAGGTGTAAAAGCTCATCGATGGAGGACGAAGAAGGAACCTCTTTAAAAAACAGTTAGGTGTGAGTAAAGGTTCCAATTTGCCCGATTAAATTGCCAGCGTGGGGTGCGAAGAGGTGGCGAATATGAAGGAGAAGTAAGATGATTGGGAAATGATCACTGTCATGTAAGTCCGGGAGAACAGACCAAGTGAAGTCTAATGCGGCGGAGGAAGAGGAGACGAGAGATCGATGCAATGAGAGAGTATGAGTCCGAGGATCAAATGGGTGTGAGTACCTGTATTTAAAACATGGAGGGGGTGGGTGGCAAGAAAAGCCTCTAACTGAATTCCACGGGAATCACAGTGAGACCCCCCCAGAGGAAATGGTGGGCATTAAAATCACCAAGTAACAGAATCGGTGGCGGTAATGACGAAACAAGGAAGGCAAAATCCGGAATAGATAATGCCCGAGAAGGAGAGAGATATAAAAGAACAGAGCGTATACCACCTATGTAAGTGGATACGGGCTGCTGTGTAATGCAGCGAAGTATGAACAAATAGCTGATGGTACGGAATATCAGTGCGTAGAAGAAGGGCACTTTCATTAAAGGTCCCATCACGAAAAGGATCTGAAGAATACAATAAATTATAGCCTGAGATGTGAGAAATAACAGCAGAGTGTAATTTTGGTTCCTGTAAGCAAACACCAACAGGGGCAAACTGGGAGAGTAACATCTGAAGCTCACCCCTATTACCCCCGAGGCCGCGTATATTCCACTGTAAATAGGCCATGATTGGCAATGATAAAGATACTTGAAATCCGCAGGTAAGGGTTCCTACGGACTAGAGGGGTTAGAAAAGTCCACATGCGGAGGCAGTGGAAAACGTTCAAGCAGTGAAGGAACGGTGCGCTGTGAAGAAAGGAGTTGCACAGATGGAGCAGAGAAGAGAGAAAGAGCGGAAGGTGGATCAGTGTCCATTGATGGTTTGGTCTCTGCAATATATTCAGAGATTGCTTCAAGTGTTTTGGAATTCAGAGACGTCGTATGGGAGACAATATTGGGAATGGTAGGGGGAGGATGAGTAAAGATTGGAACTGTATTGACTGTACCAAGGTAGGGGGGGGCGAAAGGGTGGAGGAACTGGAGAAGCGTGGCAGGGGACAGAAGAGGCAGGAACCTGGGAGGTGGCAGAAGAGGAAGAAACTTGGGAGGGAACAGGGGAGGAAGGTACAGTACGAGGAGAGGGTGAACCTCTACACTTGTAACTGAGCCAGTGAGAGGGGAAGAACCAGGGACAGAGACAGGGAGGGTAAAATGAGGAGGTGGAAAATGGGTAGGAGGTGTTAACGGACCTTTTTTTGACTTTTGAGAAGTAGAGGGACGATTGGGAGGAGGTGTCATACGAGGTCTCGCGATACTGAGGCTTGTGAGAGAAACTCGAGAAGCGAGATTAGACCGAGGCGTTGAAGTAGGGACGTCTGAGCCGAGGACAGCAAAAGGATTAGATACAGGAGTGATTATGGGAGAGGTAACCACAGAGGTGGGTGTAGAAGATGGGATACCAGAAGTGGGGGGACGTTTTGAAACACGGGAATAAGAAACACGTGGGAGTCTCCCTTGGAGGCGGACATGAGAAACTGCCATGGCATAAGGGAGACCTTCTGTCTCATTGAGGTAACGGATTTCCCGCTCGTTTAGACTTGACAACGGCGAGAGTACGAAGGGTGAGCCTCATGACAGTTAAGGCAAGAGGGAGATCGATTGCAAGACGTATTAGAATGGTCATCGGCACCACAGACAGGGCATTCGGCGATAGATCTGCAATATTTCGCTGGATGGCCAAATCGCCAGCAATTTCTACACTGTTGTGGTGTAGGGATCACCTTTCGAACTTGTAACCGATGTCCTGCTATATAAACTGAGGATGGGAGTTCTCGGCTGTCAAAAGTTAAATGAGCCACATTGCTAGGGTATCGTCTCCGCCCACGCAGGAAGAACGTAATGTGTCTACCTTGAGGATTGGGAGATCTTGGAGTTCCAGCTGTTCAAGAATGTCAGTGCCACATGTCTGGAAAATTTGTTGAACTATGGCATGGGGCAGAATGACGGTACCACTACAAGAATTGAGGGAATGATGTTTTTCAAGAGTGACAGGAACAGTATCGATATGGGAAAGACGAGAGAGCTCATGAGCCTGGGTAGCATTCTGTACGGTAATGATGCCGTACCGCTCTTAAGAGCATGAAAAGAAATATCTTTACCAACATGGCGTAGGAGTGCCTTGCCAATACTATGGTCAGAAAGATAGGCAGTAGAGGAAGTCGGTCGTAAAGTGAAGAATTTAGTCCATTGTTCAGTCTGAAACTGAGCGTGGAAAGGTAGTGAAGGACGTGTCGATCGTTTCTGAGAAGAACGAGAAGGTGGAGAAGTATCATCAGCAGGTAATTGCCGTTGGCGTTTAGGCGTGGGACCAGAGTTGGTCCGCCGTGGAACAGGTCGGCGATTTGAAAATTGCCGCACCGTAGAGGGAGAGGCCGGAAGCATAGTCAGAGGAGAGCGAAGGTCCGATAAATCGAAGGAGTCAGTCGAGGCCTCAGTACCTGAATGCGTGAGGAAACAGCACCGGCAATAGGTACAGAGGCATGAGGAATGTCTGAAGAGTGGTCCAAAGACGAGGCGGGGTCAGAACGGGGTGCGGTATCAAGAAGGGGCCCGGGGGTAGTAGGTTCATGGACTAAGGCTGCCATGGTTAGGTTACTTCTTTCTTTTTGTTTTTAAGAAAAAAAAAGAAAGAAAAGAAAATAAAAATCAAAAAAAAGAAAAAAAAAAGGGGGGACCGGGGAGGGATAGTTCCTAGGAGGAATGAAAGGGCCAGAAATCTCCTCCGCGCCCAAGAGGACCTCAGCACCGCAAGTAGCGCAGATGCAGCATGGAACCCGTGCCATACCCTAACCCATCATGCTAGTAAACTAACAATCCGGGATAGCAACCTCACATCTGCCGAGCTACCTCGGTGGACAAAAGAGAGGGCGGCCGGATATCCGCCACAAAGCATACCTCCTTCGGCCACCACCCCTGGAATCCGAAAGGTGGCTTCCAGAGATACACTCGTCGCCCGAAAGACACCCAAAGCTACTCCGGGATACTGGAGAGGGATTGGGACATCCCCAGGCGATCCAGATTCCACGGCAAACTACACCACCGCTAAGAACCTCAACGGAATGGGATGGACCCCGGTATCCTTTCCCCTACCTAGGAACTAGCGCGCCTGTGGGAGAAATCCCAAAGGCCAAAAAGAGGAAGGGCAAAAGGGAGGGGTGAGGAGGAGGAGGAGGAAAGGAAAAAGGGGAGGATGGGGAGGATGGGATAGGGGAGGGGAGATTGGGGGGTAATTAGGTTCGGTCTGAGGAAGAAGACCGACAGGGCTAATTCCTCAGACCAAGAGCCTCTTCACCATGCCAAGGAGACCCCCTTGAAGAGGTCTTTCTTATTCAGATACCTTATTTTTAAAATACAGCAGAAAGGACTCCAAGTATACATTACCATATATAATAATTATTCAACTGTTGTTAATAACTGTTGTAATGACAGCAGCATCCAGAGGCTAAGGTCACATGCATTACTTTCCTATATTAAAAGGTTAGTAAAAATAAACCCAATATAATAAGAAACATGCACATGGTTAAATGGTCATAGGATATGATAAGCTTTATGGCCATAAAAGCAATGTACATGCAGGTAAAGTAATTAAGGAGCAATTCATTACAAACTTATGAAAGTTAAACTGTTTGTCTTTGATGTAACATGCTGCTGTTGTAGCTTACTGATCATGCGGCCTAAAGCTTTGGCCAGGCGTAGACTCTGGGCAGGGCAGACCCATAGTGATAATCATATAGTTGTGCCTTAATAAACCCTGCAATATCCTTTGGTTGAGGGTAAACAGAAGCTATGCCTGTAAATGTGGGCCAAATAATTAGCTTCACCAAGGGGGATTCAAATTTGCAACTTTCATTCAATTTTCCTCAAGCTGAGCCTATCTTTCAAGTCTGGCCCATCCTTTATGCTTTATTGAAGTTTATGTGCCAGAGAAAAAATGTATAAAGGTTTTCCAACACAATGCAGAGAAATAAAGCCTGCATATATTAGTCTTCTTTTTGCAATAAGCATTAGTAAATTGCAAGAAGACTAAACATATAACATAGGCAAAGCCAAAACACAAAACAGCTAATTATTTACAGTAGAAGCAGATTTCTTAGATCTCTAAATAAAACATTAATAGCTACTCAGGATTAACATTATTATAAAAATTAACATACCAAAATGTACACAATAGGTAACTCTAAAGGCAACACTATAAAGAGTAACCCCCTCTGGTTACATGTATATATATCATTTATATCTTTGCTTGATGATGAAAGGTAATTTATATCTTCACTTAATAACCAATAAATTTATATCTTTGCTTGTTAACTAGGTAATCATTAAACAAATATCAAATTTACACAAGGAGAATTGAATTACTATTGACCAGCATTTGTAAACAGTGGCAGTTGCCTTTAGGCTCAAGGGCTAGTTTTAAGTGTTGTATATCAATAAAGACTTATCATTGTATACCATCAAAATACAGTGGAACCTTGGTTTTCGTGATTAATTCGTTCCAGAAAGTCTGACAAAAATCGAACTGTACGAAAACTGAAGCAATATTTCCCATAAGGAATACAGTGGACCCTTGGGTAACTATTTTAATCCGTTCCAGAGAGCTTGTCCTTAACCGATTTTATTGTTAACCGAATTAATTTTCCCCATGAAAAATAATGGAAATCCAATTAATCCGTTCCTGCTGATAGGAGGCTTGACAGAATAGTACTTCAATATGACGCTATTATCAAATTTACGGCTTATTTATCTATCACAATTCATCTAATATGACATAAACAATATTAATAACATAGAAACATGATATATATACACTCTAGAATGAATAAAAGTCATAATGTATGTGAGGATAAGTGATGGAAGTGTTGTTGTTGGGATTATAATGGCCACTGTGAGAAGTCGTACATATTAGTGGGGGAGGAGGCTTCTGCCACCACCACTATCCACAAACAATATATGAACGTAATTTATATATAAGAAATATTTACATTTTAATTTATAAATAAGAAATATTTACATTTTAATTTATAAATAAGTAAGTTTATTTAATTTATAAATAAGTAAGTTTATGAGAGAGTAATTGTGGTAGGGGACCTGAATGCTAAAGTAGGAGAAACTTTTAGAGAGGGTGTGGTAGGTAAGTTTGGGGTGCCAGGTGTAAATGATAATGGGAGCCCTTTGATTGAACTTTGTATAGAAAGGGGTTTAGTTATAGGTAATACATATTTTAAGAAAAAGAGGATAAATAAGTATACAAGGTATGATGTAGGGCGAAATGACAGTAGTCTGTTGGATTATGTATTAGTAGATAAAAGACTGTTGAGTAGACTTCAGGATGTACATGTTTATAGAGGGGCCACAGATATATCAGATCACTTTCTAGTTGTAGCTACACTGAGAGTAAAAGGTAGATGGGATACAAGGAGAATAGAAGCATCAGGGAAGAGAGAGGTGAAGGTTTATAAACTAAAAGAGGAGGCAGTTAGGGTAAGATATAAACAGCTATTGGAGGATAGATGGGCTAATGAGAGCATAGGCAATGGGGTCGAAGAGGTATGGGGTAGGTTTAAAAATGTAGTGTTAGAGTGTTCAGCAGAAGTTTGTGGTTACAGGAAAGTGGGTGCGGGAGGGAAGAGGAGCGATTGGTGGAATGATGATGTAAAGAGAGTAGTAAGGGAGAAAAAGTTAGCATATGAGAAGTTTTTACAAAGTAGAAGTGATGCAAGGAGGGAAGAGTATATGGAGAAAAAGAGAGAGGTTAAGAGAGTGGTGAAGCAATGTAAAAAGAGAGCAAATGAGAGAGTGGGTGAGATGTTATCAACAAATTTTGTTGAAAATAAGAAAAAGTTTTGGAGTGAGATTAACAAGTTAAGAAAGCCTAGAGAACAAATGGATTTGTCAGTTAAAAATAGGAGAGGAGAGTTATTAAATGGAGAGTTAGAGGTATTGGGAAGATGGAGGGAATATTTTGAGGAATTGTTAAATGTTGATGAAGATAGGGAAGCTGTGATTTCGTGTATAGGACAAGGAGGAATAACATCTTGTAGGAGTGACGAAGAGCCAGTTGTGAGTGTGGGGGAAGTTCGTGAGGCAGTAGGTAAAATGAAAGGGGGTAAGGCAGCCGGGATTGATGGGTTAAAGATAGAAATGTTAAAAGCAGGTGGGGATATAGTTTTGGAGTGGTTGGTGCAATTATTTAATAAATGTATGGAAGAGGGTAAGGTACCTAGGGATTGGCAGAGAGCATGCATAGTTCCTTTGTATAAAGGCAAAGGGGATAAAAGAGAGTGCAAAAATTATAGGGGGATAAGTCTGCTGAGTATACCTGGTAAAGTGTATGGTAGAATTATTATTGAAAGAATTAAGAGTAAGATGGAGAATAGGATAGCAGATGAACAAGGAGGCTTTAGGAAAGGTAGGGGGTGTGTGGACCAGGTGTTTACAGTGAAACATATTAGTGAACAGTATTTAGATAAGGTTAAAGAGGTCTTTGTGGCATTTATGGATTTGGAAAAGGCGTATGACAGGGTGGATAGGGGGGCAATGTGGCAGATGTTGCAAGTGTATGGTGTAGGAGGTAGGTTACTGAAAGCAGTGAAGAGTTTTTACGAGGATAGTGAGGCTCAAGTTAGAGTATGTAGGAAAGAGGGAAATTATTTCCCAGTAAAAGTAGGCCTTAGACAAGGATGTGTGATGTCACCGTGGTTGTTTAATATATTTATAGATGGGGTTGTAAGAGAAGTAAATGCGAGGGTCTTGACAAGAGGCGTGGAGTTAAAAGATAAAGAATCACACACAAAGTGGGAGTTGTCACAGCTGCTCTTTGCTGATGACACTGTGCTCTTGGGAGATTCTGAAGAGAAGTTGCAGAGATTGGTGGATGAATTTGGTAGGGTGTGCAAAAGAAAAAAATTAAAGGTGAATACAGGAAAGAGTAAGGTTATGAGGATAACAAAAAGATTAGGTGATGAAAGATTGAATATCAGATTGGAGGGAGAGAGTATGGAGGAGGTGAATGTATTCAGATATTTGGGAGTGGACGTGTCAGCGGATGGGTCTATGAAAGATGAGGTGAATCATAGAATTGATGAGGGAAAAAGAGTGAGTGGTGCACTTAGGAGTCTGTGGAGACAAAGAACTTTGTCCTTGGAGGCAAAGAGGGGAATGTATGAGAGTATAGTTTTACCAACGCTCTTATATGGGTGTGAAGCATGGGTGATCAATGTTGCAGTGAGGAGAAGGCTGGAGGCAGTGGAGATGTCATGTCTGAGGGCAATGTGTGGTGTGAATATAATGCAGAGAATTCGTAGTTTGGAAGTTAGGAGGAGGTGCGGGATTACCAAAACTGTTGTCCAGAGGGCCGAGGAGGGGTTGTTGAGGTGGTTCGGACATGTGGAGAGAATGGAGCGAAACAGAATAACTTCAAGAGTGTATCAGTCTGTAGTGGAAGGAAGGCGGGGTAGGGGTCGGCCTAGGAAAGGTTGGAGGGAGGGGGTAAAGGAGGTTTTGTGTGCGAGGGGCTTGGACTTCCAGCAGGCATGCGTGAGCGTGTTTGATAGGAGTGAATGGAGACAAATGGTTTTTAATACTTGACGTGCTGTTGGAGTGTGAGCAAAGTAACATTTATGAAGGGGTTCAGGGAAACCGGCAGGCCGGACTTGAGTCCTGGAGATGGGAAGTACAGTGCCTGCACTCTGAAGGAGGGGTGTTAATGTTGCAGTTTAAAAACTGTAGTGTAAAGCACCCTTCTGGCAAGACAGTGATGGAGTGAATGATGGTGAAAGTTTTTCTTTTTCGGGCCACCCTGCCTTGGTGGGAATCGGCCAGTGTGATAATAAAAAAAAAAAAGTTTATTCAGGTATACACAAATAGTTACATACATAGATTATCATATGTGTAAAGTACCTAGGATAACCCAAAATGTCAGAGTGACTTATTTCCATTGGGTCCTTTTATAATTACACTTATATTTACTTTTATACTTACACTTTTATATTTACACTTACCTTGGAGGAGATGTTAGTTTAATCAGTTAGTTTGATGGAGGAGATGCTGGCAAAGGTTTAGGGTGGTGGAAGATACCTAGCAGGCCAGCGTATGTTCAGCGGCCCGATACACATTCAACAACATTCGAGAGTTACTTTTGTGTGGTTTTTCTATCGCTTACTCGCTTAACTTACTTCCTACACTGTTAATTCTACACTTTATCACTGGCTGGCACTACAGCCTTTATTGATACCTGCTGCTTTAGTATCGTACATATCATAGAATCACTGCAGAAGGCACATTCACCCCTCTCTCTTCCTCCTCCACTTTGGTACTTTGCTACGAGTTTTTTCTTGAATTTTATTGTTTCTTTCCTTCTTTATCACAGGGCTGGCACTAGAAACTTTATCTGGGCCCATGGTGGCTTATTTAGCAGTTACCAGCACTAAAAACAATGGAATAATACAAAATATATCGCATGTACGCGTGGAAACATCCTCCCTGGCTTGTAAACAATGGCACACTACTTTGTACATGGGCTCAGGCTGTGCGGAAACATTTGGGACGAATGTCCTTAACTGAGTTTTTTATCGTTGGCCGAGCCAATATTTTTAAGCAAAATCGCATCGGTATCTGATTTTATCATTATCCAATGGCATCGTTACCCGAGGGTCCACTGTAACGTAAATCCAATTAATCTGTTCTAGACACCCAAAAATATTAACAAAAAATACATTTTATTGAGAATAACTATAGTTTTACATACAGAAAACAATAAGAAATAAATATAAATGACTAATGAAATGGATAAATGAACATTTAACATCACTTTTACCTTTACTGAGAGACTTGTTGGCATATGGAAGACAGTGAGGAGGGGAGAGGGAGGAGGAAAGGTTATTGTTTGGAAGGGGAATACCCGTCCGTAAGGAATTCAGGTACAGTGGTCCCTCGTTTTTCGTAGTTCTCGGGAATCATAGATTTCGGAAATCATAGGGATATTTTCGTATAAACATGGGCTCGCTAATCATAGGTTGACTCGCGAATAGTAGGTCGTCTGGGACACGTACGCACAGTGTGAGCCGGGGCAGCTCCCTACCCAGCCAGTCTGGCATTGTTTACCAGTGAGCGAAGGTCCCCTCACGTGCTCCTACGAAATATTTCATAATATTCCACTCATTTTAGTGCTTGCAAGTATTAAATAAGCTACCATGGCCCCAAAGAAAGCTCCTAGTGCCAAGCCTGTGGTAAAGAAGGTGAGAAATACGATTGAATTTAAGAAAAACATCATTGAACAATATGAAAGTGGCACAAGTGTTAAGATTTATGGAGAAACATCACCCTGACAAGGTTGTTGGAAGCCATGTTGGCAACATGTAGTGACAAAGTCTTGGGCCATTTTAGGGAAGTGTTAAAGAGACGCCAGAAACAGAGCTCTCTCCACAGTTATTTTGCAAGACAGGACTCCAGTGACTCTCAAGCTGGTCCTAGTGGCATTAAGAAACAGAGAAGAGAAGCAACCCCAGAAAAGCAATTGGTACCTGAGGTGTTGCTGGAAGGGGATTCCCCTTCCAAACTGTAAACTATCCAATCTCTCTCCTCCTCCAGTCTCCCATACACTAAGAAGAATCTCCAATAAAGGTAAGTGTTATGCTGTTAATGTTTCATTCATCATTTCCCATTGTATCGCTTATGTACTACATCTATATTTCATGTAAAATTTTTTTTTGTTTTAATACTTCTGGGTGTCAGGAACGGATTAATTGTATTTACATTATTTCTTATGGGGAAAATTGATTCGAAAATCGTAGATTTCGATAATAGTAGCAACTCCAGGAATGGATTAACTACAAAAAACGAGGGACCACTGTATTCAGGTATAAAGGCCCTGTCCGGGGTTACTTCCCTTCTTTGTCTTTTACTGTCAATAGGACCAGCTTGAGTCACTGGACCCAGACATTTTCTTTGCTAGATCCGCATGCAACTGGCTTACCTTTTTGCAAATTATCACCTCCACAACACTATCTCCCACTAACTGCTTTTCGTTGATCCACACCAACAACGACTTCTCGACATCTTTGACTGTTTGCGATCTGTGTTTCGTTAGCACATTTACCCCTTTCGCAACATCAGCTTCCTTGATTTCTTTTTTCTTCGCCAGGATGGAACTGATCACTGATGTGGACTTCCCGCATATTCTGGCGAGACTGGCCACGTGTATGCCACTTTCGTACTTTGCTACAAGCTCTTTCTTGAATTCTATTGTGTCTCTTGCCTTCTTTATCAAAGGGCTGGCACTCAGAATGTTCTTTGGCCCCATGGTGGCTTATTTAGCAGTCGCACTCAATAAATTAGCACAAAAAACAATGGATTATTACAAAATGTTTCGGATGAACACGTGGGGTAATGCTCATTCAACAAGAAACAAGCCAGACTGAGTCAGAACGTGTGGGATGCTTTGTGTGGGCGCGGGAAGGCAGACGCATTAGGTACGGCAGACCATTGTCAACTCTATGAAAACCGAGTGGATGTACGAAAACTGGGACAAAATTTTGACTAAAAAAAAGTCGTCAAAAACCAAATCCTACGAAAACCAGGGCATACGAAAACGGAGGTTCCACCATAAACAGTAAAGACTTACCACTGTATACTATCAAAATAGCAAATGCAAACTTTGCTATCATGGTACCATATGTAAAGAATGTACTTTCAATTTTTAGTTTTTGTATTAAATTAACCCTACCACTACTAGGATTGCAATTTTGATCAATCTCTCTGACTGTGGAAATGGCAATTTCACTCCAGCCACCAAAAATCTTTGGAATACCCTGTGGTGAGCTACGATAACTTCGAACCAAGAGGGAAAATTTCATTTCAGTAGCTGCTGCTGGAATCTGTGGACCAGAAAGGTCCAAATATTTACATTCCACTCATGAGCTACCCATCCATGAATGTTTTCAGCCCTTTTTTCCATTTAAATATTCTAGAATGTTACTTTTAAACATTAATAAAGCAAATTTAATATAAATTTAAATTTCAATCAAGTAAATTAATATAACTAAATTAATGATTAAATAAAGTATGGAATGGGTGGGGTTTGAACCCATGGTGAGTAGTAATGATTAACTGAAATTTAAACTTTGAATATTATTGTAGTATTCTGCAGGATATCATTAGTCTGACTTCCCCCCAAGGCTTCAGCTTGTTATCTCTCTCAATGTTGGCAGTGCCACCAGTCCTCCCCCCCAAGGCTTCAGCTTGATATCATCTCCCTCAATGTCGGCAGTGCCATCAGTACCCCCCCCCTCCCCAAGGTTTCAGCTTGATATCATCTCCCTCAGTGTTGGCAGTGCCATCAGTCTCTCCCCCTCCCCAGGCATCAGCTTGCTATCATCTCCCTCAATATAGTTCAGTCTCATTATACTCTCGTAACTCTAAAGACAATACATTTCTAGTCCATATTCGGGAGGCCTGGTCGTGGACCGGGCCGCGGGGGCGTTGATCCCCGGAATAACCTCCAGGTAACCTCCAGGTATGAGTTAAACCATGCTATAACACACACACACAGATATGTCACTTGAATATAGCATTAAAGATACATTATATAGAACAAAGAAATAAATCACTCATTAATTCAACTTTTGTGGAAGAATAATGATGCCCCATTGTACATACAACACATTATTAGTGTGTGTGCTTGCTTTTTGTTAATAATACAGTTATAAACCTGATACAGTACAAGTAAAATATTGTTGTTTTATCTAATATAACATATATGAAAAGACCAAATAATTTGTCCTCATCTGTTTTAGTATACTGCTAAAATGAACTATGATACTCTAGTTTTAGAATAATGCAAGGATTGTGTTTGGCCTCATTTAATGATAGTGAACACAAAACATGCAGTAACACTTAACTCAGTGGTTCTTAACCTTATCTAGCAGTAACTCATATGTTCATAACATGGCGGCCCATATATTCATAACATGGCGACCTCTATGTTCATAACATGGAGGCCCATATGTTCATAACATGGTGGCCCATATGTTCATAACATAGCAGCCCACATGTTCATAATCTTAATTTACAACACAAGTGAAAAAATGATCTAGTCCTAAAAAAAAGTGACAAAAGCTAAAGGTAAAGGGCAATATTTTATTAATATGACTAAGAAACAGAAATCATAATGAATTTTTTTTTTTTTTTTTTGAGGCATTGTCGGAGACATGTCAATAATTAACAAGAACCCTGGCACTGCATGGTTTTAACTAGACCCTCAGATCAGGATGATTTAGATGACAGATTGTATCTTATGTCATTCTCTGGTCGTAGACACTTTTTGTACTTTGCCTTTGTGACTGAGTGATGAAAATCCTGCCTCACACAGGAAAGTTGTAATTAGGGCTTCACCTCCAAGAATCTGCTTTGTAAACTTTGATCCAGAATGAACACAGTGAATAATTTTGCCTTTTGAAATTATAATAAAGTGATTCCTTATTCTGAATATCAGTGAGCTGGTCCAGTAGTTTGCTAATGTTTGAAATATTGTCAGGAAGCTCCTCAGGTTTGATGTTGAAAGGTTTCTTACCCAAGCATATTTCATCCCATTTTCAGGAATATAATGATCAAACTCTGTAATCAGCTTGGAAATGTACGTGTATTTCCTGAAGATGCTTTGAACTGGATGAGTGAAAAATGTTCTGTCCTCCAGGAGTGCACTCTAGGATGGAAATGTTTTATTAGCTTCATTTTACTATTTCACCACTTTGACTTCCTTAGAATACTGTTAAGTTTATCTGACATCCCAACCTACATCTGATTGTGACCTTGCATTGAAATGTTCATAGTGTTAATCTTGGCAATGGATAATTCTTTTCAACCAAAAATATCTGAAGTCTCGTTTGTACTGAAATGCAATCAAAAAGCAATTGGCGACCCAACTGAAATGGCTTGTGACCCAATTTTGGGTCATGACCAAGGGGATAAGAACCACTGACTTAACTAATATAGCTACCATTATGTAAATTAAAAATGGCCTTCATTGAACAATTATCTCCATAATGTTAGGTGAACTTTTCTAAGTATTATCTTACTGCATTCCTATTAATTAGGCCTTACAAGCAGTGACATCTAGAACCTTCAAAATTATCAAGGACTGTCAAAACAAAAATTTTTTTTTATAAATCTTACCTTACATGTAGAGAAAGTGTTCTTCATTGTTGACATTTTCTACCATAAAAACTGTTCTAATAATAATGAACATTGGGGTAGACTTTCTTTAAGGTTAAGAGGTAAAGTACACTAAGGTAAACAAGCCACAGCTCAAAATCCTGGTTATGAGCACCCAAGATTTACTCTCACTCTACTATTCATCAGTGGCTATCTACAACTGTCAGTCACAACTCTCTCAAAGTAGTAACAGCATTATTATTATTATAATTATGGGAGGGGATTGCACTAAACCCAAAGGGGTCATACAGCACATAGGGGAATGGAAGGCATTTAGATTCAATCAAAGGAAGGGAAGCACTTCCCCAATTCCTTAGGTCAGGAGCCCCTAACTGGCATCAAGGAACCTCCATTGATGCCAGAGGGGAGTAACAACACTAGACACTTCAAAGTAACATGTAATTATGCTTCTCATCAGTAATTTTACATCAAATATTTTAACAGCTCTTTTTCCTTACATTGTGACCCCTGAATGGGTCACAATGTATATAATGTATATTACCTGTTCATATAATTTTATTTTTTATTTATTATCACACCGGCCGATTCCCACCAAGGCAGGGTGGCCCGAAAAAGAAAAACTTTCACCATCATTCACTCCATCACTGTCTTGCCAGAAGGGTGCTTTACACTACAGTTTTTAAACTGCAACATTAACACCCCTCCTTCAGAGTGCAGGCACTGTACTTCCCATCTCCAGGACTCAAGTCCGGCCTGCCGGTTTCCCTGAATCCCTTCATAAATGTTACTTTGCTCACACTCCAACAGCACGTCAAGTATTAAAAACCATTTGTCTCCATTCACTCCTATCAAACACGCTCACGCATGCCTGCTGGAAGTCCAAGCCCCTCGCACACAAAACCTCCTTTACCCCCTCCCTCCAACCCTTCCTAGGCCGACCCCTACCCCGCCTTCCTTCCACTACAGACTGATACACTCTTGAAGTCATTCTGTTTCGCTCCATTCTCTCTACATGTCCGAACCACCTCAACAACCCTTCCTCAGCCCTCTGGACAACAGTTTTGGTAATCCGCACCTCCTCCTAACTTCCAAACTACGAATTCTCTGCATTATATTCACACCACACATTGCCCTCAGACATGACATCTCCACTGCCTCCAGCCTTCTCCTCGCTGCAACATTCATCACCCACGCTTCACACCCATATAAGAGCGTTGGTAAAACTATACTCTCATACATTCCCCTCTTTGCCTCCAAGGACAAAGTTTCTTTGTCTCCACAGACTCCTAAGTGCACCACTCACTCTTTTTCCCTCATCAATTCTATGATTCACCTCAATCTTTCATAGACCCATCCGCTGACACGTCCACTCCCAAATATCTGAATACGTTCACCTCCTCCATACTCTCTCCCTCCAATCTGATATTCAATCTTTCATCACCTAATCTTTTTGTTATCCTCATAACCTTACTCTTTCCTGTATTCACCTTTAATTTTCTTCTTTTGCACACCCTACCAAATTCATCCACCAATCTCTGCAACTTCTCTTCAGAATCTCCCAAGAGCACAGTGTCATCAGCAAAGAGCAGCTGTGACAACTCCCACTTTGTGTGTGATTCTTTATCTTTTATATTGCTTATATTTGCGATAATAGCTAAATCGTAAATATATTGCTTTATATTATTATTTCACTTAGTAATATTATTAGGTAGGATGTTACATTTATATAAATACTATATTTTTTTTTTTTTTTTTCAACAAGTCGGCCGTCTCCCACCGAGGCAGGGTGACCCAAAAAAGAAAGAAAATCCCCAAAATGAAAATACTTTCATCATCATTCAACACTTTTACCACACTCGCACATTATCACTGTTTTTGCAGAGGTGCTCAGAATACAACAGTCTAGAAGCATACACATATAAAGATACACAAACATATCCCTCCAAACTGCCAATATCCCAAACCCCTCCTTTAAAGTGCAGGCATTGTACTTCCCATTTCCAGGACACAAGTCCGACTATATGAAAATAACCGGTTTCCCTGAATTCCCTCACCAAATATTACCCTGCTCACACTCCAACAGATCGTCAGGTCCCAAGTACCATTCGTCTCCATTCACTCCTATCTAACACACTCACGCACGCTTACTGGAAGTCCAAGCCCCTCGCCCACAAAACCTCCTTTACCCCCTCTCTCCAACCCTTTCGAGGACGACCCCTACCCCGCCTTCCTTCCCCTATAGATTTATATGCTTTCCATGTCATTCTACTTTGATCCATTCTCTCTAAATGACCAAACCACCTCAACAACCCTCTTCTGCCCCTGACTAATACTTTTATTAACTCCACACCTTCTCCTAATTTCCAAACTCCGAATTTTCTGCATAATATTTACACCACACATTGCCCTTAAACAGGACATCTCCACTGCCTCCAAACGTCTCCTCGCTGCTGCATTTACCACCCAAGCTTCACACCCATATAAAAGTGTTGGCACTACTATACTTTCATACATTCCCTTCTTTGCCTCCATAGATAACGTTTTTTGACTCCAATATACCTCAACGCACCACTCACCTTTTTTCCCTCATCAATTCTATGATTAACCTCATCCTTCATAAATCCATCCGCCGACACGTCAACTCCCAAGTATCTGAAAACATTCACTTCTTCCATACTCCTCTCCAATTTGATATCCAATTTTTCTTTATCTAAATCATTTGACACCCTCATCACCTTACTCTTTTCTATGTTCACTTTCAGCTTTCTACCTTTACATACATTCCCAAACTCATCCACTAACCTTTGCAATTTTTCTTTAGAATTCCCATAAGCACAGTATCATCAGCAAAAAGTAACTGTGTCAATTCCCATTTTGAATTTGATTCCCCAAAAATTTCCTTTTATAAAGGGATATACATGCTCTCTGCCAAATCCCTAGGTACCTTCCTTTTTCAACCATTTATTATACAAAAATGTACCAACCACTTCCAAACACTATATCCCCTGCTTTTAACATTTCTGTCATAATCCCATCAGTTCCAGTGCTTTTACCCCCTTTCATTTTACGTAATGCCCTCACGTACCTCCCCCACCACTATCATTCTGCCTTCTTCTTCACTCCTAAATGATGGTATACTCCCTGACCATGTGCATTAAATTACTGCCTATGTTTCTTCATTAAACATTTTAAAAGTTCCTCAAAATTTCTCGCCATCTACCTATTACCTCAATTCTTCCCCTCTACTAACTCCCCTACTCTGTTTTTAATGACAAATCCATAATTTTCCCTTTTTGCTTTCTTTAAGACTTGTTTAACTCCATCCAAGTTTTTCTTATTTTCATTAAAATTTCTTGACAGTGCCTCCTCCCACTCTATCATCTGCTCTCCTTTTGCACTTCCCTCTTTACCCTTTCTTTTACAATCTCTCTTTTTTACCTTTCTTGGTTACTCTCACATATACTTCTGTTCTTCTTCTTTTTATACTCCCTTACACTCATTCGCCATCTCTCTCCCTACTCTGAGTAAATCACCAACTTCTCATCAAAGTTTCTATTCTATTTTTCTCTTCCCCTCTATCACCCCCTTTTCACTCTCATCACCTTCTCTACCGATTATCCATATCCTCTCTTTCCTCAAACTTAGCTATTTCCTTACACCTCCTTTATATATTCCACCAATATCCTCTTTCCTCTGCCCCATCTATACTCTGACATTAATACTGCATTTTTAAAACTATTCCAACCTCTTCAACCCCCCCATTACTCATCTTTGCACTATCCACCTTTCTGCCAATAGTCGCTTATATCTCACCTGAACTTTCCTCTCCCTTAATTTTTACACTTTCACCTCCCTCTTACTTGTTGTTGCCACCTTCCTCTTTTCCCATCTACCTCTTACTCTAACTGTAGCTACAACTAAATAATGATCCGATATATCAGTTGCCCATCTATAAACATATATATATATATATATATATATATATATATATATATATATATATATATACATGTATATATATTATATATATAATGTAATATATATATATATATATATTATTATATATATATATATTATATATATATATTATATATATAATATAATACATATAATTTTTTTTTTTTTTTTTTTCAACAAGTCGGCCGTCTCCCACCAAGGCAGGGTGACCCAGAAAAGAAAGAAAATCCCCAAAAAGAAAATACTTTCATCACATCATTCAAACACTTTCACCTCACTCACACATTATCACTGCTTTTGCAGAGGTGCTCAGAATACAACAGTTTAGAAGCATATACATAAAAGATAACACAACATATCCCTCCAAACTGCCAATATCCCAAACCCCTCCTTTAGAGTGCAGGCATTGTACTTCCCATTTCCAGGACTCAAGTCCGACTATATGAAAATAACCGGTTTCCCTGAATCCCTTCACTAAATATTACCCTGCTCACACTCCAACAGATCGTCAGGTCCCAAATACCATTCGTCTCCATTCACTCCTATCTAACACACTCACGCACACTTGCTGGAAGTCCAAACCCCTCGCCCACAACACCTCCTTTAACCCCTCCCTCCAACCTTTTCGAGGACGACCCCTCCCCCCCTTCCTTCCCCTACAGATTTATACGCTCTCCATGTCATTCTTTGATTCATTCTCTCTAAATGACCAAACCATCTGAACAACCCCTCTTCAGCCCTCTGACTAATACTCCACACCTTCTCCTAATTTCCACACTCCGAATTTTCTGCACAATATTTAGACAGGACATCTCCACTGCCTCCAACCGCCTCCTCGCTGCAGCATTTACAACCCAAGCTTCACACCCAAATTTATCCAACTTAAATCCATTATTTCTGGTTCTTACCTGGTTCAACACCTTCAGTACTTTATTAATATCTCCTTTGTTTATGCCCGTCATCCACTTATACACTTCAATGATATCTCCCTTCGTTCTACATCTCTCCAGAGAGTGGAGATTTAAGGTTTTCTTTTGTATTTCAATTCTTTGCTCTTTTTCTTCTTCTTCCTCTTTCTACAATAAATACTCACCTCTCACCCTACATTAGGACTACAAATATTTTAAGGTAAGTAATGAGTGTACTGTATATGCACTGTATCACTACAATAAATGCTACTCACCTCTCATCCTACATTAGGACTACAGTGGTACCCCAAGTTTCGGCCATAATTCATTCCAGAAGGATGTTTGAGTGTCATTACCAAACGGATTTGTTCCCATAAGGAATAATGTAAATTAGATTAGTCCGTTTCAGACCCCCAAAAATACACTTACAAAAGCACTTACAATAATACACTTGTATAACTGTTCGAGTTGAGAGCTGTACGAAACTCAGGGTACCACTGTACAAATATTTTAAGGTAAGTAATGACTGTACTGTATATGTACTGTATTTTACTTTTTTATTGTTTTTAATGCCTAGCTCTATTTTTAACATACTAAAAATGTTATAAATCTTTCTTCTTTCTTTCAACGTACCAGCCATATCCCACCGAGGTGGGGTGGTCCAAAAGGAAAAACAAAAGTTTCTCCTTTCAAATTTAGTAATATATACACGAGAATGGGTTACTAGCCCCATGCTCCCGGCATTTTAGTCGCCTCTTACGACACGCATGGCTTACGGAGGAAGAATTCTGGTCCACTTCCCCATGGAGATAAAAGGAAACAAACAAGAACAAGAACTAGAAAGAAAATACTAGAAAATCCAGAGGGGTATGTATATATATGCTTGTACATGTATGTGTAGTGTGACCTAAGTGTAAGTACAAGTAGCAAGACGTACCTGAAATCTTGCATGTTTACGAGACAGAAAAATGGACACCAGCAATCCTACCATCATGTCAAACAATTACAGGCTTTCGTTTTACACTCACTTGGCAGGACGGTAGTGCCTCCCTGGGCGGCTGCTGTCTATCAACCTACTACCTAGGAATGTTATAAATGGTGACATTAAAACAATATCTAAAGATGGTTGACACAAAGTACAGTATGCTTGAAATATCAGTAAGCCACAGCTTACTGATATTTCAAGCATACAGTGAAGGCTCCTCGTTTAATGACCAATTCGTTTACTGACCTACTCTGAGGAACCTAACTCGGTGATTAAGTGAGGAATACCTGTATTTCCCTTCATGATTGGTATCACTATCAGTGGCCGGGATTTTCAATTATGACCTCCTATGACCCTTGGGAACAGAATATGGCACACTGCCTGAATATAGGTAATTACGCCTATAGGTAAGATTCACTAGGGAATAACGTATATATCACTGTCACCCACGGAATCCTTTAAAGGCATAAAATCAATCTCATCGTCACTGATATCACTTTCACTATCATCGTTAACAGAACTGCGGGACAATGTTAATTTTCGATTCCACCTTAGCCTCCGAGAAGCAACACTGGCCACCCCAGAGGTGCTGGGCTGAGGGTCTGATGTAGCCATGCTGGCCACTCCAGATGTGATGGATTGAGGGTCATCTGGGTTATCATCGATACTGTCAATATTTCCTCGATCATTTGAGGTTACATCTGTCTTAAATCAACTAAACTCAGGTTCCATATCACTTTCCTTGAATATAACAATGTTGATACGATGGGGCACAAGTGAATCCTGGGGGTCTGCCATCACGTTGGCCCTAGCTGGTACTGAAGCAAACTGGTGCTCCCACGTGGTACTATAGGGTTCCCGATTATTTTAATACTGCGCACACTGAGTGCACAGACCCATTCTCTCATGTCTAGGCCTCTCAGGCCCATGGCACCAAATTTGAAGGCAGGAAAAATGGTGCACTGAGCTATGTCTGGAGTGCTAGCAGTAATGCATATTTTAATAGTTTGAAAGTTAAAAGGTTAAAAAGAAATTGTCTCAGCCCAAATACAACAGCTTATAATAAAATATTCCCTCATCTTTTTTTCCACCAATTTTTCAATATATTACTGAAAATGGCTTTCCTTCAAGCTATATTATTAACTGCCTAAGCAAGACAAAAGTATATTGACATTCAATTTAACACTGGAATGCAAAGATAACTCAATATCAAGCAGTGACTAAGATAACATTTAAACTTGTGACAGCAGTAAGCTATGGAAGCAGCAAGAACATTGTGTACACATCATAAATCATAAAATGAAAAATATAAAGCCTTCTTGAAGTACTGTAAAGGCAATTACTATAGTCATTCATGCTAAACAGAAATAAGGAGGGCTTACATATACTGTATCTGCATGCACATTTACAGTAAATAGAATAAGCCCTATCAAATTCCTCATCACAAGAAAATACCTACATACCTGTCTTGTAAGCATGTTCAGCAATATATATAGCAATCTTTAATGAACATGGCTTAATGTCAGATATGGGCGGGTACAGCCGTCCATTGGCAAGATCTTCCTCTGTTACCAAGTCTGCAAGGGCCTGAAAGTAGTGAAAAAATTAAGGAAGAAAATTAATGTCTTTGGAACATTTCATATTTAAGTGAAAAACAGTGAATCCCTCTAAAAACAAACCTTTCTAAATTGATCACAATTCTCAGACCCAGTTGACTCAACTTTAAATTTAATGTCTGAGCACCAACCACTTTTGTAAATTGGTGAAGATTTTTATCCCAGAGCTACATGATTCAAGGTAGAAAGTTGAAAGTGAACATATATACGAGTAAGGTGATGAGGGTATCAAACGATTTAGATAAAGATAAATTGGATATCACATTGGAGGGAGGGAGTATGGAAGAAGTGAATGTTTTCAGATATTTGGGAGTTGACTAGTCAGCAGATGAGTTCATGAAGGATGAGGTTAATCATAGAATTGATGAAGGAAAAAAGGTGAGTGGTGCATCGAGGTATCTGTGGAGACAAAAAAAAATGTTATCCATGAAGGCAAAGAAGGAAACGTACAAGAGTACAGTGGACCCCCAGTTAACGATATTTTTTCACTCCATAAGTATGTTCAGGTGCCAGTACTGACCGAATTTATTCCCATAAGGAATATTGTGAAGTAGATTAGTCCACTTCAGACCCCCAAACATACACGTACAAACGCACTTACATAAATACACTTACATAATTGGTCGCATTCGGAGGTAATCGTTATGCGGGGGTCCACTGTATAATGGTACCAGCTCTTTTATGTGGGTGTGAAGAATGGGTTGTAAATGCTGCAGCAAGGAGGAGGCTGGAGGCAGTGGAGATGTCACGTCTAAGGGCAATGTATGGTGTAAATATTATGCAGAGACTTCGTAGTGTGGAAATTAGGAGGCGTGGAGTTACTAAAAGTATTAACCAGAGGGCTGAAGTGGGGCTGTTGAGGTGGTTTGGTCATTTAGAGAGAGTGGAACAAAGCAGAATGACTTGAGTGTAAATCAGTAGGGTAAGGAAGGCGAAGTAGGGGTCACCCTCGAAAACATTGGAGGGAGGGGGTAAAGGAGGTTTTTTGAGTGAAGGGCTTGAACTTCCAGCAAGCGTGCATGAGTGTGTTAGACAGGCTTGGAGACAAATGGTTTTTGGGACCTGATGAGCTGTTGGAGTGTGAGCAGGGCAATATTTTGTGAAGGGATTCAGGGAAACTGGTTAGCCGGACTCGTGTCCAGGAAGTGGGAAGTACAATGCCTGCACTAAAGGAGGGGTTTGGGATACTGGCAGTTTGGAGGGACATCTGAACTGTCATATCTGGGTGCCTCTGCAAAGAGACTGATTATGTATGAGCGATGGTGAAAGTGTTGAATGATGATAAAAGTTTTTTCTTTCTTTTAGGGTCATCCTGCCTCGGTGGGAAACGGCCGTGTTAAAAAAAAAAAAACATTTACTAAATTACAAAAGTTAAAGCGAGGATAAAGTCATGTTACTGGTAAATAATGTGTACAGCCTAATGCAAGTAGGCACTTCATTTTCACCAATGTCGAAATATGAATACCTGAATATTACGAGACAATGAAATATCATATATAACTTTTCCATTAGGAAATGGGAATTCTTTAGTTAAGAAAAAGTTAAAAGGACTCCAAGAGTTTATATTCAGTGTTATAAGACTGTCTTGCTATAATACCTTCAAGTATCACCAAGAATTACTATTAGTATGGCATGTGTCTTCATCAAATGATTAATATATACTTCCGTACATAGAAGCCTGAGACCTACCCTGGCTGCCATAAGGAAGATTGAATCTTCAATGTGATGGATACCAGTGCATATAACACCCAAAGCAACACCAGGGAAGATGTATGCATTATTGCCTTGGCCAGGGTGGAATGTCTGACCATTAATAGTTACTGAAGTGAATGGAGAGCCGGATGCAAATACAGCACGACCATCAGTGTACTTATAAGCATCTTCTGCAGTGCATTCAGCCTGAGGATGTTTGTACATTATTTTAAAAAGTTAACATGTAAACATATCATTTCACCACATTTGAAGTTCAAAAACATCTTTAAATATGTCTAATATCAGAAGAAACTAGTGTACATAGATTAAGCATTAAAAGAAAATATGAAAACTGAAAAACAACCATAATTTAGCATCAATAAATTGTACAACTTAAATATAACTGGTGCAACTATGCCGCTGTTGATGACAAATGATCATTCTTTTCCCAACTTCAATGCACCATATAATTTTAAATTTTCACCAGATTCCAATCATTTTAGACTCGATTCATAAAAATGCACTCTTTCATATGATCTATTAGAATTTTTTTTTCTGAGGTTAAAACTTCATTATACCCTGATTCCAACCCTTCCTGTTATGTACCACATGCCTTCCATTCACCTGATTTATACAGTCAACCCATTTTATTCCATCCTTTCTAAAACATATGATTTTTCATATACAGTACAATCAGGAAATTTACTGAATCCCTTATGTCTTTTTGTATAATTACAATAAAACAGTCCTTACAGATTATGGCAATAAATGTCTGGATTGTACTTGTCTTCATTTGTTTAATTTTTGTTTAGATTTTAATGAATTTCAATATGTATAGTACCCTATTAACATTAGAACCATACTGAAGGAGATAAAGCCCCAAAAATTTTCACAATGCTTTACTTCTAACCCCCTTTTCTTAACCATATAAAACTATGTTCACTTAGTACCAGTAAAGGTTCACATTACATGGCATTCTCGGAATACGTCACTTACATTATACGAGGACTTGAGTCTACTAGACCATCTCTTATTAACAAAAGTAATGTAGAACTATATCAATTAAAAGCAATATGGTTATTCAACAAGCATACCTGACTAGTTGGGTTACTCAGAGCAAAGATGACAGGACGCTCATTGAATGAAGCCATATCTTGCAGTAGCTGTGGAGTGAACACACCGCCAATTGCAGCAGCACCTAGAAATAAAACATGAAACACTATAATCACCCATATTAAGAATTTGGGTTTATACACTAAGGGAGGGGGGAGTTAGGATGAGATGTAAGGAACTATTGGGAAAAAGGTGGGCTAATGAGAGTATAGATAGTACGGGGTTGAAGAAGGGTGGAATAGTTTTAAAAAAGCAGTGTTAGAATGCAGAGCAGAGGTTTGTGGCTATAGGAGGGAAAAGGAGTGATTGGTGGAATGATGAGGTAAAGGGTGTGATAAAAGAGAAAAACGTTGCTTATGAGAGACTGTTACAAAGAAGAAGTGATATAAGAAGGGTGGAGTATATGGAGAGTAAAAAAGGTGAAGAGAGTGGTGAGGGAGTGCAAAAGGAGAGCAAATGATACAGTAAGCGAGGCGTTGTAAACAAATTTTACCGAGAATAAGAAAAATTTTGGAGCCAGATAAATAGGTTAAGAAAGCCTAGGGAATGAATGGATTCAATAGTTAAAAACAGAATAGGGGAGTTAGTAAATGGGGAGTTGGAGGTATTGGGAAGATGGTGGGAATATTTTGAGGAACTGTTAAATGTTGATGAAGAGAGGGAGACAGTAATTTCATGAACTGACCGAGGAGGTATAACATCTTTTAGAAGTGCAGAAGAGCCGGATGTGAGTGTGGGGGAGGTGCGTGTGGCATTAGGTAGAATGAATGGGGTTAAAGCAGCTGGAACTGATGAGATCATGACAGAAATGTTAAAAACAGGGGGATGGATATAGTTTTGGAGTGGTTGGTACTTTTGTTCAGTATATGTATGAAAGAAGGGAAGGTACCTAGGGATTGGCAGAAAGTGTGTATAATTCCTTTATATAAAGCAAAGGGGAACAAGAGAGATTGTAAAAATTATAGGGGAATAAGTTTACCGAGTCCTGTTAATGTTTTACATGATGGAAGGAATGCTGGTGTCTTTTTTATCTCAAATATGCAAGGTTTCAGGTACATCTTACTACTTCTACTTACACTAACGTCACACTACACTTGCATGTACAAGCATATATACACACATCCCTCTGGGTTTTCTTCTATTTTCTTACTAGTTCTTGCTTATTTCCACTTATCTCCATGGGGAAGTGGAACAGAATTCTTCCTCCGTAAGCCATGCATATCATAAGAGGCGACTAACATGCTGAGAGCCAGGGGCTAGTAACCCTTTCTCCTGTATACATTACTAAAGTTAAAAAGAGAAATTTTCATTTTTCTTTTTAGGTCACCCTGCTTCAGTGGGATATGGTCAGTTTGTTGAAAAAAAAAAGTTAACAAGTATACCAGGTAAAGTGTATGGTAAGCTTATTATTGAAAGAATTAGAGTAAGACAGAGAACATGATTTCAGATGAACAAGGTTTTAGAATGGGTAGGGATGTGCAGATCAAGTAGTTACATTGAAACATATAAGTGAACAATATTTAGATAAATGAAGGGAAGTTTTCATTGAATTTATGGATTTAGAAAAGGCATATGATAGGGAAGATAGGGGAGCAATGTGGCAGATGTTGCAAGTATATGGAATAGGTAGTAAGTTACTAAATGTTATAAAGAGTTTTTTGAGGAGAGTGAGGCTGAGGTTAGGGTGTGTAGGAGAGAGAGGGCAATTACATTCTAGTAAAAGTAGGCCTTAGACAGGGATGTGTAATGTCACCATGATTGTTTAACATATTTATAGATGAAGTTGTAAAAGAAGTAAGCACTAGGGTGTTGGGGAGAGAGGCAAGATTAAATTATGGGGAATCAAATACAGAAAGGGAGTTGACAGTTACTTTTTATCGATGATACTGTGTAGAGAGGATGGAACGTAACAGAATGACTTCGAGAGTGCATAGATCAGTAGTGGAGGGAAGGCAAGTAAGTTTATTCAGGTATACACAAATACAGTTACATAGATTATCATACACAGCAGCATATGTGTAAAGTACCTAGGATAACCCAAAAAAGTCAAGTGACTTGTTTCCATTGGGGTCAGCCTAGGAAATGCTGGAGGGAGGGGGTAAAGGAGGTTTTGTGTGCGAGGGGCTTGGACTTCCAGCAAGTGTGTGTGAGCATGTTAGAGATGTGAATGGAGACAAATGGTTTTTAGGACTTGACATGCTGTTGGAGTGTGAGCAAGGTAACATTTCTGAAGGGATTCAAGGAAACCGGCAGGCCGGACTTGATTCCTGGAGATGGTAAGTACAGTGCCGGCACTCTGAAGGAGGGGTGTTAATGTTGCAGTTTTACAACTATAGTGTAAGCATGCCTCTGGCAAGAAAGTGATGGAGTGAATAATGAAAGTTTTTCTTTTTTGGGCCACCCTGCCTTGGTGGGTAACGGCCATTGAGCTGTTAATAATAATAATAATAATAATAATAATAATAATAATAATAATAATAATAATAATAATAATAATAAAACTGTGCTTTTGGGAAATTATAAAGAGAAGTTGTGAAGGTTAGTGGACGAGTCAGACAGGGTGTGTAAAGAAAGCTGAAAGTGAACATAGATAAGAGTAAGGTGATGAGGGTATCAAATGAGTTAGGTAAAGAAAAATTGGATATCACTTTGAAGGGAGTGAGTATGGAAGAAGTGAATGTGTTCAGATATTTGGGAGTAGAGTTGTCAGGAGATGGGTTTATGAAGGACGAGGTTAACCAGAGAACTGACAAAGAAAAAAAGGTCAGTGGTGTATTGAGGTGTCTGGAGAGACAAAAAACATTATTCATGGAGGCAAAGAAGGGAATGTATGAGAGTACGTATAGTGGTACCAATATTCTTATGTGGGTGTGAAGCATGGGCTGTGAATGCTGCAGTGAGAAAGAGGCTGGAGGCAGTGGAGGTGTCGTGTCTGAGGGCATGTGTGGTGTAAATATTATGTAGAGAATTTGTAGTGTGGAATTTAGGAGGTGGTGTAGAGTTACTAAAAGTACTATTCAGAGGGCTGAAGAGGGGGGGGGGGGTTGAGGTGGTTTGATCATTTAGAGAGAATGGAGTAAAATAGGTTGATTTGGAGGGTGTATAAATCTGTAGCGGAGGGGAGGAGGGTTAGGGGTTGTCCTAGGAAAGGATGAAGGGAGGGAGTGAAAGAGGTTTTGTGTGCAAGGGGCCTGGATATGCATCAGGCATATGTGAGTGTGTTAGATAAGAGTCAAAGGAGATCAATGGCTTTTGGGACCTGATGAGCTGTTGGAGTGTGAGCAGGGTAACATTTCGTGAAGAGAGTCAGGGAAATTGGTAGGCCAAACTCGAGTCCTGGAGGTGGGAAGTACAATGCCTGTGCTTTAAAGGAGGGGTTTGGGATATTGGCTGTTTGGAGTGACATCTAAACTGTCGTATCTGGGCGGCACCTCTGCAAAGACAATGATTATGTGTGTGTGATGGTGAGAGTGTTTCTTTTTTGGGTCACCCTGCCTTGGTGGGAGACAGCCATTGTGTTGCTGAAAAAAAAATTAAGAATTTTTGAAACACCAAAATTTTCTGATAAAAGTTCCATGATACTACAGTCCAGACACTTTTTTAACACTGACCATTTCCCACCAAGGCTGGGTGGCCCAGAAAAGAAAAAGCACTTTCACCATCTCTCAGTCCATCACTGTCTTGCCAGAGGGGTGCCAATACAACAGTTCAAAATTGTAAATATCCCCACCCCTCTTTCAGTAAATTATTCAACCCACTGATAATGTACAGAACAGGATAAAAAGATATTTTAACATGCTGCTTACCAATGATGGCAGTTGGCTTAAGTTCTCTGACGATGTCTTCAAGTTCATCCATTGGTACATGCTCATGGGCAAAGATTTCCTTGTGCCCAGAGATGCCACCCTTAGGACGGTTTTTTACAATTAGTCCCCGAGAGTCTACTAGCCAGATCTTGGATCGAGCCTCTTGTTCTGGAATGCCTTCCTCAATCATGGCCATCACAATAAGATTTGCAATACCAATTGAAGCCTATGAAAAAATTTTTTTAAAATGTAATTGCAAATCCCAAACCAATTATAATAAGAGGTTTAATAAAAAAAAATCACAATATCCTGACTCTAAATATTGAAAACTAACATTCTGGTGGTTATTATTTGATAATTGTACAGGAGTGACCAAAACATTATCTCAAGGTTCCTCTCCAAATTGTGGGTTACTTGTAAATATAAGGTTGCTATTATTTTTAATACTTTTGCTCATTATTTTTTTTTTTTTTCAACCTGCCGTCTCCCACCGAGGCAGGGTGACCCAAAAAAGAAAGAAAATCCTCAAAAAGAAAATACTTTCATCATCATTCAACACTTTCACCACACTCACACATTATCACTGTTTTTGCAGAGGTGCTCAGAATACAACAGTTTAGAAGCATATACGTATAAAGATACACAACATATCCCTCCAAACTGCCAATATCCCAAACCCCTCCTTTAAAGTGCAGGCATTGTACTTCCAATTTCCAGGACTCAAGTCCGACTATATGAAAATAACCGGTTTCCCTGAATCCCTTCACTAAATATTACCCTGTTCACACTCCAACAGATTGTCAGGTCCCAAGTACCATTCGTCTCCATTCACTCCTATCTAACACGCTCACGTACGCTTGCTGGAAGTCCAAGCCCCTCGCCCACAAAACCTCCTTTACCCCTCTCTCCAACCCTTTCGAGGACGACCCCTACCCCGCCTTCCTTCCCATATAGATTTATATGCTTTCCATGTCATTCTACTTTGATCCATTCTCTCTAAATGACCAAACCACCTCAACAACCCCTCTTCTGCCCTCTGACTAATACTTTTATTAACTCCACACCTCTTCCTAATTTCCACACTCCGAATTTTCTGCATAATATTTACACCACACATTGCCCTTAGACAGGACATCACTGCCTCCAACCGTCTCCTCGCTGCTGCATTTACCACCCAAGCTTCACATCCATATAAGAGTGTTGGTACTACTATACTTTCATACATTCCCTTCTTTGCCTCCATAGATAACGTTTTTTGACTCCACATATACCTCAACGCACCACTCACCTTTTTTCCCTCATCAATTCTATGATTAACCTCATCCTTCATAAACCCATCCGCCGACACGTCAACTCCCAAGTATCTGAAAACATTCACTTCTTCCATACTTCTCCTCCCCAATTTGATATCCATTTTTCTTTATCTAAATCATTTGATACCCTCATCACCTTACTCTTTTCTATGTTCACTTTCAACTTTCTACCTTTACACACATTCCCAAACTCATCTACTAACCTTGGCAATTTTTCTTTAGAATCTCCCATAAGCACAGTATCATCAGCAAAAAGCAACTGTGTCAATTCCCATTTTTAATTTGATTCCCCATAATTTAATCCCACCCCTCTCCCGAACACCCTAGCATTCTTCTTTTACAACCCCATCTATAAATATATTAAACCACCATGGTGACCTTACACATCCCTGTCTAAGACCTACTTTTACTGGGAAGTAGTCTCCCTCTCTTCTACACACCCTAACCCTCACTATCCTCATAAAAACTCTCTACAGCATTTAGTAACTTACCACCTATTCCATATACAGTGGTCCCTCATTTTTCGTAATTAATCCGTTCCTGGAGCTGTTACTATAAACGAAATTTACGATTTGCGAATCAATTTTCCCCATAAAAAATAATGTAAATACAATTAATCCGTTCCTGACACACAGAAGTATTAAAACAAAAAATTTTTTTACATGAAATATACATGTAGTACATAAACAATACAATGGGAAATGATAAATGAAACATTAACAGCGTAACACTTACCTTTATTGGAGATTCTTCTTAGTGTATGGGAGACTGGAGGAGGAGAGAGATTGGATTGTTTACAGTTTGGAAGGGGAATCCCCTTCCAGCAACACCTCAGGTACCAATTGCTTCTCTGGGGTTGCTTCTCTTGTTTCTTAATGCCACTTGGACCACCTTGAGAGTCACTCTAGTCCTGTCTCGCAAAGTAACTGTGGAGAGAGCTCTGTTTCTGGCGTCTCTTTAACACTTCCCTAAAATGGCCCAAGACTTTGTCACTGTACATATTTCTCACCTTTACCACAGGCTTGGCACTAATAGCTTTCTTTGGAGCCATGGTAGCTTATTTAGTACTTGCAAGCACTAAAATGAGTGGATTATGAAATATTTCGTAGGAGCACTTGAGGGAACCTTCACTCACTGGTAAACATTGCCAGAATGGCTGGGTAGGGAGGCCGCCCCGGCTCACACCGTGCATACGCGTCCCAGACGAACTACTATTCGCGAGTCAACCTATGAAAAGCGAGTCCATGTTTATACGAAAATACCCCTATGATTGGCGAAATTTACGATTGCCGAGAACTACGAAAAGTGAGGGACCACTGTACTTGCAACATCTGCCACACTGCTCCTCTATCCACTCTATCATATGCCTTTTCTAAATCCATAAATGTAATAAAAACTTCCCTATCTTTATCTAAATACTGTTCACATATATGCTTCAATGTAAACACTTGAACTACACATCCCCTACCCACTCTGAAACCTCCTTGCTCATCCGAAATCCTACATTCTGTATTACCTCTAATTCTACCATCACTTTAATTAAATATTTACCTAATTATTTACCCAAACTCATTCTAAATGACGCGTTACAGCATAAATTACAATCATTATCAAAAGCAAATGCTGAAAATGTCTATAGCTACATTTAAACACAATAACACTAAAGACACTTCAACATGCAATAACTGAAGCATAATTATCACCATTTAAAAATTTTTTCTCTATAACAAGTATCTCATGAATCTAGTCTTTATCTTATAGTTTCATATGTAATCACTCAATTATTCAAAATTTATCATTAAAGTGAAAAAATACAAATACAGTAAACCCCTGATATTTGCAAAGTAAGATTCTATAAAACAAGTGTCAAACTCAGCAAGTGCCACAAGAGGGAATCATTGGTGTAAAAAAAAGACTTGGGATCACATGCCAAACCAAATATCTGAAAAATGTGGAATATTTTATTTTGGTATTAACTTTTGATGATGACAACACACAGAACACTGACAGCAGTGGTGGTGGTATTGGAAGAGTAAAAAAGATGATTCCTCAGGTAGGAGAATCACTGTGAGAATTTGAAAATTGACAAGAAAATGATGGAGTGAATGATGGTGAAAGTGATTCTTCTTCGGGTCACCCCACCTCAGTGGCGGATGGCCAGTGTTAAACAAAATAATTATACTTCAATATTACAAATAAATTGAAGTACAGTGGACCTCCATCTTACAATATTAATCCGTTCCTGAGAGCTCATCGTATGCCGAAATTATCGTAAGGCGAATTAATTTTCCCCATAAGAAATAGTGGAAATCAAATTAATCCGTTCCTGACACCCCAAAGTATGAAAAAAAAATTTTTTTACCACATGAAATATTAATTTTAATACACACAAACTGAAGAAGACATGCATAGTTAATACTCTACTAAGAATAGAATATATGACACTTACCTTTATTGAAGATCTGGTGATGATTGATGGGATGGGAGGAGGAGAGTGTGTGGAAGTTATTGTTTACAAGGGAAATCCCCTTCCATTAGGCCTTGAGGTAGCAAGTCTTTTTCCGGGGTTACTTCCCTTCTTCTTTTAATGCCACTAAGACCAGCTTGAGAGTCACTGGACCTCTGTCGCACAACAAATCTGTCCATAGAGCTCTGTACCTCCCCTTCCCTTAAGATTTTCCTAAAATGAGCCATAACATTGTCATCGTACAAGTTGCCAACACGGCTTGCAGTAGCTGTGTCAGGGTGATTTTCATCCACAAAGGTTTGCAGTTCAACCCACTTTGCACACATTTCCTTAATCTCTTTTTTCAATTCCATACTAATTCTCGCCCTTTTTACCACAGGGATGGCACTAGAAGCTTTCTTGGGGTCCATGGTGACTTATTTTGCAGTTACAAGCACTAAAAACACTGGAGTAATGTGAAATGTACCAAATGTATGAGCAGATGCGACCGCACTGGCTGGCTTGTAAACATTGGTGCTGAGGCCACATGTGGGACGCGTCCCGGACGAATCATGTAAGGCAAGTTTTTTATCTTAGACGAGGCAAAATTTTTGCGTTAAAATGTATCATATGGCAGATTTAACGTAGCGCGATGCCATCACACGGCAGGGGTCCACTGTAATTACTCTTTGAAGGCACTTTTCATTATTCACAATGACTATTACATTCAAAATATTATGCTCTTAGTTACCAAATTGCCATGCAGGGTGCAGAGAACCCTCTAAATGGTTTAACCTCTAACCTTGATCTGTAATCTTTACTTATACATCCATAACTTAAATTATTTATGACAAAAATGAACAAGCATAATGTATTCTACATTTTTTTTTTTTTTACATAGCCATCTTCTGTCAAGGCAAGGTGACCTAAAGAAGAAACACTCTCACTGGCATTCACTTAATCCCCAAAAGTGTGATGATGTCCTAAATCAGATTACTTCAATGGCTGCAATATTCCCACAACTCCTGCAGAGTGCAGGAACTGCCCATCCCACCTCCATGACTCAAGTCCAGCTAACAAGTTCCCCTGAATCCCTACATCAAAGTTACCATGCTCACACTCCAACAATATATCCATTAAAATCCACTTATCTCCATTCACCCCTAACATGCTCACACAAACTTGCTGGATGCTCAAGCTACTGAAACCTAAAACTCAAAACCTCTTGTACCCCCTCCAACCATTCCTAGAGTAACCCTCATGCTCTTAATATAACAAAGGATTTTTTCTAATAAAATGACCACTGTGGTATAAAACTCTGCATATGACATCCTGTGAAAATCTATTTATTTAGTTTAGGAAAAATATCTAAGTAATGAGGGCAAAAGAAATGGTCATATATACAGCCGGAGGGAGTAGGCAGACAAACTTACCTCACCAGCACCCTGGAACAGGAATTTGTGGGTTGATAACTTTGTTTTAGTAATTCGAAGGGATGACAACAAGCCGGCCACTGCAACAGATGCTGTCCCTTGAATGTCATCATTAAAGGTGCAGTACTTGCCACGATATCTAGAAATAATAATAATAATGGAATGTAGAGGTTGGTAAAGGAAGAAAAATAAAGTAGCTAAAATGATGATGATGACATATCAACAAACAATGACTGAGAAATAAAGCCTTATACACCTACCATTCGACTTGCGACCTGCTCGACATACGTCCACTCGACTTACGACCGTACATCTGGCACCTGGGCTGGGCCGGCTGATACATACCACTGTACAATATTTGATGATACTCGCGGCGGTAATGCGCCATGCAGGCAGCATCAGTTTGAGTTACCCTGCCCTATCAGCAGCATCATACGTACTGTATTAACTGTACAAACTGGACAGTAAATTTCGCCATGGTCCCTAAGAGGAAGTCTGAATTTTGCACTGGAGATTGTGGCAAGAAGGCAAGAAAGGCTCTTACTCTCGAACTCTCTCTATTTGTTTTCACAGCTGCACATAAATCTGTCTGTATCTGTCTGCCTGTATATCTATCTGTCTGTATCTGTCTCTGTCTGTCTGTTTACCTGTCTTTGTCTTCCTGTGTGTGTGTGTCTGTCTACCTGTGTGTGTGTCTGTCTACCTGTGTGTCTGTCTTTCTGTCTGCTTGTCTCTGTCTCAGAGCTGCTCATGAACCAACAGGTCTTACACACGAAGCAGAGTTGTCACATCTTCAATATGATGCTAATATCGCTATACAGCTTATTTATCTGTCACAATTTATCTAATATGACATAATATTACATAGTGTTAATGTTGCAGTTTAAAAACTGTAGTGTAAAGCACCCTTCTGGCAAGACAGTGATGGAGTGAATGATGGTGAAAGTTTTTCTTTTTCGAGCCACCCTGCCTTGGTGGGAATCGGTCAGTGTGATAATAATAAAAAAAAAAAAATCTGATAAACACTCTAGAATAAATATGAACTTAACTACTTTAAACCCCACATCTTGTACCTGTGCTGGTGTGCAGGTACACATTAAAATCATTAAGAGTGTGCTATTGGTAGATAGCAACCACCCAGGGAGGTACTACCGTTCTGCCAAGCGAGTGTAAAACGAAAGCCTGTAATTGTTTTACATGATGGTAGGATTGCTGATGTCTTTTGTCTGTCTCATAAACATGCAAGATTACAGCAGATATGTCTTGCTACTTCTACTTACACTTAGGTTACACTAAACATACATGTACGCATTTATTTATACACACTCATCTGAGTTTTCTTTGATTTTATCTTAGTTCTTGTTCTAATTACTTTTCCTTTTATATCCATGGGGAAGTGGAATAAGAATTTTTCCTCCGTAAGCCATGCGTGTTGTAAAAGTCAACTAAAATGCCGGGAACAATGGGCTAGTAACCCCTTTTCCTGTAAAAATTACTAAAAAGAATAAGAAGAAGAAAGTTGTCAAAGTGGGAAGTTTGAATGTGCGTGGATGTTGTGCGAATGATAAGAAAGAGATGATTGTGGATGTTATTAATGAGAAGAAGCTGGATATCCTGGCTTTAAGTGAAACAAAGCTGAAGGGGATGGGTGAATTTCAGTGTAGAGGAATAAATGGGATTAGGTCAGGGGTTTCTAATAGAGTTAGAGCTAAAGAAGGAGTAGCAATAATGTTGAAGGATAAGCTATGGCAGGAAAAGAGGCACTATAAATGTATTAATTCAAGGATTATGTTGAGTAAAATAAAGGTTGGATGTGAAAATTGGGTTATAGTAAGTGTTTATGCACCTGGGGAAGAGAGAAGTATAGAGGAGAGAGAGAGATTTTGGGAAATGTTGAGTAATTGCATGGGGAGTTTTGAACCAAGTGTGAGAGTACTTGTGGTTGGGGATTTTAATGCTAAAGTAGGAAAACATGTTGTGGAGGGAGCAGTAGGTAAATTTGAGGTGCCAGGGGTAAATGAAAATGGAGAGCCTTTAATTGAGCTATGTGTAGAAAGAGGTTTGGTAATAAGTAATACATATTTTATGAAAAAGAGGATAAATAAATACAGTGGACCCCCGCATAACGATCACCTCCGAATGCGACCAATTATGTAAGTGTATTTATGTAAGTGCGTTTGTACGTGTATGTTTGGGGGTCTGAAATGGACTAATCTACTTCACAATATTCCTTATGGGAACAAATTCGGTCAGTACTGGCACCTGAACATACTTCTGGAGTGAAAAAATATCGTTAACCGGGGGTCCACTGTATACAAGGTATGATGTATGATGTTAGTTTGTTAGATTATGTATTGGTGAATAAAAGGTTGATGAGTAGGCTCCAGGATGTACATGTTTATAGAGGGGCAACTGATATAACGGATCATTATCTAGTTGTAGGTACAGTTAGAGTAAGAGGTAGATGGGATAAGAGGAAAATGGCAACAACAAGTAAGAGGGAGGTGAAAGTGTATAAACTAAGGGAGGAGGAAGTTTGGGTGAAATATAAGCAACTATTGGCAGAAAGGTGGGCTGGTGCAGGTATGAGTAGTGGAGAGGGGGTTGAAGAGGGTTGAATAGCTTTAAAAATGCAGCACAGTATTAGAATGTGGGGCAGAAGTTTGTGGTTATAGAAGGGAAGGTGCAGGAGGAAAGAGGAGTGATTGGTGGAATGATGAAGTAAAGGGTGTGATAAAAGAGAAAAAGTTAGCTTACGAGAGGTATTTACAAAGCAGAAGTGTTATAAGAAGAGTAGAGTATATGGAGTGTAAAAGAAAGGTGAAGAGTGTGGTGAGTGAGTGAGTGCAAAAGGAGAGTGGATGATAGAGTGGGAGAGGCAATGTCAAGAAATTTTAATGAAAATAAGAAAAAATTTGGGAGTTAAACAAGTTAAGAAAGCCTAGGGAACAAATAGATTTATCAGTTAAAAACAGAGAAGGGGAGTTAGTAGATGGGGAGATGGAGGTTTTGGGTAGATGGTGAGAATATTTTGAGGAACTTTTAAATGTCAACGAGAAAGGGAGGCGGTAATTTCATGCACTGGCCAGGGAGGTATATCATCTTTTAGGAGTGAAGAAGAGCAGGATGTGAGTGTGGGAGAGGTGCGTGAGGCATTACATAGAATGAAAGGGGGTAAAGCAGCTGGAACTGACGGGATCATGACAGAAATGTTAAAAGCAGGGGGGAGGGACATAGTGTTGGAGTGGTTGGTATTTTTGTTTAATAAATGTATGAAAGAGGGGAAGGTACCTAGGGATTGGCGGAGAGCGTGTATAGTCCCTTTATATAAAGGGAAGGGGGACAAAAGAGATTGTAAAAATTATAGAGGAATAAGTGTACTGAGAATACCAGGAAAAGTGTACAGTAGGGTTATTATTGAAAGAATTAGATGCAAGACAGAATGTAGAATTGCGGATGAGCCAGCAGGATTTAGAGTGAGTAGGGGATGTGTAGATCAAGTGTTTACATTGAAGCATATATGTGAGTAGTATTTAGATAAAGGTAGGGAAGTTTTTATTGCATTTATGGATTTAGAAAAGGCATATGATAGAGTGGATAGGGGAGCAATGTGGCAGATGTTGCAATTGTATGGAATAGGTGGTAAGTTACTAAATGCTGTAAAGAGTTTTTATGAGGATAGTGAGGCTCAGGTTAGGGTGTGTAGAAGAGAGGGAGACTACTTCCCAGTAAAAGTAGGTCTTAGACAGGGATGTGTAATGTCACCATGGTGGTTTAATATATTTATAGATGGAGTTGTAAAAGAAGTAAATGCTAGGGTGTTCGGGAGAGGAGTGGGATTAAATTATGGGGAATTAAATACAAAATGGGAAGTGACACAGTTACTTTTTGCTGATGATACGGTGCTTATGGGAGATTCTAAAGAAAAATTGCAAAGGTTAGTGGACGAATTTGGGAATGTGTGTAAAGGTAGAAAGTTGAAAGTGAACATAGAAAAGAGTAAGGTGATGAGAGTATCAAATGATTTAGATAAAGAAAAATTGGATATCAAATTGGGGAGGAGGAGTATGGAAGAAGTGAATGTTTTCAGATATTTGGGAGTTGACGTGTCAGCGGATGGATTTATGAAGGATGAGGTTAATCATAGAATTGATGAAGGAAAAAAGGTGAGTGGTGCATTGAGGTATATGTGGAGGCAAAAAATGTTATCTATGGAGGCAAAGAAGGGAATGTATGAAAGTATAGTGGTACCAACACTCTCATATGGGTGTGAAGCTTAGGTTGTAAATGCTGCAGTGAGGAGGTGGTTGGAGGCAGTGGAGATGTCCTGTCTAAGGGCAATGTGTGGTGTAAATATTATGCAGAAAATTTGGAGTGTGGAAATTAGGAGAAGGTGTGGAGTTAATAAAAGTATTAGTCAGAAGGCTGATGAGGGGTTGTTGAGGCGGTTTGGTCATTTAGAGAGAATGGATCAAAGTAGAATGACATGGAGAGCGTATAAATCTGTAGGGAAAGGAAGGCAGGGTAAGGGTCGTCCTAGAAAAGGTTGGAGGAAGGGGGTAAAGGAGGTTTTGTGGGCAAGGGGCTTGGACCTCTAGCAAGCATATATGACCATGTTAGATAGGAGTGAATGGAGATAAACGGTTCTTGGGACCTGACGAGCTGTTGGAGTGTGAGCAGGGTAATATTTAGTGAAGGGATTCAGGGAAACCGGTTATTTTTATATAGCCGGACTTGAGTACTGGAAGTGGGAAGTACAATGCCTGAACATGAAAGTATTTTCTTTTTGGGGATTTTCCTTCTTTTTGGGTCACTCTGCCTTGGTGGGAGACAGCCAACTTGAAGAAGAAAAAAAAAATTGTGAACGCGTATTAGACCGACCTGTTGGATGTGTATTGGACAAATAATGTAATTTCCGCTACTTTGAGCTCAATTTCAATATACTTTCAGTCCTGAAACCAATGAAAATCATCTCTATTTCTGTAATATTTCTTCCATTCTATCAAATGAGACCAAGAAACAGTGAATACAACCATAAAAACTATAAGAAAATACACCACAAATTCGCCATTTTAAACAAAACAAAACAAAAAGTCAGTTTTTTTCTCTTATTATGCACTGCATGCTGCAGGATGTTTTTTTATATGGTGCACAAGTACCACATAGACCCATTCACTCATATCTAGTCCAAATTTACTACTCACAGCTTATCTGAAAGAGCTGAGCTCATCATGTAGTACTACAGCACCAAGCCAGAGTTTAACCCATTAACTGTCCTAACATCGATCTATGTTGTCGCTGCTAGCGCTCCGATTTAAAAAAAAAAAAAAATTATCTTTACTTAGGGCATAGGTTATAGGACATTCTGGCAAGATGACTCTTGCAACGATATCAAAATTGAAAGGATGTAGCACAAATGTAGCATGTGGGTTATTTGAGGTTATTGATATTTCCTCAACCAGTTATGGCCACATCTATCTCAAAGCCACTAAACTCTGGGTCAACATCACTTTCCTCTTAAGGGGGGAGTATTAATATTACATGGCATCAGTGAATCCCTGGTGTCTGCCATGCTGTTTGCTCTAGCTGGTGCTCAATTGAACCGGTGCTCTCAGAAGGTATTAAGCAGTCTCAGATTTTTTTAACTGTGCACACTTTGTGTTAAGACCCATTCTATACTGACCAGGCATCTCAGGCCAATTGTGCCAAATTTAGAGGCAGGAAAAATAAAATGTTTGGAGAGCTAGCAGCAAGAACATAGATCTACGTTTGGACAGTTATGGTGTTAAAACCATAGTACTACGGCACCCACCACGAAAGGGTTAACAGAGAACATTTTGCTTGGACACCAAACCTGGCTGACCAGGCAAACACCAGATGAACCTGGCCCATGGCCAGGCTCAGGAATAGAAAAGCTCTAGAACTCATCAGAGGTACATCCAAAGTACAGCAGAGCACCAATTCATAGTGATCCAACTTACAAATTGCATACAGAAGTCAGAAATAACAAAAAAAGGCACAATACCGTGACTGGAACGATACACAAATAACCCGCACATAGAAGAGAGAAGCTTACGACAACGTTTCGGTTCGACTTGGACTATTTACAAAGTCACGAAGTCTGAAATACAAACACGTGCGACACGATCTTTTTCTTTTACTACCATTTTCTAAAAAATAGTTTCTGGGCAACATATGACTCGATATGAATTGAAACACCCAGAACACATCTTATTCGTTAATTGGGATGCTTCTATACTTAGGAAAGAATGAAATACGTAGGGCAGTAGCACTGTGGGTAAACCGAGAGGGTGAGGGGAGGCAGTTGGGTGAGCAGAAGATGGACAAATCTCAGCAAGTCTACAGCTACCAACATTGTGGGAGATGGCATTTATAGTACTTATTAAAGCCGATTCTTAGCACTGCCATTTGTCTCCCTTTTGAAATTACTAGCGTAACCTTGGCCAATTTCATAAAGTGAAGGTGTGTAATGCACATGGACACATTCAGTAAATCATTAGTAGTAGTAGTAGTGTACTAGTAATGACAAATATAATTAACACCATGGAACCTTTATCTTAAGTCATTCATTGTTTATCTTGAAATCTGCCTATGTTAATCAAATGATGGAAAATAACAATGAAAACTGACCTCAATATATTGGTATAACACCAAACAAATATTTAAAATGTTAAAAAAACAATTATCAAATAAAAAAATCACTTACTTTTCAAGGAAGCGGAATGCATTGTGGTTACCAAAGTCTTCAAACTGGATAAGGGTGTTCTGACCATAGCGTTGTACTACCGCTTGCATGAATTCGTCAATGAATTCATCATAGGCAGCACCAGTCACTCGTTCATGACGATTACCAATGTAGAACTCATCCTCAAGCAATTCCTGGCAAGGATTTTTCACACTAAACATTCCACTACTAGAAAAATCCATAAATGTGTTTTTGAAATTTGCACAGAAAAAATATAACAAAATGTAACAAATGAAAATATGTAACAATGTTATTAACCAATCGCTTTGCCTGTTTGGATATGACACCAGGGAACAGATTGCAGAAAAAAAAGTAAAAAATTGGTGGCAAATCTTATTCATTTTAACTGGCACATACAGTGTGTTTTCAGCATGATACTATTCATATGATATTCACCTAATGTACCACTTGTTCTCATACTGACAGTTAAGCATGAGTAATGATGTTCACATACAGGAAGGCCCCGCTTTACGGCGTTTCACTTTACGGCGTTCCGCTAATACGGACATTTCAAATTATGACCAAAACTCACTATACGGCTCCCCCCACCTGACTTTCTAATACGGTCACCGTGCCCCACCCTGTTTGTTTACATTCTCCATGAGCTCAGTAAGCACTAAGTCTCTCCATTTTGTCTGGAAACTCCAAAATTTCAAATGTTTTTAAAAGTTATTTCATATTTTATATATACTCTGATAATTATACTTATGTATACCTGTACCCTAAATAACTACATACATCGAGCCCATTTAAATGTCGTATATTACGTTAATATACACATTTTTCATTAATCCATCCATGATTTTTTTTTCAAATTTATATAATAAACACGATGCAAAAACATATAAATAAGTTTAAATACACCCCACAGTAGAATAAATAAACATAAATGTGAGATGTGAGCAGACGACTTCCCACAAGTGACGCCATAATAACAATACTCACCGAGTCTCATTAAATGTCGTATATTACGGTAATATACACATTTTCATTAATCCATCCTGATATTTTTTTCAAAATTATATAATAAACACGATGCATAACAAAAATAAATAAGATAAATACACCCCACGTGAATAAATAAACATAATTGTGAGATGTGAGCAACGACTTCCACAAGTGACCCCCTATAACAATATTTCACCGGTCTCATTAAATGACGTATATTGCGGTAATATACACATTTTCATAACCATCCAGATATTTTTTTTCAAATTATATAATAAACACGATGCATACTATAAATAAGATAAATACACCCACAGTAGAATTAAATAAACAAATGTGAGATGTGAGAAACACTTGCCAAGTGGTGATAATAAAAATTTACTCGCCGAGTCTCATTAAATGTCGTATATTACGTAATATACACATTTTCATTAATCCATCCATGATATTTTTTTCAAAATTATAATAATAAACACGATGCATAACATATAAATAAGATAAATACACCCCACAGTAGAATAAATAAACATAAATGTGAGATGGGGTACAGACGACTTCCCACAAGTGGTTGATAATAACAATACTCACCGAGTCCTTTCATTAAATGTCGTATATTGCGGTAATATACACATTTTCATTAATCCACCCATGATATTTTTTTTCAAAATTATTTTAATAAACACCGATACATAACATAAAAGATGATAAATACACCCCACAATAGAATAAATAAACATAAATATAAGTTTGTGGGAGCCTGGTTTTGTTTACAAAAACTCTGCGCCTGTCACCTCTCTGTACTCATTCTTTCTCTCTCTCATTTATTCGTTTTTTTCTCATTTACTTACTCCTGACCCTACATTAAGACTACAAATATTTTAAGGTAAGAAATGAGTGAACTGTATATACATTTTATAGCTCTGGGATGCTTAAATATCATAGAATAGTATGTGTTGGGGGGGGTGGCCTGGTGAGGTAAACCTGGCTATTACAATACATACCACACTTGATTTCTTACAATAAATACTACTTGTCTCACCCTAGATTAAAAACTATAAATATTTTAAGGTAAGTAATGAGTTTCACTATGTGTTTTATTGTACCTTTTTATTGTTTTTTTTATGCCTGGGTTTTATTGCAAAATTAATATATTTAGTGTAAACTTGTTATCTAGTGTTTGTATGCATTTATAAGTGGAAAAAAAGGGTGTTCCACTTTACGGCGATTTCCGCTTTACGGCGGTAGCCTGGAACCTAACCTGCCGTATAAGTGGGGCCCTCCTGTACTATAAATTTTTTTTTTTTTAACAAGTCGGCCGTCTCCCACCGAGCCAGGGTGACCCAAAAAGAAAGAAAATACTTTCATCATCATTCAACACTTTCACCTCATTCATACACAATCACTGTTTTTGCAGAGGCAATCAGAACACAACAGCTTAGAAGCATATACGTATAAAGATACACAACAAATCCCTCCAAATTGCCAATATCCAGTTTCCCTGAATCCCTTCACTTAACATTACCCTGCTCACACTCCAACAGCTTGTCAGGTCCCAAATACCATTCGTCTCCATTCACTCCAACACGCTCATGCATGCTTGCTGGAAGTCCAAGCCCCTCACCCACAAAACCTCCTTTACCCCCTCCCTCCAACCTTTTTGAGGATGACCCCTACCCCACCTTCCTTCCCCTACAGATTTATACGCTCTCCATGTCATTCTACTTTGATCCATTCTCTCTAAATATCCAAACCACCTCAACAACCCCTGATACTTTTATTAACTCCATACTTCCTCCTAATATCCACACTCCTAATTTTCTGCATAATATTTACACCACACATTGCCCTTAGACAGGACATCTCCACTGCCTCCAACCACCTCCTTGCTGCAGCATTTACAACCCAAGCTTCACACCCATATAAGAATGTTGGTACTACTATACTTTCATACATTCCCTTCTTTGCCTCCATAGATAATGTTTTTTGTCTCCACATATACTTCAACGCACCACTCACCCCTTTTTTTTCATCAATTCTATGATTAACCTCATCCTTCATAAATCCATCTGCTGACACGTTAACTCCCAAATATTTGAAAACCATTCACTTCTTCCATACTACTACTCTCCAATTTGATATCCAATTTTTCTTTATCTAAATCATTTGATACCCTTATCACCTTACTCTTTACTATGTTCACTTTCAACTTTCTACCTTTACATACTCTCCCAAACTCATCCACTAATGTTAGCAATTTTTCTTTAGAATCTCCCATAAGCACAGTATCATCAGCAAAAAGTAACTGTGTCAATTCCCATTTTGTATTTGATTCCCCATAATTTAATCCCACCCCTCTCCCAAACACCCTAGCATTTACTTCTTTTACAACCCCATCTATAAATATATTAAACAACCATGTTGGCATTACACATCCCTGTCCAAGACCTACTTTTACTGGGAAGTAGTCTCCCTCTCTTCTGCATACCCTAACCTGAGCCTCATTATCCTCATAAAAACTCTTTATAGCATTTAGTAACTTACCACCTATTCCATATACTTGCAACATCTGCCACATTGCTCCCCTATCCACTCTATTACATGCCTTTTCTAAATCCATAAATGAAATGAAAACTTCTCTACCTTTATCTAAATACTGTTGGAATAGTTTTAAAAATGCAGTATTAGAATGTGGGGCAGAAGTTTGTGGTTATAGGAGGGTGGGGGTAGGAGGAAAGAGGAGTGATTGGTGGAATGATGAAGTAAAGGGTGTGATAAAAGAGAAAAAGGTAGCTTACGAGAGGTTTTTACAAAGCAGAAGTGTTATAAGAAGAGCAGAGTATATGGAGAGTAAAAGAAAGGTGAAGAGAGTGGTGAGAGAGTGCAAAAGGAGAGCAGATGAAAGAGTGGGAGAGGCACTGTCAAGAAATTTTAATGAAAATAAGAAAAAATTTTGGAGTGAGTTAAACAAGTTAAGAAAGCCTTGGAAAGTATGGATTTGTCAGTTAAAAACAGAGTAGGGGAGTTAGTAATGGGGAGAGGGAGGTATTAGGTAGATGGCGAGAATATTTTGAGGAACTTTTAAATGTTAAGGAAGAAAGGGAGGCGGTAATTTCATGCACTGGCCAGGGAGGTATACCATCTTTTAGGAGTGAAGAAGAGCAGAATGTAAGTGTGGTGGAGGTACGTGAGGCATTACGTAGAATGAAAGGGGGTAAAGCAGCTGGAACTGATGGGATCATGACAGAAATGTTAAAAGCAGGGGGGATATAGTGTTGGAGTGGTTGGTAATTTTGTTTAATAAATGTATGAAAGAGGGGAAGGTACCTAGGGATTGGCGGAGAGCATGTATAGTTCCCTTTATATAAAGGGAAAGGGGCACAAAGAGATTGTAAAAATTATAGAGGAATAAGTTTACTGAGTATACCAGGAAAAGTATACGGTAGGGTTATAATTTGAAAGAATTAGAGGTAAGACAGAATGTAGAATTGCGGACGAGCAAGGAGGCTTCAGAGTGGGTAGGGGATGTGTAGATCAAGTGTTTACATTGAAACATATATGTGAACAGTATTTAGATAAAGGTAGGGAAGTTTTTATTGCATTTATGGATTTAGAAAAGGCATATGATAGAGTGGATAGAGGAGCAATGTGGCAGATGTTGCAAGTATATGGAATAGGTGGTAAGTTACTAAATGCTGTAAAGAGCTTTTATGAGGATAGTGAGGCTCAGGTTAGGGTGTGTAGAAGAGAGGGAGAATACTTCCCGGTAAAAGTAGGTCTTAGACAGGGATGTGTAATGTCACCATGGTTGTTTAATATATTTATAGATGGGGTTGTAAAAGAAGTAAATGCTAGGGTGTTCGGGAGAGGGGTGGGATTAAATTATGGGAATCAAATTCAAAATGGGAATTGACACAGTTACTTTTTGCTGATGATACTGTGCTTATGGGAGATTCTAAAGAAAAATTACAAAGGTTAGTGGATGAGTTTGAGAATGTGTGTAAAGGTAGAAAGTTGAAAGTCAACATAGAAAAGAGTAAGGTGATGAGGGTATCAAATGATTTAGATAAAGAAAATTGGATATCAAATTGGGAGGAGTAGTATGGAAGAAGTGAATGTTTTCAGATACTTGGGAGTTGACGTGTCGGCGGATGGATTTATGAAGGATGAGGTTAATCATAGAATTGATGAGGGAAAAAAGGTGAGTGGTGCGTTGAGGTATATGTGGAGTCAAAAAACGTTATCTATGGAGGCAAAGAAGGAATGTATGAAAGTATAGTCGTACCAACACTCTTATATGGATGTGAAGCTTGGGTGGTAAATGCAGCAGCGAGGGAGACGGTTGGAGGCAGTGGAGATGTCCTGTCTAAGGGCAATGTGTGGTGTAAATATTATGCAGAAAATTCGGAGTGTGGAAATTAGGAGAAGGTGTGGAGTTAATAAAAGCATTAGTCAGAGGGCAGAAGAGGGGTTGTTGAGGTGGTTTGGTCATTTAGAGAGAATGGATCAAAGTAGAATGACATGGAAAGCATATAAATCTATAGGGGAAGGAAAGAGGGGTAGGGTCATCCTCGAAAGGGTTGGAAAGAGGGGTAAAGGAGGTTTTGTGGGTTAGGGGCTTGGACTTCCAGCAAGCATGCATGAGCGTGTTAGATAGGAGTGAATGGAGACGAATGATACTTGGGACCTGACGATCTGTTGGTGTGAGCAGGGTAATATTTAGTGAAGGGATTCAGGGAAACCGGTTATTTTCATATAGTCGGACTTGAGTCCTGGAAATGGGAAATACAATGCCTGCACTTTAAAGGAGGGGTTTGGGATATTGGCAGTTTGGAGGGATATGTTGTGTATCTCTATACGTATATGCTTCTAAACTGTTGTATTCTGAGCACCTCTGCAAAAGCAGTGATAATGTGTGAGTGTGGTGAAAGTGTTGAATGATGATGAAAGTATTTTCTTTTTGGGGATTTTCTTTCTTTTTTTTGGGTCACCCTGCCTCGGTGGGAGACGGCCGACTTGTTGAAAAAAAAAAAAAAAAATATGTGTTTCAATGTAAACACTTGATCTACACATACCCTACCCACTCTAAAACCTCCCTGCTCATCCGCAATTCTACATTCTGTCTTACATCTAATTCTTTCAATAATAACCCTGCCGTACTCTTTTCCTGGTGGTATACTCAATAAACCAATTCCTCTAATTTTTACAATCTCTTTTGTCCCCCGAGGTACCTTCGTAATGCCTCACGCACCTCCCCCACACTCACATCCTGCTCTTCTTCACTCCTACAAGATGGTATACCTCCCTGGCCAATGAATGAAATTACTGCCTCCCTTTCTTAGTCGACATTTAAAAGTTCCTCAAAATATTCACGCCATCTACCCAATACCTCCATCTACCCATCTATTAACTCCCTACCCTGATTTAACTAACAAATCCATTTGTTCCCTAGGTTTTCTTAACTTGTTTAACTCGCTCCAAAATTTTTTCTTATTTTCATCAAAATTTCTTGACAGTGCCTCTCCCACTTTATCATCTGCTCTCCTTTTGCACTCTCTTCACCTCTCTTTTACTCTCCATATACTCTGCTCTTCTTATACCACTTCTGCTTCAAAAGCTACCTTTTTCTCTTTTATCACACCCTTTACTTCATCATTCCACCAATCACTCCTCTTTCCTCCTGCACTCACCCTCCTACAACCACAAACTTCTGCCCCACATTCTAATACTGCATTTTTAAAACTATTCCATCCCTCTTCAACCTCCCCACTACTCATACTTGCACTAACCCACCTTTCTGCCAATAGTTGCTTATATCTCACCCGAACTTCCTCCTCCCTTAGTTTATACATTTTCACTCTCTCTCTTGTTGATGCCATTTTTCTCTTGTCCAATCTACCTCCTACTCTAACTGTATCTACAACTAAATAATGATTCGATATATCAGCTGTCCCTCTATAAACATGTACATCCTGGAGCCTACCCATCAACCTTTTATCCACCAATACATAATCTAACAAACTACTTTTATTACGTGCTATATTCTACCTTGTATATTTATTTATCCTCTTTTTCATAAAATATGTATTACTTATTACCAAACCTCTTTCTACACACAGCTCAATTAAAGGCTCCCCATTTTCATTTACCCCTGGCACCCCAAATTTACCTACTACTCCCTCCACAACATTTTTATCCACTTTAGCATTTTAGTCCCCAACCACAAGTACTCTCCCACTTGTTTCAAAACTCCCCACACATTCACTCAACATTCCCCAAAATCTCTCTTCTCTACACTTCTCTCTTCTCCAGGTGCATATATGCTTACTATAACCCACTTTTCACATCCAACCTTTATTTCATTCCACATAATCCTTGAATTAATATATTTATACTCCCTCTTTTCCTGCCATAGCTTATCCTTCAACATTATTGCTACTCCTTTAGCTTAAACTCTATTTGAAACCCCTGACCTAATCCCATTTATTTCTCTCCACTGAAACTCTCCCACCCCCATAGCTTTGTTTCACTTAAAGCCAGGACATCCAGCTTCTCATTCATTACATCCACAATCATCTCTTTCTTATCATTTGCACAACATCCACACACATTCAGACTTCCCACTTTGACTATTTATTTCTTTTTCTTTTTAGTTATCTGTACAGGAAAAGGGGTTACTAGCCCATTGTTCCCGGCATTTTAGTTGACTTTTACAACACACATTGCTTATGGAGGAAAGCTTCTTATTCCACTTCCCCATGGATATAAAAGGAAAAGTAATAAGAACAAGAACTTCTTTCTTCTTTCAACACACCGGCCGTATCCTACCGAGGCGGGGTGGCCCAAAAGCAAAAATGAAAAGTTTCTCCTTTTACATTTAGTAATATATATACAGGAGAAGGGGTTACTATCCCCTTGCTCCCGGCATTTTAGTCTCCTCTTACAACATGCATGGCTTACGGAGGAAGAATTCTGTTCCACTTCCTCATGGAGGTAAGAGGAAATATACAAGAACAAGTACTATAAAGAAAATAGAAGAAAACCCAGATGGGTGTGTATATATATGCTTGTACATGTATGTGTAGTGTGACCTAAGTGTAAGTTGAAGTAGCAAGATGTACCTGAAATCTTGCATGTGTATGAGACAGAAAAAAGAGACACCAGCAATCCTAGCATCGTGTAAAAAATTACAGGCTTCCGTTTTACACTCGCTTGGCAGGACGGTAGTACCTCCCTGGGTGGTTGCTGTCTACCAACCTACTACCTATAATAAAATATAAAATATAAATATAATAAAATATAAAATATAAATATAATAAAATATAAATATAAATATATGTTGTGTATTTTTATACATATATGCTTCTAAACTGTTGTATTCTGAGCACCTCTGCAAAAGCAGTGATAATGTGCGAGTGTGGTGAAAGTGTTGAATGATGATGAAAGTATTTTCTTTTTGGGGATTTTCTTTGTTTTTTTTGGGTCACCCTGCCTCGGTGGGAGACGGCCGACTTGTTAAAAAAAAAAAATAATAAAATAATAAAATAAAATATAAAATAATAAAATATTTTTATTAAAATTTCAATTCTGATCTATCCCTAAGAGCATTATATCATGGTCGGTATGTTACTTAAATGGCTAAATTCCTGTACAGATCACAATCCTGAAGTGAAAATACGTAGTAGTAAAGTTGTATTAACTAAAAGTTTTTTTAACGATTTTTCTTACCTTTCGGTTAGTGCCAACATCTAGCACAATGGGCAGACACTGGTGTGGCTTGATACCAGCAAGTGCAGTATATAAGGATAACTTTCCTACTGGAATACCCATTCCTTGTACACCTAGATCTCCAAGACCAAGAATACGCTCACCATCAGTTACGACAATGGCTCTCACATCACTCTCAGGCCTAATGAAGTGATCCCAATTAGTACACAAGGCAAAGTATTATACAGCAAATGGCATGTTCAGGCATCTGCAGATAAAAAGAAGTTAATCTGTGAAGGAAAAAACTATTATGTAATAGTATAGTATCAGCAATACTTGTATGAATGTGAGACAAGGGCTTTCAATGGTGCAACAAAGAGGGCACTAAAGGCAGTGATGTCATGTTTGAGAACACTGAGTGGCATGAAGATTATGCAAAGAATTTGGAGTGTATAAAGCAGAAGACAGTGATATATTATCAAAAATCATAATTCAGAGGACTAGGGATTATTGAAGTGGTGGTTTAGGCATTTAGAGGATGGAGCAGAATAGGATGACCAAGAGGGTATTAACCTAGGGTGGAAAGGAGAGGTAGGGATTACTGCAGGAAGGGATGGAGGGGTAGTAAGGGACAAAGGTTTTGGGTGCTAGGGGCTTCAGCATCCAGCAGGCTTGTGTGATAGTGTCAGAAAGCTATTGAATAAATGATGGTGAATGTGCCTCTTCTTTTAGGGTCACTACCTTGATGGGAGAAAACCAGTGTGTTAAAAAGACAGATACTACTATGATTGTCATTAAAGTTATGGGTTAGCACCAGAACTACTGCATTTTTATTTTGACAAGCGTGCATGAGCGTATTTGATAGGAGTGAATGGAGACAAATGGCTTTTAATACTTGACATGCTGTTGGAGTGTGAGCAAAGTAACATTTATGAAGGGATTCAGGGAAACCAGCAGGCTTGAGTCCTGGAGATGGGAAGTACAGTGTCTACACTCTGAAGGAGGGATGTTAATGCTGCAGCTTTATAACTGTAGTGTAAAGCACCCCTCTGGCAAGATAGTGATGGAGTGAATGATGATGAAAGTTTTTCTTTTTCGGGCCACCCTGCCTTAGTGGGAATCGGCCAATGTGTTAATAAAATAAAAAAAAAATAATTTAAATCAGGCTTTGAGTGTTTTAAAAACCATATTCTCAAAGCACAATATAATAACTTCATCACAAGAAATAATTTTTATTATAATTATTGCATATGCCAACTTTTAATATAGAAATTTGACCAAAAATTTAATGATTTACATACTAAAGAAAGATGTATACAGTGCAAAAGTTACTAATAAGCAGATGCATTTAAAAACAACAATAAAAAAGTAATATCAGCACGCCTCTGGCAAGACAAAGATGGAGTGAGTGATGGTGAAAGTGTGTCTTCTTTTCAGGTCACCCTGCATTGGTGGGAAATATCCGGTGTTAAAAAAAAAAAATTAGAAAGACCAATATTTCCAAGGTCAAATTAGCAAGACAACTATGTGGATAATGGCAGAGCTGCCTCATCACACTGTACAACAACATTTAAGTTATGATAATAAACATGTACCATCACTGTCAGATTCACTAAATCAACTTACAACTATACTGATAAAAACATGAAAACAATTTTAGCACACCACATCATATATTCTTGAAAATAATATAGCTTTATAGAGTAAATTAAAGGCTTTATTCCCTCATGATCATACAGAACTCCCATATACAACTAATGTGAAAGAAAAAACAGTTATAACGATATTAGTCACACATTCTACTATGTGTGAAGAATGTTAAAGTATCAGTAAACACAAATATTTTAAAAATGTTTAGCCTGGTGGTGTCACCCACAGGCCTTGACTGCAATGTTGTTTGTGCCAGGATGTCTACAATGTGTATTTTGGACTACTATTAAATTAATACTTTTTTAATTTTGTGTAAAATTGGCCAAATTACCCACTTCTGTGCACTACATAGGGTAGTTGTCATATTTGAATACTTGTGCTCAATCAACAGAACGGAAGGCATACTAACAAAATAGCTAAGAAGCTAGTCAAATGGAGCAATGGAATTGGCTTAATAATCGAGGATCCATGCTGTAGTTCTATGGCTTTGAAGCCAAGGTCAGTGCCGTAGTTCTACACCATGAGCTCAGCTCACTCAGATAAGCTGTGAGTGGTAAATTTGGGCCTAGATATAAGAGAATGGATCTATGTGGTAAGTGTGCCCCATATAAAAAGAATCCTGCAGCACACAGTGCATAATGAGGAAAAAACTACGACCATGTTTTTGGATTAAATCAGCGACTTTGTGGTGTATTTTCGTATGTTTTTTATGGCTGTATTCATGGTTTCTTGGTCTCCTTTGATAGAATGGAAGATATAATACAGAGATAGAGATGATTTTGACTGTTTTTAGGAATGAAAATAATTTGAAATTGAGCTCCAAGTAGCAGAAATATTCAATTTTTGCAATGTTCAAGAGCAAACAAATCACATGTCCGATACACGTCTGCTGGTGGGTTTAATATGCATTCACAAAGGTGCTGATATTATTTATACAATTATTACAATACTGCATAATGGTGAAATTCTAGTTTTTGGTGTGAATAAAAAATCAAAATGGAATTCATGTGTAAAGCCTGGAAACATAACTAATAAACAGAGGAAATGTTATTTTAGTGCCAGTAGTGCCTGTATTTTTTATTCTGGACCCTATTTTGAAATTGGAATATTTTGAAATTTGTGTGAAATTAGTCAAATTACCAATTTCTGATTTCTTTACTGGGTAGTCGAAACAGTTGATTGGGCAGTTTCTTGTGCTCAATCAATAAAATAGAAGGCATACTAACAAAATAGCAGAGAATGTGGTCAACCAGAACAATGTAATTGGTCTAAAATAGAAGTCAAAGTGGGCAAAATTGCCGATGTGTAAATATCGCTGACACAGCAAAATTCGCAATAGCGCAATTTAGTCAGTTTTCCACCAAATTTTTTATTTTTTATTACTTTCAGAAAAAGATTCTCTACCATTTCATAAGAAAAAATAAAGTTTCCTGAAAATTCTTGGACCCTGTAGACAAGTTTCAAATTGGTGATCTCAACCCTGAAAGGGTGAAAAACAGGACTTAAAGTGGGTGAAATCACTGGTGTAAATTGTATGAGTGAAATTCTTTAAGTTTTCCATCAAATTTCATACCTTTGTGTTGTGATTGTGTGTTATACTTGTAGTGTGTTGTGATTGTGTATTGTGGTGGTGTGTTGTGCTTGTGTTGTGGGTGTGGTGTGTTGTGGTTGTGGTGTGTTGTGGTTGAGATGGTGTGCTGTGGGTGAGTTGTGGTTGTGGTGGTGGAGGGTTTACACATTTTAATTTATTCAAGGCCTGACTTCTACAAGAATCTTTTCCTCTAATTCATAATACTGATTAATCATGAGATCTATTTCAGTCTCATCTACACAGTTTACTAATAAATCTACTTCATATTTGTTGTAATATAATTTGTATGAATCATATCTATTCCCTAAAGCATCTAAATACAATTTTAAATCATCAGTATTCACAGTTTCTTGATTCATTAATTCCAAGCACTTATTATATGCCTTGGTTACATGAACTTTTCTAGCCTGTATTGATGCTTTCTTTACTCTATATTCCATTTGGTGTCATTACCTTCAGAAAAAGATACTCTAACATTTCATAAGATTTTTTTTTTTAATAGTGGACACAGCAATATTAATTTCATGGGTCTGGACAGTGAAATGACTAATACAGCCTCTCCTCACTTAATGATGGAGTTCCACTCCTAAGAGTAGCTCAGTAAGTGAATTGGTCGTTTAGCGAGGAGTATACTATATTGGTAGTGGGTTTGTGTCAACCATCTTTAGATTTTTTTTTAATGTCACCTTTGCACCATTTATAACATTTCTAGTATATTTTTAAATGTTTATACAGTAGTGTACTATATACTGAAATAAACAGAATAGAGGAAATCAGCTCTAATATACATTATTTAGGTTTGCATACTGGTTGGAGAGCTGATTGTAAGTCCGAGTGGTCGGTAAATAAGTGCATCGCTAAGTGAGGAGAGGCTGTACTCAACTCTGAGCCTTCATGAATTTTAATACATCTCATTCATCCTTGTACCAAGCATAAAATTTCTCTATGTATACTGTAGACACTGATTTATTAAACTTTTTTTTTTTTCAACAAGTCGGCCGTCTCCCACCAAGGCAGGGTGACCCAAAAAGAAAGAAAATCCCCAAAAAGAAGATACCTTCATCATCATTCAACACTTTCACCTCACTCAAACATAATCACTGTTTTTGCAGAGGTGCTCAGAACACAACTGTTTAGAAGCATATACGTATAAAGATACACAACATATCCCTCCAAACTGCTAATATCCCAAAACCCCTCCTTTAGAGTGCAGGCATTGTACTTCCCATTTCCAGGGCTCAAGTCCGGCTATATAAAAATAACTATCAGCTATATTTCAGAAAAGCAGGTGGATTCAAAGAACTCATCACCATTCAATCTCTAGCTCCATTCCAGAATAGCGACACTGCAGTTCAATATTGACATAATGAACCAGATACCACGGGGAAGTGGAGAATAATCTTTCCTCTGTAAGCCATGTGTCATAAGAACCAACTAAAATGGCAGGAACAAGGAGCTAGTAACCCCTTCTGTAGAAATTACTAAATGAGAAAAAAAAACTTTTGTTTTTTCTTTCTCAGGTCACTCTGCCTCGGTGGGAAACAGCTGATGTGTTAAGAGAAAAAATAAAGACTCAGATTCCTACTGCTTACTCTGAGTTCAGATCTTATATTTCCCAGCCTTCAAAACTTTAGTCAGGCAAACCAATTTGTGATAACCTGAAAGACCAAGCATAGAATACATATTATATTTGCACAAGAAACTTACCAGTTTTTCAGGATATCATAAACATGTCCCTTATCGTGAATTGAGATGAAAAGGCCACGAGGTCTACGAAAGATCAGGCCAAACTTCTGGCAGGCTAACCCAACAGTTGGGGTGTATACAATTGGCATATATTCCTCTACATTTTCACTTAGAAGTCTATAGAAAAGGCGTTCGTTACGATCCTGCAAGTACAGAAAAAATTGCAAATCAAAAAAGCTTCAGAAGCAAATATTTAATAAAACATATACTGAATATTTTAAAGAAACAGTACAAGCCAAATTAATTTGGTATCCAGTAGACTTTCATGTACTGCACAGTTACATTCTTGAAACTGGGAAGTATGTGAAATCACAATTTGTGAACTGAAGATTATAGGGGAAAAATGTGCTTTTGTTCTTGAATCCTCTAATAAAATGCCAAACAATTTTTTTTAAATGTATAATTGGAGTATACCTGGAGAGGATTTTGGTGGTCAACGCCCCTGAAGCCCAGTCTGTGACCAGGCCTCGTTTTTATATCTTATATTGTAGTTGTCATTGTTGATCTGGAAATGTGTGGAGAGGTTTGATGTGGGCTTGTACAATACCTGTACAATATGTGGCATGCAGTATTAACTATCACCAACCATCAATTGCCAACATTGCCATATTTCTTATAAAGTTGTATCAAACATAGGAACTCATCACACTTACATCAAATAAGCAGATAATAAAGACGAATGCACCTGAGAAAGTAATAACCAAGAAAAATGTAATACTTTAATAATATTGAGTAGCAGCAGTGGTTTTATAAGGCTACCACAGTTTACAACAGATGCTCAAACAGACCCTGCCCTAGTCAGCAGCCAGCTTTTCCCAAGCGTAGAAATTCCTAACCATTACTGTTCTCACAGCTGAGCTGCTTTCCAGCTTATTTATTCAACCTTTATTCCATGATCAGAGTCAACTTTAAGTGAAATGTGATGTTGGGTATAAAATTTCAACTGCTAGTTACCGAAAATGAGATTCATTTGTTGCAGAAAATGGGAGACTGCTGTACAGTGGTACCCCGAGTTTCGAACTGCTCCCAACTTGGCCAATTACGAAAGTGTATTATTGTAAGTGCTTTTGTAAGTGTATTTTTGGGGGTCTGAAACGGACTAATCTAATTTACATTATTCTTTATGGGAATAAATTCATTCTGTAACGGCACTTGAACAGCCCTCTGGAACGAAGAAAGGTCGAAACTCGGGGTACCACTGTACTTAAAATTTATATGCTATCTCACTTTTCAGCATTTGGCAGAAGCTCTAGCTGTAAAATAATAATATTTATCATTCACAATAATGTAATGTAATGTATTTTCTTTTTGGGGATTTTCTTTCTTTTTGGGTCACCCTGCCTCGGTGGGAGACGGCTGACTTGTTAAAAAAAAAAGAGGTACAAATTTTATAAAATTCTCTTGTGCATAAAAATATTTTGAAAAAGAATTACATATAAAAAGGCATCAAATAAGAATTCTAAATTGAAATTCAGTAACCTTTTTTATTCAGATATTTCCAATTAGATACGGTGGAACCTCCAGTCACGAGTTTAATCCGTTCCGTGACCTTGCTTGCATCTGGATTTGCTCGTTTGCAGTCAATTTTCTTTATTTAAATTAACTGAAATGTAATTAATCTGTTCCAGTGGAATTCCAGACAAAAAAATACATCAATAATTTCCCTAATATCAATTCAATGGCTTATTTAACTATCACAATTCATCTAATGACATAATAAACAATATTAATAACATAGAAACATGATATATACACTAGAATGAATAAAATACATGTCATTAAGTATGTGGTTAGTGGTGGTGACAACGGCCACTGTTGTTGTTGGGGTTTATAGGGTCACCACAGCGGCCATTCCTACTCCTGACTACGTGTAGGGAACCGAGGATAACCCAAAAAAAAAGTCAGAGTGACTTATAATTGCTACACTCTTAATGCTTTACATAACTGCTATGCTCTTAAGCTGTCTGCCACTGCTGATTCATGATGTCTACCACTGCTGATTCATGTTGTCTGCCACTGCTGATTCATGTTGTCTGCCACTGCTGATTCATGTTGTCTGCCACTGCTGATTTATGTTGTCTGCCACTGCTGATTCATGTTGTCTGCCACTACTGATTCATGCTGTCTGCCACTGCTGATTCATGCTGTCTGCCACTGCTGATTCATGCTGTCTGCCACTGCTGATTCATGCTGTCTGCAACTGCTGATTCATGCTGTCTGCCACTGCTGCTTCATGTTGTCTGCCACTGCTGTTTCATGTTGTCTGCCACTGCTGCTTCATGTTGTCTGCCACTGCTGCTTCATGCTGTCTGCCACTGCTGCTTCATGCTGTCTGCCACTGCTGCTTCATGCTGTCTGCCACTGCTGCTTCATGCTGTCTGCCACGGCTGTTTCACGTCTGCCACTGCTGCTTCATGTCTGTCACTGCTGCTTCATGATGTCTCCCACTGCTACCTCATGATATCAGCTCTCACTTTTGCTAGCATGTTTGCAGTGCCAATTGGACAGGTATTGGATGGTGATGTCATTTGTTTACTCTTGAACATCGCCAAAGAATTGAACATCTCTGCTACTCCGAGCTCAATTTCAAGGTACTTTTCTTTGTGAAACCAATCAAAATCATATCTATTTCTGTAGTATATCTTCCATTCTATCACATGAGACCAAAAAAAACGAGAATACAACCATAAAAACCATACGAAAATATACCACTAAGGAGGCTAATGGCTGAGAAGTGAACTCCGTTATTTATGGTCCGATTTCTTTCAGTTTTCGTGTACGTTAAGAAGCATCTTTCCATCATATATTGCCCAAGTTTCATTAAGACAGTCCAACAAACAACTGAGATCCAATTCCCTAGATCAAGAGCAAGAGCCCCTCACCAGTGTCAAGGAACCTCCCTTGAGGCCTGCTAGCATCTGGAAATTTCGCTTGCGTCATGGAAGCAAAAAATGGACCAAGCAACTGCTCGTATATGGAAAAACTCGCACGTGGATGCACTCGTAAGTGGAGGTTCCACTGTATTTATTTTCCTGTGAGAGAATCGTGAATACAGTAGTGTATTTCCACTGAGATAAATATACAGATCACTAATGAAAAACTATCTCAAAAAATGACATTCTACCTAAAAAAATTTAGCAAGCACTAACTTTAAAATGACATATGGTTTTATACTGTACTGTACATTATACAATCATTGTTTCAGCACTGTTTAAAGCTATTAAAAATGTTGCTTAAAAAATAACAAAAAATTAACAAGGAAACTGTATATGGAGTTAAAGAGAATGCAAAGTCAATGTTTAAAAAAGTATTCTCTAAACCTTAGTCTTGCATTATTCTCTTCCCTCTCCTATGTGCTTCATATTTCTGACAATTTGCTGGAATGACTAAAACATACCTGAAGGCCAGCTAGATAGATAAACTTATTCAGCGGTTCCTGATAGCGTTCAACATTCTTGCGACAAAGGTCGACTTGCTCTTCTTGTGTCTTGAAACGTGGAGGGATGAGTCCATGGAGGCCCAGAACCTGTCTCTCCTCCAGGGTGAAGGCCATACCCTGAAAACAGCAAATTTTTGTACTAGTGCTCCTGTTACTTATTAACCCTTTGAGGGTCGACAGGCCCTCTCCGAAACTCGTTCTCAGGGTCGGCCAAATTTAAAAAAAAAAAAAATTATTTTCTCTTATGAAAAGATAGAGAATCTTTTCCTGATCATAAAGACACCAAAAGTTTGAAATTTTATAGAAAACTTACGGAATTATGCTCTTGCAAAGTTAGCGGTCTCGGCGATGTTTACGCATCGGCGATTTTGCCCATTTTGAGCCCCATTTTCGGCCAATTTCGCTGTACTAGTCGACAAAAAACATGAATATTTCGCTAGAACTCCATTTTTTCTATCGAATGGGTGCAAGAAACCACCCATTTATGAAATTCAACTATCCAGTACAGTGGTCAGATTTTAGCAATTTTGCCAATTTCACACAAATTTCAAAAGATGCCAATTTCCGAATAGGGTCCAGAATAAACAAGAAAGACATTCCTGGCACTAAAATGACATTTCCTCTAGTCATTAGTCACGTCTCAAGGTCCCTCTTATATTCTTTTGCTTTCCATTTTGAATTTTTATTCTCACAAAAATTATAAGATTTACTGTTATGCAGACTACTGCATTAGTGTAAAAAATGGTATAAATATTATTGGTGCACTTGGGAAAGAATAGTAGACTCACCAGTTGACGTGTATTGCACGCTTGGCACGATTTGTTTACTTTCGAAGTTTGGTAAAAATCGAACATTTCTGCTAATTTGAGCTCAATTTCAAGGCACCTTTCATTGTAAAACCAGCCAAAATCATTTCAATTTCTGTAATATGTCTTCCATTCTATAAAATGAGACCAAGAAAACTAGAATACAACAATAAATACCATACGAAAATACACTGCAAAGTCGCTGATTTATTCCAAAAAAATGGTCAAAGTTTTTTTTTTTCTAATTATGCACTGTGTGCTGCAGGATTTTTTTTAGACAGTGCACACTGACAACATAGACCCATTCTTTCATATGAAGGCCTACCAGCTTTCTCCCACTAGATTTGAGGCCGCTAGAATTTATGCGTACTAGTACGTCAAAAAACCCTACGCGTAAGACGTACTAGTACGACGAAAACCCTCAAAGGGTTAAGAGACGGTAACTTTGCCGAGTAGGCCTAACTCCCTTAAAAATTAGATTTTCCCAAAAATTCTTTTATAGAATGATACATATTTTTATTGACAATGATATAAAGATTTTTACTTTTGGACCAAACCTAACTTAGAAACCTCACCTAACAAACTCATAAGCATCAAGGTATAAATTTACTAACTCTAAGAATTCTCCCTTTCAAAACTGAAATCTCTCTTTGGAGTAATAACAACACAACTAGGAACCAGAAACTTTATTCAGATGTTGTTTTGGTTGCACAGTAAGCTTTATCAAGTATGATACTATCAGACTTTATAAAGCATGCTTTACAATTTACATCTAAAAAGATTTACTAAATTATTACAGAAATGCCCTTATTAAATGGAGGCAGGCCACTTGTCATCTCAGAGTCATGGTACAGTAATACAGTATTATCAGATCTTGTTTTGCTACCACAACGTCAAAGTAATAATGTTACCAGATCCTGTTTTGTCACTGCAGTGTCATGATGATAATGTTACAAGATTCTGTTTTATGATCCCAGTGTTCTGGTAGCGATGTTACCAGACCCTGCTTTGTCATTCATGTCACAGGAACACAATATTATCATACAATGTTTTATATACAGCATAACATAGCAATTACTTAAACATTTAACCCTTTCACTGTCGGTGCCATAGTACTATGGCTTACAAGCCAGTGTTGGTGCCGTAGTATTCCACCAAATTCTAGCGGCTTCAAATCTAGCGGGAGAAAGCTGGTAGACCTACATGTGAGAGAATGGGTCTGCATGGTCAGTCTGCACATTATAAAAAAAATCCTGCACCATACAGTTCATAATGAGAACAAAAACACTATGACCGTGTTTTTAGTCTAAAACGCTGACTTTGAAGTGTATTTTTGTATGGTATTTATGGTTGTATTCTAGTTTTCTTGGTCTCATTTGATAAAATGGAAGATATATTACAGTAATGAGATGATTTTGTTTGGTTTCACGATGAAGACTACCTTGAAATTGACCTCAAAGTACAGGAAATGTTCGATTTTTGCCAATGTTCAAGAGTAAACAAATGACGTCACCGTCCAACACGTGTCCAACTGGCCAGTCTAATACACAGTCACGAATGGGTTGACATTATTTATACAATTATTACAATAATGCAGTAGCCTGCATAACAGTAAATCTTCTATTTTTTGAGTGAATAAAAATTCAAAATGGAAAGGAAGAGTAATATAGAAAGGGCCTGGAGACGTGACTAATGAACAGAGAACATGTTATTTCAGTGCCAGGAATGTCTGCACTGTTTATTCTGGACCCTATTTTGAATTTTTGGTAACCTGAAATTTGTGTGAAATTGTCCAAATTGCCAATTTCTGACCACTTTATTGGGTAGTTAAAATCAGTAAATGGGTGATATCTTGTACTCAATTGATGGAACAAATGGAGTTCTAGCAAAATAGCTTCGAGTCTGGCTGACCGGAAGAAGGGAAATTTTAGCTGAAAATACGTCTCAAAATTGGGCAAAAATCGCCGATCCATATATGTCGTCGAGACCGCAAACTTCGCGAGAGCGTAATTCCGTGAGTTTTCCATCAAATTTCGTAATTTTGGCGCCATTACCATCCTGGAGGTTATTCCGGGGATCAACGCCCCCGCGGCCCGGTCCATGACCAGGCCTCCCGATGGATCAGGGCCTGATCAACTAGGCTGTTACTGCTGGCCGCACGCAGTCCAACGTACGAGCCACAGCCCGGCTGATCCGGCACTGACTTTAGGTATCGGGAAAAGATTCTCTATCATTTCATGAGAAAATTTTTTTTTTTTAACTCTTTGACACTGAGAGCAAGTTTGTGAGCAGGGGTCTCAACAGTGAAAGGGTTAAATAATCATTCAAATGGTAGGCTACTGCAACATGCAGCAGGTACCCTACTGGAGTGTTCTGAGGGGTCATTGTCCCCTCTGGTCCCAGACCAGGGATCTTACATATTTTGACTGCAACTTACTATAATCAACATAAATTTTAACATGAAACATTAGACTCTGTGTATATACAAAGATAAAAACAAACAGATACTTCTTAAGCTGAGCAAGTGAAGCATGTCAAGTACATATCCACTGTTTTAGTGGCAGTGGGTGGGTGATGATAGTTGGTGGGTAGAGAAAGTAGAAAGTAGGTGGGTAGTGTTGGTAGTGGGTAGTAGTTGGTGCTTTACTATTTGGTGATAGTTGTGATAAATCTTTTGGTGGCTGTATTAGTAGTAGTAAAAACTCAGGGTAAGGGTTAATATATACATGTTAGAGAAGGGTATACAATACATACAGTACACAAGTAAGTTAAGCTGCATTATATACCACAGCAGACGGAGAGACACGGTGTTTTACTTTGTATGGCCTCTCCCAGTTGCCTGCTTCACTTTAAAAACATGTATTATAATAAAAACCATAACCATACTGTAAATACTCTACTAATTTGTTACATTAAACTAGAACAGTTGTAGCATCATGAACCACAAGTCTAGAGTACATAACACGAGTAAAACAATGGCAGGTGTCAGTATTGCAAGAAAGAATCAAGACAAGGTCACCCCCGGTTAAGAGGAGTCACTTGTGTGAATGTTGGTCAGTCACTCCAGTGATTAGTGACCTCCACAACCTCTTGCTTCACTTCTCAAATGTTACTCCAGTGATCGATGACCTTTACAACTGCATATATGTGCACGATTTCTCGAGATGATAAAAATTTGAAAAAATGTTAAATATAAGTTTAGCAATAGTAAACATTGTGGATGAAGTTCTATGACAGTGGATAAAGTGTCATAACAGTGCACTGGCATGTCATAATTAATGGATGGGGTGTCAAAACAGTGGAGTCAGTGTCATAAAGGGGCAGAGAGCTAACTAGAGGGGTGTCATAATTAGTGGACGGAGTGTCTTAACAGTGATGTCTTGAAAGTGGCTGGAGTGTCAATCAGTGACATAAGTGGAGGGACAGCAGCACCATGTGGAGTGTGGAGCAAGCAGTGAGAGAGTGTTGCTGCTGGTGTGTGTGCCACCACCATCAGTCCTCAGGTATGTCTCCAGTCCATGGAGTGGATTCAAGACACTATAATCCACCAGAGACCTTACAACCTGCCTGATATTAATCTTCCTGGTGCCCTCTATAATCTACTTAATACTCTCTAATTTACCTGACACTCTTTATAATCTACCCAACACCTTCTGACATCTACCCAACACCCTCTGCAATCTACCCTACGCCCTCTGAAATCTACCCAACGCCTTCTGAAATCTACCCTACGCCCTCTGAAATCTACCCTACGCCCTCTGAAATCTACCCTACACCCTCTGAAATCTACCCTACACCCTCTGATATCTACCCTACGCCCTCTGAAATCTACCCTACACCCTCTGAAATCTACCCTACACCCTCTGAATCTACCCTACGCCCTCTGAAATCTACCCTACACCCTCTGAAATCTACCCTACGCCCTCTGAAATCTACCCTACGCCTCTGAAATCTACCCTACGCCCTCTGAAATCTACCCTACGCCCTCTGAAATCTACCCTACGCCCTCTGAAATCTACCCTATGCCCTCTGAAATCTACCCTATGCCCTCTGAAATCTACCCTCTGAAATCTACCCTATGCCATCTGAAATCTACCCAACGCCCTCTGAAATCTACCCTACACTATAATCTACCTAATAAATAACTAGAATCTCTAAGATATGAACCCTGGACAAAACTTTTGCCAGCAGAAAGAAACTTGCCACAATCTTTGCTAGATTAAGCAGAGCAAACGTTCCCTCAGTGTTGAAGAAAACAGTCACAACAGTGACTCTGAATATGCAACTACCATATTTGCTGGCACTTGTGCCAACCTGCACAGTCTAAAACAGTTCAATTTGCTACTAGCAGATATCAGAAACATTGCTGCAATAGGTATAAAAGTTTTCAAGAGGGAACTAGATCACTACCTCTGCCAAGTACCAAATCAACCAAGCTACAATGGCTATCTTGGCAAGCAGACACCAAAAACAACAGCCAGGTTGAACAGGCAAGCAAAGAAAAGCTTACTCCCAGGCTGAGCTGCAAGGGTAGAAAAGAAACTGGTCAGACACACATCATGGGTACACAGGAATATACTACCATATATTACCAAGCATAAGTCACACATAACCATAAGATGCGAGGGTATACTTTATCTCCTGTGAGTTTTAGGGCTCACTTGCTATGGGGTCAAGCCCCTCCCATTCTGTGATTTCTCCCTCCTACCACTCCTCCCTCATTCCCTCCCTCTCACTGCATCTCCCTCATGCAATCCCTCTTACTTTTTCTCCCTCCTCTTGTTTCTAATTTAGGTTTGTGAACATACCACAAAAATGATCTTGAGGGCAGAAGGATGTCGAGGTCACAAAAAAAAAATCAAAACCTTGGGTAGCTTTAAAAATACGTTTGACAAATATACAAGCAAGAAAAGTGGGGTTGGCGATGGCCTCACTTAGCAGTGTCCAGTAAACACTTCCTACTACAGTGCTCATTCATTATTGTGTACTTTTTTATTTATATTATTTTTGTGTATTTTTTGGGGTAGTATGAACTTGTAAGATGCAAGGTATAACTCTGGGCATATTTAAAAAAAAAAATGTGGCTAATGGCCAGCAATATGTGGTGTTTACCAGTATATATAAAAAAAAAAGAGAGAATTCTAGCATTGTTTACCCAGGCATAAACAGTGTAAATGAGTGTTTTGAAAACCTTGAGCCATAGAAACTTCCCAGAAGTGTATGTAACAGGATGTTGTCAAGGTCAGAAACTGGGAAAATATGTGGTAAAGCCTGGTTACTCTGGCTAGAATCTTTAAATTACATTTATAATTCATAGGTCAGTAAACTATTCTACCCTACTTAATTGTTCTATGGATACAATTCCTAAACTACAACTATAATTGCCTTATAAGTAATAACTCCTAGACTACTATACTATATCCCCTTTAACTGTACTGCTGCTACTACTACAGTACAGTACTCAAAAAAACTCTGGTTCATGATGGATCAATGTTCCTAACCAGTATTAGCATAACCTTTGTAATTATCATCAATTAACTGGTGCTGCAGTACCAGTCAATTGATGATAATTACAATGGTTATGCTGATAATTACTTTGACCCAAGCTCTTGACATCTGCTGCCCCTGCTTACTTAATAGTCAACAGATACCTAGGTGTTGATGTTGTAGGCTGCTTCTCTGAAGACTGTTCCAATCACCTCTCTCCCCCCAAATGAAAATAAACCATACTTCAGTATTATACAGTATCTTGTTTGTTTAGGTTATCTCAGATTATTTATCACTCATCATTTAAATAACCCAAGAGCAATTGCAAAGCCTCAATACCTGAGTTCTGAGTCATCCTCACTGATGCATGGGTGAATGCTTCCTATCACAGCCAGGTGCAAGGACCAAAATGTTAAATTTCTGACAAATTACTGTGTTTATTACTCACTTGTAACTATGAGCCATTGTTCATCTTGGTTATCTGATGAAAGTTTTCATAAATGACAAAGAATTTTAGAAGTAAAATTCAACATCTGTTTCTGGCGCATTTACAGTTGCCAAACTGAAGCATTACATTTTACTGCTGCAAAGACAATTTTAGAATAAATGCTTCTGTCACGAGGTATATGCAAAAAAAATATTACTTAGGGCTTAAATACAACCTACAAGAATACATAAGCATCACTTGTAATCAGTCCCCATTCTGTTCCCCCTCCCCCTATAGCTTGATCCTCCAAAGAACTCTTCCTCCAACACCATATGCTGCTACATTCTTCAAGTTTGCCCTATGGGACTATTAAAAGCTTTACTGAACCTCAGATAAACTTCATCATCTTCACTATAGTCCACTGCCTTGAATACCTTACAAACAAAAGCCAGTATATCTTAAGCAAGAATGACCCCATGAGCTCATTGTGACACCTTAGTTAAATGATATGCAATAGTAAGCCAATGGTGAGCCAGTGTGTCCACCACTAAATATTCTCTACAAGTACAAATGTGATAAATGGTTTTGAAAACTGACAAGTTGAAGATTGTGACACTTAGGCAACATATGGGAATCTTTATTAAGGAAACGTTTCTACATGAGTGATGGACTGAACACATCGAATCCAGGCTGACGGACTGATTACCTCAAACTCCTCCTCTCTTTACCCATTTCTACTTTGTATTGGACTGATGAAGCCACTATGTGGTGAAACATTTCCTTAATAAAGATTCCCATATGTTGCATAAGTGTCTCAGTCTTCAAGTACAAATATAGTGTGACCTGGTCAGCATAAAGTTACCTAAACTACTGACCTTGTTAAGCCTGGGGTCTCTGATGTAGTCAATTCCTCGCACCATGTTGGGACATATGTTATCACCAGTTAGTTCATGGAATGGCCGTTGACCAATTTGGTCTCTACGTAGCTGATCCATGCTGCCTAGGATTGCTCTGGCCTGCCCGCCCACACGCCCACTACAGCTGAAACAGAAACTTATAGTGAGGAATAAAAAGGCATAATACCGTGACTGGAACAATACACGAATATCCTGCACATATTCATAGCATGTGACTACTTAATGGTCCAAGCTGGACCGGAATGTCGTCATAAGTTTCTTTCTTTTAAAAACATAATACAGTATTAAGACCCTCACAAACATCATGGGAGTTAAAAAAAAAAATTAAATTTCACAATTACACAAAATTGTTGAACGAACTTACGCTGACCATTCTAGTCTCTGAAACAAGTTGCAGTCATATATGCTAAAGTGTGAGTGTGACTTTGTAAATGGTCCAAGTCGGACATAAACGTCGTCGTAAGCTCCTCTCTTCTATGTGCGGGTTATTTGTGTATCATTCCAGTCACGGTATTGTGCCTTTTTTTTGTTATATATGCTAATTACTGTAGCCTCTAACAACTATTGAAAGCATACACATGTATGCTAATTATTCTAGCCTCTGTAATTGTTGCATGTATTATTGTAGCCTTTAACAAATTGTTACAACTGCTTATGACTACCATGACCTCTGAAATACAATTTTTTGCATGCATATGCTGCTTATCTTAACTTTAAGAACACACTGTTGCATGCATCATGCATAATACATTACTTGAATGATTTACTGTATATCCAGATGAATATGGAAGGTAGAAAACTGGATCCTACACAGGTATATACACAAGACAACTGAAACTTCAAGACAATGTTTTATTGAATTGTTTCACCCCTAGTGAGTGCAACATTTGTATAATGAATGTCCTCGTGTTCCACAAGTAGTGCATATGTACTCACCTATTTGTAGTTGCAAGGAGTTAGTCACAGCTCCTGGCCCTACCTCTTTGCACATAGAAGAAGAAGAAGAAGAAGAAGAAGAAGAAGAAGAAGAAGAAGAAGAAGAAGAAGAAGAAGAAGAAGAAGAAGAAGAAGAAGAAGAAGAAGAAGAAGAAGAAGAAGAAGAAGAAGAAGAAGAAGAAGAAGAAGAAGAAGAAGAAGAAAAAAAGAAGAAGAAGAAGAAGAAGAAGAAGAAGAAGAAGAAGAAGAAGAAGAAGAAGAAGAAGAAGAAGAAGAAGAAGAAGAAGAAAGGGGGGGGGGCGGCAACGGCAGAAGGGGCGGCACACCACCACTTGCTTCCCCACAATACCACCACTGGTTGCTAAAGGTAACAAGCCCCCACCCACCATGGTAGGATCACTGTAAATCTGGTAATTTTCATGTCATCATGGTCGCTAATGTAAATCTGTGACCGGTTGCAAAAGGAGTTTTATTCTTTCAGTGGGGTCTGAGACAGACTTCCTTCCTTGATGATTGCCTGATCAACCCAGACTGTTGCTGCACAAAACCCTTACATTGCCATGTCATGCAGAGAGCTATAAAAAATGGGTTTCTTCAACTACGACGATGCAAATTAATCAATGTGCTGTTATATTTTAAACTTCACCCCATGCAAATCCAGCCCTCGGTAAAATGAACTTTAATAATTTAATATGTATTACAAAGGATCTATTAACGTACCCTTTTTATTACAGAAGTTTGAAATTTAATTAAAATTATTTTCATAGTTCAATAAATAACAAAACATAATTAACACACTATCCCTCTCTGAGACAGAGCTTATCTTTAATATAATAATCAAAGCTCACATTAAACACACAGTCCTTATCTAAGATAGCGCTGTTTTTTTAAACAATAATCAAAGCAATGAAATCTAAGCTAATTGACATTGTCCAAGGATAAATCTGTCTCCACTCAACATTCCTAGTTCATTTATTGGGCTTAAGTGTAACATCCTGCTTAGGATCTACCTAGCGTGTGTGCTAGTTAGTGCCGGGTACTTGGTTAGTTGTAATGTCACCAACCCAGCAGCCCGGTCCCAGACTAATCCTACTGGTTAATGTGACTATGATCAATAAGGCTGTTGATGATATCATCATGCAGTCCAGCTGATCAGGAACTGACTTGATAATAGTCATTTCTGCTTACATAAATATATTAACTAGTTGGTGGCATGATAGCTGCCAGTTCTGCACGTGACTGGTATAACCGGTTGATGACGACAAAGGTCAGTACTGCACAAGTTCCTAAAACAGTCGGTTGGCGGCATGACTAATACACACGTGGCTAGAATACCAGATTATTTGCATGATAATAGTTGGTTGTGCTAACGTGGCTAGAACAACCTGTAGTTATCATGATCAGTTACGCTCATATGACTAACCTACTTATTACACACCGCAGTGCAGGATTCAGAACGTGAGTAGCAAGTTTATTCCGGTATACACAAATACAGTTACACAGATTAACATGCACAGCAGTACGTATGTAGAAAACCTAGGATAACCCAAAAAAGTCAGTGACTTATTTCCATTGGGGTCCTTTTAATATCTTATTATTATACTATAAAGGAGATAATAGCTTATTATTTAACACATAGGCCGTTTCCCACCAAGGTAGGGTGGCCCGAAAAAGAAAAACTTTCATTACTCACTCCATCACTGTCTTGCCAAAGGCATGCTTACACTACAGTTATAAAACTGCAACATTAACACCCCTCCTTCAGAGTGCCGGCACTGTACTTCCCATCTCCAGGAATCAAGTCCGGCCTGCCGGTTTCCCTGAATCCTTTCATAAATGTTACCTTGCTTACACTCCAACAGCACGTCAAGACCTAAAAACCATTTATCTCCATTCACTCCTAACACGCTCACGCACGCTCGCTGGAAGTCCAAGCCCCTCGCACACAAAACCTCCTTTACCCCCTCCCTCCAACCTTTCATAGGCCGAGCCCTACCCTGCCTTCCTTCCACTACAGATTTATACACTCTCGAAGTAATTCTATTTCATTCCATCCTCTCTAATGTTTGGAAATAAAGAGAGCGTGAACTTACAATATATACCAAGGTTTGGTAGTAGTTCTGATGAACTTGCGTATTACTCGAGTACAGAACAATTGAAACAGGTAGAAAAGTATTAGGTCACGCCGACTCTCCAGCAAAAGTTTGTCAAATCGAACTCGTCAGCAAAGCCAAGTTAAGGACAATTAACAGTTGTGTATGCGATGTACTGGAACAGCAAGCAAGCGCTGTAATCCACCAATCACCAACGGCAACACTAAGCTGACTGAGTGACTGTTCAATAGGCAACCGTGGTGGGCTTCCCAGTGTCCACGTGTTAGTCACTGCTCCCTCACGCTCTTCCTACTACTTTTCTATCTTTTGATAAACCTTAAGTAGAGTTTAGAGTTTTTCTACTTCAGGAGTCAGACTCGTCTGATGTTTGCCTGGTCAGCCAGGCAGTTGCTGGCCCGCTGACCTACACATCTATCAAAGCCTGGTTGATCTGACACCTAGTGAAGATGCTTGTCCAGTTTCCTCTTGAAGACTTACCAAGGTGGATGCTTCCCTTATCTACACTCGCCCTACAACCTATATACTGATTTATGACGTAGGCATAAATCAGTATATGCCCGGCATGATAGTGACTTTCTTTGTACCTATTAAACCAAAACTGTAACTACACATTGTAACCTTTACAAAGAAATAAAATCTTTACAAACTGCCTTATCTACACATGACCTTATAAAAAAATAAAAAGATACATTGTTAATAAAACTCAAACTAGGAGCTAAACAGGAAAGGGCCATACAGACGGCGGCGGCGGCGGCGGCAGCAGCAGCAGCAGCAGCAGCAGCAGCAGCAGCAGCAGCAGCAGCAGCAGCAGCAGCAGCAGCAGCAGAAAGCAGCAGCAGCAGCAGCAGCAGCAGCAGCAGCAGCAGCAGCAGCAGCAGCAGCAGCAGCAGCAGCAGCAGCAGCAGCAGCAGCAGCATGCAGCAGCAGCAGCAGCAGCAGCAGCAGCAGCAGCACAGCAGCAGCAGCAAGCAGCAGCAGCAGCAGCAGCAGCAGCAGCAGCAGCAGCAGCAGCAGCAGCAGCAGCAGCAGCAGCAGCAGCAGCAGCAGCAGCAGCAGCAGCAGCAGCAGCAGCAGCAGCAGCAGCCAGCAGCAGCAGCAGCAGCTGCAGCAGCAGCAGCAGCAGCAGCAGCAGCAGCTGCAGCAGCAGCAGCAGCAGCAGCAGCAGCAGCAGCAGCAGCAGCAGCAGCAGCAGCAGCAGCAGCAGCAGCAGCAGCAGCAGCAGCAGCAGCAGCAGCGGGCAGCAGCAGCAGCAGCAGCAGCAGCAGCAGCAGCAGCAGCAGCAGCAGCAGCAGCAGCAGCAGCAGCAGCAGCAGCAATAATAATAATAATATTAAGCGCTAAACCAGAAAGGATCTTACAGCGCTTTTTAGGCACATAACAGTTTATTCCAAAAACAAAAACCTTCAACCCGCTTTAAACAATTAATGACACTAAATATAAATGAAATCTTAATACAAAAGCTATATATGACAATATAGCAATTCAAAAGTTATAACTGTGTACTGACCACCCAAGACTCTCAGTTATCACAAGGAAGCGTCTGGTGTTTGTGAAACATACTAACATGCTAACGCGACGGGCTGGAGTTTTGAGATTATGACCGCGGGTTCAATCCCGGCCGGGGGTATGGTTTGAAACATATTATGTCTTATTGTTGTGCGTTTATCAAACACAACACAAAATTCATTTCTGGTCTTTTTTTCGCCCCCCCCCCGAGTGCCTTCACTCTGCCTGCTCTTCCTTTGGAAAGCCCCACCTTCTTCAACGTAGACAATGACTGACAAACTGACTAGTCATGCCAACGGACTTTCACTTGGGCGACAATTCCCACAAGTGACATCAAACATCACTGACCCAGCACAACTAGTTACTTCACTAGGACGTCAATTTCCACAACTGTGCTGACATCAAACATCACTGGCCCGGTACAACTAATTACTTCAATAAGACGTCAATTCCCACAAGTAACTGCACTGACATTAAATATCACTGACCCAGCACAACTAAATGCTTCACTAGGACAATTTCCACAACTGTGCTGACATCAAACATCACTGACCCGGTACAACTAATTACTTCAATAAGACGTCAATTCCCACAAGTAACTGCACTGACATCAAATATCACTGACCCAGCACAACTAAATGCTTCACTAGGACGTCAATTTCCACAACTGTGCTGACATCAAACATCACTGACCCGGTACAACAAATTACTTCAATAAGACGTCAATTCCCACAAGTAACTGCACTGACATCAAATATCACTGACCCAGCACAACTAATGCTTCACTAGGACGTCAATTCCCACAAGTAACTGCACTGACATCAAACATCACTGACCCAGCACAACTATATACTTCACTAGGACGCAAACATCGAAAGAAAGAACCTCCAAGAAAAAGTAATTATTTAATTAAAAAAAATTGTAATTTACGTCCATATCAACAATTCTGAGTGGAACCTGCAAAACAAAAATTGGCTTCCTTCCTGCAAGCTGAGTTGTCTGCTTTCTGTTTGCAGTCAAATGTGTTCCTTTGCCCAAACTTTGAAAATTTACGTAAGCTGCTTGCTCCAAAAAAAAAAGAAAGGGGGGCCCATTACCTAAAACACAAAAGGGGGGGGGGCCCAAAGAGTTAAGTCTCCCACCAGGCTAAGAGGAATTCCCAAAATAGACCCTTAGGTGCCTTCAAAAAGGGGCCGGACAGATACCCAAGTCAGAAAAAAACCCCCGATCACTGTGGTTGTACTTTGGGCCCTAGTTGGCCAGCATTTAAACAGCCTGGTAAACCCTTCCAGTCCCGGGAATTTAATTAATAAATAACAGTACTCTCGAATAGGAAAAAAGTTGAAATTTTACAGTGAAAAACAGGAAGGGGTGCCTACTCCCATGGGGAAATTTTTAAAGGACAAATGGTTTGTTGAAAAAAAATTAGGTATTTCTAATGTAAAGGGGAAAAAAATCTCTCATAAACAGTGTAAAAAGTGTAAGTTAAAAAAAGGATAGGTTGGGTAAAGGTACCAAGCACCTTTAGACCAGCGAGCGGGGAAACCCCAAGCTGTAAACGGTTGCCGCAGCGAAGTTAAACAGAAGTCAGTCATTTTAGTAAACCCCCTGAAAATGTTAATCTCCCAAGGTAAAAATCATGTGATCCCAACAGTAAAAAATTTTGTAAAAATACAAAAAATGTAACTGGGGTTTATGAAAAAAAAAAGGTAGTTGTAAAATTTTTTTTATCACACCGCCAATTCCACTGAGGCAGGGTGACCTAAAAAGAAAAAATTAAGGTTTCATAAGAAATTTCTGCAAAAAGGAGTCACGTCCATGTGCGAATACCAAAATTTTTACCCAAATATTTTAAAAACGGGAAAAATGTTTTTTTGGGTCTGTCAAAGAAAGAAGGGGCAAGGGGAGAAAAATTTCTTTTAAATTTTAGAAGACAAAAAAAAAAAAAAAAAAAAATTTCCCTTTTTGAAAAAATGATTTTTGATGACAGTTGTGGTAAGGAGTGGGTAGGTAGAGCTGCCCCCCCTGGTGCTGCCTTGGAAGACAATGCCCAAAAAGATATAAAAATGCAAGACAGGCACCAAAGGGAGACAGGGGGTTTTTGTATTATAGTAGCAGGAAATGCCCAAGACAAAAAGGTCCAAAAACAAATTAGCAATCTGCAGAGATGGGGGAAAAAAAAAAAAGGAGATGCTCAAGAAGGGTGTTGATACAGTTTCCCTTCCAATGCAACTAAGTGACATTTATTTGGCAACTTTTGCTCTCCGGGGTTTACAAGCTCATCAGGCTTGATAAGCTCCCGAAGCAAAACTTGCCACAATAAATGTCAATTTGTTACTTGTGTCCCTTTTTCTTTACTATTGTCGGTAAAATTTTACCAAATTTTACAAACAGTACCAAAAAATGGTGGTGGTATGATGCTAGTACAGATAAGCAATGGGGGAGATCAAGAAAAACTGCAGCGGGAACCATCACAAAAATCTTGGCGAAGATTTCAATCCCGGAAGGAGCCCGTACATGACCCCACTAAAAGAGTTTAATCTGTTTCCCTGACCTTTCTTGCATCTAAATTTGATTTTGCAAATCAATTTTCCCTCTTTTCTTTTTTTTTCCCCCCCATAAAATACTTAATAATTTTTTCCCTAACCTTTTAAAAAATTTAATCTATCAAAATTCATTTTTAAAATAATAATACACAATATAAAAAAACATAGAAATTTGATATATAAGTGGAAAACCCCCCGGTTAACGATATTTTTTCACTCGAAAATTGTTAGTGCCGTACTGACCCAATTTGTTCCCAAAAAGGAAATTGTGAAGTAGTTAGCCATTTCAAACCCCCAAAATACACTAAAAAAACGACTTACATAAAATACACTTACAATTGGGCCATTCAAGGTGATCGTTATGCGGGGGTCCCCCGTTCCTAATTTAATTAAAAATGATTTTGTATGGGCAGCTCGGAGCGAGAGAGTTTATCTGGAGAAAAAGGGCAAAATAACCTTGAAAATTTTGCTATCGACACCTATGATTTTTTTCCTATTACAATTCATCTAATAGACATAAAAAACAAAATAAAAAACAAGAAACCCGATATATACCTAGAATGAAAAAAATTGTCATTATATACAAGTGGGGGCGGTTTTTTAACCGCTCCAGCATTGTTTTGAAACCTGCCATTAGTGACGCCTTTTTTAACCCCCGTTTAATTATATTTTTTTAAGTACATTTAATTTTTAATGTTTTATATAATTTTTTAACAGTGGGCCCCCCAACATTCAATGGCAACGAATTCATGCATTTTAAAGCAAAAATTTTTCCCCTTTGGGTTCTTAAAAAAAATAAATCGATACGATTCGACAAACGGTTTCCCCGTGTGGCCAGTGTTTAAAGCCCGCCTTTGTGCCGCATCTAAGGATCATCGGGACATTCCGTATTATCCATTTAAAACACTGTTTTTGGTGCTTGCTGCAAAATAAATAACCCTGGGCCCCAAAAAACTTCTAGGCCAACCCTTCGGAAAAAAAGGGGCAAATTTGGTTGAACACAGTAAGATTTATCATGTATGATATTTCATACTTTATAAAGCATGCTTACAATTTAATCTAAAAAGATTATAAATTATTACAGAAATGCCCGTATTAAATGGAGGCAGGCATTGTCATCCTCAGAGTCATGGTACAGTAATACAGTTTTATCAGTTCTTGTTTTGCTACACAAAACGTCAAAGTATAATGTTACCAGATCCTGTTTTGTCACTGAAGTGTCATGATGAAGTAATGTTAAAAGATTCTGTTTTATGATCCCAGTGTTCTGGTAGCGATGTTACTGACCCGATGCTTTGTCATTATGTCACAGGAACACAATATTATCATACAATGTTTTTATACAGCATACATAGCAATTACTTAAACATTTAACCCTTTCAATGTCGGTGCCATATGTACTATGGCTTACAAGCCAGTGTTGGTGCCGTCGTATTCCAACAAATTCTAGCGGCTTCAAATCTAGGGGAGAAGCTGGTCGACCTACATGTGAGAGGATTAGGGTATGCATGGCAGTCTGCACATTTAAAAAAATTCCTGCACCATACAGTTCATAATGAGAACAAAAACAATATGACACGGTTTTAGTCTAAACGCTGACTTTGAAGTGTATTTTTGTATGGTATTTATGGTTGTATTCTAGTTTTTCTTGGTCTCATTTGATAAAATGGAAGATATATTACAGTAATGAGATGATTTTTGTTTGGTTTCACGATGAAGACTACCTTGAAATTGACCTCAAAGTACAGGGAAATGTTCGATTTTTTGCCAATGTTCAAGAGTATACAATGACGTCAACGTCCAAACACGTGTCCAACTGGCCAGTCTAATACCACAGTCACGAAATGGGTGACATTATTTATAACAATTATTTCAATATTGCTGTAGCCTGCATAAACAGTAAATCTTCTATTTTATTGAGTGAATAAAAATTCAAAATGGAAAGGAAGAGTATTATAGAAAAGGGCTGGAGACGTTGGACTAATGAACAGAGAAACATGTTATTTCATTTAGTTCCAGGATGCTTGCCACTGTGGATTCTATGACATATTTTGAAATTTTTGTTAACCTGAAATATTTGTGTGAAATTGTCAAAATTGCCAATTTCTGATCCACTTTTTTGGGTAGTTAAAAATCCAGTATATGGGTGATATCTGGTACTCTCAATTCGATGGACAAATGGAGTTCTAGCAAAAAATAGCTTCGAGTCTGGCTGACCGGAAGAATGGAATTAGCTGAAATACGTCTCCAAAATTGGGCAAAAATCGCCGATCCAATATATGTCGTCGAGTCCGCTAACTTCCGAGTGCGTAATTCCGTGAGTTTTCCATCAAATTTCGTATTCTTTGGCGCCATTTACCATCCTGGAGGTTATTCGGGGTATCAAACGCCCCCGCTGCCCGGTCCTTGACCAGGCCTCCCGATGGATTCAGGGCCTGATCAACTAGGCTGTTACTGCTGGCCGCAGCAGTAAACGTACGAGCCTCTAGCCGGCTGATCAGGCACTGCTTAGGTATGGGAAATGATTCCTTTCAGTTCATGAGAAAATTTTGTTTTTTTAAACTCTTTGCAATGAGAGCAAGTTTGTGAGCAAGGGGTCTCAACAGTGAAAGGGTTAAAATAATCATTCAAATGGTAGGCTCTGCAACATGCAGCAGGTACCCTACTGGAGTGTTCTGAGGGGTCATTGTCCCCTCTGGTCCCAGACCGGGATATTACATATTTTGACTGCAACTTACTATATCAACATAAATTTTAACATGAAACTTAGACTCGTGTATATTCAAGATAATTAACAAACAGATACTTCTTAAGCTGAGCAAGTGAAGCATGTCAAGTACATATCCACTGTTTTAGTGGCAGTGGGTGTGATGTTAGTTGGTGGAGTAGAGAAAGTAGAAAGGTAGGTGGGTAGTGGGTGGTAGTGGGTAGTAGTTGGTGGCTTTACTATTGGTGATAGTTGTGATAAAATCTTTTTGGTGGCTGTAATAGTAGTAGTAAAAAACTAAGGGAAGGGTTAATAATATAATTGTTAGAGAAGGGTATACAATACATCAGTTTTTTTACACATAGTAAGTTAAGCTGCATTATATAACACAGCAGACCGGAGAGACATGTGTTTTACTTTGTATGCTCTCTCCCAGTTGCCTGCTTCACTTTCAAAAAACATGTAATATATTAAAAAACCATAACCATACGTAAAAATACTCTACTTTATTTGGTACATTAAACTAGAACAGTTGTAGCATCATGAACTACAAGTCTAGAGTACTAACACGAGTAAAACTTAATGCAGGTGTCAGTATTGCAAGAAAGAATCAAAGACTAGGTCACCCGTTAAGAGGGTCACTTGTGTGAATGTTGGTCAGGTCACTCCAGTGATTAGTGACTCCACAACCCTCTTGCTTCACATCTCAAATGTTATCCAGTGTTCGATGACCTTTAAAATGCATATATGTGAACGATTTCCTGAGATGATAAAAATTTGAAAAATGTTAAATATAAGTTTAGCAAATAGTAAACATTGTGGATGATGTTCTATGACAGTGGGATAAAGTGGTCATAAACAGTGCACTGGGCTTGTCATAATTAATGGATGCGGTGTCAAAACTGTGGAGTCAGTGTCAAAAGGGCAGAGAGCTAACTAGAGGGGTGTCATAAATTTAGTGGACGGAGTGTGTCTTAACAGTGATGTCTTGAAGTCGTCTGGTGTGTCAATCTGTGACATAAGTGGAGGGACCAGCAGCACAATGTGGAGTTGGAGCAAGGCAGTGAGAGAGTGTTGCTGGCTGGTGTGTGTGCCACCACCTTATCAGTTCCTAAGGTATGTCTCCAGTCCATGGAGTCGGTTTCAAGAACGTATAATCCACACTGAGACCTTACAACCTGCCTGATATTATCTTCCTGGTCCCTCTACCCACTACCTTCCCTACCCACCAACCTCAACACACCCCGACACTCTATATATTGCTACCACCAACACCTTCTGACATCGACCCAACCCACTCCTTGCAATCTACCTACGCCCTCCGAAATCTACAACGCCTTCTGAAATTACCCTACGCCCTCTGAAATCTACCCTTACGCCTCTGAATCTTCCCTACACCTCTGAAATCTACCCTACACCTTGATATCATACCCTACGGCCCTCTGAATTCTACCCTACACTCTGAAATTACCCTACACCCTCTGAAAATTTCTACCACGACCTCTGGAAATCTACCCTACACCTCTGAATTTACCTACGCCCTCTGAAACCTACCTCATCGCCCTCTGAAATCTAGACCTCCTTATCGCCTCTGAAATCTACCCTACGTCCCTCTGAAAATCTACCCTACGCCTCTGAATTCTAACCTATGACACTCTGTAAATCTGTCCCTTATGCCCTCTGAAGAGATTTTTATACTGACTGAAAATCTACCCTATGCCTATACCCTGTGAACTGAAGATCTTTAACCCTTACTGGCGCTTGCTCTGAATTCTGAGCAAATCATAACACTATAATTTACGTAATAATAAACTAGAAATCTCTTAAGATAATTGAACAATGGGACAAAACTTTTGACTTGCAGAAAGGAAATCTTGCCACAAATCTTTGCTTAGATTAAGCCAGAGCATTTCCGTTCCATCAGGTGTTGAAGAAAACAGTCACAGCAGTGACTCTGAATATGCAACTAACCATTATTTGATGCGCACTTGTGCAACCTGCCACGTCTAAAACAAGTTCAATTGCTACTAGCAGATATTCAGAAACATTGCTGCCATAGGTATAAAAGTTTTCAAGAGGGAACTAGATTCACTACCTCTGCCAAGTAACCAAATCAACAAGATACAATAAGGTATCTTGGCAAGCAGACACCAAAATACAAACAGCCAGGTTGAACAGGCATGCAAAAGAAAAGCTTACTCCCAGGCTGAGCTGCAAGGTAGAAAAGAAACTGGTTCAGACACACATCATGGGTCACAGGATATATACCATATATAACAAGCATAAGTCACACATAACCATAGATGCGAGGGGTATACTTTATCTCCTGTGAGTTTTGGCGCACTTTTCTAATAAAAAAACCCCCCCCACCCCCCCCCCCCCCCCCCCCCCCCCCCACCCCCCCCAGGTCAGCCCTCTCCATTCTGTGATTTCTCCCTCCTACCTACTCCTCCCTATCCCTCCCTCTCACTCGCATCTCCCTCATGCAATCCCTCTTTACTTTTTCTCCCTCCTCTTGTTTTCTAATTTAGGTTTGTGAACATACCACAAAATGAATCTTGAGGGCAGAAGGATGAATACCCCCCCCTTACCCCAAACACACCCCCCAAACACAAACCCCACCCCCCACCCACCCCCCCACCCTCCCCCCCCCCCCCCCCCCCCCCCCCCCCCCCCCCCCCCCCCCCCCCCCCCCCCCCCCCCCCCCCCCCCCCCCCCCCATCATTCTTGGTAGCTTTAAAACTACGTTTGACAAATATACAAGCAAGAAAAGTGGGCAGCGCGCGCCGCCAGCTCGCGCTCACTTAGCAGTGTCAGTAAACACTCCTAACTACAGTGCTCATTCATTATTGGTACTTTTTATTTATATTATTGTTGTGTAAGTTTTTGGGTAGTATGAACTTGTAAGAGCAAGGTATAACTCTGGGCATATTTAAAAAAAAAAATGTGGCTAATGGCCAGCAATATGTGGGTTTACAGTATATATAAAAAAAAATGAGAGAATTCTAGCATTGTTACCCAGCATAAACAGTGTAAATGGATGTTTCGAAAAAACTTAGAGCCAAGAAACGTCCCAGATGTGTATGATTACAGGATGTGTCAAGGTCAGAATACTGGGAAAATATGTTGGTAAAAGCCTGTTACTCTGGCTAGTATCTTTAATTTACATTAATTAATTCATAGGTCAGTAAACTATTCTACCCTATTAATTGTTCTATGGTTACAATTCCTAAACTACAACTCTTAAATTGCCTTATAAGTAATATCTCCTAGACTACTATACTATATCCCCTTTAACTGTAATGCTGCTATACTACCAGTACTGTAGCTCAAAATTACTCTGGTTCATGATGGATCAATGTTTCCTAACCAGGTATTAGCATAACCTTTGTAATTATCCTTCCATTAACTGGTGCTGCAGTACCATCAATTGATGTAATTAAATGGTTATGCTGATAAATACTTTGACAAAGCTCTTGGTCATCTGCTGCCTGCCTTACTTAATAGTCAAACAGATACCTAGGTGTTGATGTGTAGGTGCTTATCTGAGTCTGTTCCAATCACCTCTCTCCCACGCAAATGAAATATAAACCATACTTCGTATTATACAGTATACTTTGTTTGTTTAGGTTGATATCAAATTATTTATCACTCATCATTTAAATAACCCATGAGCAATTGCAAGCCTCAATACCGGAGGTTTCTGAGTATACTCACTGATGCATGGGTGAATGCTTCTATACAGCCAGGTGCAAGGACCAAAATGTTAAATTTCTGACAAAATTACTGTGTTTATTACTCACTTGTAACTATGAGACATTGTTCATCTTGGTTATCTGATGAAGTTTTCATAATGACAAAGAATTTTAGAAGTAAAATTCAAAATCTGTTTTGGCGCCTTTACAGTTGCCAAACTGAAGCATTACATTTTACTGCTGCAAAGACAATTTTAGAATAAATGCTTCTTGTCACGAGGTTATATGCAAAAAATATTACTTAGGGATTAAATACAACCGTACAAGAATACATAAGCATCACTTGTAATCAGTCCCCCATGTCTGTTTCACCCCTCCCACCTAGAGCTTGATCCTCCAAAGAAACTCTTCCTCATACCACAATATGACTGCTACATCTTCATGTTTGCCCTATGGGACTATTAAAAGCTTTACATGAACCTCAGATAAACATATCATCTTTACTATAGTCCACTGACTTGAATTAATTACAAACAAAGCCAGTATAGCTTCAGCAAGAATGACCCCTTGAGCTCTGTGACCTTAGTTTAAATGATTATGCAATAGATAAGACAATGGTGAGCCAGTTTGTCCACACTAAATATTCTCTACAAGTACAATGTGATAAATGGTTTTGAAAAACTGACAAGTTGAGATTGTGACACTTAGGCACATATGCGGAATCTTATTAAGGAAAAAACGTTTATACATGAGTGATGGACTGAAAAATCGATTCCAGGCGACGGTACTGTTTACCTCAACTCCTCCTCTCTTTTAACCATTTCTACTTTGTATTGGGACTGATGAAGCCACTTATGTGAGTGAAAACATTTACTTATAAAGATTCCATATGTTGCATAAGTGTCTCAGTCTCTTAAAGTACAAATATAGTGTGACCTGAGTCCAGCATAAAGTTACCTAAACTACTGACCTTGTTTAGCTGGCGGTCTCTGATGTAGTCAAGTCCTCGCACCATGTTGGGACTAATGTTATCACCGTTTGTTCATGGAATGGCCGTGACCATTTTGGTCTCTACGTGCTGATCCATGCTGCATAGGATTGCTCTGGCCTGCCCATGCCCACACGCCACTACAGCTGAAAACAGAAACTATAGTGTAGGAATTAATATGGCTTAATACCGTGACTGGAACAATACACGATATCCTGCACCATATTCATAGCATGTGACTACTTAATGGTCCAAGCTGGACCGGATTGTCGTCATAAGTTTCTTTCTTTTAAAACATAATACAGTATTAAACCCTCACAAACTCATGAGGAGTTAAAAAAAAAAAATTAAATTTCACAATTACACAAAAAATTGTTGAACGAAACTACGCTGCCATTTCCTAGTCTCTGAACAAGTTGCTGTCATATATGCAAAGTGTGAGTGTGACTTTGTAATTGGTCCAAGTCGGACATAAACGTCGTCGTAAGCTCTATCTTCTATGTGCGGGTTATTTCGTGTATCATTCCAGCCGGTATTGTGACTTTTTTTTTGTATATATGCGAAATTATGTAGCTCTAACAACTATTGAAGCATACAATGTATGTGCTATTTATTCTAGCCTCTGTTAATTGCTTGCATGTATATTGTAGCCTTTAACAAATTGTTACAATGATTATGACTACCATGACCTCTGAAATACAATTTTTTGCATGCATATGCTGCTTTATTAAACATTTAAGAACACACTGTGCATGCATAATGCATTAATACATTACTTGATTGAATTTACTGTAATTCCAGATCGAATATGAAGGTAAGAAATCTGGTCCTACACAGGTAATTTACACAAGTACAACTGAACTTCAAGACAATGTTTTATGAACTTGTTTCACCCTGTAGTGAGTGCAAACATTTTTATTATGAAATGTCCTGTGTTCCACAGTAGTGCAATATGTACTCACCTATTTGTTGTTGCAAGGTGTAGTCACAGCTCCTGGCCCTACCTCTTTGCACATAGAAGAAGAAGAAAGAAGTAGTAGAAGAAGAAGAAGGAGAAAGATGAAGAAAGAAGAGAAGAAGAAGAAAGAAGTAGAAGAAGAAGAGAATCCTCTCCTCCTCAGAAGAAGAAGTAGAAGAGAAGAAGAAGATAGAAGCAAGAAGAAGAAGAAGAAGAAGAAGAAGAAGAAGAAGAAGAAGTAAGAAGAAGAGAAGAAGAAGAAGAAGAAGAAGAAGAAGAAGATGGAAGGAAGAAAGAAAGGGGGGTGGGCGCAACGGAGAAGGGGCGGCACACCACCTTTTGCTCCCCAAATACCACCACTGGTTGCTAAAGGTAACAAGCCACCCACCCACCATGGTAGGATCATGTAATCTGGTAATTTTCATGTCATCTGGTCGCTAAATGTAAATCTGTGACCGGTTGCAAAAGGTGTTTTTATTCTTTCAGTGGGGTCTGTGACAGTTCTTCCTTTGATGTTTGCGTTCAAACCAAATGTTGCTGCACAAAACCCTTAATTGACTGTCATGCAGAGGAGGCTATAAAAATGGGTTTCTTCAAAATACGTCGATGCAAATTAACATTGTGCTGTTATATTTGAAAACTTCACCCATGCAAATCAGCCCCCCCTTCGGTAAAATGAACTTTAATAATTTAATATGTATTACAAAGGATCTATTAAGTACCCTTTTTATTAACAGAAGTTTGAAATCTTAATTAAAATTATTTTCATAGTCTCAAATAAATACAAAACATAATTAAACACACTATCCTCTCGAGACAGACTTATCTTAAACTATAATAATCAAAGTCACATTAAACACCAGTCTTATCTAGATAGCAGCTGTTTTTTTAATCAATTATCAAAGCAATGAAATCTAAGCTATTGACATTGTCAAGGATAAATCTGTCTCCACTCAACATTCCTAGTTCATTTATTGGTTAAGTGTAAATCCTGCTTAGGATCTAACCTAGGTGTGTGCTAGTTAGTGCCGGGTACAACTTGGTTTGTTGTAATGTCACCAACCAGCAGCCCGGGCCCAGAACTAATCCTACTGGGTAATGTGAATATGTTAATTAGCGCTGTTGATGATATCATCATGCGTCCAGTGATCAGGAATGGGACTTGATAATAGTCATTTCTGCTTCTTAAATATATTAACTAGTTGGTGGCATTGATAGCTGCCAGTTCTGCACGTGACTTTATAAACGGTTGATGACGACAAAGTCAGTACTGCACAAGTTCCTAAAAACAGTCGGTTGGCGGCATGATAATCACACGTGGCTAGAATACAGATTATTTGCATGATAAATTAGTTGGTTGTGCTAACGTTGCTAGAACAACCTGTAGTTATCATGATCAGGTACGCTCATATGGACTAAACCTACTTATTACACACGCAGTGCAGGATTCAGATCGTGAGTAGCAGTTTATTCCGGTATACACGCAAATAACAGTTACACAGATTAAATGCACAGCAGTTCGTTATGTAGAAAACCTAGGATAACCCAAAAAAGTTCAGTGACTTTATTTCCTTTGGGGTCTTTTAATATCTTAATTATTATACATATAAAGGAGATAATAGATTATTATTTAACACATAGGCCGTTTCCCACCAGGATTGGGTGGACGAAAAAAGGAAAAACTTTCATTACTCACTCCATCTCTGTCTTGCCAAAGGCATGCTTACACTACAGTTATAAAAACTGCAACATTAACACCCTCCTTCAGAGTGCTGCACTGTACTTCCCCATCTCCGGAATCAGTCCGGCCTGCCGGTTTCCTGTATCCTTTCTAAATGTTACTTGCTTACACTCCAAACAGCACGTAAGACCTAAAAACCATTTATCTCCATTTCACTCCTAACACGCTCACGCACGCTCGCTGGAGTTCCAAGCCCTCGCACACAAAACCTCCTTTACCCCCTCCCTCTCCAACCTTTCATAGGCCGAGCCCGACACTGCCCTTCTCTTCCACTACAGATTTATTACACTCTCGAAGTAATTTATATTTCATTCCATCCTTCTATATGTTTGGAAATAAAGAGGAGCGTGAACTTACAATATATACCAAGGTTTGGTAGTAAGTTTCTGATGAACTTGCGTATTATCGAGTACAGAACAAATTGAAAAAACAGGTAGAAAAGTATTAGGTTCACGCCGACATCTCCAGCAAAAGTTTGTCAAATCGAAACTCGTCAGCAAAGCCAAGTTAAGGACAAATTAACAGTTGTGAAGCGATGTACTGGAAAGCAGCAAGGCGCTGTATTCCACCAATCACAAACGGCCACACTAAGATGACTGAGTGACTGTTCAATGGCAACCGTGGTGGGTTTCCCAGTGTCAACGTGTTAGCACTGCCTCCCTCACGCTCTTCCTACTACTTTTTATCTTTTGATAAACCTTAGTAGAGTTTTAGAGTTTTTCTACTTCAGGAGTCAGACTCGTCTGATGTTGCCTGGTACAGCCAGGCAGTTGGGCCCGTGACCTACACATCTATCAAAGACCTGGTTGATCTGACACCTAGTGAAGATGCTTGTCTGTTTCCTCTTGAAGTCTTACCAAGGTGGATGCTTTCTCTTATCTTAACTCGCCTAAAAAACATTATACTGATTTATGACGTAGGCTATAAATCAGTATATTGCCCGGCATGATAGTGACTTTCTTTGTACCTATTAAAACCAAATACTGTAAACTACACATTGTAAACTTCAAGAAATAAAAATCTTACAAACTTTCCTTATCTACACTTGACATTATAAAAAAATAAAAATGATACATTGTTATAAAACTCAAACTAGGAGGCTAAAGGAAAGGGCCATACAGACGGCGGCGGCGGCGGCGGCAGCAGCGCAGCAGCAGCAAGCTGCCAGCAGCAGCAGCTGCAGCAGCAGCAGCAGGCAGCAGCAGCACAGCAAGCGCAGCAGCAGCAGCCGCAGCAGCAGCAGCAGCAGCTGACAGCAGCAGCAGCAGCAGCAGCAGCAGCAGCAGGCAGCAGAACAGCAGCAGCAGCAGCAGCAGCAGAAGCAGCAGCAGCAGCAGCAGCAGCAGAAGACAGCAGCAGACAGCAGCAGCAGCCAGCACGCCAGCAGCAGCAGCCAGCAGCAGCGCAGCAGCAGCAGCAGCAGCAGCAGCAGCGCAGCAGCAGCAGCAGCAGCAGCAGCATCAGAAGCAGCAGCTGCAGACTGCAGCAGCAGCAGCAGCTGCTGCAGCTGCCAGCAGCAGCTGCGCAGCAGCATGCAGCAGCTGCAGAAGCAGCAGCGCGCAGCAGACAGACGCAGCAGAGCAGCAGCAGCAAGCAGCAGCTGCAGAAGCAGCAGACAGACAGAGCAGCAGCTGCAGCAGATGCAGCAGCCTAGCTAGCAGCACTGCCAGCGCGGCAGAAGCTAGCAGCAGCTGCATGCAGCAGCAGCAGAAGAAATAATATTAAAATATTATTAAGCGCTTACCACAGAATGGATCTTACTAGCGCTTTGTAGGCTCTTAACAGTTTAGATTCCAATAAACAAAAAAACTTCAACCCGCTTTAAACAATTATGACACATAAATATTAATTGATCTTAATACAATAGCTATATTTGTACCAATATAGCAATTCTAAAAGTTATATAACTGTGTATGACCACCCAAGACTATCAGATTATCACAAGGAAGCGTATGGTGTTTGTGATTACATACTAACTTGTCTAACGGACGGGCTGGCAGTTTTGAGTTTTGACCGCGGGTTCAAGCCCGGCCGGGGGTATGGGTTTGTAACATATTATGTCTTATTGTTGTGCGTTTATCAAACACATCACATCATTCATTTCTGGTTTTTTTCGCACCCCCCGAGTGCCTTCACTCTGCCTGCTATTCACTTTGGAAAGCCCCACCTTCTTCAACGTAGGAATGACTGACAAACTGACTAGTATGCCAACGGACTTTCACCTGGGCGACAATTCCCACAAGTGACATCAAACATCCTGACCAGGCACACTAGTTACCTTTCATAGGACGTCAATTTCCAACAACTGTGCTGACATCAAACATCACTGGCCCGGCTCAACTTATTACTTAAATAAGACGTCATTTCCCACAAGTAACTGCACTGACATTAATATCACTGACCCAGCACATACGAAAGTGCTTCACTTGGACAATTCCACAACTGTGCTGACATCAAACACACTGACCCGGTTACAACTAATTACTTCATAAGACGTCAAATTCCAACAAGTAACTGCACTGACATCAATATCACTGACACAGCACAACTTAAATGTTCATAGGACGTCATATTTCCAACAAAACTGTGCTGACATCAAACATCACTGACCGGTTACAACCCAAATGTACTTCAATAAGACGTCAATTCCCACAAGTATAACTGCACTGACATCAAATATCACTGAACCCAGAAAACTAATGCTTCACTAGGACGTCAATTCCCACAAGTAACTGCACTGACATCAACATCACTGACCCGCACAACTTTATACTTCACTAGGACGCTAACATCGAAGAATGAACCTCCAAGAAAAAGTAATTATTTAATTAAAAAAAATTGTAATTTACGTCCATATCAACAATTCTGAGTGGAACCTGCAAAACAAAAATTGGCTTCCTTCCTGCAAGCTGAGTTGTCTGCTTTCTGTTTGCAGTCAAATGTGTTCCTTTGCCCAAACTTTGCAACTTAACTGTAAGCTGCTTGCATCCAAATGAAAAGTAAGGGGTGCCATTACACTAAAACACAATAAGGGGGCGGGGCCAAGACTGTTCAAGTCTCCCACCAGGCTAAGAGGAATTACCAATAGACCCTTAGGTGACTTCATAGGGTGCCGGACAGATACCCAAGTACAGTTTAGCATTTTTTAAAAAAAAAAACCAACCCCCGATCAGCTGTGGTTTAGTACGTTGGCGTATGTGTGGCCAGCATTTAAACAGCCTGGGTTAATCTTCCAGACAAATACCTGGAATCTTAATATAATAAATAACAAGTACTCTCTGAATAGGAAAAAAGATGAAATGTTACAGTGAACAATCAGGTAAGGGTGACTTACTCCCATGTTGGAATTTTTATGGACTAATGGTGTTGTGTGAAAATAAATTAGGTAATTTTCTAATGTGAAGGAAGGAAGTCTCTCATAAACAGTGTAAAACAGTGTATAGTTTAACAAAAGGATAGTGTTAGGTAAAGGGTACCATAGCACTTTAGACCGAGCGTAGCAGGGAAAACCCCAAGCTGTAAACGGTTTGCCTGCAGGCGTCAGTTTATAACATGAAAGTCAGTCATTTTAGTTAACTTCATGTAAATGTTAATCTACCAAGGTATAAAATCATAGTGATACAACGAGTACCAATTTGTGAAATACAGAAAGTGTACATTCTGTGGATTATTGAGAAAAAAAAATGTGTAGTATGTGATTTTTTTTATCACACCGGCCATAATTCCACTGAGGCAGGAGTGACCTAAAAAGAAAAAATTCAAGGTTTCATAAGTAATTTCTGCAAAAATGGAGTCACTGTCCATGTGCGAATATCACAAATTTACCTCAAATGATGTTATACAGGAAATGTTTTTTTGGGTCTGTCAAAGCAGATGAGGCAATGGGAGCAAATTTCATTTATATTTAGAAGACAAAAAATATAAAAAGAAAATGTCATTTTTGAACAAAATGAGTTTGTATGGATCAGTTGTGGTAAGGAGTGGGTAAGGTAGAGCTGCCACCCTGGTGCTGCCTTGGAAGACCAATGCCCGTAAGATATAGAATGCAAGATCCAGTGCACCAAATGGAGACAGTGGTGTTTGTATTATAGTAGCAGGAAATGACCAGACATAAACAGGTCCAGAAATACAAAATTAGCAATACTGCAGAGATGGGGAAAAAAAAAAAAAAGGATGATGCTTCAAGGAAGGGTGTTGATACAGTTACATTACCAAGTGCAAACTAATGTGACATTTATCTGTGGCAACGGTTTCTGCTCTCCGGTGGATTGTATCATGCTCATCATGGCTTGATAATGCTCTGGAGAGCAAAACGTTGCCACATTTAAATGTCAAATTAGGGTTGACTTGTGTCCTTTTACTTTACTATTGTCGGTTATTCTACCAACTTTATTACAATACAGTACCAAAAGAATGGTGGTGGTATGATGCTAGTAACAGATAAGGCAGATGTGGGAGATCAAGAAAAACTGCAGCTGGAACCAGTCACAAAAATATCTTGGCGAAGTATTACAGAGATCCCGGAAGGAGCAGTACAGTGGACCTCCACTAAACGAGTTTAATCTGTTCCGTGACCTTGCTTGCATCTATATTTGATTGTTTGCTGAGTCAATTTTCCCCTCCTTTTTCCCCCCCCCCCCCTTCCCCCCTTTTTCCCCCCCCCCCCCCCCCCCCCCCCCCCCCCCCCCCCCCTCATCTAAAAATTAACTGAAATGGAATTAATTTTTTTTTTTTTTTTTTTCGTGTCCAGTGGAATTCCTTGGCACTAAAATACTTCAATAATTCATAATTTCAAACCTCTACGGTTATTTTATCTATCAAAATTCATTTAATAGAAATATACACATTATAAAATAACATAGAAATTTGATATATAATGTGGACCCCCGGTTAACGATATTTTTTCACTCGAAGTTGTTAAGGTGCCAGTACTGACGAATTTGTTCCCATAAGGAATATTGTGAAGTAGATTAGTCCATTTCAGACCCCCAAAATACACGTACAAAACGAACTTTACATAAAATACACTTACTTAATTGGTCGATTCAGAGGGTGATCGTTATGCGGGGGTACACTGTTCATAATTGTAATGAGTAAATATGCATTTTGTATGTGGCAGCTTCGGAAGTACGAAGAGAGTTTATCTGAGAGTAAGGACAAAATTACTCTTGTATATTTCGCTATCGACGACTCTATGACTTTTTTTACCTATTACAAATTCAATCTAATATGACATAATAAACATATAATTAACATCAGTAACCTGATATATACTCTAGAATGAATAAATTTATGTCATTATATGACAAGTGGAGGCGGTTTATAACCGCTCCAGCATTGTTATGTAAATCAATGCCATCTAGTGACGCCTTTTGAAGCCCTCGGTTTAATTTATTATTATTTTGATGATACATTTTTAATTATTATATGTTTTATATATTTATTATACAGTGGGCCCCAACATTTCAATGGCATCGACATTCGATGCTATTTTAAAGCAATATTTTTGCCTTGGCTTTCGATGAAAAAAAAGATACTACGATACGATTCGTACATGATCGTGTCCACGTGTGCGCCAGTGTTTACATGCATGCTTGTGCAGCGCATCTAAGGATTCAGTCGAGTACATTCCGTATTATCCATTTTATCACTGTTTTTGGTGTTACTTGTTTCTGCTAACATAGTAACCATGGGCCCAAGAAGCTTCTAGTGCCAACCCTTCGTGAAAATAAAGGGGTCTAATGATTTGAATTGAAGAAAGAGATGAATTGACTATAGTAGGTATGCTGGTGTGCGTGTGTCGGGAGCTGGCCAGGTTGCTATAGTAAACCCCAATCAACCATCTCTACTTTAAGTGTGCAGGAAACGGCAATCAGGAAGCTGTTGTTGCAAAAGGTGCAACTTTGTTTTCGAAAACAGAGATCGCTAGTGTTAGAAGATGTTGAGAGTCTGTTATTGGTGTGAATTAAAAGAAGAAAGGGAAGTAACCCCGGAAAATGACTTGATACCTCAGTTCCTAATGGAAAGGGGATTACCTTGTTAATCCGCTAACACCATCACACTCTCCCCTCCTCCCATCCCATCCATCATCACCAGATCTTAATTTAAAGGTAAGTGTCAATTATTCTATTGTTATTAATCTATTGTTATTGTAACTATTCTATTGCTTTAAACTTATTAATTTATGTGTAAAGTGTTTTTTTCATACTTTTGGTGTCTTGCACGGATTAATTTGATTCCATTAATTTGACTTCAATATTTTCGTAATTCGATGAGCTTCAGGAAGGGGATTAATATCGGAATGTCGGGGCGTCACATGTATATTTATTTTTTTTTTTATTATCACACTGGCCGTTTACCTCAAGGCTGGTGGCACTCCACGAAAAAAGAAAAACTTTCAACCATCATTCACTCCATCACTCATTGTCTTGCACAGAAGGGTGCTTTACACTACCAGTTTTAAAACTGCAACAATAATACCCTCCTTCAGACGTGAAGGCACTGTACTTTCCATTCTCTGGACTCAAGTCCGGCCTGCGGGTTCCCTGAACCCTTAATAAATGTATACTTTGCTCACAACTCCTACAGCACGTCCAAGTATGATAAAACCATTTGTTCCTTTCATCTATCAAACACGCTAACGCATGCCTGATGGAAGTCCAAGCCCTCGCACACAAAACCTTCCTTTACCACCCTCCTCCAACCCTTTCATAGGCCGACCCCTACCACGCCTTCCTTCCACTACAGATCTGATACCACTCTTGAAGTCACTCTGTTTCGCTCACTTTCTCTCTACTTGTCCAAACCTCCTCAACAACCCTTCCCTCAGCCCTTGGACAACAGTTTTGGTAATCCCGACCTCCCCTAACATTCCAACATACGAATTCTCTGAGTTATATTCACACCACACATTGCCCTCAGACATGAACTTTATTCCACTGCCTCAGGCACTCCCTAGCTGCTACATTCATCACTCATGCTTCTCACCCATTTAAGAGCGTTGGTAAAAATATACTTCATACATTCCCCTCTTTGCCTCCAAGGACAAAGTTCCTTTGTCTCCACAGAGACTCCTAAGTGCTCCACTCGCCCTTTTCCCCTCATCGATTCTATGATTCACTCACTTTCATAGACCCATTCCGCTGAACACGTCACTCCCGAATATCTGAATACATTCACCTCTCCTACCTCTCTCCCTCCAATCTGATATCAATGTTTCATCACCTAATATTTTTGTTATCCTCATAAACCGTGCTCTTTCCTGTATTCCTTTTATTTTTCTTCTCTTTGGTTGAACACAGTAAGATTTATCATGTATGATATTTCATACTTTATAAAGCATGCTTACAATTTAATCTAAAAAGATTATAAATTATTACAGAAATGCCCGTATTAAATGGAGGCAGGCATTGTCATCCTCAGAGTCATGGTACAGTAATACAGTTTTATCAGTTCTTGTTTTGCTACACAAAACGTCAAAGTATAATGTTACCAGATCCTGTTTTGTCACTGAAGTGTCATGATGAAGTAATGTTAAAAGATTCTGTTTTATGATCCCAGTGTTCTGGTAGCGATGTTACTGACCCGATGCTTTGTCATTATGTCACAGGAACACAATATTATCATACAATGTTTTTATACAGCATACATAGCAATTACTTAAACATTTAACCCTTTCAATGTCGGTGCCATATGTACTATGGCTTACAAGCCAGTGTTGGTGCCGTCGTATTCCAACAAATTCTAGCGGCTTCAAATCTAGGGGAGAAGCTGGTCGACCTACATGTGAGAGGATTAGGGTATGCATGGCAGTCTGCACATTTAAAAAAATTCCTGCACCATACAGTTCATAATGAGAACAAAAACAATATGACACGGTTTTAGTCTAAACGCTGACTTTGAAGTGTATTTTTGTATGGTATTTATGGTTGTATTCTAGTTTTTCTTGGTCTCATTTGATAAAATGGAAGATATATTACAGTAATGAGATGATTTTTGTTTGGTTTCACGATGAAGACTACCTTGAAATTGACCTCAAAGTACAGGGAAATGTTCGATTTTTTGCCAATGTTCAAGAGTATACAATGACGTCAACGTCCAAACACGTGTCCAACTGGCCAGTCTAATACCACAGTCACGAAATGGGTGACATTATTTATAACAATTATTTCAATATTGCTGTAGCCTGCATAAACAGTAAATCTTCTATTTTATTGAGTGAATAAAAATTCAAAATGGAAAGGAAGAGTATTATAGAAAAGGGCTGGAGACGTTGGACTAATGAACAGAGAAACATGTTATTTCATTTAGTTCCAGGATGCTTGCCACTGTGGATTCTATGACATATTTTGAAATTTTTGTTAACCTGAAATATTTGTGTGAAATTGTCAAAATTGCCAATTTCTGATCCACTTTTTTGGGTAGTTAAAAATCCAGTATATGGGTGATATCTGGTACTCTCAATTCGATGGACAAATGGAGTTCTAGCAAAAAATAGCTTCGAGTCTGGCTGACCGGAAGAATGGAATTAGCTGAAATACGTCTCCAAAATTGGGCAAAAATCGCCGATCCAATATATGTCGTCGAGTCCGCTAACTTCCGAGTGCGTAATTCCGTGAGTTTTCCATCAAATTTCGTATTCTTTGGCGCCATTTACCATCCTGGAGGTTATTCGGGGTATCAAACGCCCCCGCTGCCCGGTCCTTGACCAGGCCTCCCGATGGATTCAGGGCCTGATCAACTAGGCTGTTACTGCTGGCCGCAGCAGTAAACGTACGAGCCTCTAGCCGGCTGATCAGGCACTGCTTAGGTATGGGAAATGATTCCTTTCAGTTCATGAGAAAATTTTGTTTTTTTAAACTCTTTGCAATGAGAGCAAGTTTGTGAGCAAGGGGTCTCAACAGTGAAAGGGTTAAAATAATCATTCAAATGGTAGGCTCTGCAACATGCAGCAGGTACCCTACTGGAGTGTTCTGAGGGGTCATTGTCCCCTCTGGTCCCAGACCGGGATATTACATATTTTGACTGCAACTTACTATATCAACATAAATTTTAACATGAAACTTAGACTCGTGTATATTCAAGATAATTAACAAACAGATACTTCTTAAGCTGAGCAAGTGAAGCATGTCAAGTACATATCCACTGTTTTAGTGGCAGTGGGTGTGATGTTAGTTGGTGGAGTAGAGAAAGTAGAAAGGTAGGTGGGTAGTGGGTGGTAGTGGGTAGTAGTTGGTGGCTTTACTATTGGTGATAGTTGTGATAAAATCTTTTTGGTGGCTGTAATAGTAGTAGTAAAAAACTAAGGGAAGGGTTAATAATATAATTGTTAGAGAAGGGTATACAATACATCAGTTTTTTTACACATAGTAAGTTAAGCTGCATTATATAACACAGCAGACCGGAGAGACATGTGTTTTACTTTGTATGCTCTCTCCCAGTTGCCTGCTTCACTTTCAAAAAACATGTAATATATTAAAAAACCATAACCATACGTAAAAATACTCTACTTTATTTGGTACATTAAACTAGAACAGTTGTAGCATCATGAACTACAAGTCTAGAGTACTAACACGAGTAAAACTTAATGCAGGTGTCAGTATTGCAAGAAAGAATCAAAGACTAGGTCACCCGTTAAGAGGGTCACTTGTGTGAATGTTGGTCAGGTCACTCCAGTGATTAGTGACTCCACAACCCTCTTGCTTCACATCTCAAATGTTATCCAGTGTTCGATGACCTTTAAAATGCATATATGTGAACGATTTCCTGAGATGATAAAAATTTGAAAAATGTTAAATATAAGTTTAGCAAATAGTAAACATTGTGGATGATGTTCTATGACAGTGGGATAAAGTGGTCATAAACAGTGCACTGGGCTTGTCATAATTAATGGATGCGGTGTCAAAACTGTGGAGTCAGTGTCAAAAGGGCAGAGAGCTAACTAGAGGGGTGTCATAAATTTAGTGGACGGAGTGTGTCTTAACAGTGATGTCTTGAAGTCGTCTGGTGTGTCAATCTGTGACATAAGTGGAGGGACCAGCAGCACAATGTGGAGTTGGAGCAAGGCAGTGAGAGAGTGTTGCTGGCTGGTGTGTGTGCCACCACCTTATCAGTTCCTAAGGTATGTCTCCAGTCCATGGAGTCGGTTTCAAGAACGTATAATCCACACTGAGACCTTACAACCTGCCTGATATTATCTTCCTGGTCCCTCTACCCACTACCTTCCCTACCCACCAACCTCAACACACCCCGACACTCTATATATTGCTACCACCAACACCTTCTGACATCGACCCAACCCACTCCTTGCAATCTACCTACGCCCTCCGAAATCTACAACGCCTTCTGAAATTACCCTACGCCCTCTGAAATCTACCCTTACGCCTCTGAATCTTCCCTACACCTCTGAAATCTACCCTACACCTTGATATCATACCCTACGGCCCTCTGAATTCTACCCTACACTCTGAAATTACCCTACACCCTCTGAAAATTTCTACCACGACCTCTGGAAATCTACCCTACACCTCTGAATTTACCTACGCCCTCTGAAACCTACCTCATCGCCCTCTGAAATCTAGACCTCCTTATCGCCTCTGAAATCTACCCTACGTCCCTCTGAAAATCTACCCTACGCCTCTGAATTCTAACCTATGACACTCTGTAAATCTGTCCCTTATGCCCTCTGAAGAGATTTTTATACTGACTGAAAATCTACCCTATGCCTATACCCTGTGAACTGAAGATCTTTAACCCTTACTGGCGCTTGCTCTGAATTCTGAGCAAATCATAACACTATAATTTACGTAATAATAAACTAGAAATCTCTTAAGATAATTGAACAATGGGACAAAACTTTTGACTTGCAGAAAGGAAATCTTGCCACAAATCTTTGCTTAGATTAAGCCAGAGCATTTCCGTTCCATCAGGTGTTGAAGAAAACAGTCACAGCAGTGACTCTGAATATGCAACTAACCATTATTTGATGCGCACTTGTGCAACCTGCCACGTCTAAAACAAGTTCAATTGCTACTAGCAGATATTCAGAAACATTGCTGCCATAGGTATAAAAGTTTTCAAGAGGGAACTAGATTCACTACCTCTGCCAAGTAACCAAATCAACAAGATACAATAAGGTATCTTGGCAAGCAGACACCAAAATACAAACAGCCAGGTTGAACAGGCATGCAAAAGAAAAGCTTACTCCCAGGCTGAGCTGCAAGGTAGAAAAGAAACTGGTTCAGACACACATCATGGGTCACAGGATATATACCATATATAACAAGCATAAGTCACACATAACCATAGATGCGAGGGGTATACTTTATCTCCTGTGAGTTTTGGCGCACTTTTCTAATAAAAAAACCCCCCCCACCCCCCCCCCCCCCCCCCCCCCCCCCCACCCCCCCCAGGTCAGCCCTCTCCATTCTGTGATTTCTCCCTCCTACCTACTCCTCCCTATCCCTCCCTCTCACTCGCATCTCCCTCATGCAATCCCTCTTTACTTTTTCTCCCTCCTCTTGTTTTCTAATTTAGGTTTGTGAACATACCACAAAATGAATCTTGAGGGCAGAAGGATGAATACCCCCCCCTTACCCCAAACACACCCCCCAAACACAAACCCCACCCCCCACCCACCCCCCCACCCTCCCCCCCCCCCCCCCCCCCCCCCCCCCCCCCCCCCCCCCCCCCCCCCCCCCCCCCCCCCCCCCCCCCCCCCCCCCCATCATTCTTGGTAGCTTTAAAACTACGTTTGACAAATATACAAGCAAGAAAAGTGGGCAGCGCGCGCCGCCAGCTCGCGCTCACTTAGCAGTGTCAGTAAACACTCCTAACTACAGTGCTCATTCATTATTGGTACTTTTTATTTATATTATTGTTGTGTAAGTTTTTGGGTAGTATGAACTTGTAAGAGCAAGGTATAACTCTGGGCATATTTAAAAAAAAAAATGTGGCTAATGGCCAGCAATATGTGGGTTTACAGTATATATAAAAAAAAATGAGAGAATTCTAGCATTGTTACCCAGCATAAACAGTGTAAATGGATGTTTCGAAAAAACTTAGAGCCAAGAAACGTCCCAGATGTGTATGATTACAGGATGTGTCAAGGTCAGAATACTGGGAAAATATGTTGGTAAAAGCCTGTTACTCTGGCTAGTATCTTTAATTTACATTAATTAATTCATAGGTCAGTAAACTATTCTACCCTATTAATTGTTCTATGGTTACAATTCCTAAACTACAACTCTTAAATTGCCTTATAAGTAATATCTCCTAGACTACTATACTATATCCCCTTTAACTGTAATGCTGCTATACTACCAGTACTGTAGCTCAAAATTACTCTGGTTCATGATGGATCAATGTTTCCTAACCAGGTATTAGCATAACCTTTGTAATTATCCTTCCATTAACTGGTGCTGCAGTACCATCAATTGATGTAATTAAATGGTTATGCTGATAAATACTTTGACAAAGCTCTTGGTCATCTGCTGCCTGCCTTACTTAATAGTCAAACAGATACCTAGGTGTTGATGTGTAGGTGCTTATCTGAGTCTGTTCCAATCACCTCTCTCCCACGCAAATGAAATATAAACCATACTTCGTATTATACAGTATACTTTGTTTGTTTAGGTTGATATCAAATTATTTATCACTCATCATTTAAATAACCCATGAGCAATTGCAAGCCTCAATACCGGAGGTTTCTGAGTATACTCACTGATGCATGGGTGAATGCTTCTATACAGCCAGGTGCAAGGACCAAAATGTTAAATTTCTGACAAAATTACTGTGTTTATTACTCACTTGTAACTATGAGACATTGTTCATCTTGGTTATCTGATGAAGTTTTCATAATGACAAAGAATTTTAGAAGTAAAATTCAAAATCTGTTTTGGCGCCTTTACAGTTGCCAAACTGAAGCATTACATTTTACTGCTGCAAAGACAATTTTAGAATAAATGCTTCTTGTCACGAGGTTATATGCAAAAAATATTACTTAGGGATTAAATACAACCGTACAAGAATACATAAGCATCACTTGTAATCAGTCCCCCATGTCTGTTTCACCCCTCCCACCTAGAGCTTGATCCTCCAAAGAAACTCTTCCTCATACCACAATATGACTGCTACATCTTCATGTTTGCCCTATGGGACTATTAAAAGCTTTACATGAACCTCAGATAAACATATCATCTTTACTATAGTCCACTGACTTGAATTAATTACAAACAAAGCCAGTATAGCTTCAGCAAGAATGACCCCTTGAGCTCTGTGACCTTAGTTTAAATGATTATGCAATAGATAAGACAATGGTGAGCCAGTTTGTCCACACTAAATATTCTCTACAAGTACAATGTGATAAATGGTTTTGAAAAACTGACAAGTTGAGATTGTGACACTTAGGCACATATGCGGAATCTTATTAAAGGCAAAAAACCAATTAAAAATAAAAAAGTAAAAAAAATCCCCTTAAAATTTCCCTTAAAATATTTAAAATTTTTAATTTTAAGGGGGGCCCCCAAATTTTTAAGGGGTTTTGGGTTTTGGTAGGTATGGGGGAAACCATTTTTTCCATTAAAGGAAAAAACCCCCCCAGAAACTTTTATTTTTTTCTATTTTATTTAAAGACCAGGGCATAAAAAAAAAAAAAATTTCAATTCCCCCGTCATTAAAATTTTCCCTTTAAAAAATTTTTATGGGGTTTTAACAAGTAAGAAATTTTTTTGGGTAAGAAATCAAGTGTGGTATGTATGGTGTCACCCCAGGTTTAACCCTTTACCGGGGCCCCCAAAAACCCACACATACTTTCTATGATATTTAAGCACCCAAAAGCGAAAAAATGTATATACAGTTAAATTCATTATTTAAACCTTAAAAATTAATTGGGTGGATGAGTAGAAATTTATTGAAAAAAATTAAGTGGGGTTTATGTATGGTTGTCAGCCCCAGGTTTTACCATACCAGAGAGAAAGAATGAGTGAAGGATGGGGGACGGGCCCGCAGAGTTTATGTAAAAAAAACCCAAAGGCAAAGGGTTTTTTTGTAAACAGTGTCAGGTTGTCTCAAAACATTGTACGGTAAAAATTTTTTTAAAGAAAAAAACACCCCATTCTCATGTAACATCTTTTTGAGAAGAAATTGCTCTAAATTGAAGGAAAGGGGAAGAAAGTCACTCTAAATTTTTTGGGTTACCCCCTAGGTTCTTACACATATTTTTTTTTTTATGATTTATGTTATGTATGGGTGTTTTTATATAATTTTAAAAAAAAATATCACGGAGGGATTAATGAAAAGGGGTGTATTTTAAAATAATATAAAAAATTTTAAATTGTTACACCGAGCTCAGACAGCGAAAACAAACGAAACGGGTTTTTTGTGGACAAATCCCGGGGTTTCAGGCGAAATAGACGGTTTTAAAATACGGGGTCCATTTTTTAGTTCTTTCATGTACATTTTTTAAGAGTTTGGGGAAATTTTTAAACCTTATAATATTTTTAAATAAAAAAATTAAAATCCCCGAAACAAATACTCTTACACTGTGTCAAAAAAAGTCCCAAAAATTTAAATAGCTAAAAAAAGGGGGAAAGGCAAAACGAAAGGAATTTTTTTTCTACAGTTCCCCTAGTAAAAAGGTTGGGGGCCCTAGAAAAAACGAAATTTCCCTTCCCCAAACCACTTTTTACAAACCTTTTGGGTAAAAATTTTTGTATTTTTTTTGGTTTAAATTTTTATATTTGGGGTCCCATGTATCATTTTTGTGGTTTTTTTACAAAAAATGTGTTTCTTATAAAAAATTTTGAAAAAAATATCATAGAAGTTTAAAGGGAAAGGGTTTTTAATTTTAAAACGTAAAAATGCGAACATTGGGGCGCCCAAGAGATTATTTTTAAATTTTTAAATTTTTTTAAATTATTATTATTATTATTTTTGCATAAAGAGTAGAGGATCTTAGGGATTTTTAATGTGCCCCTACCATGCCAGCACAGTGTGTAAGTTTTTTTAGGAAACAAGGTTACACTTTTTTTAAATTATCAAGTAAAATTACATAAAAAAATTAAAAAAAAAACTTTAAAACATTAAAATTTTTTGGGAAATTTTTCCAGACAAAATAAGGGATGTGCTCAGGGAAAATTTGTAAAAAAACCCCGGTGGGCCCGCTGTCCCCCGTATTAGGAAAGACGGGGGGGGGACCCGTATAGCGGGGTTTTGGGTCAAAATTTTTAAAAATGTCCGAAATTTGGCGGGGAAACCGCCGTAAAGGGGGGGGCCCCCCTTTGAAATATTATATAAAATATATAAAATATATATATATATTTTTAATATATAAAAGTTATTTTATTTTATATTTATATATTTTTTTTCTACATTTAATTTAAAGGCCCTAATGTAAAAGTCTCTGGGCTTTTAAAAATTCTTCCCTTTAAATTTAATTGTTTTAATAAGAAAAAAAATTCCTCCCCACTGAAAAGGCCCCAGTTTTTTTTTTTTTTCTCAAAAAAATTGGCCCTCCCCTTTGGGGACCCGAAGAAAAAACCTGCACCTAAAAGCAGATGGTTATCCCCCAATTCTTTTAAAGGTCAGCCGCCAAAATTTTTAACCCAAAAAAGAATCCGTTAGTGGAAAAAACGGTAAGGGCTAATGCCTTTAAACAAGGGAAAAATTTCCCGTGGGGGCCCCCCCCAAAACTTTTTTCCCCTAGATCCGGGGCCTGCCCGGGCAACTTCTTTTTTCAGAATCCCCCAAAAGGAGCACGTGCCATCGGGAAAAAGAGAAACTGTGACAACCCCCAAACTTTTGTGTGATTTTTACTTTTACTCCAAAACCTCTTCCCAAGGGAACCCTTTCGCATTTACTTCTTTTAAAAACCCCATCTATAAAATATATTAAAAAACCCCGGGTGACATCCACATCCTTGTCAAAGGGCCCTATTTTTTACGGGGGAAAAAATTTTCCCCCTCTTTCCTACATACTCTAACTTGACCCCCTCACTACCCTTTCAAAAAAACCCCTTCACTGCTTTCAGAAACCCTTCCTCCAAACACCATACACCTAAAAACATCTGCCACTTTTCCCCCCCCCCCCCCTATCCCCCCTTTGGTCAAAACCCCTTTTTCCCAAATCCATAAATGCCAAAAAAGACCTTTTTCACCCCCTTATCTAAAAAACTTTTCCCATTTTTACAGTTTCACTGAAAAAACCCCCTGGTCCACACCCCCCCTTCCTTTCCCTAAAGCCCCCTTTGTTCTTTTTGTTATTTTTTCCCTCCGTCTTACCCCTTAAATTCTTTCAATAAAAAACTTTTCCAATACCCCTTTACCAGGTTACTCAACAAATTTATCCCCCCTAAAATTTTTTGCACTCTCTTTTGCCCCCTTTTTGGCCTTTATACAAAGGAACTAGGGGGGCCAGGGGGCTCCTCCCAACCCCTAGGTCCCTTAAACCCTCTTCCATACTTTTATTAAAAAATTTTTGCCCCAACCCCCCCAAAACTATACCCCCCATTGTTTTTAAAACTTTTTATCTTTACCCCTTCCTTTTCCCGGCTGTTTTTAACCCCCTTTTTCATTTTACCTACTTCCCTCAGAATTCCCCCCCACATTTCAAAACGGGCTTTTTCCTCACTCCTACAAGATGTTTTTTCCTCCTTCCCTTTATACACGAAATCACAGCTTTCCCCAAATTCTTAAACTTTTTAAAAATTCCTAAAAATTTAATTCCCCCCAAATTTTAAATTTCCCCTCTAACTCCCCCTTTTAAATAACTTTGCCCTCCTTTTTTTTAACGAAAATCCTTTTTTGCCCCCTGGCCCTTCCCCTTAATTGTTAATTTTCATTTCCAAAAACTTTTTTTTTTTTCCCAAAAAAATTTTGTTGAAAAACTTCCCCCACCCTCTCTTTTGGGCTTTTTTTAAAAATTGCTTTCCACCACTCTTTTAAAAACCTTGCTTTTTCCTCCATAAAACTCTTTCCTTGAATCATTTTCTTTGAAAAAATTTTCCTCATTTGCTAACTTTTTCCCTTAAAAACCCCTCTTTTACATCATCTTTCCCACCAATTCCCTTCCCTTTTCCCCCCCACCCCTTTCCTGTAACCACAAACTTCTGCTGAACACTCTAAAAAATTTTTAAAACCCCCCCCCCCTTTTTCCCCCCCCCCTTTTCCCCCCCAAAAAACCCCCCCCCCTTTTTTTTTTCCCCCTTTTTTTTTTTAAAAACCCCCCCTTTTTTTTTCCCCTTTTCCCCCTTTTTTTTTTTTTTCTTCCTTTTCCCCTTTAAAAACAAAACTTTTTTTTGGGCCCCCCCCAAAAATTTTTTTTAAAAAAAAAAACTACCCCTTTTTTTTTTCCCCCAAAATTTTTTTTTTTTTCCCCCCAAAAATTTTTAAAATTTTAAAAAAAGGGGGGGGGGTTTTTTTTTTCCCCCCAAAATCCCCTTTTATTAAAATTAAAACCCCCTTTTTTTTTTTTCCCTTTTTCCCCCCCCAAAACCCCCCCCTTTTAAAAACCCCCTTTTAAAACCCCCAAAAAAACCCTTTCCCCCCCTTTTTCCCGGGAAAAATTTAAAATTCCCAAAAAATTTTTTTAAAAAAAAAAAGGGGAAAAATTTTTTTTCCCCCCCCTTTTTTTTTTTAAAAAATTTTTTAAAAAGGGAAATTTGGGGAAAAAACCCCCAAAAATTTTTTTAAAATTTTTTTTTTTCCTTCCCCCAAAACCCCCCCCTTTCCCTTTTTAAACCCCCCCCTTCCCAAAAATTTTTTGGGGGGAAAAGGGCCCCCCCCAAAAATTTCCCCCCCCCAAAAAAAGGGGTTCCTTGGGCCCAAAAAATTTTTTTTTTTTCCCCCAAAAAAAAAAAAGGGGGGGGGGGGCCAAATTAAAACCCTTTTGGGTTGGTTTTAAAAACCCTTCATTTTTTCCCCCCTTTTTTTAAAAAAATTTTTTTCCCCCGGGGGGGGGGGGGGGGGGGGGGGGGGGGGGGGGGGGGGGGGGGGGGGGGGGGGGGGGGGGGGGGGGGGGGGGGGGGGGGGGGGGGGGGGGGGGTTTTTTTTTTTTAAAAAAATAAAAAAAATTTTTTTAAAAATTTTTTTTTTAAATTTAAAAATTTTAAAACCCTTTTTTTTTTTTTAAAAAAAAATTTTTAAAAAAATTTAAAAAAAATTTAAAATTTTTTTTTTTTAAAGGGGAAATTCCCCCAAAAAAAAAAAAAAAAAAATTTTTTTTTTAAAAAATTTTTTTTTAAAATTTTTATTTTTTTTTATTTTAAAAAAAATTTTTTTTAAAAAAAAAATTAAAAATTTTTTTAATATAAATTTAAAAAAAAATTTTTTTTTAAAAAAAAAAAAAATATTTTTTTTTTTAATTTTTTTTAAATTTTTAAAAAATTTTTTTTTTTTTTTTTAAAAATTAAAATTTTAAAAAAAAATTTTTTTAAAAATTTTTTTAAAAAAAAAATTTTTTTTAAAAAAAAAATTTTTTTTTTTTTTTTTTTAATTTTTTTAAAAATATAAATTAAAAAAATTTTTTTTTATTTTTTTTTTTTAAAAAAAAAAAAAAAAAAAAAAAAAAAAAAAAAAAAAAAAATTTTTTATATTATATATAAAAAATTTTTTATTTTTTAAAAAAAAAAAATTTTTTTTTTTTTTTATAATTTTTTATTTATTTAAAAAAATTTTTTTTAAAATTTTTTAAAATTTTTTTTTTTTTTTTTTTAAAAAATTTTTTAAAAAAATTTTAAAAAAAAATTTTAAAATTTTTTAAAAATTTTTTTTAAAAAATTTTTTTTAAAAATTTTTTTTTTTTTTTAAAAAAAAAAAAAAATTTTTTTTTTTGGGTTTTTTTTCCCCCCCTTTAAATTTTTGGTTTTTTTTTAAAAATTTTTTTAAATTTTTTTTTTTCCAAAAAATTTTTAAAAAAATTTTTTTTTTAAAATTTTTTAAAAAAATTTTTTTTTTAAAAAAAACCCCCAAAAAAAAAAAATTTTTTTTTTTTAAAAATTTTTTAAAAAACCCCCCCCCCCCTTTTTTTTTAAAAAAACCCTTTTTTTTTTTTTTCCCTTTACCCCCCCAAAACCCAAACCCCCAAAACCCCCCCAATTTTTTCCCCCCCCCCTTTTTTTTTCCCGCCCCGGGCCCCAAATTTTCCCCCACCCAAAACCCCGGGAAACCCCCACCCTTTTGGGGGTTTTTTTTTTTTTAAACCCCCCCAAAAAAAAACCCCCCCTTCAAATTTTTTCCCCCTTTAAAAAAATTTTTAATTTTTTTGCCCCAAAAAAAATTTTTTCCCCCCCAAAATAAAAATTTTTAAAAAAAAAATTTTTAAAAAAAAATTAAAATTTTTTAAAAAAAAAAAAAAAAAAGGGAAAGGGCCAAAAAAGGGCCCCCCCAAGGGGAAAACCCCCCCCCCGGGGGGTTTTTTTTAACCCCCCCCCTGGGTTTTTTTTTTTTTTGGGGGAAGGAAAACCCAAAAAAACCCCCCCCCCCAAAAAATTTTTTTTTCCCCCCGGGGGTTAAAAGGGGGGTTTTTTTAAAAACCCCCTTTTTGGGGGGGTTTTTAAATTTTCCCCCCCCTTTTTTTTTTTTAAAAAACCCCTTTTTTAAAAAAAAAAAAGGGAATTTTCCCTTTTTTTTTTTCCCCTTTTGGAAAAATTTTTGGTTTTTCCCCCCCAAAAAAATTTTCCCCCCCCCCAAAAAAAACCCTTTTTTCCCCCCAAAAACCCCTTTTTTTAAAAAAACCCCTTTTCCCTTTTTTTCCCCCCCTAACCCCCTTTTTTTTAAAAAAAAAAAAATTTTCCCCCCTTTTTAAAATTTTTTTTTTAAAATTTTTTAAAAAAAAAAAAAATTTAAATTTTGTTTTGTTTTTTTTTTTTAAATTTTTTTTAAAAAAAACCCTTTTAAAAAGGGGAATTAAAAAGGGGAAAAAAAAAAATTTTTTTTTTTTTTTCCCCCCGGTTTTTTTTTGGGGAAAACCCCCCTTTTGGTAATTTTTTTTTAAAAAACCCCCCCAAAAAAAAAAAAAAAAAAGGGGTTTTTTTAAATTTTTTAAAACCCCCGGGGGGGGGTTTGGGTTTTTTTTTTTTTTGGGAAACCCCCCGGGGGGGGGGAAAAAAAAAGAAAAAAAAATTTTTTAAACCTTTAAAAAATTTTTTCTTTTAAAAAAAAAAAAATTTTTTTAAAAAAATTTTAAATTTAAAAAACCCTTTTAAATTCCCCAAAAAAGGGGGAAAATTTTTTAAAATTTTTTTTTGGTTTTTTAAAATTTTTTCCCCCAAAAAAAATTTTTTTTTAAAAAAAATTTTTTGTTTAAAAAACCCCCCCCTTTTTAAAAAAAATTTTTTTTGGCCCCCCCTTTTTTTTTTCCCCCAAAACCCAAACCCCCCAAAAAAAAATTTTTTTTTTAAAATTTTTTTTTTTTCCCCCAAAAAAATTTTAAAAAATGGGTTTTTTTAATTTCCCCCTTTTAAAAAAAAATTCCTTAAAAATTTTTTTTTTTTAAAAAAAAATTTTTTTTTTTTAAAAAACCCCCTTTTTTTCCCCCCCAAAAAAAAAGGGGGGTTTTTTTTTTAACCCCTTTTTTTTTTTTTCCCCCTTTCCCTTTTTCCCCTTTTTTTTTCCCCCCCCTTTTTTTTTAAAAAAAAAAAATTTTTTTTTTTTTTTTTTAAAAACCAAAAAAAAAACCACTAAACCCCCCAAAAAAAAAAAATTTTAAAAAGGGGGGGTTTTGGGGGAAAAAAACCTTTTTTTTTTTTAAAAAAAAACCCAAATTCCCCCCTTTTTTTTTTTTAAAAACCCCCCCCTTTTGGGGGGGGGCCAAATTCCCCCCCACCCTTCAAATTTTTAAAAACCCCCAAAAATTTCCCCCCCAAAATTTTTTCCCCCCTTTTTTTTTTTTTTTTTCCCCCTTTTTCCCCCCCTTTTTTCCCTTTTTCCCTTTTCCCCAAAAAAAAAACCTTTTTCCCCCCCCGGGCCCCTTTTTTTTCCCTTAAACCCCCTTTTTTTTTTTTTTCCCCCCCAAAATTTTCCTTTTTTTTTCCCCCCCAAAAAATTTTTTTCCCCCCCGGGGGCCCCTTTTTGGGGGGGGGGGGGGGTTTTCCCCCCCCCCTTTTTTTTTTAAAAAACCCCCTTTTTTTTTTCCCCCCAAAAAATTTTGGGGAAAAACCCCAAAAAATTTTTTTTTTCCCCTTTTTTTTAAAAATTTTTTTTTTTTTTTTTAATTTTTTTGGGGGGGTTTTTCCCCTTTTTTTTTTTAAAAAAAAATTTTTAAAAAAAAAAACACTGATTTTTCCACACTTCTACTCCTCTTTGCATCCCTTCCTAACTGGTCAACTGCCTAACACAATGTCACAATGCCTACACCATCACATCACTTCTTCTCATCATAGGCATTGTATCATCATCATATCACAGTGACAATAAAGAAGTGATAAGCCACTGAGTACCCACAATTGGCTAAGAAATATTTTAATTAAGGGGGAGGTAGTTGAGCTAGGATGGGTGGGTATGAAAACCATTGAAAATATTTGGAAAATGAGTTCAT